>OU426961.1:6030000-7230000 GCA_911387765.1 Pyrgus malvae | reverse complement strand
GGAAACATGCGAATGAAATTTTTGCCACTAGCGGTCACCCATATTACACCCGACTTCGACCGATTGGCTTAGCTGCGTAGATCACTTGTATCCTACGTTAGCCGCAGAGCCACGCTCGCTTCGCACTTCGTCTCTTAAGTCTATGAAAATCATGAATATGTCCATAGAAGCACTAATTTTGTCTAAGGTCTAACGCTACTACTTCTGTGGCAAATGGTGGCATGTGTTACATAGGTATAATATATATTTTATCATCATTTCGTTACAGTTCAAATTCCCGTTCTTTAGAAAAAAAAAACTCAAATTGCATATGCACGAAATGCACGAAACGCATTTTATAAATGACCAACTTTGATTGGTGGATTGTGGTAGCGAGCCATATGTGTAAAAAAACTGTGAATTGTGCTGGTGCATTATCCTGACTGTCTCCAAGTTTACAAAACCCTATTCCTCATTGATTTCGGTAAGTGGCAACAGTTTTTACTAATCACCCGTTATTTTAAATGAAACACGAGGAGCGCTCTAGTATCTCAAGAACGGTACATTAACTTTTCAACGAAGACTCAAGACTACGCTTCGGGAACGACAATTTTCAAAGTAACACTCGTTACTGAGGGGAGCGTATAGAGTGTTTACAACAGCAACACCTTCATAATCATTGTCTTATAATAGCTTTAACCTAATTTTATTATCCACTCCTGGACATGGGTGTTACTCTATGTGGAGGCTTGTAGCTTGCTCGACCATGCTGCTCCATTGTGGCTGACTAACTGCAACCCTTTTTGCATCCCATTGCTAGGCACGTCTCTCTCCTGAAACGTACTCAACCACGATGCTCCAATGCGATTTAGTGGACACGTGGCTAAGTGGCCAACTAGCTGTTGGATGTTTTCAAAATGCCCTTAAGGCCTCCGCAAAGTTTAACTTTTTACGGAATGTGCTAACGACCGACGATTTAGCGTGCCCTCCGAAGCATGGAAATGCGCATGAATTTTTTGCCACTAGCGGTCACCCATCTCACACCCGACCGCGTTCTTTTGGCTTAGCTACGTAGATCACTTGCATTCTTCGCGCTTTGCACTTTGAATTGACGTTTGACATGAATATAAAAACCCAATTTTTATCTGAGACTTGGCAAATGGTGTCATGTGTTACATGTAATATACATTTTATTATCATTTCGTTAATGTACAAATACCCGTTATTTTAAAGGAAACACGAGGAGCGCTCTCGTATCTCAAGAACGGTACATTAACTTTTCAATGAAGACTTAACATTGCGCTTCTTGAACGACACATTTCAAAGTAACATTCGTTATTGAGGGGAAACGCATATAGAGTGTTCACAACCCCTTCAAATGCAATGATGCTAAATCATTATGTTAAAATAGCCTCTAATCATTTTGAGTATCACTCCTGGGCACTGGTGTCTCTTCGTGCGGAGGTCTAAAGCTTAGTCCAGCATGATGTTCTACTGGTTTCTTCATTTAAATAATTAATAGAAAAAAAACGTTATCAGCATAGCACAATAACACCATGCTATCTCTATTTTGGTAAAGGTTTTAAGATTAGTAAGTAGTCTAGTTTTCCATGCTTAGGTCTTCCTAAACACAGTCGTTAAAACTTGTCGGAGGTCTTATGTATGGTTTGAAAACACGCCACAGCGGGTTGGCTACTGGCAAGCTTTTCCAATAATAGGAAGACACGAGCAGTGGGAAGCAATAAGGGTTGCAGCCAGCTAAAATCTAGTAGTAGTATTCCTTGCTCTGTAGGTAACATTAATATAGATTTTCTCAAGTAAACAAGTTCTCTCTCGATATTTCCCGACACAATTTTATTAATATTAGCATGGATGCTTGCGGAAATATAGAAGCACGAGCTTCGGAGAATATCTTCATAGTGAAGTTTTCAAGAAAAATATTTTTGGTGTCATTCGTTATTCAGCGGGTATACGTGCGAGAGTAATTTATCTAGAAGCTTAAAGCTACGTCCAAACTTACGATTTTATACTTTAAATTGCAATACGTTATAAACATTCATTTATAGTAAAATTTTCAGTTTCTTAACATAATACCTATGTACGTCTGGAAGTTTTTTTTTAGAAAAAACTGTAACCCAATTTGATAAAAAAACGGCAAGCAGATAAGATGCGGGTTTTTTATCTCTGTGCAAATAATAAATTCCATCCATCAGCCTTTAAAAGTCCACTGCTGGACATTGGACCTGCTCTAATGTGTGCTGGCCATGTCGCAAAGTCCGTTGTTAGCGAGCGTTTGCTGACTATAAACTATCTCTCGACCAAAATTCATCTTTATACGCCAAGCGATTTTCGACATTTGTTGATGAGTAATTAAGAATATTAAGAGAATAAAGTCACCTTTTGCTTTTATATATTTTGATGTACTGTTGGAGTCAGTTTAAAATCTGGCCTCAATACCTCCAATATATATAGCGTACAGTAATCACTTAACTTCAGGTGGACCATGTTCTTGTTTGGACTAGCTATGACAAAATAAAAGCGGGTCCACTGTCCAAATACGATTTTTCCCTTTTTTGCAGCAGTTCGGTCATTCGTTGGTATTTTTTCAGGATATTCCAAATACCCGAATACGGTCAATATTTGAAGCTTTTACTGACACTTTAGTTGTTTTTGAGATCACTTCATTACAAATATTACTTTATTTTAATATCTTAAAATATAATATTATATATAATATGTATATATAATATGATGTTATTTATTAGGCATTAGGTTTAACCCTTTGTGAATCTTAGTTTTAAGGTGATTTACAAAAAATAAATAATTAATTAAAAAATAATATTCCCAGAATAACCGTTAATGATGCTATGTTGCCAAAATGCCGACGTTTCCGACGTAATCCAGAGCTTTGTTGATATGATGGTATTCTTTTAGGTAATAAACAAAATGGCTGCTGACAGTGGAAATTAACACACAACCTCTAACAACCCTGAATCTTACTTGAAATGCTGTTGCGCCACAGCTCTGAAAGTTGATGGTCGCCTTATGGAATTCTGGTCAGCAACACGGAAGGAATTGATGCAGTCTGCATGGTGCAGATCCATGACATTTCTACCACCCACACTATTACTATTTCAATTTATGCGTCACAAACTTGCAAACAAAAAAGTGTTTTTTTAACGTTCTAAATGCAAATATATAATGTACTTTTGTAACAGAGTGCTGCTGGGAGTTTATTCGACCGCCTTTTTCCTCTCAGCTCAACATCTAGCCCAAACGGACACATAAAGGTGATGACTGGGAAAAATTATATTCAATGAGCCAATATTTTGTATTCCTAATATGAAATAAATATTTTGACTTTTGACTTTTCGACTTTTTGTCTTTTTGACTTTGGCATTGAAATTTATAAAACCACTTAATGGAGAAGTCGAAAAAGGTTTTTCAGCTTGCCTCCAAAATTCCGTTAGTCATGTTCTGGTAAAGTAATGTGCCTTACTACTGACATCCAAGGGAAGCGATGGCTTCTTTACCATTTTATCTTATTTAAAATGTTGGTTGTTATAATAGTTAAAAGATAAAGAAGTTGACGAATTCGACAAGTGATAGTCCATATGACACTTAAGTTTTGCCAAAACTTTATCTTGATCTTCCTATTGGTATCCCTATATGTAGATATATCTTATATAATCTATACTGGAAACTGAAAGTAAACCAAAAAATATATATATGTGCTCATTTGTGGAATACAATTATTCACTTATTGAACGTCCATCTTTTCATGGTTAATGACTCAAGTGGACCTTCACAAACATTTAGTATTGGCGATTAGTGATTTAGTCGCTATATACTCGTAGAAGCTAAACGCAGCAACCAAATCGCTATAGTTAAAAACAAATTAAAACTTTATATTTGCAATTTTTTTTAATTGCTAATATTTGTTAATTGTTATTACTCTTTCTGAATTGTATTATATAATATCTTTTATTAAGTATAGTTGTTTTGGTAAATATAGTATAGTATAAGTGTAAGTATAGTTACAGAATTTACTGGATATAATAAACATTTTCTTTCTTTATTTCTATAACGGCCAGGCGACACTTGGTGCGTTTTAGCATCGGTGATCGACGATTTGCGTGTGTATCGATGCTGAATCACGTTTTGGCACGTAGTATCGGGATCACGCGTTTCGGATACCGAATGGCTGCGTTTAGCGACTAAATCGCTAATCACCAATCTTAAAAGAAGCTACAGTCGCTTGGCTGTAATGAAATTTTGGATACTGCGATAAAAGCAAAGAGTTGCCAAACAACGCTTCAGTCACAAAATCTATGATAAAAATTAAGTAACCTGTAGAAGTTCTTATAGCTATCGCCCGAGAAGAAAATAAAATCGCTTGTTACTGAACAGAGCTTTCCTATTACTGTGTTGGTTACTTTACCGAATTGGTATATTGATTTTAGATAGATAACAACCAGTAGCAGTAGTTTTAACATTTTGTACTCAAGAAATTCCACACAAATATTACGTTTTCATAATCAAAGGGCTTTTCGAAGTTAAAAGAAAATTATGAGTACGCAATTAAGTAAGCTAGTATAATATTTTTTAAAGATAGTATTCAATTATTTCTGAAAAGGTCATTACCAAATTGAGTATAAGTATAAATAAGATTGATCATTAAGATTCCTAAACCTTTAATCAAAACTCTTAAAATTTGTTACCTTGCTTTTGTATTTTATTATTGTTCAATTATTCTATTTTTGCTATTTAGGTAGGTATATTTTATAACCAAATAATGTTTAAAGTTATTATTATTGTAATAATATGCATCAAAAAACGGGGACATATATAGACTAGTATGAAATGAAACAATAAAGATTAGTAGAAATATTTAATACAACAGAATAATAGACAGATATGCAACCTATTCGTAATATACATGAAATCTATTAAGACTAGATACATTTGTACAATTTTGAATATTTAACAAAATAATTAATATTCTTAACTTATATTTTACTTGCAACATCTGTCTTTCATAAATATTTACGAAATCTATATTATTTTAATGATAATTGTTACATCTGTAAACTATTTCAACAGTCGTTTAACATCTATGCACACATTGATTTCAATATAGCCGGAGAACTGATAACAAATTAGGCACAGGTATGAAAGAAAACATGAAAAAATTGAAATTATACCTCCTATGAACAAAATACTTGTTTTAGTTTGAATAACACTACTTTCTGCTCACTTAATCAAATTTCGAAAAATGATTACACATAAGATTGCTCAATCTATAATCATAACATATAAAATTTCTCTATACCGTGTGACACCTTGTTTTTTTTTAATTTATTATTATTCAATTATTCTATTCGGGCTATTGAAGTATTAGCAATATTATGTTATAACCAAATAATAACTTATCTTTCATATTTTGTTACTGTTAAAGAAATATAAAACTCAACTAAATACCTACTTAAATAACTTAAAAACAATAATAAATTAAATTAACAAAAGCAAGTTTCATCTATTAGTTGTGCTTGTGTCATTGTGCTCAGAACGCCAGTGGAAAAATGGGTACCAAATGTCACTCGAGGTTAGAATTAGTCTGGTCGACACGTCTTTCATGAACGTTTTTATGTCCGCCGATCATGAACCCATTGTTTCCTTCGCAAGCGCCGCATGTTTATATTCCGTCGGCATCGGTCCCCCACCTTCTCAGCTATTTCAGCTATATGCGATGGGGACAACGTGTCAACAAATAATAATAACTAAAGTTATCAAAATGTTAAATAGAAAGATCATAACTTCAGATAAATTCTTAAATCTTTGATATAATTATTAAGTTTACACCCTCCAGAACCAGAATTCCTCACCAGATCATAGGCTATATGCATTTTTATGTAGCATTATATTGCATGTACACGAGGTAAATCATATTGGCAATGACTATACTACAACACATCTACGAATCGGTTATTTCTAAATAAGAAAAACTGTTTAAATATTATAATTACCTTAACTTTAAATTGAATGTACAATTATTTACAACAATTCTTTAAGTTTACACAATACATAATCTATATTTGTTTAATGCATTATTTTAGTAATAGTTCATAAGAATTTATAATGCTCATGAAAGTAAACGAAGTTTTCGTACCTTTACAGAATACGGAGTACGGAGTACCAGACTATCAAACAGACATAGGTACATAATTATCATCAACTTTCATATATTAATAAATATACAGATGGGATGAAAACATTAAGAATTCATTAATGTTAATTATACACAAAAGAGAGAATATTATCTCGTGAGATCCGATTTGAAATTTGTTGAAGTTCCTCTTTCAGCCAATTATTTGTAGACCCATCAATCGGAAATGCCAAAATAAACAAGAAATATAGAGCAACAATGGCATTGACAGCGCTAGTTGGCATCTTCAAACTTGCGCTAAGCCCATCTCTAAATGATCAATAAATCTATAAGGGTAAGGTATATATTATAAAACTTCAACGAAAATTATGCAGAAGCAAACAAAATTACATTCCATATTAAAGTTAACATTCAAAAGTTGAATTCAAGCAGAATAAAAAAACGTTAACTAATACAGAAAAAGTCAAGCTTACTCGTACAGCAAACACAATTTCGTTATTTAAAAATATTACATCGAGCACCTATATTTTCACTTAACTCGGTGCCGTGACAAAACTTTTCGCATTTCATTTATTATTTAGCACGTTACTCCCAACTTTGATGTTTTATGAACTTTGTAAAATAAAATAAAAAGCTATGATGGCTTTTGAAGCGGAAAGTATAATCCGCAATATTCATAACCATGGAAAGACAAAAAATAACTCATCGATATGAATATTTAATATAATCTTCTCTGTTATCCCTAGGTGTGTTTTGGTCGTTTACGAGTAAATTGAGATGAAGAAAAATTAATAAATATAATTGTAGAATCTTTCTTAATTATTTTTAATTTTATTAATTTTTATTTCTCTTATGGTTTATGTGAAACATCATATTTTAAGAATATCAATTTACGATTATCATCATTATCAACAAGATATTTAATTTTATTGTTCATTTCGTAACATGAACCTCTTTTGCTATGATTCAATCATTGATTTGATAACCAAAAAACATCTAGTCAGTCACTGCAATACCGCACTTATTTCTTTACTTTATTGTGCACCTATATAAACTATTATATCCCATTTACAGTGACACAGACAGAATAAAACGTTTTTATTATATTAGAGCTAAAATGTTCTATGAGCATCTATACAATGTTTAAAAGTTTTTGTTAAGACTTCTGGAAAACATTAAAATTTGTTGAAAGACTATGTCCAAATTTTCCACTATATTATTTAAGTTTATATGTGACTGCTACTATAAAAGTTAGTTAAAAAATTAAACGATTGATTTCATAAAATCTATAGTTTAAGATATTATACATATTTTATATATCGGAGCTGAGTTATTTTAAAAATATCGAACTCTAAAGAACATCTTGAAGACAAATATTAAGTGTTAGCTAAAAATCTGATACATTTATGTACATTTTTATACATTCAAGATATTCTATATCAATCTGAACAATAGTAACACGACATAATCTTATAACAATAATAATATCTTAACTACTCTTTAAATTATCGAGGCTTAGCCTAAATAACATTTTTATTCCAGTAAGTTAATATTGTACACTTAATTTATACTGAAAAAAATCCAGATCCATACTTGACTAGTGTCTTGACACTTTATTCTAATATCACAAATATTCGTCTTTAATCTCTTTCACTTTTAAACGTTAAAATAACAAAACTATTATTATTAGTATCGAAACAAGATCGGCAATATTTTTGCCCACACTGGAGAATGCTTTTAATCTAATTTCATTTTGGACTGGATGCCCGTAAGTTTCCTCAATAGACTGTATTAGTTCCTTTGGGCAAGGCAACGATTCGAGCGGAATGTCTGTGAGAAGTTTCGCTTTGTTAGTTTTCGGTTTTTCTTTTTCATTGTAATCATCATTTTTGTCATAGTATTCATAATTGTCGTCAGCCAGAATATTTCCGCTTTCAACTTCTTCATCATTCTGGTCATTTACACGCCTATCATTTGGAACGTCTGTCACACACGATATCTTCTCAAGGGCATGCCTCAGGGAAATGTCCTTGGTCTCATTTCGTAAGACGTATATCCAAGACAAGCGGCAATTACAGTTGAGAGGGTTACCTGAAATGAGAAGGGAGGTTGAGATTTTATGAGTCATGTAAAATATTATTGTTATTAACGATACTTGTAGGCTTTTTTACAACATTAGTCTAATAAAAGAGGCAGTTAATATTTGTAATAAAGATCGTTAAATTTTGATTTCGTTAATGGTTTGTTGTCATATTTTCTTAAAAATGATATTCATTAGATCCTGTGATAAGCGCTTCTGGCTACTTCGCCAAAAGGCTAGTCTTGCAATTGAATGAAGCAATGCCGCTGTATTTTTGTAACAGTATTTTTTTTTCCTTAACCTATTAAGTAAAGTTAATTATGTAAATTAATATTATTTTGGTTTTTGGTAGTGGAATATCAATTGTATTTGTCCATAAATAAAGATAACGTCCTTATGTATATGAAACATAATATTATAGTTCGTATAGCGGAATTAACTAACCACAGGCATTTGAAAACCTTCTTTTCACTATGCAATTTATACCGTTATTTGCTGCAGTATAAAATTTATTGCGTACAAAAAAAACTGACGAAGTCCAACACGTAATAAATATTCCGCGGCTATTGCAGCGTCACTATCCTTTTAATTGAGTTTCACACATTGTTCTGTAACAATGTAATTTTAGCTATAAACTAACTCGAAGTAGGCTATGGGTACAAACAATCTACATAGGTTGAAGTACCCTGAGCTGATACAACCCGAGCCTCTCCATTCTCTAAAATAAACTCGTAGTAACCCGTTTACATAATAATATGAAGTAACTTACTACAAACATTTGTTAAAAATTACTGAAAGACATTTAAATCTTAATAATCAGGGCTGTTCTTGATGGTCACGTACCTCAGTCATGAGAAATGTACTAAGGAAATTCCTGTAACCATTTAAGCGACACAGAGATATCATACGAGCTATACGCCAAACAAAGAAAATGTTCCGCGGGCACATAACAGTCAATTTACATTCAACTAGCGCTCTAGAATTATCTACAGGAGTTGCCAACATCGCAACCTGGTGCGAGAAGATAGTTTGAACCGTGGACTGACTGAGAAAAATGGCTTTTATCCTCAGTTAGCACGTGCCGCATCCGTATTCCATTCTCGAACATTTCCCCATGTCGAGAATCGAACTGACGTTGAGATATTGCATATTGTAAACGCTGGAATTATTACCAACCCGCGCTGGGCAAACATTTGCTAACGCAGAGATTGCTCGACCTATTTCAGTCAGACTAACAAGCTGGTCTTTTGTTTTTTTGTATACAATTATCGAGGTTTTATCTATTTGTGTAATATATTTGCGGTTCTACCTCGGCATAAAAGTTAGTTATTCAGCCATAATTTTGATATTTACAACTGACACTATAATACTGTAACAATGATAGTATTTAGTATTAATTGATTTCTAACGTGCACTTGCAGACAAAGTTGGACTAAATCATCCCTGGATCAGAGCCAAACCGCCAACAAGTGGCAAATCAAACCCATTAATATTCCAGTGAATATTCCGTTCGACAGAAATTCGAATATCACGACATGCTTAGTTAGATCCAACATGCACAAACAAGAAATAGTTGATGGCATGCAAATATTGCATTGAATAAATGTCTTCCGGGGAAAACGTTTTCAAAGAAGAATTGTTGTGCAAGTAAAAACTTATACCAGCCCTTAGCGCTGTTTACTGAGACGTTTGTAATGTAAAAGCAACAAAATTTATTCTTTCCTCAACATCTGAATATCTCTCGTTTTGCTGACACTAGCTCTGTGTCTGCTAAAGCATTCTATCTACTCTATATCTTTTGTGGGAATTTGTAATGCTTTTACATGTATCTAAACTTCTTAACAAAATAATTTCTGTAACACGTTCAAAGATAAAGCTTTTGTTCCCTCTTAATTCAATCCGTAAAAAGCACCGATAGGTACTTTCTGCAATTGGATTAATGGCTTTGCTGTTCGAATAACTTGACCAATGTTCTTACCGGGTACGGATTAAATAAAGCAGGTTTTAAAGTTAAAAATAGTCGTGAAAAGACAAAGTGCATTGGTACCTTGCGCTGATTAAGACTTCCTGATTATACTCTGACTCTAATTGAATTTTAAATAAGATAGCAAATTTTTGCCAACTAACAACGACTGAATATCAACATATAAAGGAAAAATACCTAATAAACTCATTTTTTTGTTTTACGAAAACACACAACAATGGAACCAAAAAAGCCACTCATGAATAATATAAAGCAAACTTTACACGAGCCGACACAATGGTGCTATAAAATACATAATAAACAAGCAGGAACGTTTGCAAATAAAATGCTATTTCTCGATGGTACCGAGAAAATTTATCGGGTCCCTTTACAAAATATAGGTACGATTCAACCCGACGACGCGTGATTTACGCGCCCGTAAGCTATGAACGCAAGAAATAAAAGGATTATGCGTATATCGATCAACATTTCAGAATTAAAATATTCTTACACATCAAAATCTTTATCGAGGTAACGCCACTGTAAACTACAGCTGAGGACGGAGCCATAATTTTGATTAAAAAAGCAAAGTATCCACATGTCGTTTAGGAACAGATTGCTTCTATTTTATGTTCGAAGAGATCTTTGAGCCTTCGGCTGAACACGCTCCGTTCAATTTGTCTTCCGATTTAGTGATCGTCACATATAGGTTACGTGAATATAAATTTTGGGATCCTCATTTTGCCTTTTGATTTATTAAAATAGGTGTTCATGACAGAATTCGATCTCAATTTACCCCTTTTTAGTAGTATTCAAAAGGAACTTGATGTCGCGTTAATGGCTTGTTCATAAGTTCTTTGAAGTCTTGTGAAATTTAATTTTAAATTTTATAAGAAACATGTGAAGTATGAAGTAATTAAGGAGTTTAAGTTTCTTCCTTATGCTTTACAAAAAGTAATAAAGCCCTTATAAGTCGAGGTATTTCGTTTCATAACGAAATTCTTGTCTGTATCACGAAACACAGAGGAAAAGTTAAGCGAACATTAATAGGAGCAGTGTAGTCTCAAGTAAATCATTCTAATAAAGACAAAGGTGTCTGCGAGTAACTCCGCTTGCAATTGTGGTCTCTCGAGACATTATTTTGCTTCATAGTAACAACTACTTGGTGTCTGGTTATTTAAAAGTTTCACTGCAATGTTTTTCAAGTAATATTTATGCAAATGCTGCGTGTTTCCGAAATATTTTTTGTCATTTAATAGATTTTTGGGACAGATTGCGTGACATAAAATATATTCTATTGTCATCTGAAATATGAAACTAAATACTTACCATCCAAGTAAACAACTGATGTAACCGTTTTATCGTTCTCAACTACAGGACGAATGGTTTCATACGATATGGTCGTTAAAAGGTTGTCTCTTAAATCCAACACCACAAGGCTCCTTATGTCTTCGAGTGTGTCCTCGTAAAATGAAGCGAGCTTGTTACCCGACAGTGTCAACTTTCTCAATTGGGTGAGTCCACCGAACGCTCGCTCGGATATGTACTCTATTGCGTTATTATCTAGCATCAATTCCTTCAACCCCCAAAGCTCGCTAAAAGCCAAGTTCCCAATCATCGTCAATTTATTGTTTCTCAAGTTCAATCGAGAAAGATTCTCCAATCCTTCCAGCATTTCCCTCGTTACTACAGATATATAATTGAAATCAAGTTTCAATTCAATTAAATTGTTTAAATACTTGAAGCATCCTTCGTGCAGTAAACTCAAATTGTTATTCGATAAATGCAAATAATGCAAATTGGGAAGATTGAAGAATACATCGCGTTTCAATTCGGATATTTGGTTGTCATCTAGGCTAATATTTGATAACATCATGAGTTGGGAGAACGAGTGCTTCTCCAAATTGGCAATTTTGTTGGATTTTAAAACAATCTGCTTTACGGTGCTCGAATTTGTGAAGGCGTATGGAGGAATCTTTTCGATCGTGCCAAATTGTATGGATAAATGTTGGAGTCTGTCGAGCCTTACAATGGCTTTAGCGGGTATGAAAGTTAGTGCGTCGTCAGATCGTACATTAAACATGAGATGCTCTAGCTCAGATTGCGAGGAGAAACTCGGCCAAATGGGGTCATCTTCGGTTAAGCCGCCGCTAAAAATCCAGCAATCTGCTCTTGTGGCCAGTTTCGGTTTATTACTATCGCAATAACAGTGAACTTTGGACCTCCGATCGACGATATCGCATACGTTTATGAACATTGGCATTTGATAGTACCGCCTGTCAATTTTTGGTTTAGTGTCGTTTTTACTCTCTGTGATTGTTAGTTCAACGGTCATTAAAGATGTGATGATGATGAGGTATTTTGTGAAGTGCTCCATGTTATTGACGCGTTGAATCTGAAACAAGGAAAAAGAGACTTTATATATAAATAGAAAAAGCAATTAATTATGTTCAATTTTCATATTATATATTGCATATTATTCAGGTTTGTGATTATTCCCTAACAATTCACTATGCATGAAATATGACTACGGTATATTATTAAAGTGAAAAGCGTACTATATAAATTACGCATTAGAGGATGGAAAGTATAGAAGAAAAAACGAAAAAAGCTTTTTTTGGTGGTTTTATAGGATTAAAATAATAGTACAGAATATTTTGATATTTCATAGGTTTAATCAATAATTTCTTTTTACTAATATATTTTCAAGTGCGCATGATCATCGCACATGATCTGTGTTGTGACTGTACAAAGTGACAATAACTGGCTCTAAAAAATAATTTATATCCATATGACACCGAACAAAGTTGCTGTCGGTTTCACTGGTGATTTTCTTTAACCTTTATATATTCCACTGCTGGGCACAGGTCTGCTCTAACAAGAGGGAATTAAGTTATAGTCCACCAGGCCTAGTGCGAGTTGGTGTACGTTGATACCTTCAAGAAATTATGAGATTCCCTCAGGCGTGCCCGGCGGTGGAAAACATCGTAATCAATTAAATATTAGAATATTTTTCATCACAGTGGAGCAGGATGAAATTTCAAATTCACACATTTCAAATTTATTTTGTCAGAGGTTCGCGCTGAGGATTTTAACCGCGGATTTGTTGGGTTTGAAGATTTGTCGGATACCGCTGTCCTTACCACTCGGCTACCGCCGCTCACTGGTTGTAAATATAATAAACAGCCAGCTTTATGTTCGCATTACTATCAAATATAAAAAAATACAAGAGCAAAATACCCTTTCATCCAGCTAACAAATCCACGAAACCACAATTTTATTGTGAACATACAGTACACGTAATTTGGTTACAGGTCTGGCGTTTCGAATAAAAGCTCTTCATGGAACCGGTTTATTGCAAGAGGAAGTGGTAATTACTGGCTATAAAAAGCGTGTGAACCGTTTATTCACTGTTGATTCACTTTGGACGGTATTCAGTGTATTTATTTTGTATTTTGCGGCAGGTGCAATGGAGTTATGGGCGCAGCAGACGCACCAAGGGTATGAGCAACGCTCATATCTCTACAGAAACATGCGATTGCGCTGCTATATACGTGCTTGTGTGCGTGCTTGGGTGTGATTCGTTCATTTTCAAACGCGTGATTTTGCGGAACTAAGATTGGCTAGATTTAAAATTGCAAATATGTGCGTAAGCTTATATTTATTTAAGTACAGATGTAGTGGAGGTGAAAGGTGGGGCTGGATCGACGTCACCGGTATTTTCTAAAAACGGCGTATTATTGCCATTCTATTTATTTTAATATGTTCTGTGGTTTGGAGAGCAGGCTTGAGTGATGCCATAGTGATGAAAGCAGTCGTTAAACCCCAACAGTAGCCAAATAAGGGCTTTTAAATAAGTCGAGCTCGATAACGTGAGTCCTCCTAATAGTCGTCGAGACGTAGCAGATCGAAAACCTCATGCACAGTTTGAAATGATCTGAAAAGACTATTTCTTGCTTCTGCCCGTTCTAAATGAAGCAATGCATTAATCTCCCCAACCAAGTATAGGTGGAGACTCATGCCCAGAAGTAGCTCCCATTGAAACATAGAAGCTAGTAAGATTTAATACTCGAAAACGGGCTAAAAGTGTCAATTTATATAGATAATTAATCTAAAATTTAGTAGTTAAAATACCGTTAAATCGAATTCGGTCTTATTCGTTTTGTATAAAAACATTTCATGGAGCTGGTTTATTGGCAGAGGAAGTAGTAATTACTAGCTTTAAGAGATTGTGAACCATGCATTCACTGTTGATTCACCTCAGACCGGAATTCCGAGTGGCACACTTATTTTTCAAAGAGTATTAGAAGTGATTGCAGTTTCTGATTCTAAATGGCTTATCTGCCGGAAACAAGCTGAATAACGTTTAGTGAATTGATATTTGACACTTTAAAAGATCTTTTACGCTAAAATTTTCAGGTGCCAATGAAAGAGAAGTAGCTATCGTTAAATATAGATTTGGTACTCATTGGCACCGCTGGACCACTTATATTGTTTTGTTGTTAAACACAAAATATTTAACTTTTTTTACTAGCCAGAAAAATCTTTTAGTATTAAATTCAATTGTGGTATTCACAGTTTAACAAATAAAAGACTCGTCTTGGGAAGCATTAACTGCGGCAGATGTAGCCAAACAAGTCGCCATCAATAAAATCCGGGTTTTCTTCACGGTCATTGGATTGGATGGTGAGTTGTACCTTAGCTGTAAGCATTGACTAGTTGAGTGATACCGACGTTAAAACACTATCTCTCAAACAAATAAATAAATAAATGATAAAATAAAGGATAAACAAAAATGCTGTATTATACAATGACATAACATTTCCATACTACAATAATACTGAAGGTATAATTATTATCGAAATGACTGATAACCACTCGCTCACATCCTATTCACTTTGAAATGGAACTTCGTCTGTATGTTTATGTAGCATACTGAATTTATGGGTCAAAGATGAGAGACTACTACCACGTTAGACAGGTGTAATTTTATAAACTTAACAAACCTTCAGAAAACAGTAAAGGAAAATATTGTAATGAAATGATTTATTGAATTTCTTTATCGAGAAAGGATATGCTGACAAAAAAACTAAACCACTGGTGTATGCGTGGATTCTAACCTGGGTACTTGGCACGAGAGTCGGGTGTTTTATTAATTTCATTGTTACTGCATAAGCAAATGCATAAGTAATACTGTATTTCTTCGCAGCCACGAAAACTCTGTATAGAACATTACCGTTCCAGAACTGAACAATTCGGAAAAGGTATTTACAATCGAAAGGACTGAGAGCTATTCGTCCACATCCAATTTACTATGAAACGGAACTTCGTCTGTTCGTAGCATACGGGTAATTTATGAGTCACAGATGAGCAGATTGAGGGTGCCACTTGTAGTTGGGATAGAAGCTCAATTGTTCAAATTTGAACGGACGAAACCAGTACAACGGCCTCCTTTTTGAATTACTGATTACCTAAGTGGTTCAGTACTTTGATGTTCCTTTTATGTTGTGCAAAATGAACTGAAGTTTATGTTTTCCTTCATTTGTTTTTGCTTCTTTGATTAATTGATTTATATTTTACTTAAAGCATCAAGGTATGACAGGTATGACACCCGTCAGAGGAGTGGCCTTTACGGGCGAACCCCTCGTCCCAACGTGCATGCACAATGTGCCTTCTAGTTATGCAACTAGTGTGTGTGTGTGTATCGGTGTCAGTGTTAACGGTGCATAGAAAATGACGTTGTTAATTGAAATTGACATATTTAGAAATGTATGCGTCTGTCATGATGAAAGAATATTTGTGAATGTGTGACAAAACTTAAATGTGTGCGTTTTTTCCCCGCACCAGATTTGGCACAAAAATCATGTAACCAAGCGAGGCGCTATGCCTTCTCTCCTGAAGGGTGAGTCAGTAACTTTGATGCTCTAAGATATTTTAAGAATATAGTGAAGAATGCAACGAATGCAAAGAACACATTGATGAAAATAAAACTCAGAGAATGTACAGTAAAAAACTCTGTCACTGAACTGAAGTGTCTTAACAATCTGTCACTGAATTCGGATAGCAATTAGTTACATATCCTGTTTATATATAAATGATACTTTAATGATTTTCTAAACCAGAAAAACTCTGGAACTGATCAATTCGGAAAAGGTAATGATTGCGAAAAGAATGATAGCTATTCGTTCACTTACAATTCACTTTGAAACGGAACTTCGTTTATTCGTAGCATACCTACAGGTAATTTATGAGTCAGAGATGAGCAGTTTGAGGGTGCCACTTGTAGATGGGATAGAAGCTCAATTTTATTTGCCTTTGAATGGTCGAAAGTTGTACAAAAAGGTCATCCGTTTGGATTGCTAATTAACTATGTTAGGATGTGTTATGTCACTAAATATTTTCGGCTATGAATGTTAAAGGAAAACATCATAAGTATTGAAAAGCTACAATGATTTTCTGTATCGAGGAATGATATGCACATAAGAAATTAACGTAACCATCGGTTCATGCCTGGATTTAAAACTGGGTACTTATTATTACTCCTTAATCAAAGTCATTGGAAGTTACTATAAATAAAACTGTTTCTCAGCCACAAAAGCTCTGTATAGAACATTTACGTTCCACACCACACACTCGCTATCCACACACACTCGCTATCCATTTGGATGATCAATTAAAAGTGTTAGTATGCTAAAAGTAGTATGCTTTTGGCTTCATTAAATTTATATTTTTCTTACATGTTTAATAAGTCAGATATTTTTTCAGAATTATCAGTGATTTAAGCTTTCTGCCTCGTTAAACATATTCGATTTAATAAACGCAACATGTTTTCGAAACACAGTAAAGTAAACCATCGTAAAGAAATGCTACAGTGGTTTCCTTCATCGAGGAAGGATATGCAGATAATAAATCACCTTACCACCGGTGCATGCCTGAATTTTTAAACCTGGGTATTTGGTGGCACGAGAGTCATGTGTTTTATTCATTCGATTACTCCTCTATTAAGGTCGTTGTAAGTTACTATTAATAAAACTGTATTGATTTCTCAGCCACAAAAGCTCTCTATACAACATTTCCGTATCACAACTAAACATTTCGTAAGAGTTAATTACTATCGGAAGAACTGAACTATTCGTTCACATCCAATTCACTTTGAAACTGAACTTCGTCCGTCCGTTGTAAATGGGTAATTTATGAGTCGGGTTTGAGCAGATTAAGGGTGCCACTTGTAGTTGGAATGAAAGTTCAATTGTTCGAATGGTCGAAAATAGTACAAAGACCATCTTTCTAACCAACGAAAAAAACGGAGGAGGTTCTCAAGTCGACGCGCACATTTTTTATGTATAAACACGCTTAACTTTTTAGAAAGTAGTCCAATTTTGATAAACCCTTTTTTAATGAAAATAATATAAGTACTTCAAAATTGGTCCCACATAAATTTAAAAAAAAATCTAACCTTAAGGGTAGGAAAACAGGGGTGTTTAATTATTCACTCACTGATTGTAATGTATAAACACGCATAACTTGATACAGATTATTCCAATTTTAATAATTCTTTTTTTATTAGATAGGAAGGTTTATCTCAAATCCATACTAATATTATAAATTTGAAAGTAACTCTGTCTGTCTGTCTGTCTGCTACTCTTTCACGCTTAAACCACTGAACCGATTTTGATGAAATTTGGCATAAACATAGAAAGGACGTTGAGAAAGAACATAGGCTCCTTTTTACCGCGGGAAAATATCTTCATATTTTATAACTTATATCCGTTTCTTTTTTTTTCTTATACTTTGCTTTTCCTTTATTATTTCTTTACAAAATTATTTACTTTCTCTGTTTCTTTATTAACATTTTGATGCAGCTATCAAAATTGTCATGTCTGTCTTTATGTTTCTTTTTTTTTAATTCGTTTTACGGCATTGTATAAAAATCCTTTTAGCCATTCAATAAAAAGAAACGAAAAATTGTATGTTTCTTATTTCATTTCATAGATTAATAAAGTATAGTATTGTCTTTGGCTTATTTATGTTTTTTATATTAGCAAACAATATTTTAATCTATACATAAAGCTGAAGAGTTAGTAGTATATTAATAACTAGTGGCCGCCCGCGACTTCGTCCGCGTGGACTTTGGTATTAGTCATAGCATGATGTTAAATAGCCTAAAGCCCTCTGGTGGCTCCCCTGGGGTTGCCCGTGTCCATAGGTGATGGTGATAGCCTACACCACGCAGCCCGTCTGCCTTTAAAAAAAAGGCTTCCCCAATAAATGGACTATCCAACACAAAAAGATTTTTTCAATTGGAACCAGTAGTTCCTGAGATTAGTTCGTTCAAACAAACATACAAACGAACGAACGAACTCTTCTTCTATCAAATAGTCTAATTTATATCAGTTTTCGAAATACTTTCTTAAAATTGTTTCAAATTAATATTTCGTGAATTGTTATAATTGAATCATTCTTCTTGGTTATCATCTTTTTAAAATCTTTTATTTAACTTTCATCATACTCGTATGTAACCTACATATTTGGGTGGAATCTTGCTACTCAATTTTGAAGCAGATATCTTCAACTGATTGAAATTTTGTATACACGTTTAGTTTGGATGAAAATACACGTTAAGTTAAATAACGCTTTACACTCATAGCCCCACCGTAGGTTATATATACCCAGTGTCGCGGGTACCATGGACACACACAAAGACAGAAACGCAAACACCCAGACAGAGAACAGAAATTTAAACTTATCATTCAAATTTCTGTTTCACGTGAATAAAGTTTGTAAGTATGGATGTTTGTTACTCTTTCACGTAAAAACTACTGAATGGATTTTAATGCATTTTAATTTTTAACTTTGCAATAATATAATTCATTAGGATATTGCGTGAATTGTCCAAAACATGACTAAAAGTATCAAGTATCATACCAATATTATAAACGCGAAAGTTTATACGTATGGATGTTGGTTACTCTTTCACGTAAAGACTACTGTATGGATTTTAATGAAACTTTACAATAATATAGATTATACATCAGAATAACACATAGGCTTCAATTTATTAAGATAATGTGTGAATTGTCCAAAATATGACGATAAGTGTCAAGTAAGTAGGAAAAAATCTACCCTCTGCGAGCTATTCTGGCGTGCGCTGCCAAAACCGCTAGAGTTACACAAATGTAATGTTTAAATTTGGTAGTAATAAATTGATTCTTAATTGAAAATAGATACTGTTATCGCTTCTGGTATTTAAAATAGATAAAATTATTTCTTCACACTACATCATACTACGGTGCGGTCCAGCGGATGAACCGCGGGGACAGCACTAAAAACTTAAAAAAAAACAAGATATTTTACAGTTTAAATTTGTAATGAGGAACTCATGATAGCAAGAGAAAAGTGAATAATATAAGAGTGGAGTACACTTAGGACTAAAAATATTTAGAGAGATAATAAAATAGGTATCTTTTGAACATAATATGAGCATTGTATTAAAAGCTATTTTACAATAGGTAACAAAAATCCATCCCCTTTCTACAAGTCTCTATCTACGCGGACGACATCACGGGCACAGCTATTACAAATAAAAATGATCTGTGTAGGCAAAGATACTGAAAAATAAAAGTATGATGTCACATGAAATCTGCGGAGTATATTCACTTCATGCTAATGATCCTTTTTAACGCGACTGAAACCGCGGGGCACAGCTAGTGCATTTATACAATATTGGCATCGAATAAAAGGGCTTGTTGAGAGTAACTCCAAAAATAATGTGTCGTCATTCTAAATACAATATGGCGAAACATCCACGATGGCGGAATAGTTATTTTTGATGCACTGCTACAATATGGGTATCAAACGAAAGGGCTTGTTGAGCGTAACTCGAAAAATAATATGACGTCATCCTAAGTCTAATATAGCGAAACAACCAAGATGGCGGAATAGTTATTTTTATGCACTTCTGCAATATGGGTATCAAATGCCGGCTAGCCGGCTTGCCGAGAATAGTTAGAAAAATATTCTGACATCACTCTTAATCCAATATGTTGGACTTTTGAAATATTTTACGGTTTCCTATGGTATGGGTATTAAAAGAAAGGGTTTACTGAGAATAAAAATGCAGGTTAGTAACTAAGTTGTAACTAACTAACACGTTAAGCCGTCGGTCCCGGTTGTTGTCGATAGACAACAGTCGTTAAACCTTGTCGGAGGCCTTATGGGCGGTTTGAAAACATCCGACAGCGGGTTGGCCACTAACCCGCATCTCCACCAACCCGTATTGGAGCAGCGTGGTGGAGTAAGCTACACGCCTCCCCAATAATGGGGAGACACCCGTGCCCAGCAATGGGACGCAAAAAGGGTTGCAGCCATGTACATAAATACATGCCAAGCTAATAATAAGCTCCTTATGTTTTATGCTTATAAACCCAAGACATATATTTGAGGATTGTCTAAGAATATTTCCACTCAAATCTCAAATGCTATGTAAAGTATCATTAAAGCTATTCTCATAAAAAATATTTCATAAAAATTCAAGTGTAAATTAAAGTGACGACAAAAACGAAGGTGTCGCTTGTCAGTAGCGGTATCAGATGTCCTCAACCTTTTTACAAGTAAATCCAATTTTGTTACAAAATCCAAGGGTGTTCAGGTGCTCTCAGAGAGCACCTATTCGAGGTAAAAACGCTTGAGATTTCAGCAAGTGGTGATAATTTGTACCCAACATTCATGACCCGTGTTTATAATGAGATGACGTAAAAATATTTCACTTATCTGCCAATTTTACTGCAAGGATCTTTTTATTTTATTTACCGTTTTTATATTGTTACGTGATTCTGTTTGGAAAGACGTGTACGAGTAAAGTAAAAGTACGAGAGAGAGATAACTCGTAGAATCCAACTCGGTTGGGCAGCGTTCGGGAAATTACAAAGTGTCTTCTCGTCCAGAATACCGCAGTGCCTGAAGTCGAAAGTTTTCGAGCAGTGTGTGTGGCCAGTGATGACCTACGGCGCTGAGACGTGGTCTTTTACAGTTTTAATTTCAATTTCATTTATTTGCAAGATAAGGTTAAACAGTTGTTATAAGTAGTGAATACAGTACTCTTATCCTAACCCAAAAGGGTATGTAAATTTATACAGAACATTTGATTATTTTACTACTTATTACATATTAATGAATTTATACATGCAAATACAAAAATCACTATTACAATAAATATACTTAAAATTTAATTTGATAATGTCAATCTTAAAGAAAAATATTGCATTACAGGCTTATTTACAGGCTCAAGGTCGCTCAGCGAGCGATGGAGAGGGCTATGCTTGGTATATCTCTACGCGACAGAATCCGTAACGATGAAATCCGTAGACAAACGAAGGTTA
The DNA here is from genome assembly GCA_911387765.1 of Pyrgus malvae. Lineage (NCBI taxonomy): Eukaryota > Metazoa > Arthropoda > Insecta > Lepidoptera > Hesperiidae > Pyrgus > Pyrgus malvae. Next base: position 7,208,434 of record OU426961.1, on the reverse strand, counting down.
CCAATATAGCTCTCGAAATCTGCAAGCTGAAGTGGCAATGGGCAGGCCACATAGTTAGGAGGACCGACAACCGATGGGGAATAAAGGTCCTCGAATGGCGACCACGTCTCGGCAAAAGGAGCACAGGCCGCCCTCCAACCAGGTGGACTGATGACCTGAAGAAGATAGCGGGAAACCGCTGGATTCAGAGGGCGCAGGACCGGACGGAGTGGCGAACATTAGGGGAGGCCTATGTCCAGCAGTGGACTCTAAAAGGCTGATGGATGGATGGATGGATAGTACGAGTAAAAATGGTTGAATTTCTGCTTATACAGATGTAAATACTACCTTTAGTACATAATATATTTATTGTGGATACATATACTTATTTTAACTATTTATAAATTTCAATAAGCGTGGCGTAAGAAACTTCAACAAACTATAAAAAAACGTGAGTTTGCTTATTGGATATTATATTTCATGAAATTTTCGGATAATAATGCTATCAAAATTTATAGAACTTTTTAAAATATTTAATGATTTTTTGTTGGGGGGAAAGGACATCAGCCTCAATGCCATTGTGACCAGTAAATGATGTAGCCAGACCAGGAACCTTTGCCTGCAACCCTCTTTGCGACCCACTGATGGGCACGGGTCTCGTCCTATTATTGGGAAGGCCTGGAGCTTACTCCACCACGCTACTCCAATGCGGGTTGGCCAAGCCGCTGTTGGATGTTTTCAAACCGTCCATTAGGCCTCCGACAAGGTTTAAGGACTGTTATTTATCGACAACAACCGGCACTGACGGCTTAACATAGAACAATTTTTTTGCCACTAGGGAGGTGACACACCTGACCGTGCCGGTTTAGCTTGGTCCCATAGATTGCGTGCGTTCTAAGCTAACCGCCGGGCCATATGCGCTTCGCGTACGTAAAAGAATATTATAAGAATTATTTAAAACTGTGAACTTATCAGATTAAAGTAATTCTTTATTTTTATTTACTCATTGTATGTCTAACAACCCTATCTTCTACAATTACCTACCAACGAATATCAATGTTTTCCATTAAAGTGCATGCCTGAGAATTACTGATAACTCCATCCATCTCACTTCGAAGAATAGAACTGTGCCCAGCGGTGGGATGGGTCATATAGATTATAAATATATATGCCCGTACGTACAACCTACGCTAATTTTATTCACGATTATTTCTTTGAACGTGGAAACGCCGATGATACATTATTCGTCAGTCTCTGTCGTCTCCAATTGCGTTTATTTATCCCTTTACCCTCAATAACTTTCACTATTGCATACAAATGTATAATAGTGTCTCACAGGTAAATCGACCCACACTAATTCTATTGCAGTACGGGACGTATGTAGATGGCACTTTGATGTTCTCTATGCAAATACGTGAATTTGCCTAAGTTATGTAGTTCTGCTTATGTTTCTAAACTAGACTATGTGAGTAATTACAGCAACACAGTGAAAAGTGCTCTGTGCAGCAGTGGCTGTAATAATTTCTTTTAAATTGCTTTAACTATAGAAACCTGCGCACGAAAACATCGCTTCTTCACGGTGATGGAAAATATCGTGATATTTCATTGATTACGATGTTCTTCATCGCCGTACATGCCTGAGAGAAATTCATAATTTCTCGAAAGCATGACGTCCACTAATCCGCACTTGGCCAGCGTGATGGACTATGGCCTAAATCCCTCTTAATTGTGTGAGAAAGAGACCTGTGCCCAGCAGTGGGACATAAAAAAAGGTTGAAAAAAAACTATAGAAACCTACCCTTTGCTTGCCTCGTATAAACCCTAACCATTCGTCGTCATCAAAATGGCATACATATCCAGATTATCTTCATTTTTGTAATGAGATAATTCCTCCCAGGCACTGACAACATCCTCTGCTAAACTGAAGCGTAAGAATTTCACCAGATAGGAACTTTCTTGAAATATATTATACCCCGTCTTGGAGCAGCGTGGTGGAGTAAGCTCCAGGCCTCCCCAATAATGGGGAGAGACCCGTGCCCAGCAGTGGGACGCAAAAAGGGTTGCAGCCAGCCATACCCTGTCTTATAGCCTGTCATATGAAAATTAATGGAAAAAATTATGTTAATTAACAAGTAGTTTTGAGCTAACAAACAAAAATAATCTGTCAGATTAAGAACCCCTCCTCCTCCAATCCTTTTTTTATTGTTAAAGCGGTTACAAATTTTTGCCTTAATTTACGCTTCTAATAAAATATCATAATAGAGTCCCATTATTAAGGTATACTTTACACTGTGCTAACGTTTACTTAGGCCAAGCCAAAACCAAAAGCTCTTATTATTTCAACTTAAACGTTTATTCAGCTTAAAGTCACTTAGAAAGATAAGCGAAACTACATAACTTAGGCAAATTCGCGTATTTGCATAGGGAACATCAAGGCGGTTATTTACATACGACCCCTCATTGCAATAGAATTAGCGCGGGTCACTTTACCTTTAGGACATTAATATTCATTTGTAGGCAATTGTGGAAATTAGGAAGGGTTTTTAAGCGCGCATAGCCCGGCGGTTAGCGCAGAACGCAAGCGATCTATGCGACTAAGCCAAACGGGCGCGGACGGGTGTAAGATGGGTCACCGCTAGTGGCGAAAAAATTCATGCGCGTTTCCGTGCTTCGGAGGGTACTTTAAGCCGTCGGTCCCGGTTTTTGTCGATAGGCAACATTCGTTAAACATTGTCGGGGGGCTTATGGGTGGTTTGAAAACATCCGACAGCGGGTTGGCCACTAACCCGCATCTCCACCAACTCGCATTGGAGCAGCGTGGTGGAATAAGATTCAGGCCTCCCGGAAATAATGGGGAGAGACTCGTGCCCAGCAGTGGGATGTAAAAATGGTTGCAGCCAAGGAAGGGTTTACTTATAAACTAGATTTGCCCTGCGATTTTATTTGTATTCTTCCTCGATAAATCCAACACAAAATATTTTTTCAATTCTAATCAGTACTTCCCGAGAGAGCTCTTAAACACTCTTTAGCTTTCTTAGATTATATTATGTTGGATATACACTATAAGAGAAAATACATAATTTTGAAGAGTATATTGTCTAAGTTCTTGTATCAAAAGGATTAATGATAATAAAGTTAAAAATACCTTGAAATGTATGTAAGTAATGGTAATAATCACGTCGTTATGACCTTAATTCCTCTCGACCGCCATGATTACATGTTCCGTGGCAAACTAATATATTACAATGTCGGCTTTAGGGATTTTTAACAGAAAAGTTTCCGCTACTACAAGCTACCCAAGCGGATTAAAAGTTGATCTAGGATTTATAATAATAATAATAATAATAAATCATTTAATCTCAGGCAAGAAGGCCCATACTATAAATACCTTACAGACTAACATACATATATATAGTCACTTATTTATCGGCGTTGTGAGACGCAGCTACGTTGACTCCAGGTGATCGACGGCGTCCGCGATACTTGCGGATTACGACCCCTCTTGACCACACCTCCTTCTTCAAGAAGGTCAGTCGGAACGCGCACCACAAACGAACTAAAGTTCACCGCATTGTGCGATTTTAGCTTCTCAACCCACACTGTATACTTTGTCTTCGCCTTCATGTACTCCACGACATCGGAGACCTTCGTGGCGAAGTGCAGACGCGACACGTAGATGTGTGTTATTGGGACGGCGGTACGCAGAACCTGGTTGTTTCCAGTCGGTGCAGTGCCACATTGGTTACGGCAAGGAGGCCTCCTTTTTTTTCGCTCCACCTTGACGAAGCCGTCCTTGTCCGGTTGTCCAATAGACACCGCACTACGAGGGGGTTCGTTGCGGGTATTTCCGCTCCCACTCTCAGCCCTCAGTACTATCTGCATTTTGGGTTGGTGGCGGGTGGCAGCTGCGGCGTAGTCACGTTAAGGCGGTGAAAACTGTAGTTAGTCTTCATATCATCAAAGAGGATATAGTGTCACAGTTTTAAGATATAAATATTGTATATGTACTTTGATGCACTTCCTAAAGTGTGTCAATCAGTCCTGTTAAACAAGGATTGCGTTTCCTGATAAAAATTCCATGTCACCTTATTTTTCTAAAATGCTATTCAGCCGATGTAAATAAATGTAGACACAATATCATAATTAATTCGATCCAACTTTAAACATAGCATTTTTATGGCCCGTGATGTAATGAATGACCATGACCTCATATTATTATGTATCTAAGACGTATATTTTTACATGCTTAGGATAGTATCTGCGAGGCTACCTACTAACTCTTTAATGGTCTACACATCTACGCGATCTAATACGCGCTAGCTAAAGTAGCATTGTTTGCGAAGACAAGCGATGGTTATAATCACATCGTTATGACCATAATTTTCTTCGGCCGCCACCAATGTTCCCCGACAAACTAATATGTTTCACTGCAGGCTTTAGGGATTTTACACAGAAAAGTTTCCGCTACTACAAGTTACCAAAGCGGATTAAAAGTTGATCCAGGATTTGCATTGTTATAACTACATTTTAACCGGTAAAATTGGATTGGCGTTTTTGATGATGAAATTAATGGAGAGCCTTTTCTGATTTTTGGTTACTGTCGGAAGATAGTATGTGTTTCAATTTTATTTTTATGCCTAATAATTGTAGGGCCTTTTAAATTTAAGCTTAAGTTAAATAAGGCTTTCTTTTTTTTACAGAACCTAAAAATTTTCATGCATTGACTTAAAAAAACAAATTATGAAAAAGTATAAAGTAAATGTAGTTCTAAATTAGTTTGTTAATTTTGGTAGCTTTTCCTTTAATTTGTTCAGTATCTTCCTAAATAAATTAAGAAGAAACAATGCATTAGAATGCACCATTCTCTTAGTAATATAGAGATTATCAGAAGAATTTTATTTTAGTAGGAATCCATGTTGTTTTTCTTTTTTCAGTTAATTATATTTAGAAGCCGGATTTTTTTCTTTATTAATGCAAGCGCACTCGGTTGAATGGACAGTCCCAAGCAAATGAAGCTTGAAAATCGAATCACCCAATTCACCCAATGAACTGTAAAGTTGGGATTCTTTCGATCAAGTCATTATTTTAACAAGCTCATAATTCCAGCTTTTTATTTGAAGTAGCAATTAGTCGAAGCGGGTTCGGGAAGTAAATAAATTATTCAGCAAATCGACCGCTATTTGTACAAGCCGGGAATAAATTTGCGAATACGTTTTGTGAATGACAACCCTTGTTGAACTGGGACGCTCCCGGGTTTTTAATTGTAAGGAAGAATCTTGGGTTCTTAGTATTAATGAATATTCACAGTTAGAAACGTTTTTAGAAGTCAAAATATTTTTTTCTTAAAATACATACTATTCGGTAACTGAATTGACAGCGTTAATGAATCGCGTGAAAAACTTTTAGTTTTCGGCAAGCGTTTTCTTAGAAGTTCTACCCATTTTTATGTTATATGGCTTCTAACTGACTGAAGGCCGGCGTGCCTCTAACTTATGAAATATATGTACCTACCTATTTATGACTTAATTTACAGTGCACGGTTAAAAAGTGCTAAACGTTTTCCTTTGCCTGGGAAATACATAAAATTGTCAGACATTTAGTTTTTATCCGTTACCACGCAATCAGCCAGTGAAGTGAATTATGGTCTCCATCTATCCATCAGCCTTTTATAGGCCACTGCTGGACTTAGGACTCTCCTAACGTTCGCTACTCCTCCCGGTCCTGGGTCTTCTGAATTCAGCGACTACCCGCTGTCTTCTTCAGATCATCAGTCCACCTGGTTAGAGGGTGGCCTGTATTCCTTCTACCGAGACGTGATCGCCATTCAAGGACCTTTCTTCCCCATCGGTTGTCGGTCCTCCTAACTATACCCATTACTACTTCAGCTTGAAGATTTTGCGAGCTATGACGGTAACCTTCGTTCTTCTACGGATTTCATAATTACGGATTCTGTCGCGTAAAGAAATACCAAGCTTAGCGAGAGAGGCTCCATCGCTCGCTGAGCGACCCTGAGCTTACCGAAAAGGCTAACTGTAAAAGACCTGTCTCTTATGGTCTAAATATTTCTTAATTCTGACATGAAACATTAAAAAAGCTCCTCTTCTTTTAATGTAGGTTTAAAAGGAAGCTTACAGTTTTATCATTTTCTAACCTTTCAGACGCTTTCTTCGAGATAATCGCAGTTTAAGAGTGACGCGTCTTAGAAAATAGGTTTTTAGGTCGCATTTTCTACGTGCATTTTATTTTCTCCTCGTCGTTCGCTTTGTCTTGCACCGTTTATTTACATATTATACTTTTCTGGGGATGACAGCTGTTGCACATTTTTTAACCGAAGGAAAACGGTGTTTGAGTCAATGCATATTTTTATATATGTTTGATCACACATTATTTTGTATGGTTCTTTTCACATTTTCATGGATACATTACTTTGCGAGCTCCTTTTTTATTTTGATGATCCTATATAAATTTTGTAATTAAAATTCCAACATGACTGATTGTTCGCTGACAGCTTTTCACAAGGTATTCCGATTTCAAAAATACATATTTATTATTAATAGAGAAAAAAATTAAAATTGTTAAATAGAAACATCAATTTTAGATAAAATTTGAAACCGTTTCTTGCAAATGATGATGACCATTAAAACAATAATTAATCAACATTTTTTACTGTTTTAAAGTTATTAAATTGATTATTCGGTTACATTTTCATACAAGAATTATTCTTTATCCCTGAATAGATTACATCAAAATTCATGATTGGATGTTTCGTATCCGAACCCTGAACCATAAGCCCTAAACCCTTTTCATAGGTACTGTAACTATGTTAATAAGTTAACAGATATTTTTTTATGTGTAATACTAATCGTAATATTATAACAGCGCACAAACTATGAATAACTGCAATGTTACTCATAGTGCTTTAAATGAGCTATTTAATTACTATTTCACAAATACTGTTAGAATACATAAGTGTCAGTGTAGGTATATCTTTTAATTGCAAAAATAACCCAATAATATTTTCTTATCATTTAAACGGCGTTATAATCGCCCGAGTTGAGACTGTCCGTGACCTTATGTATTTGTGTGTATGTATGTCTTATACTTATGTATTTGACCGCGTGATATTTGACTCCAAACTTACTATGCGTGAACATATATTTTTTTTTATTTGTAATAAATCTTTCCGTCATCTGGGAGAACTTGTCACACTAGACACTTTACAAGTATGAATAACTCCGAATGCGTGTATAAGACAACTACTACATATTATTTATAATAAACTAGTGGACCCCGCAGACGTTGTCCTGCCTTAAAAGTATTGAAAGAGGATTCGTTTCTTTATCATCTCAAAGAGTTTATGTTTGGTACTGTTAAATCCCTACTAATATTGTAAATTCGAAAGTAACTCTGTCTGCTACGCTTTCCCGCTTAAACTACTGAACCAATTTTAATGAAATTTGGAAGACAGATAGAGTGGACCTTGGGAAAGGACATAGAATGGTTTTTATCCTACGGGAACCTATAAAACGGGTCCACGCGGGCGAAGCCGCTGGCGGGAAGCTAGTAAAAATATAAAACAAGTAATGATAGATGAAACGATGGCGCGAAAAACCATAGTTAGACAGTTACTAATAGTTTGTATAGAAAAATAAAATAAGTTGTTTTACCATTAATTTCGCAATTTTACTATATTTTCTCACCGTATAAATCTTTCCTGGACTTTCACAAATATTTCAAGACATAAAATAGCCACATTGGTTCGCCGTTCTTGAGTTTTAGCGAGACTAACGAACAGCAATTTATTTTTATATAAAGAGATTATAAGGTGTAAGTGCCTGAGGAAAAAATACATAGGACAGCAGCATTTTATCATTTCTGACCTGACAATGGTCAGATAAGAGTATACCTACTGCGCGCGCGATAAGTACACGATGACACGTACTGTCTCTGATTAATATTTGAAAATACCTAATATTAAATATTTCAATTAGTTTTTATAATACCAATGACATATCACAGCCCTATGATATTTTTTAAAAGATCACAAAATTTTACTTCACACGACGAATTTTTACCGACTTCCAAAAGGAGGAGGTACTGTATTCGGTTGTATGTATTTTTTTTTATATATGTTCACCGATTACTCCGCCGTTTGTGGACCGATTTTCAAAATTCTTTTTTTGTTCGTATGCTTATACTCCTGAGGTGGTCCCATTGTCACCAAATCAGGATCTGATGATGGAATCCCAGGGAAATCGAGGGGAACTCTCAAATTTTATAGGCACACACATTGATTTTCTTATACTTTCTGAAGCATAAGAGATATTTGTGCATAGTAATCATCATCCCATGTTGCTGAGCTGATGATGGAAGGTACTGCAACAGTGAGGAGTTGAAAGCAAATTCTTTCAATAAATAGTTTTTTATTCCAAATCTTACATTCCTGAGGTGGTCCAACAGTCACCAAGTCAAAGTCTGATGAGGGGTCCCAGAGAAATCGAAGGGAACATTCAAATTTTATAGCACAACAAATGATTTTCATATTTTTACTAAAGGAAAACAGGCATTTTAGTATAATTATCATCATATCATGTTGCTGAGCTGATGATGGAAGGTACTACGAAGGTTAGGAGTTGAGAGCAAATTCTTTCAATAAATGGTTTTTTGTTCGATATCTTACATTCCTGAGGTGGTCCAACTGTCACCAAGTCAAAGTCTGATGATGGTATCTCAGAGAAATCGAAGGGAACATTCAAATTTTATAGTACAACTAATGACTTTTATATTTTTACTAAAGCAAAACAGGCATTTGTGTATAATTATCATCATATCATGTTGCTGAGCTGATGATGGAAGGTACTATGACGGTTAGGAGTTGAGAGCAAATTCTTTCAATAAATGGTTTTTTGTTGGAAATCTTACATTCCTGAGGTGGTCCAACTGTCACCATGGCAAAATCTTATGATGTGATACTAGGGAAATCGAGGTAAACACTGAAACTTAATAGGCACACACATTCTTTTAGTCATATTTTTTAACATAATACAAATATTTATGTCCGGTAATTATCACCTCATGTTGCTAAACTGATGATTGAAGGTACAACTCCTCAACGGTTAGGAGCTGACAGCAAATTCTTTCATTAATTTATACGTTCAAGTGCACTGATAGTAGTATTCTTTCAGGCTATAAGATGGCTATTAGATAAACATGATTATAAAAAGTTATCTCTTTAACGTTTAGAAGTTAAGTGAAAAAAATTCCAATGATGTGCAGAATTATTAAAATTACTAAAAAGAGTGAAATAAATTAAGTTTTTAACAAAAAATAGAACCGACTTCAAACGGTAAAAAATAAAATTGTTCAGTACCTACTTCTTCTTGCTTATGGTAATGACTCTTAAAACTATTTTTGGAGTCGGGCCCTCAGTAAAATCAAAAATGTCCTGTCTTAGTAAATATAGTGTACATATATATATAGTGAATGGGCACCGACTCCAAAATAGTTTTAACAATCATTACCATAAGCAAGAAGAAGTAGGTAATGTCCCACTGTCTGTACTGTCGGACGTCGGTGCCCATTTAGAACGAATAGTACGACATTTTAGTAAGGGCCTGACTCCAAAAATAGTTTTAAGGGTCATTACCATAAGCAAGAAGAAGTAGGTACTGAACAATTTTATTTTTTCTTAAAAACTTAATTTTCATTCACTTTTTTCGTTTTCATGTAGCGTGCAACATACCTATGCATGTCAAGCAAGATACTCTGAGCGCTGACGTTTTTATGAGGGCAGATTTTATAATGTGTCTACATTTCAAGGTTACATTTTAAGCCGGTCTTAACATATCTACACTTTTTTAAATTTACAATATTATTTTATAATACGGATAAAATAAAGTCTTCTTTCTACATAGATCAACAATTTTCCATTTAGATTAAATGTAAACATTTTCACATTTTAGGTGCGCAGAAGCAATGAAAGGTAAACAAAAAATTAGCAAAATATTATTTTAGGCAAGGGTTGCTTAGTGATTATAAAGAAAAGCACTATGTCTATAGATACATTTACTATTCTCAATGGTTGCTTACGGCTTAAAATATAATAGAGTTTTCTTTTATAAAAGGCGCCACACGTTTTTTACGTATCGACGCTGGAAAGGAAAAATTATCCAAGCGACATCAGACTAACTTTACAGTAGAGCTGTTTAAAGTTTGAATTTTCAGAAAAAGAATCGTGTAAATTCTTGTAATGGTCCAAAAAGCCTAGTTCTTAGAAATTTCTTTGTTTATTTTTTATCTAAATTATACTATACGTACTTAACTATTAAAAATAATGCTTAGTTTTAAATTTAGTTTCGCTTAGTAAAATTTTCCCTAAAAGTAGAGACGGGAAAAAATGACTAACCGACATGCTTTGATTAAGGAAGATACGGTAAAAATGTAATATAATATACACCTTTTTTTAGAATTTTTATCAGAGTAAAAGTTGCCTAACTAAAATAAAAATACATGTGGAAGTTGAGGCAAAATAACCTAAATATTAATTTAACATAGTTTTATTATTTCATAATTTTGTCATGAACGACATTTTTACAGAAAACTGGTTAAATATTTTATTAAAGATAGTAAATAAAATGCACTTAAACTGTCTTGAGTTTTATTTATTTTAACAAAGCAACACTCAGGTACACAGTATTAGCATTAGTTAGGTATTATAAATCTACTAGTATATCACAATAATAGTACTATGTGTTTTAAGAACATTGAGATCGCAAATTTAAGTATTTAGTCCTATTAATTATTATAATCAATACAAAATGTGAATATGTTTACAAAACTAGTAACATTTGACTCCTTGACCACGTTTTATTCGGTTTATTGTTATGAAATATAGTTATACCATGTATTAACGCGAAAACAGCATTAAAAACGAATTTATTTGTTAATATAACTTACAGTTTTCGTGGTTATCATAAGATAAACGTAAGCGGTACCTCAGTTGACAACGGAATTGCAGCGTGCGCGTGTCTGCCAAGCGACGACCGGCCGTGCACTGAAGTATCTAAGTTACTTTGAAACTAACTTCACTGCATGCTCAAGTGACTGCTCACGCGTTATCCGTAGATGTAACTGACGTTTTTTTGTGAATTATTTTAGGTAAAAATACACTTTGCGCCTGTGCGTGACACTACCATAGGATATAACCAACATTGAATAATCGTATACGTTCAAGAAAAAGTTGTCTAAATAACAAAAAAAAAAAAACACTTGAAAACGGCAGGTAAAAATTTACTAACCGACAATCAGTTGTATTTTTAAGCAGATAATATTTGCTGAACCAGTTGAACATTAAAAAACGAAAACTGCCAATTTTAACTAAACGCCATGTAGGAAAAAAAAACAAATAAGTCAAAATTACCTTAGTGATAATAGAACCAATCCTTTCTGAGGACAAAATATAATATGCGCCTATCACTATATTGCCAGATACTGGAAAAATTAACAAAGTGGAGTAATTTCCGTACAAACAAAAATGTCAAACTTGACCACAGGCAAATTTAGCATTTCACAATTACGACAACCACCAAATTCTCAAAAATGCTCGAAAATTTTGTCGGTTGGTAAGGAAAAAAAGTGAATTCTCGCGGACTTTAAGATGTTGAAGCGACATCAAAAGTCGTCGTAGAAGGACGTGAGTAAGACCAAACGACACAGAAAAATCAGCCGATTCCAACAATGTATATAACTCAATATGGCCAAAAATGTCGCTTGGATAATTTTTCCTTTCCAGCGTCGATATGATCAATTCAATATTGGTTTCACTCAGAAAATTTGAAGGTAATAGTTAGTAAGGCAGTCGAGTCAGTCACATGTTAACAGTCGACATTTTCAACCAATAATAGTAATTTATTGGAACTTTATTATTTAAAAAAAGTCGAATTCCACAACAATCTAGCGAAAACCGACGCCATAATTGACAGAAATTCGTCTTTTACAGTTGTTTTCACTTCCGAACAAGTTACTTGGACCTTTGAATGATAGAATCATTTAACTACTAGTTTATAAAGATAACTGAACTCAACACTTCAGATCCTAAGCAAATTCGTGGCCATATTCTTCAAAACAAATAACCATGAAATCGGATTTGTCCAGCTCGCCCGGACGGACAAAGCAAATAATTTCCCAGCGATCAAATATTTGCTTGGATCCGGACAGAGCAAAGCAAGAAATATTTTTTATTTATTTTCTTGTACCTGCGATTTACAGAGACGTTTTCATGGTTCCGTTTATCTTAATGTCTAAACTTTCTTGCATATTTAAGCTTAATGTGACTGAGTCTTTTAGAATTTTTAGATTTATTAACTTTTTCAGAAACCAGGGATGACGTATGCAAGAACGCTAGTGGCTAGCTACTCAAGCAAATACTCAAAGCAAGTGATCAATCTAGAATGCAATGAAATACGTCTACTTGTTAGAACTTGTACTTCTTACTGGTCACTGTAAAATAAACAGGGACATGTTCAAACTAAACCTAAGTTCCACTGCTATTTGTAGATTCTGCAATGGTAAAAAGGAATCGGGTATCCACATCCTCTGCGACTGTGTCGCACTCACACATAGCAGAAGTCTGATACTGGGCGGCAGCGTAGTCACATCGGAAGATGTCCAACTTCTAGATCCCAAGCGCATCGTACGGTTCCCAACAACCGTCGGCCTTGGGAATCAGATATAAACGCGGGGCTAAGCTACAATAGATCATTTACTGGTCGGAGTGGCCTTAGGGTTGTACCCTTCCCCACCAACTCAAATAATAATAATAATAACTTTTTCAGAAACTTAGGAATATTTCGTTTACTGTCCTTAATGAAAGATTGTTATATCATTATTGTTGATAATAACTTGGTACATAATAGGTATTACCTACATTTTATTTTGTCAAAAAACTAAAAATAATTTACCAGTTGAGCCTCACGTCTTTTCTCAAAAATTGTATTTTATTTGCATATTAGTTATTCTTTCTATACTGTTGTCAATGTGTTTCTACCAAACACAATAATGGTGATGGGCGGAGACAAAAAAAATTAGCAACCACATTATTTTTCCAAATCTTCCTTTCCAAAAAATCTGTGAATTCGATTGGGTTAAATCGTACGAGCAGTATTAATCCGCTTTATTGATTGGTTGGTTGCGATTCCAGTCAAGATTGAAAGCATAATATTTGAAAACTTATTAAAAGTTTTAGATGAAAAGTTGAAAAAAACATTCGTGCAATAAAACAATTCTTATATTCTTGGTTTCTTTTAGAGTTATATTAGATAAAGTTAATGGTATTTTGTTCGATGTAGGTTAATTTCAGATCATGAGTGTTGGGAAATTAAATAATAGTGCGAAAACATGTTTTTAATATGCTTTTATTAGCTTTGGTGGTAGGTAAAGGAAATTTTGAACACGATTTTGACGTACTTTTACATGTCGAATTTATTTCAAACTTTGCATACTTATCAAGGGCCGATAAAAATGCAATAATATGAAAAAAAATCAACTAAAACTTTTATAGCTAAGTGAAAGAAAAAGTAGAATTTTTTTTATTACAAAGAGTTTATATTACAGTAGTAGATAATAGTAGTATATATATAGTAGTAGTAATATCAATTCAAATTAAAAAGCGAGGGGTGCTTGATATATTAAATGTAACAATCACTTTATTGGCAACTAGCTGCGAAACCCGGCGTTGCTCGGGTTAAAATACGTCGCATGTTTAATCTAAACTTTAAAGAGATTTACCTTTTATAATCATGTTTTCTAATAGCCATATAATAGCCTGAAAGAATACTACTGTCAGTGCACCTGAACGTATAAATTAATGAAAGAATTTGCTCTCAGCTCCTAACCGTTGAGGAGTTGTACCTTCAATCATCAGCTCAGCAACATGATATGATGATATTTATACACAAATGCCTGTTTTGCTTTAGTAAAAATATGAAAATCAATTATTTTGCTATAAAATTTGTATGTTCCTTTCGATTTCTCTGGGATCCCATCATCAGACTTTGACTTGGTGACAGCTGGACCATCTCAGGAATGTAAGATTTCGAACAAAACCCTATTTATTGAAAGAATTTGCTCTCAACTCCTAACCGTCGCATTACCGTCCATCATCAGCTCCCCACTCCACCCACCGCGATCAAACTCCCTTACTATCATCTACGTACTAAGGGGTATGTACCACCCCAACGGAAAGTTGATTGGAGTTAGTGATAATAGAGAAAACCGTGTCTTTACGTACAAAGAAAACCCTTTACTTTTTATATATATATATATTAAGATTACAATATTATGAGAGAAGAGTTATGAAAATGCAGTATAATGCATCCCACGCTTTTTACTCTAAATTGATTTCGCTTTTCGCTCAGTTTCAACAAAACTAGCAAAATCTGGATACAAGTTCACTTGATACGAGTACTAACAATATGCACAGATGCGATGCTATTACTGAAAGCAGTCCTTTAAAAGGTAATGGCTGAAATTTAAGTTGAAATTGTTTTAATTTGAAGAAGTTTTTCTGCGATAAGTGACGAGCACGCATACACACACACGCACACGCATGCACACACACACAGACACACAGAAACACATGCTCCCACGCACACGCACAAATTTAATTTAATTTAACGTAATTTTTTATTATTTAATTTTAACCGTTGTTGACATTTTAATGTAAATAAACTGTAACTAAATAAAGTTGTAGCTGGGGAGCCAAACACCATAATAAGCCCGCTTTTAAGGGGTAGGGTGCGGCTGAAAAACAGCGCTGCGTGAGATGTCTCACGTCAGCTAAAGCTGAACTGCCTCCTTTTGCCTGTATTGCCACATTGTTAGTTTTAATTATAAACTTTATTAATGATTCTTAAGGCAATAAATGATTAATATTATTATCATTATTTTTTTTGAAAATAGAACGAAATTGCCTATGGCAAACAAACAATTGCTGAAAAACTTTTTTCTTGGATTTATGGTTATACGAACAAGATCTACGTAAGATATTATCTCCCCTCAAGTAATAGGATCATGTTCCTTATGATTACGGTGTAATATTATTCCGATCTCTATATTATCGTAATAACCATGTTATTCTAATTTGTATGAGATATTCGTATATGGGATACGCTGCGTTATTCTGTGATCTCTTTGATCAAAGGCAAGTAATATTACAAGGAAAAAATATAAATTCTTCGGCTTTCATAATGTCTTTTTTTTCTTGTGAATAAAAGGTATCAACTAAAAATAGTTCCCCTCTTACTGTTCACTAGCAAAAAGCACAAATTTAACGATTCCAAGATGTACAAATAAACAGAGAGCTCAACAACTATTCCTCATATTTTATATATATAGGCGAGGTGGTCATGCCCGGGGAGCGGCCGTACTGACTCGATTCGGAGCTTATATATGTGGTCGGATATGTAGAAAACTTCGATAGCGTGATTCAGAAATACCAGTGGCATCTCTTGATGTGTAGCGTAAGGTACTATATACTATACAATACTATCTTCTTCTTCTTTGTTCTGCTCAGCCTTTATCAGTCAATGTTAGCATTGACTGATTAACTGATAAGCTGACGCCGTGTCCACTTATACATTTATTTTGTGGGATGAGTGGGACTTAGACCATAGTTCACCACGCTAGCTAAATGCGGATTGGTGGACGTCATGCTTTCGAGAAATTATGAATTTCTCTCCCATGAACAGCGATGGAGAACAACGTAATCAATTGAATATCACGATATTTTCCATCACCGTGGAGCAGCGATAAATACGCACAATAAAAATTTCATCGTCAAAGGTTTGTTGGAAACCGCGGTCTTTTACCACTGGACCATCGCTGCTCTATTACTTATACATATACATACTTATACAATAGTTTATACAAATTATAAAAATATAAATCGCATGGCCCGACGGCTAGCGTAGAACGCAGGCGATCCAATATTTAAAGACCAAAATTAGCCACACCGGTCCAGTTGTTCTCGAGTTTTATCCAGACTAACAGTAATTCATTTTTATATATAGAGATATTTAATGAATGGTAGATACGCCTACAGTTGACATTGTAGTAAAATGGCACGTCATCATGAGGGAGTGACGTCCCAGTGGACTCAATAACGAATAAAAATGTGGCATTATGTTAATTTTGGAGAATTTTGTGGGACAAGCATTTGTTAACGAAATAGAAAATGGCAAGCTTCTGTTTGAGGTTCCATCCGAGACTGTTGGTTACAGTGGATGCCACGGCGGAACTACTCCCGTCAATTTATAGTTCTAACACCGAACATTAGGTGACGGCATTAGTTATAACGTTTCAAACTCATAGCCCCACATTAGGGTAGATATAGCATGTGTCGTGGGTACCATGGACACACACTGACAGAAACGCAAACACCCAGACCAAGAACAGAAATTTAAACTTATTATTCAAATTTCTGTTTCGCAGGGAATCGAACCTGGGATCCTTCTATTGGCAGTCCGACATGTTAACCATGGTGCCACGCGGGTCATTGGATTTTTAGTATACGTAATGGTATTGAAATCAGCGAAATAAGCGGTAATTCGTAATTAAAATAAAAAAACTGCCGACACTTTTCTCAAAGGCATTTCTTTCCCTTTGAAGTTAAATGAATTTATATATTTTATGAAAGTGTTATATTTCTTTTCTACTTAAAAAACGATTACAGCTTAAGAGTGAATCAAATTTAATCATTTCTCAGTCCAAAGCTTCTTTGAATGAGCAACAGCTGCAAATAAGTTCAGGCTAAAGACTGCTGGCACTAATACCCTTTTAAAGACGATTTAATTGATATTTATTCAGATATATTTGACTATTTATATCACATTTTATTTACTTCAAACTATTCAAGTCTTTCATTACAAAGAAAAACTTAATCACTCTGAGTGAATGAAATAATCACTCTGATTATACCCAATGAAATCAAAAGTGAAGAATACAAAATTCATAAGCAGATTTTTCGTTTGATAACTGTCTCCCAGACGGCCTTAATATAATTATAATATCTGATATCTAAATGAACAACTCTTGTATATATATTATATATACATATATTTAATAAATTTAATCTTATTAACTTTAGTTGATGACGTTGTTAAGTAACACTAAGTCAATGAGTATCTGAAGAAAATTAATCTATACTAACATATAAAGCTGAGTTTGTTTGTTTGAACGCGCTAATCTCAAGAACTACTGGCTCGAATGGAAAAAAATATTTTTGTGTTAGATAGTCCATTTATCGAGGAAGGCTTAGGGCTATTTAATATCATGCTATGACTAATACCAAAGTCCACGCGGACAAAGTCGCACGCGGCCGCTTGTTGTATATATTATTATAAACAATACATTTTTCTTTCGATGTTATCATCGATAAAATTAAATAGAAAAGTTAAAACATTTGCGAAAAAATTACAGGTTAATTACCGAATATAATTACTGACTGCAATTTATGGCAACTTAAGAGCGTCTTTAATCTTTTACTTTTCTATTCTATTCTTAACATACCATAGTAAATTGCATGTAAATAGTCCTAATTCTATGCTACTGTATAAAGCAAACTTTATATTCAGTATAGTGCGCGATGCTTTTATGCAAATTCAGTTCGCACCTTGAGAATTATAAAGACCTAATTAAAAAAAATTGTTTTAGGAAAACAGTGAATAAAAATTTCTTGGGCACGACATCTTATAGAAAATTGATGTCAATTTAATATTGCCTAAAAATAAATGCTCTTTGACGGTTGTATAGCATACTTTACTTATTTATCTACACACTATACAGCAAATTTTATAAAAAATATTTATTTTTATATTTATTTCAGATTTTTATAAAAACTGTAGCAGTTTAGGTCTTTCTTTGTTTAAATTCATATATTTTTAAAAAGACCTTTTCTTGTTTAGGTCCTTCTTATTCTAAATATACAGTCATAACTTCGTTTCATTTTTAACTAAGTCTCTTTAAAACTGATTTTCTTATCATTTGGGGGATATTATCATGAGGTACGGTCTATAAACTGTAAAAAATAAATGTTAAAAACTAATTTTTTTTCAAATTATTTATTTAAAAAAACTTCTATAAAATCAAATTGTCTCTAAGTATCCAAAAAGTTTTTTATTTCTATTGTCAGTTCTCTGTGACACTCTGTCTTTAGATGTTGTAGGAACCTAAGTATTAAATCGCCTTATTTCTTAATTATTAAAAATAGTTATTTAATCTTAATTGTTTTCTACAAATTAAAGTGTACACGTAACAAAAAACCCTTTACAAAATTGACACAAGACAAGTACTTTCATATCCAAAAAGTATTTTTAATTCTAGTCAGTCCTTTGCGAGTATCATAAGGAACATTAGCATAAAATCACAAAATCACTTTATTTTTAATCTAATAACAAGGTTAAACTATGGTAAACAATCGCAACGTACAAATTAAATTATAGTATTATAAAAATCTGCATAATAACCAGGAATTAAATTTTAACTAATTAGATCACACAAGTCTTTCTTTTTAGGCTCACTTAATTCTAGTCTTTGAGAAAATGCTTTGGTAAGTGTGATTTATCTTTTGCATCGTCATTTTTTTTCGTTTATTTCTTACATTGACCATTGTAAACTCATTTTTGGGTGTATGAAGTTTTATAACCGAATGAAAATGGTTCCATCTCACAAAATTTCAGAGCCTTCACGTCGTTCCATTTTAAATTGTTTTTATGTTCATCTTCGTTATAATTGTATCCCCACTGTTCTTGTAAAGTTTTTAAATTGACTTCTTATGTGTCAGCTCAATCACAATAAATGGTTTACCATTCTTCCGGGCATTTTTTATTAAAGTCACATATTGGTATGGCGCGTAAATAGGTCCATCCATCTATCCATCCATCAGCCTTTTATAGTCCACTGCTGGAAATAGGCCTCCCCTAACGTTCGCCACTCCTCCCGGTCCTGGGCCTTCTGAATCCAGCAACTACTCGCTGTCTTCTTCAGGTCATCATTCCACCTGGTTGGAGGGCGGCCTGTACTCCTTTTGCCGAGACGTGGTCGCCATTCAAGTACCTTTCTTCCCCTTCGGTTGACGGTCCTCCTTACTATATCGCCTGCCCATTGCCACTTCAGCTTGCAGATTTTGAGAGTTATGTCAGTAACATTCGTTCTTCTACGGATTCCATCATTACGGATTCTGTCGCGTAGAGAAATACCAAGCATAGCCCTCTCCATCGCTCGCTGAGCGACCTTGAGCTTACGGAAAAGGCTAACTGTAAAGGACCATGTCTCAGCGCCGCAGGTCATCACTGGCAACACACACTGCTCGAAAACTTTCGACTTCAGGCTCTGCTGTATTCTGGACGAGAAGACACTTTACCGAACTTTACCGAGTAATTTACCGAACGCTGCCCAACCGAGTTGGATTCTACGAATTACCTCTCTCGTGAAGCTGGACTTATCAATGCGGATCGCTTGTCCCAAGTGTAGATGTACTCGTCGACAACTTCGAGAGTAGCGCCATCAACAACGACCGGTATAGGTGTGACATGGACGCTAGACATGATCTTCGTCTTGTCCATGTTCATCTTAAGACCTACCCTTTGTGAGGCGCTATGGAGGTCACCTAGCATAGTGCTGAGTTCTTCCAGGTTTTCCGCCAGGATTACTATATCATAGGTGTGTGATCTATCGAAGGTGTGTGAGGTGTTCGCCATTGGTGTTAATACCTAGCCCGTTCCACTCCATCATCTTGAACACGTCTTCCAATGCAGCGGTAAACTGGAAGCTTCGGGGATATAACATCACCTTGTCGTACTCCGCGCTGCATTGGAATTGGTTCAGTGCTTCCGTCGTGGACTCGGACTGTCATGGTTGTGGCTTTCTATAAACACTTCAACACCTCAATTTACCGATAGTCAATCTGGCATCGCTGGAGAGACTCCTAGCCTAGGTCTCGATAGAATCGAAGGCTTTCTCATAGTCCACATACATACTCTGTACTCTGGAACATCATAAATAAAAAAAATTATGTGTCCCGGTCCAACTATGTATTTTATTAATAACGAATAACAGTGGTAATTACTAATCTCAGGTATATATTGGTCCGTCAGATTTAAAGATCCTGTGTCATCAGTGATTTGATAACGATGAGACGGTACAATATTTTCTTTATTGATGGTATTCTGAAAATATTTCAAGATATATTACAATTATTCTGTATGTTTACGCATATTTGATATTATCGCCATATTTTAATATAAAATATGTTTAATTAAAAAACACCCACATTAAAAATATTATCTTCAGCAGATTTTTCTTCAATATTTGTCGATGTTTCCAAGTTGATATTAGCAACATTTTCCTGTAAATAAATTAAGATATTCACACCAATTCACATTAATTTTTTCTAAAATATAATCTCCCTAAAACCTAGTTACCTAAAACTAAAACCATAAAAATACTCAATATTATGTATGTTAAATGTAACAAGTCACCAAGACCACAAACCATTTTCATATCATGACAGACTCATTTCTAAAACAGTCAGTGCCATTACGATCGTATTTATTACAAGACAGACTAATTTATGAAAAAAAATCTCTTATAGACATTTATTTTAATACAACACGGACCAAATAGCTATTAGGTCATAAATTTGTATCATAAATTCCGTATTAGAGTGACCTAAAGACAAACACGTCAAAGTGTATTCGTATATTTTTGCTATAAAATAGACCCAACAAGCAATGGGTCATTACTTTAATGAAAAAAGGTAACGGTAACTTACTTTATGTTTAGTATTGTTCCGACTCAATTCGGATTAGGTATTTACAATATTAAACGTGCGGGGACCTGCTCAAAGCTCTCGCGGCACACTACTGCTTGCGTCGCTCTCAAACCGAACTCACATTGGGGGATGTAGCGGCATGAAAGAGACCGAAATATATGCGTTGCTTCTCTCACGCATAAATAAGCCAATGTTTTAATAAAGGTCGATAGATATGTTCGTTTTAAGTCATTCCATGACTGAAAGTCAAATTTTGAAAATTTTGGATTAGGTCTCTATAATTCTAAAGGTGCGAGTTATGCACAGCCGATGTCAAAGGCACAACTTAGTTCACTTGCTGTTATCGCATTACGTAACGAATTGCTTCCATACAATACGGAATTAAATTTCATGGAACGGACGGGTTTTGAAATTTATTATTATCTGTGTAAAGTAATATGTTGTTCATTTTGTAGTGGAATGACTATGTTTATAGAAATCATAATTCATCGTGAATAACACTAGTAGCCTCACATCATAATTTGTTGTGTACGTTTTATGGGCGCATATACAACCATCAAAATTCCTCAAGAGTAGCCAGATTAAAATTATTTTATTTCATATTTAGTTAACGCTTCACACTCATAGCCCCACAGTAGGGTAGATATACCCTGTGTGTGTGTGAAACACAAACACCCAGACCGAGAACAGAAATTTAAACTCATCCATCATTCAAATTTCTATTTCGCCGGGAATCGAACCCGGGACCCTTCGATTGTCAGTGCGGCATGGTAACCATTGTACTACGCAGGTAGTCAAAGTTGAACAACTAGTTTAGTCGCCAATGCACGTGTGGCCAGCGTCCATATAATTATTCCAGAACGACAATCGCTTCTTTAGAAAACTGTAGGTATACCTTGAACTTTCATTCATTGTGTCGATAGAATAATCAAATATATAAAAATGAATGTTTGTCTGTATGTCCTTTATAGAATCGTAAACTATGCAATTGATCATGTCATGATCTTCAGCAAAGTGTTGTGCATGAGCCCACAAAGGTTTCTGGGTTGGTACGACCAAGTAGCGTAGGAATGCGCACAGGGGACAGCTAGCAATGAAATAAAACATTTCTACTTTATCGATTATTTCTAACCCTATCACCGTCGAAGGTACGACACTCGAAGCTGTTCAAGAATATGTTTACCTTGGGCAGTCCATCAGTTTGACAGAAGGAAACCGATAGGAGTATTCAGTTGGGCTGGGCAGCATTCGGGAAGCTCCGTCATATATTCTCGTCATCTTTACCACAAAGCCTCAAGACGAAAGTCTTCGACCAGTGCGTCCTACCAGTTATGACCTACGGAGCCGAAACGTGGACACTGACGATGGGACTAGTCCACGAGCTCAAAGTCGCGCAGCGAGCAATGGAGAGAGCTATGCTCAGTGTGATCCGAAATCAGGAGATCCGAAGGAGGACTACAGTCACTGACATAGCTCTAAAAGCCAGCAAGCTGAAGTGGCAGTGGGCTGTTCACATCTGTCGAAGAGCCGGGAATCATTGGACGAGATGGCTTTTGGAGTGGAGACCGCGTTTGGGCAAACGTAGTGTAGGATGCCCCCTGAGAGGTGGCGCGACGATCTGCGCCGGGTGGCGGGAAGTAACTGGATGCGTAGAGCCGAACATCGGGCTCAGTGGCACGCCTTGGGAGAGGCCTATGTCCAGCAGTGGACTGATATGGGCTGATGGTGATGATGATGATTTTATCGATTTAAGCTGCCTAGCTCTCCTCTAAGTTTTTTGCTGCTATACAAACGCCTTAACGTGTTGAATGTGATTGTCGCCAGGAGCAGAAGAAATGGAGCTAGAAATAGAGGTACCCCGGATGAACCATTTAAGTGCTTACCTACTTAGTTATAAGTTTCATGCATTCTTATTAGTATTACAATACAACTATTTTGAATCATTTTTGAATTAAAATAAATAAATAAACGCTACACACTCATAGCCCCATACTAGGATTCCCTTTGTCGTGGGTACATAAAGACAGAAACACAAACACCCAGACCTAGAACAAAAATTTAAACTCAACATTCAAATTTCTGCCTCGCCGGGAATCGAATCCTTTGATTGGTAGTCCGGCATGGTAACCATTGCGCCAAACGGGTCGCCAAATGTCTTCAATATCCAATTTAATTTCTATGTTAGATGCAAAACACCCCGTTCAGCGTAATGTGATGTAACGTCATTTTGATAGAACGCGGAATGATTACGACGCGGGAAGCGTCGCGTGCGGTTTGCTTCGGTTTGTGTTGTAAGCTATGTATGCAGTCGCAATTTGTTGTAAGAAAAGTTTATTGAAAGAAGTTTGGATGGAAATGCGTTGTTTTTTTAAGGTTTCGTACCTAAACGGTACACACATAACCCTATTACTAAGACTTCTCTGTCCGTCTGTCTGACTCGTCCACAATAGAAATACGTTGTTATTTTTTATCTTGTACCTATATACACAGAAGTTGCATTTTACCTTGGTGCTAGAATAATCCAATAAAACATTCCTACCTTTTTCTATTCATCCTAGCCCTTATCTGAGTTTGTACTTGAGATGCTACTATGGACGCCGAAGCCTTTTGAGGATGACTGGCGAAAGGCTTCTATGGTTCATGGGAGTGTTTGCTTAAATTCCAGTTTCATGAATGCTGATAAGTGTTACGGAACCACTGCTATAAATAATTTCGCCCTCAAAACATGTCTCAAATCGAATTTAATTTCCCCGGTTGATGCATTACACTTTGTACAGATTATGTGGTTATGATATATAACGTCAATTTGATAGAACGCGGTATAGTAGAGGAGACGTGGAAGATCGAACTTCACCGATCTGATAACTCAATGAGACACATTTTTTATCAAATATAATTTATAAACATATAGCCTTTGATAACTTGCCTATCGAAAAGTGTTTATAGCTATTTTTTATTTAATTAATTTTAATCAATTTTCTTTCATATCATCTTCACTCTTGTGATAAAACTCATTCAATAATGAGTTTTATCTCAATTGATAGTTTGTAACACACAGAATTTGCTTAGGTAGGTAGGCTTGCCTACTTATTTCCGTGCATGGCTACCTGGCAAGTAGATGTGAACAGGTAAGTCAATATAGGTATGCATACAAAATAGGTGCCTAGGCATATTCTGTGTATTAAAAAACTATCAATTGAGATAAAACTCATTCGGTTATGACAAGGGTGATGTGATGAAAGAAAATTTATGAAAATTAATGAAATTAAAAATAGCTATGAACACTTTTTGATAGACAAGTTATCATAAGCATATATGTTTAAAATTATATTTGATAAAAAATATGTCTCATCGAGTTATCAGATCGGTGAAGGTCGATCTTCACCGGCTCTTAGACCAGTATGTTTTCTGAGGAGTCACATGCGGTGTGCCTATGTTTATGTGCAATCACTGTTTGGTGATCAGTATTTTTTTAAAGCATGCACATTGATGAAAGTTTTGATAGAAATAATGCATTTTCTTCTACTTCTTTATAATAACTTTATATAGATAGAAGTTGCATTTATTCATCTTGTAAT
Source organism: Pyrgus malvae (assembly GCA_911387765.1). Taxonomy (NCBI): domain Eukaryota; kingdom Metazoa; phylum Arthropoda; class Insecta; order Lepidoptera; family Hesperiidae; genus Pyrgus; species Pyrgus malvae. Next base: position 7,184,050 of record OU426961.1, on the reverse strand, counting down.
ATCTTTAGCAATAAGACGTAAATGAGCATGTATTTTGTGTGTTGAGTGTTCTCAATGTTCACGCAAGTTTAAGTAAGTATTATTTTGGTTGCCGTTGCGCTCATATTACAGTTTTGGTTCGCTTATGTTACTATAGTCAGCAACCACACCTTTCTATCTAAATATAAAAATTTAATACTGGTGATGTTTCTTATCTGGTTGAATAACACAAGTGCTGCCTCTAAAATACTCAAAGTTTGCCCAAGATTCGTATTGACTCCAGTTTTATGTATGGCTGCAACCCTTTTTGCGACCCACTGCTGGGCACGGGTCTTTCCCCTTATTGGGGAGGTCTGGAGCTTACTCCACCACGCTGCTCCAATGCGGGTTGGCGGAGATGCGGGTTAGTGGCCAACCCGCTGTCGGATGTTTTAAAACCACGGATAAGGCCTCCGACAAGGTTTAACGACTGTTATCTTCGACAACAATGGGGACCGACGGCTTTACGTGCCCTCCGAAGCACGGAAATGCGCATGAAAATTTTTGCCAATACCGGTCACCCATCTCACACCCGACCGCGCCCGTTTGTCTTAGCTGCATAGACCGCTTGCGTTCTACGCTAGCCGCCGAGCCGTCAGTAACAAAATCAATATTAATTTTTATCTTTATAAAATAAATTATTTAGAATTGCCAATTTAATTCCCATGTTTGATGCATAATACTCCGTTGAGCGTATGCGGTTATGATATAACGTCATTTTGATAGAACTTGGTATGATTTCAGAGACGTCGCGTGCGGTGCAGTTTATATGCAATCACTGTTTGATGTGAAGCATGTTTACTGGTGGAAGTTTTGATGAAAATGCATTCTGTTGTAATTTTTATTGTTTGAAGTTGTATTTCATCCCGGTAATTTTTAACAAACTATCATAAAACTTACAATATTTCTAGTAGAAAAAAAGGTGCTGACGAGTATGCATTTCACGTAATATTAAAAGTGGTCTCTGTAGCCCATAAACACACACATCCAATCCTTACCACGGCGTGTGCGTCACACCGCCGTCCTTCCCGGGGCTGCTGGCTGGATGGATCGAGCTCCCATCCTCACCGCACACAACCCTGGAAGCCCCGTTTTAGTAACCTCTTATAATCAGGCAGGAGATACCGTAGCTCTATGTTTAATCCTGAAACTACAGGGACACTTCTCATGAACCTAAATCTGACTGGTATGACGACCTAATAACCGAAGCACAAAAGAATAGCTTCACGACAGAAATATGTGGTACTTCTTCAGTGTTCTGTGAAAGTTCTATTTCCTATAAGAAATGGTCGTATGCAGTAGGCCTTTTATTATAGAAACCGATATTGTTCCCACATGATTGGGACTACAACCACACTTTTCTATCTTCACACAAATATCGCGATAGAATACAGTAGCTATTAATATTAATTTTATTATATTTTAGTACGTTACAGCATCCTAAAGAATTAATTTATAAATGACGAATGAGGCATAAAATTGTATAGACACTATCTTTGTTAAGCAGAATAGAATTTCGTGAGCGTGCCGTGCGGTGGGCGTTTCGAGTTTGTCTTTTGATGTTGTTTTGCAAATTTGAGCTTAGTATGAAGACAGAACAAGATAATTAAGAAATAGATATTGAGGCTGCATTCTTTTTTGCATCCCAATGCTGGTACGTGCCTTATTATTTGGGAGGCCTGAAGTTTACTCGACCTCGCTGCTCAAATACAGGTTGATGGAGATGCGGGCTAGCCAACCCGCTCTCGGATGATGTCAAACCACCCATTAAGCCTCCGACAAGCTTTAACATAACAGTCGTTGACTCCATCACAACCGGAACCAATGGTTTAACATGCCCTCCGAAGCACGGAAATGCACACGAATTCTTTTGCAACTAGCGGCCACGCATCTCACATCCGACCGCACCCGTTTCGCTTTTCTGCATAGATCGCTTGTGTTTTACGTGAGCCGCCGCATCATGGAGCTTAATTAATTTACTTACTAAGAATTTATAAGCAACCAACTAAGAATAAAATTGTATAGACAGTAGCTTTGATAAAGCAGAATGAAATTTCATGAGCGTGCCGTGCGGTTGGCGTTTCGAGTTTGTCTTCTGAAGTTCTCTTGTGGAGAATTTGACGCTTTGTTGTGTGAATTCAAATAACAAATTTACGATTTATAGGAACTTACTTCTGTCGTTAATTGTTATATATTTCTTAGGATTTTACACGTCGTCCCATTTTGATGCAGACTCCTAAATGATTTGGCCCCTTGGGAAAATCTAACAAACAGTGAATTTTTGTTGACGACGACGACGATTTATAAAGAAGAATAGATAAGATTATCAATTCAATTCCCAGCGAAACAGAAATTTGAATGATGAGTTTAAATTTCTGTTCTCGGTCTGGGTGTTTGTGTTCTTGTCTTTGTATGTGTCCATGGTACCCACGACACAGGGTATTAATTACCTTACTGTGGTACTATGAGTGTGTAACGTTTAACGCTTTTAATAGCAAGTAACTAACTTCCGCCTGTTCTTTTCAACTTCTGCATGTTTTTTTCAATGGGAATGCGATATTTTCCCTGGATAAAAGGTTACCTATGTTACTATCCAGCCCCCCAACCATCTGTATAAGCCAGGACAATCTGTAGAATTGTTGCGACATGAAAGAAGAACAAAGGAACAATTTAATATTATTTTACTAACTAAGAATTTATTAACAACCAACAAAGCATAAAATTGTATAGACAATAGCTTTGATAAGGCAGAATGAAATTTCATGAATGCGCCGTGCGGTTGGCGCTCGAGTTTGTCTTCTGAAGTTATCTTGTGGAGAATTTGACGCTTTGTTGTGTGAACTCAAATTACAAACGATGAAGCAGGAACTTATATCTGTTGTTTATTGTTAGGTAATTCTTATGAATTTTAACTTTAAAACTGGAAAATCTAACATACACTGAATTTTAAACCAATATTTTTATTAAATCCTAACAATGCAGCATAAAAGGTTGTTTTAACTGCGCCTTGCCGCAGTACACGCAGACACCTTCAACGAAACTGCACGTTGCTTTGCAAGTCGAATGTCGCAGAATGTCAAAAATATCAGAATCCACAAAAAAAAAGTGCCGAATTGTTTTGTGAAAGTTTGTAATGAATGATGTAAATGTATAATGATAATATTGCGATTTCCTCCCACGCATTCTTATTTCCTTAACAAGCCTTACTTTGTTTTACGCAGAGTTACAACTTTTCTTTTATATTTCACCATCGTGTAATACTCTGAAAGTTTAAATGTTTTATTTTTATTTTTTATTGTCTTTTTAATTGAACGGAGTAGCAGACGAGCATGCAGGCCACGTGGTGTTAAGTAGTCGCTGCAGCCCATGGACATCTACATACAACCTCAAGCAAGCATATATAAGTCTTGTCTGAGGTCGTATGCAGTTGCGCTGCTACTCTGGAGGCTGGTGGTCGCCTCATGTAAGTGTGGCCGGCTGCTGCACTTTTGCACCGAAACACAATAGAATTTGTTCACGGCAGAAGTGGGTGCAGCGGTGGTACTTTCCCGGGCGAACCATAATAGTTCTACCACCTACAAAACAACAATACAATGTACAACCAACTAAGCATAAAACAATATAAATACTGGCTTTGATATCATATAGTGAAATTTTAGTCGGTGTCCCTTGTGGAAAGCGAGTTCGAAGTCCGTCTTTTGAAGTTATCTTGCAGGAAATTTGGAGCTTTGATGTGTGAAGTCAAATCACAAATTAACGAAGGAAGGATAATTTATGGGTGTTTCTGTCACAATTATCTTGTAGGAAACTTGCAAGTTTGTTGTGTGAAGTTATAAATTCACGGGTGAGTAATTTGTTAATTGTAAGGGAATACTTGATTTAGAGAGTGCATAAATGAGATGTATGAACAGTGGATCAGTTAGGTTGGTCACTTGGATGGGTATTTTTTTTCAACATTTTTATTTCCTACTGCTGGGGGCACAGGTCTCCTATTGAAAATGAAATGAAGAAGGAATTTAAGCCATAGTCAGTAAAGTTAAATCACAAATTAAAGAGCGGAATTGATGCTCGAAGTGAGTTTTAAATACATGGCAGAGCTAAGGAATGGCGCTGGCTGGCTGCAACTCTTCTTTGCGTTCTATTGCTGGGCATGGATAAAGATCCAAGGAAAGCTTTTGAATAGATCTGACGCTTACTCCGCTCGCTAATGTAGGTCCCATCCCATAGGGATTGGAGTTCATGACCAATACCCGTTTTCAGATATTTTCAAACCGCCCAAAAGGCCTCCAGTAAGTTTTGAGGACTGTTATCTAACAATAATAACTGGATCCGACGGCTTAGTCTAAAGCTCGGCAATAAGCAGTAGTGATGTATTAAATTATGTGACAAATTATCCTTTGAAAATTGATATAGGTAATATAATAATATTTTATTCGGAATATTTAAAAATGTTCATGGGGTATTTATTTTATATTCCATAGTACAAAAATCCTCCACATACTAAATATTCTATTACTAGTTCACGATAAAGAGACTCACAGCATACTAATCTGATCTTTATCTAGCAGAACTAAACTCGTAACTAATCACATCACTGCCACACAGTGAGGAACTTCTGTCAGTCAGACTTGTTAATTTCCCTAAGGACTAAGTTGAGACTCCAGATTAGTATATAAGTATAAGCTATCAGAGCCGAAGGCAAAAGTGAAAAAGCTTATGCTATTCAAAAAAGACATACAAATCAAAACATATTAGTAAAAAAATCTCGCGGGAAAATCTATTACGGAGGGGACTTTGATCGACTTAAACCAACACGGTTCTTCTACAAGCCATTTGTTAAGGCTACTGTATGCTTTTGCATTTGATGACCCCTGTGTTGCACCGGTTACCATGCGGGACTGCCAATCGGGAGTCCCAGTTTCGATTTTCGGTGAAGCAGATATTGAATTTATGAGTTTCAGTTTCTGTCCTCGGTATGGATGTTTGTGTTTTTGTCTTTTTGTGTGTCCATGGTACTCACGACACAGGATATATTCACCCCACTGTTGGGTTATAAGTGTGCATCAGTATTTATTATTTTTTCATATGTGGCTTTAATAGCATCACAAGGAATTCTGCCACTGTCTTTTGTATGCTTGGAATTCCTTGAAGACAAGGCTTAAGATATCTTCGGCATAGTGGAAGTGGTAGCAAATGGCAATCGGCTCTCTTTCGGCTATTTGGCATTCTATTCTGTATTTTAGAACTAAACTTCTACCTAATCACCTCATTATCACATAGTCAGAAGCTATGTATAGCCAACTAAGACTTTTAAATTTCCCTAAGGACTAAGTTGGAATGCTTCCAGATATCCGTTTGAGTGCAAATTAAAAAGACAAAAGCGTTAGAATGTGGTAGAACCAGTATGTATTGTGGAAATACGAGTAACAACACTATATTTAACAGCCACGTCATATCTCACATTCTTATCTTTTATTTTTAACACGCTTTTATTAGCTTGACCTGTATATATTTCTTTTATGAAGAAATTTCTTTTAGGAATAAGTAGCACCCTGTACATATATTCTTCTTTTAATGTGTTTTGTTTTATGTCTTTGTGTACAAAATTAATAAATAAATAAATAAATAAATATATGTAACGGAATCTTTTATCTTAATTTTCACTTCTAAGCGTCTGATTATCTTGAAAATTTACACACGGGTCAAGCGCCGATGACAATGCAATAATATGAAAAAAAAATCCAACAAAAAAATTAAAAATAAATAAACTACATTAAAAAAATCACGCATGTATTTTAGTGTAAAAAAAGCGTGGGGTGGTTTTTAAGATACTATTGACACCATGCACCCCACGCTTTTTTTAGAGTAAAATATATTTTCTTCTAATTATATGAGTAAAGCTATACGAATCAACCAGCACGTAGCAAATAGATTCAAAGTGAAAATATTCAAAATAGCATGTCAGATATTTAATAACCTTCAACTTGTAATAATACTTTCAAATAAGGCTGTGACACAATAACGTGGTTATAATACGTCCACTCTACGTAAGCGATATCCGAGAAACATGACGTCGGAGACGAGCAATATCTACAATAGAGGCCATCTTTTGAATAATTTCTAAAAGGCAATAACGTAGAGATTTTATATAAAGACGCCAGTTTGAGGCCAGATATGCCAGAAGTACTATGTTAACATATAACTCTCGACTCTCGTGAAAGGGTATTATAAAATCTGTATTTTGGGTAGAATGGGAGCTAAAACAGTCTAGCACAGGATAGTTTGAGAAGTAAGTAAGTTTAATCGAAAGTCATCATAAACACGCAAAGCATTTAACATTTAAAAATATTTTCAAATGAAACTGCGACATAAAAACAGAGCGATATTAGAATACATAGAAAATCTACATAATCCATGGCCGAGACACATGAATCTTTTGAACATCTTTTGAATAATGTCTTAAATACAATAGTGTAGAGAATACAGGTACAGATGTTGAAGAACGCCAGGTCAGAACGCGTTTACTTTTAGTATATTTTTCTGTCGCAAAATATTATTCTAGAGGATATTTTGTAAAGAAGAAGAAGGAAGAATAAGAAGAAGAAAAAAGAAGAAGAAAGAAGAAGAAAGAAGAAGATGACTATTTTTTTAGTACTTTAAGCTATTAAGATGAAAGAACGAACGAAGATATAAGAAAAAAAATGTAGAAAGTATATTTATGTAGTAAATAAAAGAAAGTTAAGATGCTTGAAATTTGCATATGAAATGCTAAACCAAATAAAAGGTTAAGCTAAAAGATCCAATCTACATAACAATAGATTTCCACCATTCCGCATTGGAGTCACATATCTCCCCAATAATGTAGAGAGAATCGTGACAAGCAGTGACTAAGCCGCTCTTAACAGTGACACTTTTAATTAATAACAACTAAATGCGTATAAAAAAACCTTCATATAGGAAAAATAAAATAAAAACAATCAGCAAAAAATTGTGATTGAAAGTAATAAAATTCAAAATTATTTCATTTTAAAATAAGGTAAATCCTAAATATTACGGCTCAAGGCTTCAGAAATACCTCCCGAGTATGTACTATAATGTTCAAAATATACTTTCATTTTGAGATGAAATATCACATTGTAGCAACCACGTTACTCAATATCTAATAAAGGAAAGACATACCAATTTGTATTCATGTGCAAAGTTGTGCGTATACATTGAAAATTGCCTGAAAATGGGGAAAAGACAGAAGAGAAAGAAATACCCGATAAATAATGAGAATTCCTTACATCCAGAAAACGTTGTATTGTGCTTACAAAACGAAGGTAATTTAATAATAAGGTTCGTAAAAGACAGTCATTATTAAATTGGGTAGTAAATTGGTACGTTACAGTAAATAAAGATGTTATTGTTACCAACCTTTTTTTTGATATCGGGGGGGGGGGGGGCCTTCAGAAGGTGGCCGACACCTTGGGAGAGGATACCGGGTTATGTGCCGGTCCCCCCGGTGTCCCAACCTCCAAGTGCGCAGAATAAGAAAGGCTTACTGTTGAACTGAAACATTCACTTCATTTCACGGTAATGTTCTTTTCTAACTCTGGTATTGAAAAAATAATTTGATAAATATGGTAATGATTTTTATCAAATTATTTTTCGTTAAAATTAAAATTATTTCAAAATTTAATCGATACTCAAAAGGCAAACCTGAGAAAACAGATGTGCGCTATCGTGAAAGCATAAAATGAAAAAGCTATGGTAGAGGACACAATAATCCTTAATGATATTTATTTATACTATTAAATTTACATTATATTATCTTTGCATCCCTGAAACTAGTGAGCCTAACCTAACATAACATAATTACAATTTGTAAAAGCACTAATGAAATGATAAGCTAACAGTACTACAATTACCCCGAAATATTTCATAACTTGATAGAATGTTCTGAACGTCTACAATAAAACGGCCCAAATGAGTAATAAGCTAAGTCCAACGGTTATAATAGCCAAGGTGTGGCACTGAAGCCACCAAGTTTCTATTCATATGCAAAATAGTGTTCTGGAACTGGCACGGCATTCAAGCTCTGTTTCTGTGAATACAATATATTTAATTAATGGAGATGTAGATACACTGTAATTATATCTATACTAAGGGCACTGACTTCGTTGATTAATTTTTAGTCAACCTTGTAAGGTCACCTAAGGGTGTAATCGACTAATCGATTTTAACTTAAATGCTTTTTTCCATTGTCGCTATCACCATCACGAGAAAAACATCACGGCATTGGCGTCGTCGTAACGCAACATGGTCGTAGTATGGGCGCTAAGCCTTCGTAATTTCCAAATTGTAATGCACAAACGATAAATAACGACAACCCACGTGGCGCAATGGTTACCATGCCGGACAGCCAATCGAGGGGTCCCGGGTTCGATTTCCGGCGAAACAGAAGTTTGAATGATGAGTTTTAATTTTTGTTCTCGGTCTGGGTGTTTGTGTACGTCTGTGTGTGTGTGTCCATGGTATCCTCGACACAGGGTATTAATTACCTTACTGTGGGGCTGTGAGTGTGTAACGTTTATTTATTTATTTAACTTGATTCGCGTACAAGGCACGATGCGTCGTTGTCGTAAGTGCGTGAGTGTGTGTGAGTGAGAAGATCCATAAGTTACCTCAATCCAGTCCCTGATACTCAGATCTAATGATAATATGAGAATAAGAATACAGTATCCTCTGAATGATTGTGAAAGGGTGCTTCCTGGCAGCAGGCAATCAAACAATCCAGTAAGCAATCCTGAACGGATGGTGGTGCTTGCATGGCCGCACGTCTTCGTAAAAACTTGAAGATGTAGAAGAGCTACATCGATCTTCTTTGATAGACCAATTTGAGGTGTTATGCATAGAGGATACCAGTGTAGTCTACTGGAGATCCTGGAGACCTTCGCAAAAGCTGAGACAGCCAATCGAGTGGCTGTTATTGCATTACACACCCCTGTACCTCTTAAAAGGTGCCGGGTACCTTTTGAAAATTTACCTGCCCATACCATAAAAAACCGGCCAAGTGCGAGTCGGACTCGCGTTTCGTTCGTTTCGACACCTAGAGTTTCGTGAAATTTTTAGTATATGATGCAACTAAAAATGTACGGTTTTCGCAATTTCTCCTTTATCTGTGCTACAAGACGTTACTTCGTTCCTAATTTCAAGATTCTGAGTTCACGAGAAGGATACCCTGTAGGTTTTGATTCCCTTCCGAATGTCGAAAATTTGCGGATATTTGTGGCATAAACAGCTGTTTTTTTTTATTGCGCTGGTTTAGAAATTTGATTTTTTTACAACTCCAATGGACAGTAGACCTGAGTATTTGAAATAATTTCCAGCTTGATAAATACACGCGTTGCTGAAAAAGGGTCTTGTCAGACAGACGGTCAGGATACTTACTCCTATAAGGATAACTTAATCCTATAAGGGTTCCGTTTTTTCCTTTCGTGGTACAGAACCCTAAAAAGTCTCTTGATGTGAGTGATGTAGTGGAATGGCATCAATATTTGCTATATTGTAAAGGTTGTAGAGAATGAAATAATATAACATAACATAAAATGCAGTCCTTGTATACGTATACTGACAACCGTCACGTCTCGGCAAAAGGAGCACAGGCCATCCTCCAACCAGGTGGACTGAAGACCTGAAGAAGATAGCGGGAAACCGCTGGATTCAGAGGGCGCAGGACCGGATGGAGTGGCGAACATTAGGAGACGCCTATGTCCAGCAGTGGACTTTAAAAGGCTGATAGATAGATAAATAGATACGTATAGCATTCTGTGCTCTATTCTACTAACCAAATTTCTCAAACATTTAACACAATAAAACGTTAGACAAAAGCCACAATGGAAACTTTAATACAACTCTATGTTCCGTATTATGTACCTAAGTCGCATTTAGTATCAATTAGTGATGGGTCGGGGCCAAGTTCGACCGAGTTACCGGGTATTCGGGCCCATTCCAATTTTCGAGTCGATATGGCTCTATAGTTTCGTGTTGAGAACACGTCCTTGTGAATGTTTTACGTGCAGAAAAATATTCCAATGATTTAAAAAAGTCTTCTACTTCAACTTCAAAAATTTCAAAAAAGTTTTTGGATAACAATACATTGAAATAATATATATGTTATACAATTTACAAGAAGCGCGCATGGCCCGGCGTTTTGCGTTGAACGCAAGCGATCTATACAACTAAGCCAAACGGGCGCGGTCGGGTGTGAGATGGGTGACCGCTAGTGGCAAAAAATTTCATGCGCATTTCCGTGCTATGGAGGGCAGCAGAGCAGCAGCGTGGTGGAGTAAGCTCCAGGCCTCCCCAATAATGGGGAGACACCCGTGCCCAGCAGTGGGACGTAAAAACGGTTGCAGCCATATGTTATACAATTTGGACAGACGAACATACAAAACTATTCTGAGTTTGTTTTTTTTTTAAAAAAAAACTTAATATCGTACTGCTAAAAATAGGTCTGCTCTCATATTTGACAAGAATTTCGTAGATACACCTCTATGATCTAGTACGGATCCGTAAACACGACTTATCTTTAAGATTTTGTTATAATTCTCTAGCATAGACATTTACAGAAATCATATCTATCGTAATCTTATGATATTACTTGCTCATGTAACAATATTCACAGTATGAATTTTCTCTAAACAAATTACTTATTTAGTGGCGGAGTGTTAATCACTAGACTATACTTTTCACAGAGCAAAGGAAAAATCATATACCTAATTGCTATTTTTAAAATCCAATAAGCATGTTGACACATTAAAGAATCACAGAATAAATGGTTTTACAGAAAAATATATTGCTAAAAAAGTTCTCAAATATGTTCCCGTTTTAATATAAACATAAAGATTAATAAGATTTTCGACAAAAAAAGTATTAAATACAGCAATCGGCCATGTTATCTGAAACGCCAATCAAAAGGAATGTTGACACGTCTCAGTAAAAGTCATCGTGTTGTTTGAAGTTTGACGAGCAAGCCGACGCCATGACACCTACGAGCGTTTTCGCGCTTAATTCAAGTTACATAGCAGAAAATACATGAATTTACGTTAAACCTTAAGTTTATTGCTGAAATAAACTTTTTTTCGAAACTAGGAGACGTGTACCTACAATAAGGAAAGGTATTTAAAAATCTGTCATCATGCCCATTCGAAACCAATAAACCACTATTATGCGATTTTTAAACGAGTATGAGTCTAGTATAAATCCAATGGCTATATAAATGGAAATAGCTTCAGCCTTACTTGATGTTCGCTCTAACCATAATGGTTAACAGCGTGTCCATTGATGGCCGGCTACTACCATCTGTTAGCTCATAAATGCGTACGAGGCAATGGACAGAGCTGATGCGTCTTTTACTGTTATGCCATCATACTATAAAATATAAAGTCTTTATTGAGATCATAAATAGTTTTATAACCACATATAGAATGATATTCTTTAAGTTTCTTTTCATTCGTCGATTCCAAAAAGATAAAGTAACTTTAAAATATTGTTACGACTTTGAGTAGCTATAACTCGAAAACAAAGCGTCGTACAGCAAAACCCCAAAAACGCATAAACAGGTATTTAGTCTACTATCGAACAGTGAAGAAAGTTCTCGAAAAATCAGTGATAAGAAAAACATCGATTTCTACAAGTAAACAAATTCGGGATCCGCGGTGAGTACGTACCTATAGCGTACATGTATAGGTTGTTTACATCGCGGGCCGCGGCTATTGTTTATGACTACATAAGCTGTACATAGGTGCGTAATAACATAAAGGAAGGTTCGGGACGGGCCTATTGTATTTGGTGGTTCGGGAAATTTCTAGAGAACCATGGGTAGCTGTATATAAGGCACGCGCCGAGCCGCGACTGGGCAGTTTATTTCCGGAAGTGAAACCGAAGCGATCTCTACCAAGCGACAAGGAAGAATTATTTCGACGACTCAAGCGAAGATATTGGACTATAGTGATTGTGCATTGTGATTCGGACTCTGCTAAGTGGATTTTTGTGGAAGCTGACAATAAACGTCTTCTACGTGTCAAACAGCATTTTTATTACCCATAGCGCGTAACAATTGGTGTCAGAAGCGGAATGCCGTTAGTACAACGAGAAGAAGAGGGGCGCACTCCGAGGACCAGGAGACAGGTCGGTATGGAAGCTGCGCGACAACTTGCGACTGAAGGGGAGGACGAGACCGCTGCACCGGGGTCGTCGTCAGGGGCAACCACAGCACCGGCTCCGGCAATGGTATGATAGCGCTTCTGGCCGCTATGCAGGGGATGCAGGAAGCCATCCGCTGCGAGATCCAGGCCAGTCAAGAAGCCAGCCGTCGAGAGATCATAGAGAAAATCGACAGTGGACTTACTGGCCTTGGCGAGAAACTTAAAGTAGTGGAGCATGAGGTTAAGGGAGTTACGCTCAGAACTGACCACCTGGAAGAGCGCGTTGAAGAATTAAGCAAGGAGGTCGTGAAACTGAAGATACGAGAACCGATAGCAGCATCTCCTGCGACATCGGCTAGACTCGACCTTCCACACTTCGATGGAAGTTCTTCCTGGGCGGCTTTCAGATACCAGTTTGAGACGCTTGCGAAAGCAAATGCTTGGGGACAGGATTACTCCTTTACCGCTTTAACCCTGGCCTTAAGAGGGGACGCCTTAATGACTATAGATAACCTACCGAAGGAAGGCCGGACACTGGAAGCTCTAATGGAAGCGCTAGAAACTCGCTATGGCGAGAAAAATTTAGAGTATGTGTACCGAGCCCAGCTTCGAGAGAGGACCCAGAAGCCCAACGAGAACCTCCAGCAGTGGGCAACGGAGGTTGAAAGGCTTGTAAGGCGTGCTTACTCTTCGACACCAGGGAATATCGAAGTGTACTTACCGCAGGCATTTGTCGACGGGATACGAGATTTGGAGGTCAGGGCTGCTGTGCGTCTGTGCCATCACCAGACTCTGAAGAGTGCTTTGGCCCATTCCCTGGAAGTCGAAGCCGTGAGACAAGATACAAGGTACCATAAAGTAAGGGAAGTGGTAACAGAGGAAAAAAAACCACGTTATGGACCTACTTGCTATGGTTGCGGCGAAAAGGGACACATTCGCTTGGAGTGTCCCAAGAAAGAAAGAAGATGGGTTTCTTACTACGGGACCCATGCTGTAAAGATGGAACGCAAACCTGTCTCAGTAGAGAAGGTGTTCGGTGCCGCCAAGCCCGTGGATACGGCGTCAAAGGACCGCGCGATAGAAGAGCGTTTGCGAAAGCAGGCAGTTGAGTCCTGGCGCGATAATGGGAGGTGCAGAAATGGCGACACCGGGGAACGACGTGGGGGCAAGGATTGCGGGAAGGACACGCGCACTTACAACAGGGAGAGGCCTAAGATATACCAGCATCAACGGCCCATGACGCTAGATGCTGCAGTTCAAACAGAAAATGCTAATGGAGTATCCTTAGGTAGAAAACGACATTGCAACGCCGATGCCTTATCACGAAGACCTTGTCCTGAAGATTGCAAACACTGTCAGAAACAGGAAACCATAGGACATGTTAAATTAATAAGGACACAAGGTTTAGACGATGAATGGACCAACGAAAACATGAAGAAAGCGCAAGAAGAAGATGATGATCTACGGTTAGTACTGGACTGGAAACGAAGTGACAACAAACCCAGCTGGAATGATGTGTCAGCATGTAGTCCAGTTACTAAAAGCTATTGGGCTCAATGGGACAGCTTAGTCTTGGAAAATGATGTCTTACATAGAAGATGGGAGTCTAACACCGGAAAGGAAGTAACCCTACAGATCGTAGTACCAAGAAGTATGGTGTCTTCTGTTCTAAGGCACATTCATGATGGAACTTCCGGTGGGCACCTTGGCGTCAAGAAAACACTAGTAAAGTTGCGAAGAAGATTCTATTGGGTACATTGTCGCGAAGATGTTGAAGATTGGTGCAGAAAATGTACAGCTTGCGCTTCAGTCAGAGGTCCCCAAACAAGAAGTAAAGGCAAATTAAAGTTGTATAACGTTGGAGCACCTTGGGAGCGTATAGCTATTGATGTAGCTGGACCATTTCCAGTAAACGAAGATGGAAACCGATACATCGTAGTTGTGCAGGACTATTTCACCAAGTGGCCTGAAGTATTTGCCACTCCCAATCAAGAAGCACACACCGTGGATAAAAAGCTCGTGCAAGAAGTAGTCTGCCGATATGGTGTACCTATGGAAATCCATTCGGACCAAGGACGTAATTTCGAGTCGGGGCTTTTCCAAGAAATGTGTAGTTTGCTGGGCATGCATAAGACGCGCACGACTCCTGCTCATCCACAGTCAGACGGTATGGTCGAGAGATTCAACCAAACGTTGGAAAATCACTTGGCTAAGGTAGTGGATGAACATCAAAAAGATTGGGACCAATACATAACTCTGTTCCTTATGTCGTATCGTTCGGCACTCCACGACAGTACAGGATTTACTCCAGCAAAGGTGAACTTCGGCAGAGAAATCAGGCTTCCGATAGACGCTATAACTGGAACGCCACCGGATGGTCCCAAGATTGTGACGGAGTACGTAAGTGATCTTCAATACCAGCTAAATGAGTACACAAGATGGTTCGGGAGAACAGTTTGAAAACCAGCACAAGCATGAAAACCCGATATGACAGGAAAGCCAATTCCAAGGGATTTGAAGAAGGAGCTCTAGTGTGGTTTCACAATCCGCAGAGGAAGAAGGGGAAGTCTCCGAAATTACAACATCGCTGGGAAGGACCTTACACTATTGTCACAAAGATTAACGACATCACGTACCGGATTAAGAAGGGTCCCCGCAGCAAGCTAAAAGTAGTACATGTAGACCGACTAGCAAAATACCACGGAAAGAATCATGCTCGGGACGAGCATGACTAAGGAGGGGGTGATGTTACGACTTTGAGTAGCTATAACTCGAAAACAAAGCGTCGTACAGCAAAACCCCAAAAACGCATAAACAGGTATTTAGTCTACTATCGAACAGTGAAGAAAGTTCTCGAAAAATCAGTGATAAGAAAAACATCGATTTCTACAAGTAAACAAATTCGGGATCCGCGGTGAGTACGTACCTATATAATAATATAGCGTACATGTATAGGTTGTTTACATCGCGGGCCGCGGCTATTGTTTATGACTACATAAGCTGTACATAGGTGCGTAATAACATAAATGAAGGTTCGGGACGGGCCTATTGTATTTGGTGGTTCGGGAAATTTCTAGAGAACCATGGGTAGCTGTATATAAGGCACGCGCCGAGCCGCGACTGGGCAGTTTATTTCCGGAAGTGAAACCGAAGCGATCTCCACCAAGCGACAAGGAAGAATTATTTCGACGACTCAAGCGAAGATATTGGACTATAGTGATTGTGCATTGTGATTCGGACTCTGCTAAGTGGATTTTTGTGGAAGCTGACAATAAACGTCTTCTACGTGTCAAACGGCATTTTTATTACCCATAGCGCGTAACAATATGTTTACGACCCTTTTTGCATTCTTCTGTTGGGCTCGCGTCTCTTCCCACTATTGGCCTGGATTTTACTCCACCACGCTCTTCTGTTAGTAGAGTTGGTGTTATAAAGGGGTGGTATATTATAGATGGTAGAACTCATTTGTTTTCTCTGAGGACCACTACGCTCGTTTTGCCTCTAAATCAATACTTTGATGTTTAGTTTCAGCCTGTAATACTTATGTGCGATAGTAAATCATTTTCAATTCTTAATATTACCAAGATCTAAAGATCTTTACTTTTGTGGCATGTATATCCTACATGAACCAGTTCTAAAGCTACAAACGTAATCCTTAAGATGAATGACGTCAAGTTCCAACATCTCCCAGTTGTTTATCGAGTTCAACAATCCGTACGAATACCGCGTATAAGCTCCAAATATTTATGGGTGATTTGTACCAAATTGCCATAACGATTGAACTATAAACTTAAGGTTTATTTTGAACTCCTGACTCAAGATTGACTTTGTAAACATAATACATACGAGTAAGTGGATTTTAAAACTTTACGTAAAACCTATCTAGATTTGTTCAAGAATAAAAACGATGATATTTACCTACTGCAATCCTATTTCTAAAATGTATACATACATATAAAGGGAATACATATATAAAACAAAGCCGTTATTGTAACCACGTCACCCATAAAACAAACGGATTCAAGTCCCAACCGGTATTAGTTATTTACCGCGCTTCCTCTGGGTGTCCAGTAATCCGTACGAATACTGCGTTTAACCGAAGATATTTATGGGTGATTTGGTCCAAATTGCTGACACGGATGAACTTTAAGCCTATAGCTAAACTATAATAATGTATGAAGGATAGCGGTGGCCTTCATCAGTGTTATTCAAGGTTTGGGCGTAGTATCTATGGGCGTATGTATGTAGGCAAAGAAATGTCAATTGAAATACAGCTAACAACAAATCACTTATTATTGCTATAATTCCAAAATCGACTCTTCAACAAAATAGTATCTTAAGGGATAGTAGTAAGAAATAGAGCTGTAAAGGCCTCTTTCACCACCTTTAAGTAAAGTGACAAGTACGCTAATTGTTGGTTAAAGTCACCCGTAACTTCAATTTCAATTTCACTATGTTCGAGTAGCACTAATCATATGATAAACTGACCCGTACTCATAGCTTTTACTTGCCAATTAACTTAACTTGGGAATTAACTAATCAACACTTTTCTTGGAGATGATGAACGAGGCCCTAAGTGACTGGAGCAGCAGTGATTCGTCAAGGACGCAATACACCAGCCGTGTTCCGTTTAAAAAGCAAACATGTCAAGCTTCCATCGATACGACGCTCAGCTACGAGTGAAGCAACTTTCTATGCCGTTCTCGACACTAGCGCCACCATTATACTTCTAAAGAGAAGTAATTACTGATTTATATATTTTAAGAAATAAGAATATTGCTTTTGTCTCTAAACTATACCAAGATTTGTAGGAGATCTTCGCGGTCACAGCTTTATGCAACCTTTATGTTGAAGTTATAAAAACCACAATCTGCTGCCTATAAGACGAACAGATACAAGTCCCAACGGCTTACAGTTATTTATTGCGCTACTGCTGAGTGTCCAATAATCCGTACGAATACCGCATAAAAGCCCGAAATATTTATAGATGACCAGGACTAAATTGCTGCCACGTATAATTCATTCTATAAACCTAAAGTTGATTTTGGATCTACAGAGGTTAACCTTTTATCGCCCTTAATATGAGTAGTTTTAAGCACTCGATCTGTATCAAATATTATCATGTTATTCTACCCAATTTATTCAACTACCTATGTTAAATACAGTGTTTTTAAAATAGTCTCTTTGAGAAAATCTGAAACTAGAAAAAAGGTCAAACTGTTAAAGAAGCCTTTAGAAGCGTAAGCTGCCCGAAAAATATAACATAGACAATAATTAATAATTTAAGGAATTTTATTTTCAAAGACCATTTCTTTCTTCTTTCAAAGAAAATTCAAAAAAAATTTGAATAAGTCTGCAAAAGTTTTTGCGTCTCACTACTGAGCACACTGGACAAGACTAGGACTTACTTCTGGGAACCCAAAGGCCTCCTACAAGGTCTAACGACTGTTATCTTAATAAAACACGAGACTTCACGTGCCTTCAAAGTATCGAAATGCGCATGAAATTTGCCTTCAGCGTATCAGCTAGCTGGGTAGATCGATATCGTACTGTCTTTTTGAAGCGCGTATGACACAACCCCAACGGCAGTGCCAATAAAACTACGTATGTGTTAATATTAATACAACAATACCTTAATGAATAAAATTATTGTATTATTCTAAAAAAATCTTGTATTGATACAAGTTGTTGTAGATTCAAGAACTTGTATCAAAACACAAGTAAGTCATCACTTAGAATCTGAAAATCAGTTTTATCATTTTTATTTATTTATTTAACATTCGTACCACCTTAAATTAAGGGCTACAGGGTTAAACTTAATGCCTAATGGCATTCTCTGCCAGTCAACCCTGGGCGATGGTGAGAGCTATGGTTAGACATGACAAAAATTATAAAAATGTTTATTATATAAAGGGAAAACATATATAATTAAAACAAGTAATTGAATAAAAAATCTTATTTAAAGTATTTATCTGTATATATAAAAATGAATCCCATTTTCCCTTGGTCACGACATCACGCGTGAACGGCTGGACCGATTTTGCTAATTCTTCTTTTGTTGTGTTTGTTACTGGCAGAAGAAGGTACATATGTAAGAAAACATTAAGGAAATATCACGAAAAATTAGAAAATTTAAAAATACTTATGTAACCATTTTCCAATTCGAATGCAATATTCACATTTAAGACAAGACAACGTCCTTCAAAAATGTGACACCCATGAAATATTCAGAGAGGTAAGCAATGAAAACTTGCAACCATTTTCTAATATTTTGTTTTAATTACGTCACATTAGCAAAATTTATTAGTGTTTGAAATGCATGATGAATTGTTGCACGGTATTAAAAAATTAAGCGTTGGTCATCAGTTATAGAAAATATTTTGATTTTTTATGTGAAAACTCTTGAACTTGAAAAATGTTAGTTACTATTTTTATCGACTTTCTGACTGAATACTGTGAAACTTATCATTAACTGCCTGCTTGCTTCTTCTTATTTTTTATGGTTTTAAAAAAGTTACTGAAGTGAATATTTCTTTTGACGTGATAACGTCTTTAAAATCGTTTTAGTCGGGTGACATGTTCAGAAACTTGTGTCACACCAAAACCTCACGAGCGCGATCGCAGGTATAACGAGAGAGAGACGGACCGATCTCCCGTCTCATCTCGAGCGCTGCCAGTCATTCCGTGAAACTTTTCACGCCGAATCCTCACGAGCGGAGGCTGGCATAGCGTTCGAGTGAGTGGACCGATCTTCCGTCTCTCTCACTCTAGTGGCATACAAACGAATGGAGATTTTCTCGTGCGGACGTTATCACGTAAACATCTCGATCGTAAACCTACTTTACAAACAATTTGCCGTTTTTTAAATTGAGGTAAGTACCTTTTACGCCAAACGTTAAGAAATCCTGCTGACTGACATAAAATATTTCTAAACTCCACCAATTTGACGGAACATAAAAAAAATGTTATTTGAAAATGTTTGTACTTTTTCGTCGCTTACCTCTCGAAATAGCTCTCGGAATCAAACGTTCAAACGAGACCTGTCATTATTTTATTTTATTCCATGACAGTTTATTGGACAGTAACCTAAAAACTTCATAGATAAAATACTTAAAAATACTCTTCATACATTTGTTGTAGGTTTCTGTACAATGTAGGTAGTTTCTCCAAGAAACTAAGCTGGCTAGCTCGGGATTGCTCTCCGTAAGTGGAAGTTATCAATATGAGCTACAATAAGACTAGATGCAGTAAGAACAGATCAGCTACCTAATCGTAAGAGGCGAATAAATATGAACTTCTGGAGTTGTGGGCGGCGATTTGTAGCACCGCGCATGGAGGGCATCAGGTTCTACTGGAGATATCGGAGTCCTCTTAACACTCAAGCAGGCCACTGAGGAGGTTTTAGTGCGGTATAAATCCCACATAACCCGGTATCACCTCTCAATCTGACACGTACCTTGCGATGATTCCGTCCCGAAAACATAAAAGTTACCTCGGTATTAACAATATGAAATATGGTGTCCTCCACGTAATCATAAAAGGCGACTAAGTAAAGGCTTTCGGGGGTGTACACGGCTATATTGGGAGCTCGGACCAACAGCCACGGGTATAACGACGGCGTGTTCGGCCGCACGACTCCTGGCAGAACTACCTACATTGCTCACCTAAGAGCCCATTTGTAACGCCGCGCCACAGAGTACATAGCCGCGCATGGAAGACATTGGCAGGTTTCGCTGAAAATCCCATTCAGTGGGTTTTAGTGTCGTTGAAATGTTAAATAATTAACTCGCTGTCTCTCTCGGGCAAGATATATCACGATTGCCATGCGAACCGACTAGCGACCGGCGCAGCGATGCGTCCGGGGTACGCGGTGAGAAATGGGCTACCGGCCATGTGAGGGCAGGAGACCAGGCCCCACATGGAAAATATGCTACTGGAATAAAGCTACGACATATACAGACGATAGGTACATGGAATGTTCGCGGTTTACTATGCCCTGGAAAACTAACCATAGTGGAAAATGAAATATCTCGATGTGACCTAAACATCTGTGGTCTTAGCGAAACACATTGGAGAGGCACTGGACACTTCCTAACAGACACCCATGCTGTCTATTACTCTGGCAATGAGAACAGCAGTATAAATGGAGTGGCATTCGTAATTCCAAAACAACAAAGGAATTGTGTAATGGGCTATGAAGCAGTCAATGATCGTATACTATACATCAAATTTAAGGCGTCACCGGTTAATCTTAACATCGTACAGATTTATGCACCTACTAGCACTGCAAGCGACGAGATCATCGAGAACTTTTACACTAAACTGGAACAAACAATTGCGAAACTTCCGAAAAGAGAGTTATTTTTGATACTTGGCGACTTTAATGCCAAAATCGGAGAAAACCCTCATGAAATTAGCAATTGCGCTGGTAGGTTCGGACTTGGAGTTCGCAATGAAAGGGGTGAACGTCTTATGCAGTTTGCCGCTGAAAATAACCTTGTGATAGCGAACAGCTTATTCCAGCACCACGTACGCAGACTCTATACCTGGACTTCACCAGACGGTAACCATCGCAACCAGATAGATTATATCCTGATTGGATCGCGGTGGAGAACATCAGTTCAGAACTCACACACCCTACCTGGCGCCAATTGTGGAACAGATCACCAATTACTGATCTCAAAACTAAAATTAAAACTTCGAACAGCCAGGAGCTTTAGCAAACAAGCAAAGATGGAAGTGAAGGACAGTGTAAAATTCAATGAAATACTGGAGAAAAAGTGGACTGACTGGACGAACATCACTCATTCAAATGAGTCACCAGAGTTGTTGTGGAGCAGGGCAAAAACTATAATTACTGACGCGGTAATAACATCCAAAACCACGGCTCCGCCACGGAAACGTCAGCATTGGATGACTGATAACACGTTAGCTCTAGTAGAGGAAAGACGCAAGAAAAAAGCTGCTGGTGTGGATATCAGTGAGATAAACCGACTATCTGCACAGATACAGACAGGATGCCGAAGAGACCACAATAACTATCTCCAAGAAATCTGTCAAGAAGCAGAAAGTCATGCGGAAAGACATCAATCTAGAGACCTATTTCGGAAGATCAACTTTATCACTAAGTCATTGTCCTCGAAAACGTGGGCAATTGAAGACAATCAAGGTAAAGTTGCAACTGAGTTAAACTTAATCTCCAAAATATGGAATCGTTATTGTCAATCCTTATTTGAAGACCCGCAATCTACAATTTTCCCGAGCACAAAACCCGACCAAGAGAACATAGAGCCCGATATTCTTCAATCGGAGATCAGGAAGGCAATAAAACACCTGAAAAATGGGAAAGCCACCGGTACAGATGCTATACCCATAGAGACTATAAAAGCCCTAGGAGAACAAGCAGTCGTAATGTTCCATAGTATATGCAACCGAATATGGGAAATTGGAGAATGGCCCTCAGAGTGGACACATCTTCGTACCCTTACATAAAAAAGGTTCCACATAAAAATGTAGTAACTACCGCCTAATTGCTCTAATATCTCACTCTAGTAAAATCATGTTGCATATACTAAATGAACGGCTTAAGTCATATCTATCTAAGGAAATTGCACCAGAACAGGCAGGGTTTGTAAAAGGAAAGGGCACCCGAGAGCAAATCTTCATCGTACGCCAGATAATCGAGAAGGCTCGAGAATTCAACAAGCCAGCGTATATTTGCTTTGTTGATTTTTCTAAAGCATTTGACTCGGTAAAATGGCCAATTTTGTGGAAGACCTTGATGGACATGGGAACACCGACACATCTGATACATCTTCTTCGACGGCTTTATGAAAACGGTTCAGCCTCAGTACGCACTGACGAAATATTATCCAGCAATTTCCATCCCAGCGCAGGTGTTCGTCAGGGCTGTATAATATCACCGCTCCTATTCAACATATATACTTAAATTATCATGCGCATTACACTAGAAAATTGGAACGATGGTATAAGCATAGGTGGTTATAAGATTGCAAATCTACGCTACGCAGACAACACAACATTATTCGCGACCAGTGCTGAGCTCATGGATGGAAGAACTGCTTAAAAGAATGGAACATATCAGTCTTGAGTTTGGCTTAAGAATTAATCGCAAGAAGACCAAAATAATGATTGTGGACCGTGCCAACAACAACCTAACAAATGTAACTCAAATAGCAAACTGCGAAGTCGTCTCATCTTACGTTTACTTGGGTGCGTTGATCTGCAACAGTGGGGGTTGCATGGAGGAAATTAAAAGACGTCTGGCAATGACGAGGAGTGCTATGGACAAATTAAGGAAAATTTGGCGAAATCGCAACATCACAAAAAGCACCAAATTAAAACTTGTTCGTGCGCTTGTATTCCCCATATTTCTTTATGCTTCCGAAACGTGGACCCTGCGCGAAACTGAAAAGAAAAAGATAAATGCGCTCGAAATGTGGTGTTGGAGAAGGATGCTCGGAGTGTCGTGGACCGAATTTAGGACCAACGCCTCCATACTCAAAGAACTCGACATCAAACATCGTCTGTCATCTATCGTACAAAGACGCATCTTAAAGTTCTTCGGCCACGTTTCGCGAAGAGGGGGAATGTCCATAGAGAGACTTGTTGTACAAGGCAAGGTGGAAGGTATAAGACCTCGTGGGAGGTCACCCATGCGCTGGACCGACCAAATAAAATCTGCGGTGGGCGGCCCATTACATGAATGCACTAGGATGACGGCCAATAGGGAAAAATGGCGAAACATCGTGAGGCGAGTGACATCAGCCCTTACCGCTATTTCATGATGAGCACGACCGTTCTGTCAAGAACGTTACGTTACGACTGACTGACTGATGTTTGTAATGAATCAACTCAAAAACTACTGTTCCGATTTCAAAAATTCTTTCACCATTAGAAAGCTATATTCACCCTGAGTAACAAATGCTACTTTTTACCGCGAAAAATGCTTAATTCCTACTTGAAAACGGGTAATAGGGTCAACGCGGTTGAAGCAACTGGCTAAACGCCTTTGATATTAATATAGCAATGAAGCCTGGAATAGCACATAAGCTATTTTTTATCCTACGGGGACCCTTTAAACGGGTTCACGCGGGCGAAGCCGTTGGCGGAAAGCTATTATAAAAAAATAAAAAATAAAAACATTTTCCAGTGGGCCAAATTGTATTTCTAAACCATACTCAAATTCCCTATTTATAATATTAAATTATAGATACAAATATTTATTTTTATTTACAATAAATATGTTATTACATATATATACAAAAAAAAACTTAACATTAAAATTAACTTAAAATTCCCTTGGACACACACAAAAAAGTCATCATAATCCGTTTATTGGTTTAGGAGGAGTTCAGTTACATACACACGCACACAAGAGAAGATCAAAGCACCAATGTACATATCCTCAGTCCAACATGCTCTGCTCCAATAGTCAAAGACAAGTCTTGTGTTGCCTACATTTACTGCAACTATAACAATATCAATGTTAGCATCGAGTAGGAAACTAGATAGTATTGTCCTATAGCACTTTGACCGCAACGTTACACTGGATCCCTGTGGTTTACCAAATATAGAGAAGCCATACCTACCTATATCAATTACTAATGGGTCTGGCTGATGTTATCCTGCCTTAAAAATATCACTGAATTACGTATTTACAAAGCGCGCATGGCGGTTAGCGTAGAATGCAAGCGATCTATGCAACTAAGCAAAACGGGCGCGGTCGGGTGTGAGATGGTTGACCGCTAGTGGCAAAAAAATTCATGCGAGTTTCCGTGCTTCGGAGGGCACGTTAAGCCGTCGGTCCCGGTTGTTGTCGATAGATAACAGTCGTTAAACCTTGTCGGAGGCCTTATGGGCGGTTTGAAAATATCCGACAGCGGGTTGGCCACTAACCCGCATCTCCACCAACCCGCATTGGAGCAGCGTGGTGGAGTATGCTCCAGGCCTCCCCTATAATGGGGAGAGACCCGTGCCCAGCAGTGGGACACAAAAAGGTGTCGTAAACTTACTAGCTAACCCGGCAGACCCTGTCCTGCATTAAAGTATCAGAAATAAAATAATATTGCGACTATAAATTGAGATGTAAGCTATCCTATCTTTCAAGTTGGATCAAACTGCACATGGTGAGCAAATTTTATTAAAATCAGTTAAGTAGTTTAGGAGTCCATCGCGGACAAACAACTTGACAGTTAATTTATATATATGTGTGTATTAAGATGAATATAACTCAAAAATCAAGAATCGCTTTATTTAGGTATCAGATTTGAAAATACTTTTTTTTAACCTTTTTATGTCCCGCTGCTGTCCACTGCTCGAAAACACTTTAAGGACAGAAAATAAAAGAGGGTGTTAAAGGTGGGCTCTAGATGATTAAAAATATTTAGTATTTACTCAAGTTTTTTAAGCGTAGTTAAGTAACAAAATGCTGAATAAATGGTGCATTTTCACATTTTTTTATTACATCCATACTAATATTATAAATGCGAAAGTAGCTTTTGTTTGTTTGATTGTTTGTCTTTCTATCACGTTATGATGAAGCGAGAGAGCTAGAACACTAGAGTGTGACAAAGGCTCCTATTTACCAGTCCTTGTAGCTTCGGGATTAAGAATAGAGCTACGTTATCCCCTACCTGATCGTAAGAGGCGACTAAAAGGGGGCTTCCGGGGATGCGGACGTTGAGAGTGGGAGCTTGATCCGTCCAGCCAGCAGCTCCGGGAGGGACGGCGGTGTATGCGTGGCCTCATGCCGTCGTGAACACCTGAAGGTGCAGGAGAGCACATCTGCTCTCCCGAAAATGGGCCTGTTCTGGGGCGCCGCGCGTGGAGGACACCGATGCGTTCCAATGGAGATCCCGGAGTCCTCACAAACGCAGAGGCAGGTCACCCAGGGGGTTTTAGTGCGGTCATATCCCACATACCCCGGTATCCTCTCCCAAGGTGTCGGATACCTTTTGCAGGTTCCCCCCCCCCCCCCCCCCCCGATACAAAAAAGGCTCCTTTATACCACGGTGACATATTTCAGCCCCATGAGAAGATCGTACTTGATTCTATCGCAGATGTAACCACAGGACGCAGCTAGTTTTGAATATTGACTTTGACCCTTTTCCTGTGTTATACCCTATATCTAATCTATCTAATAAATTGAATCAGGCGATACTTTGCGGAACGCCATTGTTATAAAGTTAGGTAAAATCGTAACAAACGAGACGGTTACACGCAAAGCTCTTTGCATAGAGTCAAAAACCCTATTGTATTGTATTGTTGCATGCGCATGTTTTCTGTGTGGGAAGGAGGGAGGTGCTATTGCATGAAAAAGTATTAAAAATTAATTAAAACTCTAAAATTTAAAACTACATTAATGTTTCTTGTAATAGTCATTTTAAGAATTTAAGTTTAAATTAATTTTAAGTCATAATTTTTTTTTATTATATTATAATAAATAGAAGCGCGCGTGGCTCGGCGGCTAGCGTAGAACGCAAGCGGTCTATGCAGCTAAGCCAAACGGGAGCGGTCGGGTGTGGGATGGGTGACCGCTAGTGGCAAAAAATTTCATGCGCGTTTCCGTGCTTCGGAGGGCACGTTAAGCCGTCGGTCCCGGTTGTTGTCGATAGATAACAGTCGTTAAACCTAGTCGGAGGCCTTATTGGCGGTTTGAAAACATCCGACAGCGGGCTGGCCACTAACCCGCATCTTTTTTTTTTTTTTTTGGTTTCGCTGGGGGAAATGCGTTACGCATCCCCTCCAACAGAGGGGTATGTGGGACTCCCCAGGAGCAATACCCCCCGGTATACCCACTAAAACCCCCAGCGGCACTACGACTTCGCCTCCTGGAGGGGGCCTGGGAATCCGGCAGAGCCTTTACATCCAGTCCCCCTCCGGCGAGCCCCGCCTATATGGCGAGCCCTTCGCGCCCTTATGATGGGTGGGGCAACGGGGACGGTCGAGAGTGCGCGACCGTTCCCGTATCCAGTGATGGTGAGCGGTGCAATGCGGGCGGAGGAGCTTCCGCACCTGTCGCCCGCTGCTCACCATCGGGAAGGTGAAGGCGGTCATACGCCCGCCTCCTCCGTCCCCTTCGCCGCTTCCGGAGCGCCGGCGCAAGAGGGTCATCCTCTCGCGCGCGCTCCGCTGCCTCCTTCTGCGACATGACGGATTCGCAGAAGGAGGCAACCGCCGCCCACGCCCCCTCGCTCTCCAGCATTGCGCTCACAACGCGGGGGAGCGAGAGGTCCCGCCCGACCACCGCAACCAGACTGCGGCGCAGCTCGGACCACGACGGGCACACCTCGAGGGTGTGCTGCGCCGTGTCTTCCTCCGCGCCGCAGTCGTGGCACGATGGGGCCTCCTCCCGACCGATTCGGTGCAAGTACGATCCGAAACAACCGTGTCCGGACAGTACCTGCACCAGGCGGAACGAGAGGAAGCCGTGCGCTCTTTCGAGCCAGTCCCTCAGGACTGGTCCGATGGCGTCCAGCGTCCGGCGGCCGAAGTGAGCGGCGGCGAGGTCCTCCGCCCAGTGAGCAATGACGGCATCACGCGCCTGCTGTCGGACGGCCGCTTTCTCTTCCGGGGCGGGGCGCTCTCCAAGCGCCCTCCGCCCCGCCGTCCATTCGTACACCCTGGAAAGCACCTCCGCCTCGAGTACCCAAGGCGGGGTGCCGGCCAGGGTGCACGCAGCCGCAAAGCTCACCGAGCGGTAAGCCCTGCCCACCCGCTGGGCGATGGCCCTCTGGGGCGCCCGAAGGGCGGCGGCGTTCTCCCTTCTACGAAGGGAGTCCACCCAAATAGGGGCCCCGTACAGGGCCATGCTCCGCAGGGTACCGGCGTACAGCTGCCGGCACCGCTTGCTGGGCCCACCCAAATTGGGCATCAGCCACGAGAGGGCGTCCGCTGCCTTCAGCAGGCGCCCCGACAGCGCACTAAAGTGCGCGCTGAAGTGCCACCTGCTGTCGACTATGAGACCCAGGTATTTCATCTGGGCCTCTACCGCTATGCGAACGCCCCCCACGTGGATGTGGGCATCCGGCGGTGGGCGCCGCCGCGGACCGTGGAAGTATACCGCCACGGTCTTGTGCAGCGCCGTCTTCAACCCTAGGCTGCGGATCCTGTCCACTACCAGCGATCCGCCCGCCGACGCCAGACTGGCCGCCTCCCCGAAGCTCCCGCGGGCCGTGAGGAGAGTGTCATCTGCATAACAGATGACACTCGTGCCTCTCGGGAGCGATCCCCGCAGGAGCCAGTCGTATCCGACGTTCCAAAGCAGGGGTCCTAAAACAGACCCCTGCGGAACGCCGGCCTCAACACTATACCGCCGGACCTGGCCCGCCTTGTCCACCAGTACCACATCCCGGTCCACCAAATAGTTGGCCAGGAGGCGCCTCAAGTAGGAAGGCACTCCGTGAAATCGGAGTGCCTTCAAGATGGTGGAATGGGGGATGGTATTAAAAGCGTTGGCTATGTCAAACGACACAGCCAAAAGACCATCCCCCGCCTCCATTGCTGCCCTCACCTGGCTCTTAAGGCGGGCCAGGGCGTCCACCGTCGAACGCTCAGCTCTAAAACCGAACTGAGCGTCCGACAGGTCCGGCCCCACATGCCGCAAGTGGGCCTTGAGGCGGTCGGCCACTATGCCCTCGAGCATCTTACCGGCCTCATCGAGCAGAACGATAGGCCGGTATGCCGAGGGGGAGTCTGCAGGACGGCCCTCTTTGCGGAGGAGGCACAGCTGCCCCTCCTTCCATGGTCTCGGGAACCTCCCAGTCACGAGGCACGCGCTAAAGAGGTCCCGAAACCGTCCCGGCATGACGGAGGCCGCGATCGCGACCACCTTAGCCGGGACCCCATCTGGGCCAGGGGCCGTTTTCTTGGAGCGGAGGTGAAATACCGCCGCGCCAAGCTCGGCCTCTGAAATGGGAGGAGGGTCCTCCGGCTGTTCCTCTGACGGAGCTGTTCCCCGCGGAGGATTCATCGCTGGAGGGGCGAAGTCTACGTCCCTGCTTGGAAACAGGAACCCGCATCTCCACCAACCCGCATTGGAGCAGCGTGGTGGAGTAAGCTCCAGGACTCCCCGATAATGGGGAGAGACCCGTGCCCAGCAGTGGGACGCAAAAAGGGTTGCAGCCATATTATAATAAAATTTGTGTACCCTAAGGGGTAAATATGGAGTTCTAAATATTTAGTAAAACCGTTTTTCACCCATATTTGTGCAAATAAAAGATTTTCATTCCATTTCATTTCATTTATACCCTATATCGTAATCTGAAGCACTGGAGCTTTTTTTATTTGACTGGAGTAGCAGACGAGCATGCAGGCCACGTGGTGTTAAGAGATCGTTGCAGCCGATGGACATCTACATACAACCTCAAGCAAGCAAAGGTAAGTCTTGTCTGAGGTCGTATGCAGTTGCGCTGCTACTCCGGAGACTGGTGGTCGCCTCATGTAAGTGTAAGTGTAAGTGTAAGTGTAAATCCAAAACTCCCTTTTATACTACGCACGTAGGTTTATAGTAGTATAAAGCGAGTAAAACAAACGTCAGCGAGATGTTTGTGTGTCAAGAAGTTAAAGCAGCCTTGAGTCGAGGCGTGGACCTCAAAATAACGAGTGTTTTCACGTCCATTGTTTTGTTTGATTTTAGAGATCCGTAGCACTTCTCGCTGACACAATACAAGGAGCGCCTGCCTATACTTATATCTATATTGTGTCGCTGAGCAGTGAGACATCAAATTAGTGTAGTGATGTTTAGGATGGGCATGACTTTTCTGTGAAAAGAAAATAACACAGTGAGTCGTTATAAATATATGACAATATTTTAATATTAAGCATGTAATTGAATATGAATGTAACAATATTTTTATCTGCATGGGTGACTCGCGTCTTATTCACTCATCTTCATATTTAAAAAGAACTGCTCATATGTTTTTTTGTTTATATAATTTGAATAATTTGTGTGTTTCAGTTTATATTGTGTAGTGTGTAGTGTGTGTAGTATTATTTTTATATGGGTACGGAGCCATGCTCTATTAATGTTTACGACTCACACTTGGCTTTTTTTAGTTAAGGGAGAAGGTAAATGAACCTACTTTAGTTAGTGGAACAAGGTCGCACTGATTGTTTCCGCGTGGGTTTTGTACCTATTTATTTTGTGTTTTCGTCATCTTTATGTAAAGACAAAGAGAGATACAAGTTTGTACGAGAAAGACAATAAATATTAACATTTACCGCCGTGGTTACACCGATTGTGCGACCGCTAGTGGCAAAAAATTTCATGCGCGTTTCCATGCTTCGGAGGGCACGTTAAGCCGTCGGTCCCGGTTGTTGTCGATAGATAACAGTCGTTAAACCTTGTTGGAGGCCTTATGGGCAGTTTGAAAACATCCAACAGCGGGTTGGCCACTAACCCGCATCTCCACCAAACCGCATTGGAGCAGCATGGTGGAGCAAGCTCAAGACCTCCCCAATAATGGGGAGCGACCCGTGCCCAGCAGTGGGATGCAAAAAGGCGGTAGATGGCTGCAACATCTACCACCGATGACCAGCGATGGCTCAGCGGAAAAGACCGCGCTCTCCGACATGGAGATATAGACTTCTAACCCCCGACTCGTAACTTGGACAGAAATAGTATATTTCATTACAAGTGCGGAAAGGCTGTCATTGCAAGGAGTTCCGACAAATGTCTACCCGAGCCGAGGCGCAGCCGAAGGTGAGGGTTGACAGTCTGAACTCCTTCCAATGACGGTTCCGCACGTGTACTGAACGACTATTTTTAATACAGTTGCGAAAAAATGAAGCAATTTTAATAAAATAATAAAATCACAGTACACTCAACTAACTAATCATCTAAACTCGCAAAGAACATTTTTGAAAAATGGCGCCAACCGTGAAAGAATATAAGCAGAGAATTTTTTTGTTTTCTTCGCCCATTCTGGGTAGGCAAAGGGAACTATGCCCATACAGCCAAGTCTTCAGTAGATTTTTTTTATTAATATGAAATGAAAATGTTAATGAGATGAAATGAAACGAAACCTAACCTAACTCATTGAATCAAATCATTAAATCTGATATTGAAACAAATTAGTAGCTTCTTTTTAGAAATATTTTCATGAATCATAAAAACTTCTAAAACTTCGTGGTTGGTTTTTTTTTCTTTTTAATAGACATTATTTTGACAGTTGGGAAAGAAAATGCACGAGTTCGGAAAAGGTAAAGAAAAAACACGAGTGTGTAATAGCCCACTTCCCGAACGCTATACGTCCCTGCAATATGCCACTTTTTGAGCAACTGTATTAAAAAAATATTGTTAATTGCGTGTTTTTCGCGGTAAGGAAAAATATTGTGAGAAAAATTGTATTTATTTAATTAATTTTATACGACGTTTTCCATCACTGTGCATTCCTGAGAGTAGCTAGTAATCTCTCGAATGCATGATGTCCGCACATCCAAATCCGCGCAAATCCGTGTCATAAAAACTGTTGTAAAAAATGTATCACTTTGTGGTAAAACATATATTTATTTATTTGGATTAAACCCAGGTAAAATTACCCAAATTTTGTGTTTTCGCTATCCCGGGATAAATGCCTAGGTACGATAAGTGAGTCCCTGTAGCTTCGGGATTAAGAATAGAGCTAAGGTATCCCCTTGCTTGATCGTAAAAGCCCTCTTTTAGTCGCCTAAAAGGGGGCTTCCGGGGTTGTGGGTGGTGAGAGTGGGAGCTCGATCCATCCACCCAGCAGCCCCGGGTAGGACAGCGGTGTGTGCGTGGCCGCATGTCGCCGTAAGCATCGGAAGGTGCAGGAGAGCACATTTGCTCTCCCAAGATGCCGGGTACCTTTTGAAGGTTTACCCCCCCCCCCCCTAAAAGTGACTTAATTAAATCCACACATTACAACTAAGCGACGCTGACAGCGAAGAGTGATGATGAACTTGGGTTATTAGTATATCGTCAGTCAGTATGGCACCTCGGCGGCACAGTAGTTGTTTCCTTCTAGTATACGGCCTTCACTAATACTTGATGAATTTAAAAGGTGTTTCACATAGTTAATAATTTTCAAGTAAGGACGCGACGCCTTTGCAGACTGCGGCTAAAGCAGGCAATTTTGAACATATTCATGAAGGCTGCTAAAATACCTCTACAAAACTAGAAAATCAAAAAATGACACTAATGTACAGTAATGCACTGTTTGCAAAACTTTATAAACATTTTGTTTTCGATTTGCATTTAAAAACTTTTGAAAACATTTGCTTTCCAAATCTTTAGTGCAGTAAAGAGCTTTATACTGTCTCAATCTATCAGTCGTCAACTGGCCCCTATCGAGTTAGTGCCACTTTGCAGTTGGCGTTTAACGTAAATGAACGATGTGGCGTAAGATGTACCTGAGTAAATAGCTTAGAGCACCACAGGTATTGACACTGACGGATGAATCAGTACCTTCGATGCTCTGAGGTAAATAGCAATGAAAATTTATACAAAGCATATGGAGTTTTGGCGGGAAGTAGATCGAAAGACATATTGTGCTCTTGTTTTATTTTTACTTTCTTGGTGTATTTTTGAGTTATATCGGATAAATTTGATGGCATTTTGTTCGATATAGGTTAATTATAGTGCACGAGTGTTGTGAATTAAAATAACAGTGCGAAAATAGATTTTCTCGGCTTGCCTCCAAAATTCCATTGGTCACGTTCTGGTAAAGAAGCCATCGCTTCTTTCTATTCATTCACCGAAACTGGCAAAAACGTGATGCAAACATTATACTTAACGCTGGCAATATGCAGAGTTTGCGATGCCATAATTGAAAAAAAAACAAAGCAAATTAATAGATGCATATAATGTGGGATTCTTAGTGCAGTGTTTTACAATGTATCACTCTCAATCAAGTGGCGTCAATAAATGATGCTATGTTATCTTTGGTACAGTGCATGAAAGTTAATTATAATGACGTCATAATACCTTAAGAACCGTACACGTAGTACCTTAAGAAATATTGTTATTGCTGTTAAACAAATCTGAACTGTGTACTACTTACTTTAGATAGAAATTTGGACATGAAAACCCCTTGCCAATCCTAAGTACAGTAATTACCTTTTAATTTATCTAGTCTTAAACATTAATTAATGTTGTATTTTAGATGGCTTAATTAGTTAAAGTGAAATAAAGCATTAAAAAACCGGTCAAGTGCGAGTCAGACTCGCACACAGAGGGTTCAGTAAAATATTTTTTATATGCTGTTAATAAAAATTTACAGTTTTCGCAATTTTTCCTTTATATTAATTTTTCCTTGAGTATTTAATTTAAATTCCATCCTATAAGGGATCTTACAAGAGTTCCGTTTTTTCCTTTCGAGGTACAGAACTCTAAAAAGTGTTACAATTTGTATTTTTGCGTATACAATACACAGTTGCATTCCTTGCGTGGGAGAAATATGGTAAACGCATGTAAGTGTAACAAAATTTTACACATTTTACCGAAATTCAATGAACAAACTTACTGCAAAAATCTGTGCAGTAATGCTTTAGCACTTGAACCATGTTAGTTTTAAGACCTGCTATAAAAGGAAATAAACAAAAATAGCTAAAATGTTATTGGTAATGCAAGCAATAACTTTCAAATCAAACGTCTGTTAAATATATTTGTAAAGTCTATTTTTATTTTTGACGACAAAAGTTAAACATTCGATAGAGGTAATTTTTCTTAAGATTATGGACGAAGTTAAAAAATTATATTTAAATTTATAAGCGCACTAATGTACATACGCATATTTATTCCGATTCATTACAGTATATTTAATTTCCTTAACATGACAAAAGAAATAGCTTTACAAAACAAAACAACCAAGGAAGTACGGTCCCATCAATCCTGAGTTTAATGGACAGTTAAATAAACCGAAGAGGACAAAACTTCGTATATTAATATTTACAAAATAGTCATTCAATTAGGTCAATTATTTTTTTATAATTTTCTCGGTAGGTATAAGGTAATATAAGGAATAGAAAATATTCGCTTAATGAATGTCATTTTTCCCTGTCATCGCCTTTAGGTGCCCGTTTGGGCTAGATGTTGAGCTGAAAGAAAAAAGGCGGCGGAAAAAAACTCCCCGAGTGATGGTCAGTGGTTGGACTCTCCATCACAGAAGCCCTAAGAAAAGACGGACATAAAAAATTATTTCACTAAGGACACTTTCAGTAATGAAAAATACAACAAGGAAGAAAAGATTTAACGAGAAAACATAAATTAAAAACGTGCTCAAATACTCAGGTTATTTAATTTATCTTTCATCTACAATTTCCTTGGTGCGGAATAGATTGCAGTTTTCGCGAAAAAGCGCAAAACCTCCACAGAAATGCATCCTCTTTTGCAACGTATGCATATTTTTGTTCCAATTAACTTTTAACAAGCTAAAATGCCAGCAGAATTTTATACTAAACCCACGCTGTTCTTGACATTCCACACATTGGAAGATTTCATGTATCTACGAACGGCCGCCTGCGACTTTGTCCGCGTGGACTTTAGTTTTAGATTTTTCTTAAATTTGTAGCCAAAGTTACTCCTTATTACATCAGTTATCTGACCTTAAGTCCCGTCAAAATTGGTCCAGCCGTTTCAGAGATTAGCACACAGGCTGACAGGACAGACAGAGAGACAAAAATTTTAACTTTGATACCCTAACTTTGAATTGGCAAAATGGTCAGAAGACTGAGACGTCATTGGAAAAAAAGTAAAAAAAAAATACAGACGCCTTTTGTATTCCTTCGTAATTGTCATATTTTTGAATGAGGAACAAAATAACAACAATCATATGGGAAAATAAAATTGTTTTACTATTCAAATGTTAATTTTTCTGCACATTTACAGCGGAATGAATAATGAATGAAAAGGAAGAAATAAACAAAAATGTAAGAAACGAAACAAAATATTCTTTTTCGACTAGGTTTTATTTTCTTTCGCCAATGGTTGAAGTTTTACCTCACCTAGAAGTTTTATAAAGGTCTTCTAAAAGCATTCCTTATTTTCAAGGTACCGTGCGAAAAAACAAAAACGTACCCCTTATAGGATCACCCGCGTGTTCGCCGGTCTGTTACAGTTTGATTTGCTATTACATAAGCTGATATTTGTTACTCTAATACGAATATGAATTTCCGAATCTATAATACGAATGTGTAACGTAAAAAAAACAGAACTATTAATTGGAAGGTGGAAACCACGCCATATGGAATATGAATGGTATACAAAGTCCAGTTTAAGAGGTCTCAATTTGATTATAATTCAACAAAGCCCTTAGTGTAAGTTTGTAAACGCGCAAACGTTACTACTGCGTCCGAGTAGAAAAGTGGTTAGTGGTAAAATTGGACAGATAGATCTTAACCTAAAAGGAATAAGGTCGATAACTAAATTCTTAACGCAAACGCGTTAGTAACGTTATCATGTGCAGACTTACACTAAGGCCTCAGTAGAGAGTTTTTAAGTGAAATAAAAATATAGAGACGAACGTTGACTAATTCCAACTTAACTCCCAAAATACTGAGGCTAGAATTATGAAATAACATTTCGTATTTTCACAAAAGTGTGTTTTTTAGTTTTTTAAACTACATTATTTATTTTTAATCTTTTAGATAGATGTTTTTTCATATTATTGCTTTGTCATCGGCCCTTGACCCCTGTGCAAATTTTCAAGTTAATCAGACGCTTAGAAGTAGGTGAAAATGAAGTTAAAAGATTCCGTTACATACATAGCAACAAGCTTAAATAAGCATAATATTTAAAAATTCTATAATCTATAAAGAAATCGGTAAAGTCCTCGTCAACGTACAGAACTCTACGAGAGTTGTCCGGTTTTTAGGTCACTTATCTATAGTTAAAAACCTTGAGGCGCTGAGAACTTTGCATACCGTAACATTACTTCGCTAAAACAGATTGAAAGTCTATTCAGATAGGGATTAAAGTTATACGAATTTCTGAAAAGAAGATCGTTTTACTTCTTCAAAATCCGTTTTCAATAAAGTTTTTGCGGCTGCTAGTTGCAGATTTTATTCGAATTTAGTTTCACAATGTATTTGAAAACAGTTTTAAGCTGTGACATGCATGTTTTGGATAGTACCGATTTATATTTTTGTCAGCGTTAAGGACATTTGCGAAATATTTTCCATATCTCTTTCGGATTGTAAGATATTTTATGGCGTATTATAAGCAAGGGCTGAAACTGATCTACAAATCGAAGCAAAATTGAGCATGGTAGTGAATTGCAGATGAGCCTACACATGGGCGTAACGAGGGTGGAAGGGAACAGGTGGGCAGCTGCAAACCTATAAAGAACTAGCTGCCCCGCGAACTCCGTACCGCGTTCAAATGTTTGGGGTGGGCTTAGGGGGATGAAAAATAGATGTTGGCCGATTTTCAGACCTACCCGATATGCACACAAAAAAATTTATGAGCATCGGTCGAGCCGTTTCGGAGGAGTACATGAACGAACATTGTGACACGAGAATTTTATATATAAGAAGAATAAGCTACTCGTACATATGCTCCTGCTGTTTCCTTTGTATATTTAATATTTTGTGTGCGTGTCCTCCAGCGCGCGGCTGATAAAAAAATTGACCCTCCCCCCACGACCAAGAACATAAATATTTTGACCTTCCTACGCCCATAAGCCTAACTGATCTTGTGTTCATAATTTATTATTATTATTTTTTTCAACCTTTTTTAAGTACCACTGCTGGGCACAGGTCTCCTTCTCACAAGTGAGTGGTCTACATAGTCCACCACGCTGACCAAGTGCGGATTGGTGGAAGTCATGCTATCGAGAAATAATGAATTTCTCTCAGGCATGCACGGTGATGGAGAACATCGTAATCAATTAAATATCACGATATTTTCCATCATCCTGGAGCAGCAATAAATGCGCACATAACATATTTCTTTGTCAGAGGTGCGCGCCGAGGATCAAACCCGGGATCGGTCGCGTCGAAGACCGCGGTTTCTTACCACTCGGCCATCGCTGCTCTGCTCGTATTTAATATTATTTTATCTTATAGTACAACTTTGGAAAACACGTTAATCGGTTGGTCACCGTTTTCATACATAAACTAGAGTTTTCTTTCGACCCCGATTCGACACAATCTTGATTTATGCTGGCAAGACTTCAGTGAATGATATCCAAGGTATCCAGCACAAAGTTGAATCAAATCAAATCTGCGAATAATATAACGTGGTGTTAAGAGGTCTCTGCAGACAAAGGGCATTTAAATACAGTTGCGCCTCTAAACGCCTATCGCATCTATCTACCATAATGTAATAATAATAATTGTTTAGCGATATAAAGCGGTGAAGCGATCTTATGAACCGGATAAAGAGAAAGTTTTTTTATTTGAATGGAGTAGCAGACGAACATGCAGGCCACGTGGTGTTAAGTGGTCGCTGCAGCCCATGGACATCTACATACAACCTCAAGCAAGCATAGGTAAGTCTTGTCTGATGTCGTATGCAGTTGCGCTGCTAATCCGGAGACTGGTGGTCGCCTCATGTAAGTGTGTGGCCGGCAACTGCACCATTCCACCGAAACACAATAGAGTTGGTTCTATCACCTACAACATTTTCACGACAATTTTGTTAATATTATTTAATGCAAGCTCTATTTGTTGTTGCAAAGGAACAGTAATATTTTTCAAATATATTTTCTCGGATAGTGTGTCGGCCACATGACATTCGGTCAAGAACCGTTTACAAAAAGAAACAAGTGCTACTTTAAAAATAACAATAGATTCCTTTGGCTCTATAATTGGCCGCAACCCTTTTTGCGTCCCACTGCTGGGCACGGGTCTCTCCCCATTATTGGGGAGGCCTGGAGCTTACTCCACCACGCTGCTCCAATGCGGGTTGGTGGAGATGCGGGTTAGTGGCCAACCCGCTGTCGGATGTTTTCAAACCGCCCATAAGGCCTCCGACAAGGTTTAACGACTGTTATCTATCGACAACAACCGGGACCGACGGCTTAACGTGCCCTCCGAAGCACGGAAACGCGCATATTTTTTTTTGCCACTAGCGGTTACCCATCTCACACCCGACCGCGCCCGTTTGGCTTAGTTGCATAGATCGTTTGCGTTCTACGCTAACCGCCGGGCCATGCGCGCTTCTACAATGGCTTGGCTCTACAATTACGTAATTTGAAATGGATCCCAATATAGCAGTCAAAAACGGAGCATAACAATTGTATACGTGTATACGACACGTATAATAAAACAAATGAAAGTAGATATTCAGGTACTACGAGGGATAATAAACTGTTTCAAATGAGATATATGATATTGCTACCTTTATTGCTAACGTTTCTGTGTAACTCGATTTTGATATAATGATCTTTTCAAGGAACTCGTTTTTCTCCGACTCAACTGTCACGTAATATTGTACGTATAAATCATAATAAATGTTTTGAAAAAAATATTTTCGTATTTGAAAGAAGCGTGTCATAGGCCTGATTTATTTTCATTTGCTATGTGTATTTTGAGCAATATCGAATAAAATTTGCGTTATAATGTCATACGCGAATAAGAAACCGTCTGGTAAAGTAGATGTTCCATTTTTCGTTACATCAGACTATCTTGACTACAGATAACAAAACTGACTGACTATATAACGACTAACTGATTTTAATGAAGCGTAGTAGTACAGTAAAGTAAAGTACATACCTACATATTTACATGATATATATAAAAATAAGTATTATAATAATTTAAGGTTATTATATAATTGACAACCCTCGTGGCGCAATGGTGACTATGCCGGACTGCCAATCGATGGATCCCGGGTTCGATTCTCGGCGAAACAGAAGTTTGAATGATGAGTTTAATTTCTGTTCTCCGTCTGGCTGTTTGTTTTTCTGTCTTTGTATGTGTCCATGGTACCCACGACATAGGGTATATATACCCTACTGTGGGACTATGAGTAAAAGAAAAAGTCACCCATCGCTCACACCGTTTGATTATACAGCATATAAACAAAATGCGTAATATAATTCACGTTGACGTAGTGTATAGTATAACGAATAAACGAACCGCATCGCACACTGACGCAGTATTACGCTACGACTGCGTCATTCAACTCACCGTTGTCGAATAAAATTCATTGGGAAATAAATGGTTTTTACGAAAATTTACCGATTTTTATACATCCCCATTTTGAACGTTACGGCGCTGATAGTGGTGTTCGATGCAGCAATGTACATTAAAATGTACCTCTTTTTTGTTGGCCAGTGATGGATGATTGGGAATTTCAATTAAAATGTTTTTGCTAACGAATTTAGCGATGGATTTGTGAGTGAGCTTGTAAATTTTTTTCAGACAATAATGTATTTTATGCTTATTAAAATGTCAAGTGATATTAAATTCGAATTGTTTCTTATTACACCTGTTACATTTTTTCCATATTCAGTGGTTATAATATGGCTGGTTAAGAACCCGAATCCTACGCTATAGCATTATATATTCATATACCGGGGCGTACCTCTTTCTACGAAAGTCTGATGAATGAGATGGCGATAAAACCAGTATCTATGATAGACTCAAATGTCTTGAATGTAATTGAACTTTCCTGGAGTTTTCACTTCACACGCGCCAAGTTTTTCACTATCAGTTACCTATCTTACAACCGACTGCGCTTGTTTCTCTTAGCTATGTAGATCGGTTGTATTCAATTCCACACATAGGGCCTTATTTGCTTATAAGCTCTTTTCTACTAATTGTAAAATCAGGTTATCTGTTTTAAATAAGAATAAAATCTACGCTGTTCAGATTAGCACTAATCCTTTCCGGATTCTTCGTTAATTATGTGGTAAAAAAAAAACTCCACAAAAGTCTATACGTAAGAAGCAATAGAAAGTGCAGTCCTTGTTTAATGACTACACAAATTCAAGACTTAAGTCCACAACAGCTTTGCGGCAATCTCATTATACACACCGAAGAGTAGCATCATTTAGCGGATTTCACAGAACATTTATCCTTATTCCGGTAGAAATTCAGCACATTTTAGCATAGGATGGAAATTCTTCCGCATTCCATGCGTCTTCATCATGTCTCTGCGGTAATGATAACATATTTGTCTCGGGACCCTAGTGATAAATATACGAAATGTTAGTGGTGATTTGTTAGTGGGTTTTAACGATAGGATCGCGTGAGATATTCTATCTCAAGGTTATCTACGCGTTGATAATCCTAATAGTGGACTAAGTATTTCACTATGAAGTCAAGATTACGAATTGGACCTAAAAATTTTTGTGAATTGAACCAGTGAGTAGGCGTAGTCTATAATTTTTATATAGATTAACGAATAAATACAGTTACAGTTTCCAGTATACAAGGAAGATATTAAAGATTTTTAGCGCTTTCTATTTTTTCGGGCTTGTCCCACTGCTGCGGACAGATCTCCTCTCGCAAGTGGTCACAAGTGAGTGGATTTAGGGTATAGTCCACCACACTGGTCAAGTGTGGATTGGTGGACATGGGTCATGCCCGGTGAGCGGCCGCATCCCAACTGACTCAATTCGGAGCTTGTATGTATGCTCGGATATTCAAAAAACTTCTATAGCGTGATTCAGGAATATCTGTGGCGCCATCTCTCGATGAGTAGCGGAAGGTCGCTACATCACCCCCTGCTCAGACCGGAGGTCGATGACTTCAGTAATCCAAGTGCAATCTTCGCTTACAAGCGCCTTGAATGCCCTCTATCTGCGGTGAGTCGAGATGTGAGGGTGCAGACCTTGTGTAACCCTCCGTCCACGGTGAGTCGGGATGTGAGAGTGAAGCGAAGAGTGGAGATGCCCTCTATCCACGGTGAGTCGGAATGTGAGGGTAGGATATGGAAGCGAGTAATGGCTACTCAAGCCATCCATGAAGTCCTTGGAGGCAGCTGTGTCAGGAACAGGAAGCGTGTACATGGTGCGCTGCAATGAACCTGACGAGCTGGTGAAGTGATGCTGCAGTCCATCCAGGGTGTGAAGGTGCGACTGATGAAGGTCAGAAGGGACGTATGTCTGGGGTCACCAGTTTGGCAAAGGGAGATCTCCCGCCGGGCAAGGTGGTCATGCCCGGGGAGCGGCCGCGCTCCGATTGACTCAATTCGGAGCTTGTATATATCCTCGGATATTCAGAAAACTTCTATAGCGTGATTCAGGAATATCCGTGGCGCCATCTCTCGATGAGTAGCGGAAGGTCGCTACAGTATAAACCCGGTATCTCCGTGTCGGAGACCGCGGTCTTTACAGCTCAACCATTGCTGCTCAATTTCGATTTTTAAGTTATATGTAAATGAGAAGCGCGCATGGCCCGGCGGTTAGTGTAGAACGCGAAAGATCTATGCAACTAAGCCAAACGGGCGCGGTCGGGTGTGATATGGGTGACTGCTAGTGGCAAAAAACATTCATGCGCGTTTCCGTGCTTCGGAGGGCACGTTAAGCCGTCGGTCCCGGTTGTTGTCGATAGATAACAGTCGTTAAACTTTGTCGGAGGCCTTATGGGCTGTTTGATGTTTGTTTCAAACATCCGACAGCGGGTTGGCCACTAACCCGCATCTTCATCAACCTGCATTGGAGCAGCGTGGTGGAGTAAGCTCCAGGCCTGCCCAATAATGGGGAGAGACCCGTGCCCAGCAGTGGGACACAAAAAGGGTTGCAGCCAAGTTATAAATGTGTGTAAAAACTGCACAGTGTCAAATATATGACCTTAAAAGTGTTAAAGCCATATATTTTCTGTGCAATTTCGGTAATATAACTTTAACGTAAGCTTAACCTCAAAGTTTCTCAGCGATGGAGAGAGTTATGATTGGTATTTCTCAACGCGACATACTACGATCAACTAAAAACTACAAAGAACTGAGTAAAACGTGACGTAGATCTTAAAATTTACTAAATAAAGTGGTAATCGCAAACTTTAGTATCAGTAAGCTGTGTATCAGAAAATAACAGATCTAAAGTAAACGTCTATATTACCGACAGCGTACTAGTACTCGTCATTCCATAGCAAAATGGCAAAAAGTTACACTTATTCTATGAAAAACGAGTATCGGGACACTGACGATGGTACAGACTACAAGTTTGAGATGAACATTGCCCTGCGGGTGGCGTAGAACGTAAAGTATGTGGTCTACGCGGTTAAGCGAAACGTACGTGGTCGAATATAAGACGGTGACCACTAGTGGCAAATTTTGTGCTACCCACCTCCGAGCCGCCCTGATTACGGGTAACAAAAAAATTATAATCCAATGATTGTACGTAATGCAATATAAATTGTTATGTCCCTATATAAGTGAATCATAATACTTATATGGAACAAAATTTATTTTATCCACATCACTATTAAACCACGTGGATAGCAAACCTGAAAACTGCTTTAAGTGACTCATTGGTACATCAATAGTGACAGCCAATGGTACAACAGACAGACCTAGAACGTAACATCCACCCGGGTTGGTCCTACCGGGTTTAGTATTTTGATAAATAAACCGAACAAAAAGGCACACGGGCCGCGTGGCGTTAAAAGATCACCGTCGCCAATGGACACAGGCAACCCCAGGGTATCTATACCCGAGCGATTTATTTGCATGCAAACTTTAAGTGGCTGAACACGTTATAACCTAAATGTAACACCTATTTACTTATGTACAGTTCAAAGCAAATAAATAATCTTTATCTTTAGCATTGTCGGCTTTGGAGGAGAGCTATTTTACAGCTGGAAGGTTGTCCCATAATTTACATGTCCGTGGTAAATAGCAGCGTGCATAGAGGACTGTGGAGGACCGCCACGAGTCCAGATGGTGTCGGTGGAACTTTAACCTTCGTCTGGTGGTATAATCGTGAAATAGTGACGTAGGCATCATTTTGGAAAGTTCCATGGTGCATTCACCATATTAAAGTCGGTAGAACAAGCAGAGCGAGCCTATGTCTTCGCAAGCTAAGCGGTTCTAACCTGTCACTAAAAGGCATCTAAAAGAGGGCTTCCGAGATTTAGAGTGGTGGGAGTAGGAGCTTCAGCCATCCAGTTATCGACCTTGGAAAGGACGGTGGAGTGCGCGCGGTCGCAAGCACTGGAAGTTGCAGCAGGACGCCATCGCTGTCCGAATGATGGGTCCGTTTAATAATGGATAGTTCATAATGGATTTTACTTATGATTTTAGCGAAAATATTCTCAATTATAAAAGTTTTAAAGGAAAGCCGTTGGCAGCATACAATTGGCCCATTATTAACGCAACACGAATACTTCTCATAAACACGTTATCGCGCAAACGTCCTCCGACAGTTATTCGAAAATTATTGTAGTTATACGCTTCATTTGCATTAAATCTTGTCTCTGTACGTTGCAAATTTATAGTTTCAATAAATTTTGGTTCAAATATATTTGTCCTTACCAGTTTGTACTTTACTTTTGTGAATCTTTGCCAGAATAAAGAGACTCCTCCGTTCTCTCGATGTATGTATCTTATGAAATTTGCTACTAGCGGCCACCTATATAACACCCGACCGCTTCCGTTTCACTTCGCTTGCGATATGTACCAGTTGCAGTGCCATGCGAGCTTCCTTTCTTCTGCGAAAAGCATGCCAATATTCGTTGTTTGCCAAGCTTAGGACAAAATCGTGTTATAAATTGAGAACAAGTGAAGTTTTCAATATTGTAGTTTTCTACACAATGATGATTTTTTCAATAGCCTTCGCAGTAGATATTGAAGTTTCCGTTTGGACGGCGATGACGGGTGCATAATACGCATTCACGTTGCTCGTAGAATGGGCAATTGTGAACGGTTTTCAAACTTGCAAGGCTTAAAATGTTCGTTGTACTGACGAATATTTTCAGTGTTCGGAATCGATCGGTAGTTGTTTGCATTTCTTATTTTCAAAAATGTAATTAAGGGTAATATTCCCTCTGTACGGGTACCTATACCCCCGTTAGAAAATATGTTCACTGTTCAGTGATAATATGAGGCAAAGCCGCATTTCTTCTTTCTATGATGGTATTGGAGTAAGTAAGAGATCTTTTTACACCCCACGGGGGTATCGTTAATAAGAATAATAATAATAATAACGTTTCACACTCATAGCCCCACAGTAAGGTAGATATACCCTGTGTCGTGGGTGCCATGGACACACACAAAGACAAAAACACAGACACCCAGACCAAGAACAGAAATTTAAACTCATCATTCAAATTTTTGTTTCGCCGGGAATTGAACTCGGGACCCTCCGATCGGCAGTTCGGCATGGTAACCATTTCGCCACGCGGGTCGTCAAAACACGTCTGTATGATTATGAAATTTGGCAATTGTACCAAATTTTGT
Source organism: Pyrgus malvae (assembly GCA_911387765.1). NCBI lineage: Eukaryota > Metazoa > Arthropoda > Insecta > Lepidoptera > Hesperiidae > Pyrgus > Pyrgus malvae. The sequence goes on along the minus strand of OU426961.1, from coordinate 7,140,511 downwards.
CACCTCCTCCAAAATTTCAGTCCATATCCTCAAACTAAAATCAAGCGCCTTCCAAACTGAAATTCTAGATCCGCCACTGATGATTACCTATAAGTTATTATATGAAACAAAACCCTAATATTATGATGTAAGTATAAGCTATATTACTGGCAAATTTTATCAACTTTTCAGTAAATATACATGAAAGAAATCCAACAATGTAAATACACGGAACTTAACTATAATTTCTTATTATTTTAAACAATAAATCAATTGAATCTATCAAAGGTATTTTAAGCTTTCGCAGTCTTGTAATATGCATCAACATCCACTCACTTACTCTTAAAAACTATTCATCTTCGAACAAGTACCAATTATGAACAGATTAAATTCTATTCTCAATAAAAATAAAAATAAAAAATCAAGTAAGAAGAAAAGAAAGTTATTAATAGATGTAAAAAGTTCAAATTAAATTTTCTGTCTGCCCTTTATGACTTTGACAAAGCAAAAACGTACGTTATGTTTGTTTTTTTTTTTAACATGCTTTTATTAACTTGACCTGTATGTATGTAAGTATAAATGTATGTAACGGAATCTTTTAACTTCATTTTCACTTACTTCTAGGAGTCTGATTCACTTGAAAATTTGCAAGGTCAAGGGCTGATGACAATACAATAATCTCATAACTTTATATTAAAGTCGTAACTAGGATCATCAGGATAAAATAAAATATACGAGGGGCGGCTGATAAGTTCGTGGCCTAAGGTACTTAATGAAACAAATATAAAGTTTTATATTTTTATAACACGTCTTAGCGTCTGGTTAACTTGAAAATTTGCATAGGGGTCAAGGGCCAATGACAATGCAATAATATTATGAGAATAAAAATCCAACTAAAAAATTAAAAATAAATAATGTAGTTTAAAAAACTAAAAAACACGCTTTTGTGAAAATACGAACAAAAAAGTAAAAAATAAAAAGAAAATGTATTTTACTGTACAAAAAAGCGTGGGGTGGTTTTTAAGATACTGTTGACACCATGCACCCCACGCTTTTTTTACAGTAAAATACATTTTCTTCTTATTTTTTACTTTTTAGTTCGTATTTTCACAACAGCGTATTTTTTAGTTTTTTAAACTACATTATTGTTTCAGCAGATGCGGGAGGCCTCAGGAGGACTTCTTCAATGATTTATTTTATTGAAATTTGATTAAATCGTTTATTTCGGAAACCGTTACAGACTATGAATTTGAATGGTATGTATGGTAGCGATAGGTTGCTTGACTGTTAGCGAGAGCGAATGAAAGATGAATGGCTGGTCATGTATGACCAGGCTGTGACGTAGGCTCCAACGTTCCGTTTCGCCGCAACATGGCCCCGGCCTTGGAAGCTCCTGGTTCCAATTAATCTTCTTTGAACAGAGGACAAATTTTTGAAAATGCGCGTCTCACGATGGCTCCTGATGCTGTGCGTATGTCCGCCACTCTGGATACACCTTGGCTCCCCTCAATGGTGTTTACGATGCGACCAATTTTCCATTTTAACGGTGGAAGGTTGTCGTCTTTGATAACGACCATCGTGTTGGGCTGTAGACTTTCATTGTTCTCCATCCACTTGCATCTGGTTTGGAGCTCCGAAACGTACTCCTTCGCCCAGCGAGCCCAGAAATGCTGGCGAATCTGCTCCACCCTCTGGTAGCGATTGAGAAGTCCACGAACATCTCGCATGTCTTGGTGCACTATCGAAGTAAGGGGACGACCAACCAGGAAGTGACCGGGACTGAGGGGAATAAAGTCATGCGGATCGGATGATAGTGGTGACAAAGGACGGGAGTTAAGGATTCTATTTATGCTAACACCGTGGTAAACTCTTCAAAAGTTAAATGAGCGTTACCAATTACGCGTGCCAAGTGTAGCTTGCAGGATTTAACTCCAGCCTCCCACAAACCTCCGAAATGAGCTGCATAGCATGGTATAAATTTGAACTGTATTGCTTGTTCAGTAGCGTACTCACGAATATCATCCGCACAAGATGTCAGGAATTGCGTGAGTTCATTTTTAGCACCGACGAAATTTTTACCGTTATCAGAAAATATTACCTCGGGCTTTCCGCGCCGTGATATAAAGCGTTTAAGGGTTAGAATGTATGCTTCAGTAGATAAATCGCTTACTAATTCCAAATGCACCGCGCGTGTGACGAAGCATACAAAAAGACAAATGTAGGCCTTTACCGTTCTAGCACCCCTACCTTTCCGGTTTAGTATGAACACCGGACCGGCATAATCAACGCCGCAGTAAAGAAACGGGTATGTTGGGGTTAATCGCTCTTTTGGTAAGCTACCCATTATAGGATTTAAGGTTTTACCTTTCAATCGCCTACATTTCACACACTCGTTTACAATTTTACGCGCGAGATTCCTACCACTTATAGGCCACCACTGTTGACGAATGCTGTATAGTAGCGCCTGAGGAGCAGCATGAAGTAGCCTTTGGTGCTCGCTTCGCATTAGCAACACAGTGAAGTGATGTTTGGAGCAAAGCAGCACTGGATGCCTTTGATCATAATCAAAATGACTCGAATTTTCGAGGCGACCACCGACGCGAATTACGTAGCTGCTGTCAATAAATGGGTTTAATTTAAATAGGCTTGGTTTAGATTTTAGAGATTTTTTATTTAAAATCAAATTATATTCTTCACGAAAAGATTCTAATTGCGATAATCTAGATAGGCCTAATTCAGCGTTACTCAGTTCGTCGACAGTAAGTTCACCCGTTTTACGATTTAAATTTTTATTACGTGCGTTATAAATAAATCGAAGGACATAAGCAAATGCGCGTTTCATGCGTTCAAACTGAGAAAATCTAAAGAAAGGGAAAAATTCTGTGTGTTGTTCCGACAGCAATACATTCATAACATTAGATTTAACCTCCGGTAGATCGTGCTGTAGCGTGTTAATATTTAAATCCGAAGTTAATTTGTGGCTGTCAAACTTAGGGTCACGAAGGAACTGCGGGCCCTCCCACCAAGATACCGAAGAAGCTAAATCAGTAAGGGTAACCCCGCGTGACACCATGTCGGCCGGGTTATCCTTTCCACACACGTGATGCCATGGTAATTCTTGTGTAAGTTCGTGAATCTCAGCCGTGCGGTTTTGTACGAAAGTTTTAAGTAAATTAGGTGGCATGCGTAACCAACCTAATACTATCGTCGAGTCGGTCCAAAAAATTATATTATTGTAATTATAATGTAGTGATTCACGAATTTTACTATAAAGCCGCGCGCCCAACAAGGCACCGCAGAGCTCGAGCCTAGGTATGCTCACTGGTTTCAGGGGCGCGACCTTGCCCTTGGAACATAATAACCTAACAGTTATCTCACCATTAGTACTTGACATCGTGCGGACGTAGGCGCACGCGCCATATGCAGTTTGAGATGCGTCGGTGAAAATGTGTAATTCGATATACTTAAAGTCATTACAAACAACGCGTCGAGGAATACGAATGCATTCAAGTGATGAAAGGTTTTCAGCAAAACGCTTCCAGGTCCCTATCACATCGTCAGGTAGTGTATCATCCCAACCTAGTTTTAATATCCATAATTTCTGCATTAAAACTTTAGCGATCATGATTGTAGGACTTAATAAACCAAACGGGTCGAATATTTGAGAGACGTGTGACAATATAGTACGCTTGGTTATAATACCGTTATTGTGTGTTGCAGTTTGGGTGTTATAATGAAATTGATCGGTTAAGTTATTCCAACCGATACCTAATGTTTTACAGTGAATATTATTTTCGTCTAGATTTAATTGTTTGACACTATTAAACGTTTTTGTCGGTGACGCGTCGCAATTAAAATTAAATATCCATTTACGTAATGGAAAGCATCCCGACTGTAAAACTTTAGATGTTTCTTCACATAACTTTAATAGTGTGCTCTTGTCGTCATGCCCAGTAATCATGTCATCGACAAAAAAGTCTTCGGCTATGATGCGCTTTACTTCTGGATTGGAGCAACCTGCAGCGGTTTCCTTTAAGCAACGAACCGCCAGGAAGGCTGCTGCTGCAGTGCCGTATACTACGCGGTCATGCCGATACACACCAATAGGTTGAGTTGGGTCATCACGCCATAAGATGAGCTGTAGTTCGCGCTGGTCTTGGGCGACTTCAACCTGTCGGTACATTTTTTCTACGTCTGCACAAGCTACGTACTTGTGCATACGAAGACGTAGTAGTATGGCCATCAGGTCACCTTGTATAGGAGGCCCTACGAGTTGCAGGTCATTGAGTGATACCCCTGAACTAGAGGCGGCACTGGCATCGAATACAACGCGTAGCTTTGTGGTAGTGCTGTGGTCGCGCATGACACCATGGTGCGGCATAAAGAAATGAGGCTGCGCAAAGGATTGTATTCGAGTCATGTGACCTAGGGCTATGTACTCATGCATAAAATCCGTGTATAATTTCTTATACGCAGGTTTTTGCTGCAACCGTTTCTCCAGCGATAAAAATCTGTTTAGGGCCTGAGGATATGACTCGCCTAAACTTTGTGGGTTTGATTTGAGGGGAATTCTAACGCAAAACCTTCCGTCACTGTTGCGAGTTGTAGTTTTGACGAAATGATTTTCGCATTGTCTTTCCTCCTCCGTGCGTGTATCACAAGGTTTAGGTAGTTCCTCAAGCTCCCAAAACTTACGAAGTTGATTTTCTATCGCTGCAGAAAAATTACATAGGATGTGGCCCGTTGTTCGTGCGACGTTGATGGGGCCCGAAATGATCCAACCTAATTGTGTGTTCTGTAGAAAAGGACCACTAGGTAATCGTAATTTACCTTCGCATAGTAAATCCCAAAAGACATCGGCGCCTAACAAGATATCTATTTTTTGCGGATTTAGAAAGTCTGGATCGGCTAGTTGTACGTTACCAGGAATCCTAAATTGTGTGCGATGTATAGGTATCACTGGTAACGTTGAGGTAATGTCAGATAAAACAAAACATTGGATGCGCATGCTATACGGGCTAATGCGCGATTTTATTTTAATCCAACAAGTTTGCGTGGATTGTGTGTGTGTATTTCCAACGCCATGTATTTCTTGAGTGGACTGTATTAATGGTGTGTCTATTAATTTACATAATGATTGCGATATAATGCATCTTTCACTCCCGGAATCAAGTAGTGCGCGAGCTAAGTGATATTTATTGTATTTATCTTTAACTTCCACTAACGCTGTAGATAATAGTACGCGCTGCAAGCCGCTGTGACGATCGCGTAAAAAATCTGTCTTTGTGTTATGCATGTCATTACATACGGGCAGAGGTTGCGACTCGAGGGGGGACGCGTGCATAGTCAAGAACGTTTTGTTATCGCTCACTGCATTAGCCGGCCCACCGCAGTTAACTTCATTATCTTTGTGAATCAATGAGTTGTGTTTTAACTCGCATTTTTTGCACGGGCCGCGCCGGCAGTCTTTAGCGGAGTGTCCCGAGCGCAAACAGTTCTCGCACAACTTATTATCTTTAATTGTTTTAAGTTTTGATTCTAAACTAGAGTTTAAAAATGTTTGACATGCATAAAGCGGATGGTTCGAGCTACACATAATGCAACCCGGTTTACGTAAAGTGTGCGGCTTATTAGTGGAAACGTTGCAGTGAAATTTTGAGTTTATTTGTGGCTTATTGAATGTTTTGTTCGTGATCGCGTTACTGTGATTTACCTGCAGCGTTTCCAACATATCGGCCCTATTTTTAAGGAACGCTAGTATGTCGTCTACCTTCAGCTTAGACTTAGAATCGCCAAATTGTTTTAGTGATGTGCTTTTATGTTGTTCCCACTCGCGCTCTGTAGTTTTATCCAATTTTGAAGCAATTATATAAATAATTAGTGTATCCCAGCTATCTACTGGTTCACCTAACAGCTTAAGTGAACGTAAATTTTTTAAAATGTTGTCAATCAGATTGCGTAATGAATTTGGTGATTCTTTTGTCAAGGGTTGAATGGTAAAAAGCGATTTTACATTATTATGCACCAACAACCTAGTGTTATCGTAGCGTGTGAGTAATAATTCCCATGCTACCGCGTAATTCGCAGCTGAGAATTCGAGTGCATCTATGACCAACGCAGCATTGCCTTTTAGTGATGATTTTAGGTAGTGGAATTTTTGAATGCTGTGTATGCTATCTGAGTTGTGTATGAGCGATAGAAAGGTATCCCTAAATTCCAGCCAGTGCTCATAGGAACCATCGAAGGTAGGGATTGAGATGGTAGGCAATTTAATCGAATCACACGATACATTATTGGAATTAGGATCGACGTTTCCACCGAGCATACAATCGGCCATAGCCAGCGTGGCATAGTAGTTATTTTCGAATAACTCACGTTGATTTAACTGTTCTTCGAGATCTACTTCTAACACTGATTCTTCTAATTTTGTCTGAACGTCATTAAATTCGGAAAAAAGACTCGCTGCACCTTGAATGCGTAATTTTAAATCTATGCGAGAGTGAACCGGTAAATTATTGTCGGATGCGTAAGAATTTACATAATTCGTGAATTTAGTAAGACGTCCTTTGATAATAGCACGCCTTTTAACCAGTTCGCGAATTAGCTGGTTTGTATTTTCGTCGTCGGTAACGGTTATTTTGCAAGGAGATTTCGACCTAGTGCTAGTTTGTGTGCTCATTTTGGAGGTTCAATGTAAGGTGGAGTACTCACGGTTTGTCGGCAGTTGATGCTAGCGGTGGCATATACCTGGCAAACGTACTGGGCAGCTCCTTGCGTCTCAAACACTGGAATGTAAAACGTCCACGGGATTAGCACAAATCCAAAATAACGGGTTTTTGGATAGGAAAGAAGGCTGGTCGTACCGATTATTGCGTGATCTGGTGGTTTTAGCTTGCGATGTTCGTTGCGGTGGCCGTTGAAATCTTCAAATTCACCGGTGTCCTTTGTGTCCCGGGGATCGATAGTAGGTCGCGCGATCGCTGGATACTCGACGATGTGGCTCAGAAGGTCCAAAATATGTTTCAGCAGATGCGGGAGGCCTCAGGGAACTTCTTCAATGATTTATTTTATTGAAAATTGGTTAAAATCGTTTATTTAGAAAACCGTTACAGACTGCGAATTTGAATGGTATGTATGGTAGCGATAGGTTGCTTGACTGTTAGCGAGAGCGAATGAAAGATGAATGGCTGGTCATGTATGACCAGGCTGTGACGTAGGCTCCAACGTTCCGTTTCGCCGCAACATTATTTATTATTGTATACCTTCTTTTCTTTTCAACTTTGTAAATACATGAGTCATGTGTTCTGTGAAATTTCATTTGTGATAACGTCTTTCAACCACCTTACAATTCAGGCTTAAGATTTTCATTGTTAGAATAAATAAACTGTAATAGATAAGACAAGTTTTATTAGATCAAACTTTTAATGGATTTAAACTCTGGGTTTAATGGTAATCCAGGTTTTAATGTTCACTGTTCGAACTCCATCGTTAAAATAGCTCAATGATACCAAGAGACCAACGTCCATGTTTAAAATGGAATTAAAGTTACAGTAAGACGACCCGCGTGGCGTAACGGATGCCGGACTGCCGATCGGAGGGTCCCGGGTTCGATTCTCGGCGAAACAGAAATTTGAATTATAAGTACAAGTTTCTGTTCTCGGTCTGGGTGTTCGTGTTCCTGTCTTTGTATGTGTCCATGGTACCCACGACACAGGGTATTTATTACCTTACTGTGGGGCTGTGAATGTGTAACGTTTAACGTTTATTAAATACCAGAACAGTTCTTCATAAAATGTAACCAAAAACTATTAAGTACACCAGTTTTCTAACAAAAAATACAGCATAATCAATCCATTTGTTTATGAGTTACGATTCAACAGACTCTGTAATACAATGTTGTACAACATTTTTCTATTTTCTACAATAAATTTTACTAGTACTGATGTTAATTTTTTTGACGTGATAACGTCTTTAAAATCGTTTTAGTCGGGTGACATGTTCAGAAACTTGTGTCACACCAAAACCTCACGAGCGCGATCGCAGGTATAACGAGAGAGAGACGGACCGATCTCCCGTCTCATCTCGAGCGCTGCCAGTCATTCCGTGAAACTTGTCACGCGGAATCCTCACGAGCGGAGGCTGGCATAGCGTTCGAGTGAGTGGACCGATCTTCCGTTTCTCTCACTCTAGCGGCATACAAACGAATGGAGATTTTCTCGTGCGGACGTTATCACATAAACATCTCGATCGTAAACCTACTTTACAAACAATTTGCCGTTTTTTTTTAGTTAAAATATCCTTATTTTATATTGATTATCATTACTTTTGGATCACCCTCGTATATAGTAAAGGTACATTCTTATAGCAATCTCAAAATCTAAAATCAAGCGTGATATAAAGATCATAAATATAATATGCTAGTTCTCATAAATATAATAGAACCTGGATGACCGAGCTTTGCTCGGAAATAAAAACAATTGATTATCTTGGTCTAACCTCAAACTTAGAACATAATATTTACTTAGATACGAATAATAATTTTTAAAGAGTAGCGATGGCCATGCAGTAAAGATTGCGGCCTCGGACACGGTGATACCGGGTGCGCATCGGTGCGCACCTCTAACAAAGATATTTGTGATGTGCGTATTTATCACTGCTCGATATATTTCCATCACGATGCATGCCTGAGAGAAACTCCACAGAGTTTCCAGTCCCTCCACAGAGTCCACCAATCCACACTTGGCTAGCGCAGTAGACTATAGCCTAAATCCCTCTTACTTGTAAGAAAAAAACCTGTGCCCAGCAGTGGGATATAAAAAATGTTGAAAAAAGTGGGTAATTTTAATTTAATTGTGGTTGTCAATTTCAGACTTAGAGTGCTTAATGAAACATAGCTGCCACGATTGGTTCGAAATTGAACAAGTTTGAATTGTTGAAGTCCAATCAGGTCCAAATAACATTTTCTTGACAGCTACGATGTGTTTTTGACAGGCAGGTATTAGAGACGCCCAAAGAAGTTCTAAGCTATTACTTTATTCTTCTAAGAAAAATATTTTATTATTTCTTAGAAAATATATTAAGTTCTTTTATATTGATTTATTATGTCAGCAAAGTGTTTAATTATTAACGGTTAAAGTTGTGCGTTACTAAGTCTGTCACTACTCTACAGTGACAGACGTAGTAACTCTACTACTACTAGGAATTCTTGTGACGTGGGTACCATGATCACACACAAAGATACGAATATAACTACCCAGACCTAGAAGAGATATTTAATCTCATCATTCAAATTTTTGTCTCGCCATGAATCGAATCCAAGACCCTGCGATTAACAATCCGGTATGGCACTGAAACATTACCGGCATCAGGCGCCAGGCTTATAGAAGTGCACGGTAAAGTTCCTTCCTTCGTTGCCGTAAACGTTTGAAGACTATTCTTTTCATATTTCCCCGAAATTACGGCTCCGATCTTTAGGCTTTTATGGCCTAAACAATGAAGCAATCCTAGCCTCTTAACGGTTTCTACTTTTTGGCTTGCAAGGTTTAATAGTACTCTCTGCAATCTCGAACATTCTGAATTTTGAAAATGTACCTACCAACCATGTTCATGCTGGATTGCAATACAAGGGGTCGACTGACGTATTTATGACGACCATTTATTTCTTGAACAATGAACACTTTGTAGACATTTGAATGTTTTCAGTTTTGAGAATTGTATGGTTGGAAAGCATTCAATATTTTGCGTTTGTTGGACTAAAATTCGTATTTTTAGAATCTCTGATGCATAGACTAGTGTCGAAGGTTTACCAGAAATATTTTTGTGAGATCAAATTTTTATGAAAAAAATTATTTGAACATTTAAGATATTATTACCTTTTAGCCTGAATTGGTGTGGAATTGTGGTGCTTCTTCGGAGGCTGATGATCGCCTCATTGAAGTCTGACCGGCAACCGAACTTTTTCCCTGAAAGAGAACAGAATTTCAGTATTCAAACTGGCACCTAAATCAATAGTAATTCTACTGCTGGACGAGTATCAAGCAATTACTACATTAAATCGTGTAGTCTCGATTAAACTTCGAAACAGAATCAGTCACCATAAATGGTAATTTATCTTTTTTAGAACCGTGACGATTTTTTGTCTAATTTTTATCTAAATAACCATTCCTACTATCCCTACTAATATTATAAATTCGAAAGTAATTCTGTCTGTCTGTCTGCTATGCTTTCCCGCTTAAAATACTGAACCAATTTTATTGAAATTTGGAACACAGATAGAGTGGATCTTGAGAAAGAACATAGGATGGTTTTTATCCTACGGGAACATATAAAACGGGTCCACGCGGGCGAAGCCGCTGGCGGAAGGCTAGTATATGTCCATAATTCCTACTCCACATTTAGTTAACTGACTATTAATCCCACCATCACTAGCTCCCAGTACCTCGTTCACCTCTCCTGTATATCCTCGATAAATACGGCTAATAATCGACCCCTTTCCCTTATATTTGTCGAGCCCTTCAGCTCGGTCAAGTCCCCGGGTTCAGTCGGAGGGCCGACCATTGCAAAGTGAGCGATTATTATGCCTAAGTTTCTCTTCTCTTTGTTGTTTCGTTTCAGAACAATTTTGTAACGTTGGTCTTGAGCTTTTTACACTAATATATTTACTGATCGAACAATATGAAATATCATAACCTAGTAAACCTCGTAAAATCACTCAGATAATTTAATACATCTAAGTGAGTGAGAAACGATAGTGTATAAATAAATAAACGTTACACTCATAGGCCCACAGTAAGATAATTAATACTCTGTGTCGTGGGTACCATGGACATATACAAAGACAGGAATACAAACACCCAGACCGAGAACAGAAATTTAAACTCATCATTCTTTCTGTTTCGCCGGGAATCGAACCCGGGACCCCTCGATAGGCAGTCCGGCATGGTAACCATTGCGCCACGCGGGTCGTCAAAGGGGTCGTATGAAGGGAAATTTTTTAAGCATCAATCAAAGATAAAATTAGTAAAGGAAGAACCACTTATTCTTTATTCAAAATCTAATACCTTTAAAAAAGCAATTCTTGTATATATCTAATTTTTTTTGAATCTCGGAAACGGCTCCAATGATTTTGATGAAATTTAGTACCCTGGTTTCGGGGAGGATAAATCGATCCAGCCAATTTTTATTGACAGAAATTGTCGTTTTATTTAATGGTGATGCCGTTAAAATTAAATATAAAATTACTGTTACTGACATCTATTGGAGAATATTAATAATATTGTGGCGTAGAAAGCCGTCAAATGTCGACGGTCAATCCGCCCTTCAAACAAATGACAATGTCGATATGAAAGACCTCTATAAAAATTTCGTCAATGGAATTAAAGCTTTCTTGGTCGAATGGTTACGAAAGCTGACTACGGAGCTAGAGACCCGGCTTCAAACCTCGAGTAGGCAAGTTGCGTTTTTTATTTTTTGTGACATTTTTTTTAAATTGGGAGCTAGGTATTTCAAAAGGCTTTGTTAAGTAACACCAAGCCAATGAATGTTTTGCTTAAAAATAAACCAAGAATATCAATTGTTTTCATCTGAGCAACGCTCGGGCGTCCAGGTACTGTTAGATTATATCTACAAAAAATCATTCAATCATTTTATTACTTATACACATGTTTTTTTTTTTAATAAATTTAAGATAGTACGGCGGAAATGGGTACAGCAATACTACTACCTTGTCGAAACATACAATTCCTACCATCTTAAAAAAGTATTTGTTCGATTAGTTTTTAGATAAGTATTGGCTGCAACCCTTTTTGCGTCCCACTGCTGGGCACGGGTCTCCCCCCTTATTGGGGAGGCCTGGAGCTCACTCCACGCTGCTCCAATGCGGGTTGGTGGAGATGCGGGTTAGTGGCCAACCCGCTGTCGAATGTTTTCAAACCGCCCACAAGGCCTCCGACAAGGTTTGACGACTGTTATCTATTGACAACAACCGGGACCGACGGCTTAACGTGCCCTCCGAATCACGGAAACGCGCATGAATTTTTTTGCCACTAGCGGTCACCCATCTCACACCCGACCGCGCCCGTTTGGCTCAGCTGCATAGATCGCTTGCATTCTACGCTAGCCGCCAGGCCATGCGCGCTTCACTTTACTTCACTTTACTAACTTTCCTTCTCACTATTACTAATTCCATTAACTGACCATTACTTCCTCCATCAATAACTCCCTGCACCCCATTCACCTCTCTGTATATACTCGATAAATACAGCTAATAATCGAACCCTTTGCCGTATATTTGTTGAGCCCTTTAGCTCGGTCAAGTCCCCTGGATCAGTTGGAGGGCTATCCCGACCCTTGTAAAGTGAGCAATTATTGTACCTACCTATGTTCCTCTTCTCTTAGTTGTTTCGTTTATAACGACTTTGTAACGCGGCTATGGAGCATTTACAGTAATAGATTTACGCGTAACAATATAAAATATGAAAACCCAGTGATGTAAAGTCACTAAACTAAAATAAAAATGTTAACCGTCGCTAGCCGCCTGGCAGATGTGAAACAATATACACCTAAACCCGTTAGAACACGCGTGGGATGCTGTCAAGTGAGCTGTTTGGAACCGTCAGCCACCTCCCCAGACAGTGCCAGAGATCAGGGTAGCCGTTATTCTAGAATGCCGCAATTATATTACCGCAAGTAATGCTGGATAACTTAATTCTCAGCATGCCAAGAAAAATTGCCGGTATGTGTTCGTGCCAGGGGAGGAGTTATACTAAATAAAAACAATTTAATAATAAATGTTGAAAATATTTAGTTAAATCCTCTTTTTCTTTCAATTATTTATTAGTCGAAATTGCACTTTGAAATTCAATTGTAGTTTAAAAAATATATATTTTTATTTCAACAAGTGTACCTATCTTTTTTATAAAAAAAGATGTTACGTAAGCAACATTCTTTTAAAAAAGTAAAATTAAAAAAAAACAACATCTTTTGCTAGTGATCTCAAACTTTATTTGATGTGTGTATGTATATTTTGCACTGATAACTGAACCGAATTGCAACAAATCACGATGAATTTTGAAATTGTAGGGATTAAATTGATCTCGCTCCCTATTCTCGTATTTTCAAAACTAAAGTAGGTATAAAATATTCAAGCAACATTCTTTAAAAAAAGTAAAATAAAAAAAACAATATCTTTTGCTAGTGATCTCAAACTTTGTTTGATGTGTGTATCTATATTTTGCACTGATAACTGAACCGAATTGCAACAAATCACGATGAATTTTGAAATTGTAGGGATTAAATTGATCTCGCTCCCTATTTTCGTATTTTCAAAACTAAAGTAGGTATAAAATATTCAAGCAACAATCTACACTTCTAAAATAACTTGGTTACCTTATCGAGTGTGCTCATATCTACTTATTCAAATATTTTATTCAATATACTCAAAGCAAACGTAAGAGTACATATTCCTTGAAGCACATGGAAATATACTTAATGTCTGCTATCATATCGTACGTGCCAGCAGTAGCGTCTGATGTTACTGGTAGGCAAGGAATGCTTCTCGATATACGAAAATACGGATCGCTTTTAATTTCATTCATACATAATATTATAAATGCAAAAATAAGTCTGCCTGTTTTTATGTATCTGTTACGTTTTTAAGACTAAACTAAACTAATGAAATTTAGTAGACATAAAAAACACAGAAAAAGAAATACACAGAAAAAGTAGACCTTAGAAAAGAGATGGGATACCATTTATCGCGTAATATAGGCTTTAAGTGTTGAAATAAGGGATGATAATTTGTATAAAGTATCATCATCGTTAAAGCACGTATGGCTCGGCAGATAGCGTAGAACGCAAGCGATCTACGCTGTTAAGCCAAACGGGCGCAGTCAGGTGTGAGATAGGTGACGGCTAGCGGCAAAATTTTTCATGTGCGTTGCCGTGCTTCGGAGGACACGTTAAGCCGTTGGTCCCGTTTGTTATCGATAGTAACAATTTTTAACCTTGTCGGAGGCCATATGGGCGGTTTGAAAACATCCGACAGCGGGTTGGCCACTAAATCGCATCACCACCAACCCGTATTGGAGCAGCGTGGTGGAGTAAGCTCCAGGCCTCCCCAATAATGGGAAGAAACCCGTGCCCAGCAGTGGGACGTAAAAAGGGTTGTAGCCATCGTCATCGTCACAGATACATGAAACTTTGTATTTGGGTATGAAACAGGAAGCAAATAAATATCTGCACTTGAGTTTTTGATATTTCGACCTACATAGAGTAGAAATAGAAAATTAGATTTGAGTCGAATGATAAACAAAATTCAAGAAAAGAATTTATTACATGAATATTAAAGTGCTTGGAGTTCTGTGTGTGATACTTTGGAATTAAAGATGAATATGTAATAAAGTACTTTATTATTTTTTAAGTTGTAATGTTTAATGACTAGCGGCCGCCCGCGATTTGGTCCGCGTGGGTGTGGCATATTAGTTATAGCATGAAACATCATGCTATAACTAATACGCCATATATAACAATATAGCTTATAGCCTTTCCCAATAAATGGAATATTCAGCACAAAAATATTTTTTCAATTCGAACAGATAGTTTCTAAAATTAGCGCGTTTAAACAAACAAACTCGTCAGCTTTATATATTAAGTATAGTTTTCCCCGTTTTTGCAAAAAATAATTTTTCAATTCGAACCAGTGGTTCCTGATATTGGCTGCAACAATATGCTTCGCTTCTATTGTTCGCAGCGTAATGATATATATATATATATATATAGTTCCTGAGATTAACGAGTTCAAACAATGAAACAAACAAACTCTCCAGCTTTCAATCGTTAAAAGCAAACGTAATAACACGTATTCTTTGAAATACACAGCAATATAATGTCTGCTGTCATATCGTACGTGCCCGCGGTAGTCGTGTTACCGGTGGTCAATGAATGTCTTCACGATATCTGAAAAGGCGTAACGAATATTTCCACTTTGAATATCTCAGTGGTATATATTTGAACTGATGCTAATGAAATATTTCCTACTACGTTGGAAAGAGTATACATTTTTTAATAATCTTGACACTTTGATGCACTGAATATAGTCGGTAAGGAAAGCACAAAAAGTAAAATAAAAGGTTTAGCCATGTTTAGCGCCATGCAGGAATTTATTTTAGAACGTTCAGACAGAGAAAAGGCATGTTCATTTTGTAAATTAAACTTAAACAAAAGAAGAATCTATAGAAAATATCAAATAGCTTCCCATTCCATACCCTTTCTTTTTCTGAATGATTTAATATACCGAAAAATAATTAAGTATGTCTGATGTACAATTTCTAGATTCACAAAACATATTTCTGTCATGTTCTGTAAAATATACTTAAAAATTAAAATAAAGTTTTCCAGCAAACATCTCTAAATTTCTAAAATATCTCTTTATTGTGATATCGAGTCTGAATTTCATATCTGCTTATTCAAATATATTTTTTCATACATTCAAAGCAAACGTAATAACACGTATTCTTTGAAATATACAGCAATATAATGTCTGCTGTCATATCGTATGTGCCCGCGGTAGTCGTGTTACCGGTAGTCAATGAATGTCTTCACGATATCCGAAAAGACGTAACGAATATTTCCACTTTCAATATCTCAGTGGTATATATTTGAAACTGACGCTAATGAAATATTTCCCACTACGTTGAAAGAGTATATATAATTAATAATCTTGCCGATTTTATGCACCGAATACAGTCTGTAAGGAAAACACAAAAAGGGCATAGAGCTCGTATAGATAAGACGTAAAAAGGTTTTAGTAGGTGGTAGAACTATTATGGTTCGCCCGGGGAAATACCACCGATGCACCCACTTCTGCCGTGAACCAATTCTATTGTGTTTCGGTGGAAAGGTGCAGTTGCCGGCCACACTTATATGAGGCGACCACCAGCCTCCGGAGTAGCAGCGCAACTGCATACGACCTCAGACAAGACTTACCTATGTATGCTTGTGTGTAGATGTCCGTGGGCTGCAGCGACCACTTAACACCACGTGGCCTGCATGCTCGTCTGTTACTCCATTCAAAAAAAGGTTTAGTACCACGCAGGTATTTATTTTAGAACGTTCAGACAGAGAATAGGCATGTTCATTTATGAATTAAAGTTAAACAAAAGAAGAATCTATAAAAATATCAAAAAGCGTCCAATTCCATACCCTTTTTTCTGAATGAATTAACATACCGAAAAATAATTTTGTCTGATGTACAATTTCTAGATTCACAAAACATATTTCTGTCATGTTCTGTAAAATAAACTCAAAAATTAAAATAAATTAAGTTTTTAACAAAAAAATAGAACCGACTTCAAACGGTAAAAAATAAAATTGTTCAGTACCTACTTCTTCTTGCTTATGGTAATGACTCTTAAAACTATTTTTGGAGTCGGGCCCTCACTAAAGTGTCGTACCATTCGTTCTAAATGGGCACCGACATTACTGACAGTGGGTCAGTACCTACTTCTTCTTGCTTATGGTAATGACTGTTAAAACTATATTGGAGTCGGTGCCCATTCAGAACGAAAGGTACACTATATTTACTAAGACAAGACATTTTACTAAGGGCCCGACTCCAAAAATAGTTTTAAGAGTCATTACCATAAGCAAGAAGAAGTAGGTACTGAACAATTTTATTTTTTACCGTTTGAAGTCGGTTCTATTTTTTTGTTAAAAACTTAATTTATTTCACTCTTTTTAGTAATTTTAATAATTCTGCACATATGTATAAGCATAATTGGAATTTTTTTTCAGTTAATTTCTAAACGTTAAAGAGATAGCTTTTATAATCATGTTTATCTAATAGCCATCTTATACCCTGAAAGAATACTACTATCAGTCCACCTGAACGTATAAATTAATGAAAGAATTTGCTCTCAGCTCCTAACCGTTGAGGAGTTGTACCTTCAATCATCAGCTTAGTAACATGAGGTCATAATTACCGGACATAAATATTTGTATTATGTTAAAAAATATGACTAAAAGAATGTATGTGCCTATTAAGTTTCAGTATTTCCCTCCATTTCCCTAGTATCACATCATCAGATTTTGCCATGGTGACAGTTGGAGCACCTCAGAAATGTAAGATTTCCAACAAAAAACCATTTATTGAAAGAATTTGCTCTCAACTCCTAACCGTCATAGTACCTTCCATCATCAGCTCAGCAACAGGATACGATGATAATTATACACAAATACCTGTTTTGCTTTAGTAAAAATATGAAAATCATTTGTTGTGCTATAAAATTTGAATGTTCCCTTCGATTTCTCTGGGATACCATCATCAGACTTTGACTTGGTGACAGTTGGACCACCTCAGGAATGTAAGATTTCGAACAAAAAACCATTTTTGAAAGAATTTGCTCTCAACTCCTAACCTTCGTAGTACCTTCCATCATCAGCTCAGCAACATGATATGATGATAATTATACAAAAATGCCTGTTTTGATTTAGTAAAAATTTGAAAATCATTAGTTGTGCTACAAAATTTGAATGTTCCCTTCGATTTCTCTGGGATCCCCTCATCAGACTTTGACGTGGTGACAGTTGGAACACCTCAGGAATGTAAGATTTGGAATAAAAAACTATTTATTGAAAGAATTTGCTTTCAACTCCTCACAGTTGCAGTACCTTCCATCATCAGCTCAGCAACATGAGATGATGATTACTATGCACAAATATCTCTTATGCTTCAGAAAGTATAAGAAAATCAATGTGTGTGCCTATAAAATTTGAAAGTTCCCCTCGATTTCCCTGGGATCTCATCATCAGATCCTGATTTGGTGACAATGGGACCACCTCGGAAGTATAAGCATACGAACAAAAAAAGAATTTTGAAAATCGGTCCACAAACGGCGGAGTAATCGGTGAACATATATAAAAAAAAAATACATACAGCCGAATACAGTACCTCCTTCTTTTGGAAGTCGGTAATTAAGTTTTCCAGCAAACCTCTTTAAATTTCGAAAATATCTCTTTATTGCGATATCGAGTCTCAATTTCATATCTGCTTATTCAAATATATTATTTCATACGTTCAAAGCAAACGTAGTAACACATGTTCTTTGAAATACACAGCAATATACTGTCTGCTGTCATATCGTACTTGCCCGCGGTAGTCATATTAACGGTAGTCAATGAATTTCTTCATGATATCTGAAAAGACAGCTCCATTGAGGTAGGTACCTACTCGTATATGTTGAAAATCGTAGACTGCATAGTGTGAATTTGACGAAATAAACACTCGTGCAATCCCACTGCTGGGCACAGGCCTCGCCCGAATGTTATTGGGGAGGTTTGGAGCTTACTCCATCACAATGCTCCAATGCGGGTTAGTGGAGATGTGGGTTAGTGGCCAACCCGCTGTCGGATCTTTTCGAACCGCGCATAAGGCCTCCGAAATGTTTCAACGAGCCATTAGCGTTCACTCATCTCATACCTGATCGCGCTCGTTTGTCTTAAATGTGTAGAAATCACGCGTGAAATAAACACAATAGTGTTTCTTAATATCTTTCTTAAACGAACTAGTATATAGGCCATATTTTGGTAATTTGGAACGCAGTATCACAACTGCTCTTATTTAGGGTGTGTTTCGTTGGAAAGAAACGGCTATTGACCAGACTTACATATTATGATGTCGAGAGTAACCACTTTACACCACCGTTCATTGTAGAATACGTTTTAATAATTATATTATTTAAAAGATTTTTTTTTCAACCTTTTTTATGTCCCACTGCTGGGCACAGGTCTCCTTCTCACAATTGAGAGGGATTTAGGCCATAGTCCACCACGCTGGCCAAGTGCGGATTGGTGGACGTCATGCTTTCGAGAAATTATTAATTTCTCTCAGGCATGCACGGCGATGAAGAACATCGTAATCAATTAAATATCATGATATTTTCCATCACCGTGGAGCAGCGATAAATGCGCACATTACAAGTTTCTTTGTCAGAGGTGCGCGCCGAGTATTTGAACCCGGTTTCGGTCGCGTAGAAGACCGCGGCCCTTACCACTCGATAACGCTGCTCGCAAAAGAGATTATATTACCCAATCTAAGAGAGAAATTACAGATTTGAACATGGGAACATTCCCAGTACAATGTCTTAGACTCTCAGCTATTGCTGTATAGAAGACTTTTGTAATAACTCAGTCTAATCTAATATTCCATATCTTCTAAACATTATTGGCTGAAAACTCATTTTTGTATCCTACTGCTAACCACTTGTCCTGGTAAGTCCTGGAGCTTACTCCACCATGCTGTTATATATGGGTTGGTAGAGATGTGGGCTAGTAGCCTACCTTCTGCTGGATGTTATTAAATCGCCCATAAGGGCTTTTACAAGACAATAAAAATAAGAGACAAAAAATATTATATTAAGATAAAAACAAAACTACACATATATAATTCTTCTGTGAGTGTGTATGTCACTGAACTCCTCCTTAACGGCTGGACAGATTTTAATGAATTTTTTTGTGTGTTTTCAAATGGATTCGAGGATGGTTTAGATTCACAATTTGGGCCACTGGAAATGTTTTTTAATTATTTTTTTATTTATAAGTAGTTTTCCTATATAAATTGTTCCTATCTGTCAAACGTTTGTATTTCGTGCCGTGCCGTTCCAAACTTTGACACATTCAGAATAACAGGACAGTTCGTATGTCATTATTTGTTTTATATTTTTGTTTGATAGTAACATGAAGTTTCTTTAAGATAATAAGAAAACAAATCCTCTTTTATTACTTTTAAGGCAGGACAACGTCTGCGGGGTCCACTAGTATCTTAATAAATAGACTTTGTCTTTACCTTTATTTTTAATAAAACAGTATAAAAGATACGTTGCTCAAAGTTTCTAAATCTTATTTTGAATTCTCCCTCGAGTCCCGCAAGCTGGCGGGAGCAGAGAGTAATGGATGTAATGTTGTGCTTACAAGCACGCGAAATTATAGGTATTTTGTTTAAACAAGAAGCGTCAGATGTTAAGGTTTAAATTGTAATTTAATGGCTCGTAATAATGTCTTCATTAAATTTTGATTAGAATA
This sequence comes from Pyrgus malvae, assembly GCA_911387765.1. Taxonomy (NCBI): domain Eukaryota; kingdom Metazoa; phylum Arthropoda; class Insecta; order Lepidoptera; family Hesperiidae; genus Pyrgus; species Pyrgus malvae. The sequence continues at coordinate 7,120,456 of OU426961.1, read as the reverse complement.
GATTCGAACGTAAGCGACCTACGCAGCGAAAAGGGCAAAGTGAGATCGGTAGTGGGAAAAAATCACATCTGCATATCCGTGCTCCGGAGGGCACGTAAAGTCGTCGGTCCCGGCTGTTATTGCTAGATAGCAGCTATTAAACTTTATCGGAGAGCACGTTAAGCCGTCGGTCCCGGCTGTTATTAATAGATAGCAGCTATTAAACTTTATCGGAGGGAACGTTAAGCCGTCGATCCCGGCTGTTATTGATAGATAGCAGCTATTAAACTTTACCGGAGGGCACGTTAAACCGTCGGTCCCGGCTGTTATTGATAGATAGCAGCTATTAAACTTTATCGGAGAGCACGTTAAGCCGTCGGTCCCGGCTGTTATTGATAGATAGCAGCTATTAAACTTTATCGAACGGCACGTTAAGCCGTCGGTCCCAGCTGTTATTGATCGATCGCAGCTATTAAAATTTATCGGAGGGCACGTTAACCCGTCGGTCCCGGCTGTTATTGATAGATAGCAGCTATTAAAATTTATTAGAGAGCACGTGAAGCCGTAGGTCCTAGTTGTTATCGATAAATAGCACAATTTAAAAAAAAATGATCATTCAGAACATTGAGCAACGTTTTATTCAATCATGTAGGTACCTACAGTATTTTTATCCTAAATCAAATAATTAATTAAATTTAGCTATAATAGTAAAGCATTGAGCAACGTATTATTTAACCATGTAGGTACAGTTTTATTTCCCAAATCGAATAATAAATTAAATTTAGCTATAATAGTAAAGCATTGAGCAACGTATTATTTAACCATGTAGGTACAGTTTTATTTCCTAAATCGAATAATAAATTAAATTTAACTATAATAGTAAAACAAACGTAAAAAATAATAAAAAATAAAAAAAAATCTATATCTTCATCCAACAAGACTTAAATCTAACACAAAATACTATTTCATGTACATCACATGTAACTTATACTCTCAGTACGCCATATTACACACTCCCGTCAGCTTGCGGACTCAAGGGAAAATTTAAAACAGGATCTTGAAACATTTGCTACGTATCATTAACTCAGGCACACTTTTTAAAGACATCTTTCATACATTAGTTTTTAAAAGGATTTTTAAGGAAAGGCTAGATGCCTATTTCTTTTCTTCCAAATTTTATAATTTAATATATTGGTGTGTAGTAACTCATTTATATATTAAGTATAATTAAATAATACATTAATTAAGTCTACTATATTGTGTAAGTTGTGTTTGCCTATAAGTAGTTATACATTTTATTGTAAGGTATATTATGTCAAATAAGTTGTATTTATTCATAAAATGATATAACTGTTTGCGAAATTTTATAAATAAATTTTGCTAGTCATATAAGGCATTATTAGTACCTGGACGACCGAGCGTTGCTCGGTAAAAAAAAAGATTTTCTTGGTTTATTTTTAAGGAAAACACTCATTGGCTTAGTGTTACGCCGTTTAAAATAGCTCCCAATAAAATATGTTTTCACAAAAAATAAAGAATAAACGCAATATGGTTTTGATTGATGTTTGAACCCGGGTCTCTAGTTTCGCAGTCAGCCCACGTAACCATTCGGCCAACGAAGCTGAACGAAATTTTTATAGAGCTCTTTCAAATCGACATTGTCATTTGTTTGAACTGCGGATTGGCGAATGACGTTTGACGGCGTTATAGCCACAATATTATAAATTATTTCCAATAGATGTCTGGAAAAGTCGTATTTTCAGTTTATATTAAAGTTGATTATCGCTGAAAATATTTTATTATAATTTAAAATTTCTAAAATTTAAATGCTGGATCAATTTATCACCCTCAAAACCAGGTTACTAAATTTCATCAAAATCGCTGGAGCCGTTTCGAGGATTCAAAAAATATATTTAGGTATATACAAGAATTTCTCGTTTAAAGGTATTAAAGATACTTCAACTCAGTTGTGCGCGCGGCGCTTTCTCTTTCACAGGTGGGGAGAGCGCCTACAGGATTTCAAACTTTTTATACGAAAGGTACAGGTAAACTACCGACAAATATCGACCAATAGTATAGTAAATTTAATGCATGGTAAGTCTGTTTCAGTAATTTGATGATTTAATTATGATTAGAGGGTGAGAAGTATACAAAACAGCGATCGAGTCAACGTGGTTGAAGCTAATGGCTAAACGCCTATGATTTTAATACAGAAAATGAAGCCTGGAACAGCAAATGGGCTATTTTTTATCCTACAGGGACCCATTAAACGGGTCCACGCGAGCGAAGCCGCTGGCGGAAGGCTAGTATTATATAAAATACCTAAAAATTAACTGTAACCGTGTAATCTACCAATTACACTACCTAAAAACTTTAACCTAACACTTTCATATTTTTTTTTCAACCTTTTTATGTCCCACTACTGAGCACAGGTCTCCTCTAACAAGTCAGAGGGGCGTAGATGGACCTTGGACACCTACTTCATTACTTGCTCATAAAAGACTCGTGAAATCCCTAAGCATTACTTAACTAATTTCAATTATTTACTTCTAATCATACCTCTTGTCTAACATGAAAAGTAGTATGGAAGATACGAGGGAACAGATGAACATACATAGACTGCAAAAAAAACTCTTTTTGGCTTTTCAGTAGCTGACATTAGCATCAGAATTTAAAACTAATATAAATGATTACACTTAGAGGTCTTCTTTATAAGAAGTTGATGACCTCATTCTACACTATCAAAGAGTTGCGTTGAAGGGCTTCTATTAAATTATTTAAGAGTATTTTCTGTAGCGGAACATGGCCGGCTTATAGTAAAGTAGTTTAGTTTATGTATAGTTTAAATGTATTGAAAGTATTGTAAATACGAACGAAGGTCGGGTAATCGAACGATGTCCTAAGTTCCAGTATTTATTTTAAAGGCGAAAGCCAGCGGATATGGTCGGATTTTTTCCAAAATGCAGGATTTAGTATCTTATTATAAGTAACCAATTATAAAATAATAGCGATGTCCGTAACGCTTAGAATTTCTTGTAAATATAGAAAAAAAAGGAAATTGGTACTTTTTAAATCTAAACTGCTTACTAGCTCGTGCGAATGAAAATAATAATTGTTATTGTTTTTGTTATTTTGTTATTATGTTTTTAGGTATTGAGTACAACAGCGTTAAAAAGAACGTAAGTAATATCATTTTCTTGTTATCCTTGTTTGTATTAGGCTATTGACTTAAATTCGTAGGTAGGTTTAGGTGAAAATAAATTTGTGGAAAGGAAAAACGAACTTCCAATTTAAGCTACTACTAAACACCATCATTTACAAAACGATCTGTATTTATTATAAAAATAGTCATCAGTTCATTAATAATTAATTATCCGTGACCATTTAATGACAATATCAATTTCAATTAAGCTCCCAACATATTTGGTTTGCTCGGCATACATTAAAATTACCGCATTACACAAGCGAGTAGTATCCGTAGCAGCAACAATAACAATGTTTTAAGTTTATGTTCACGGTATAACACTGGATGGGCGGGCGCGCAATTATGACCCAAGCCCACTGTTGGGAAAGTTAACACTCCCAATTAGGTACCAGCATAATGCCAGCACAATGTTAATCAAAAGATTACTCACCGGAATTCTTGAATCGAAGCCACCTCTCCTATATACAGTCACAGGATCCTGGACGTTCTTCCAGACTGCAGTCTGCCGCTTCAAGGTTCCGCTTGTAGTCTTGATGGGTTTTAGATTAGTACTTAAGAATATTGTCGAACATAACCAAAGAACGTTAGTCGACGTGAGTACCGTACGTATGCAACCGCGCCGCCATACTGGGGCAGGCGCAGATAATATTCCATTTTTATTTTTTTCTAATCATAGACAAGAGGCCTATGCATTTCTTCTCCTTCATCCAATATGAAAGGAGTTCGGTAAACTGCGAATCAGAAACCGATAAGCACTCCTGAAAACATTATGCTGGCAAGCTAGCAATAATTGAGAGTGTTTTATATAGATATTAAACCTATGAAAAAATGAAGTAACATTATAATAACAAATCGCCTAACCATGCTCCCCCGCCTTGGAAGTTTTGGAGAAAACTTTCAAAGAGAAAGAAAACTGAAGATCATAAGTATATGTAATTTAAGAGTATTAAAAGCAATGGAGAAGTCTCATGGTCAAGCTTGAAGCACGTAACTTCGGTATATTAATTTAATTTTAAAAGCTACAATAGAAAATATTTAAAGAATACGGTTACATTAATACCTATTACTTATCTAATAAACTATTATCTTAATTATCTCAAAAGTTATTGATTAGGTATTGGATATAGTTTTACAACAGGACGTTTAAACATACCAAATTTGGTTTTAACTGTTGCAACGCGAATTATTCCATCCGAACCAGGATGAATTTCTGTAATAATACCTAGTGGCCAAGCTAATGGAGGAGAATCGTCCTGTCCCACGAGTACGACAGTACCGATCCGAACTGGATGGTCCGGAGTAGACCATTTCTGCCTAACTTGCAGCGTATGCAGATACTCTAGACGCCATTTTTTCCAAAAGGATTGAACCATACTATCCAGCAACTGTTTACGCTCGACCAAACTAATTCGCGTGTCTGTTAGGTCCGCTGCAGGTAAATACTGCAGTGGCGTGGACATTAAAAAATGAGCCGGTGTTATTACTTCAGGATGAGGGTCGGAAGACATTACTGTGAGTGGCCGCGAGTTCAAAATGCACTCGATCTGCACTAGCACCGTCTGTAATTCCTCATACGTAAGTATTTGGGCTCCTATAACCCTATAAAGATGAGTCTTTAAACTTTTTATGTTGGATTCCCACATACCTCCAAAGTGAGGTGCGCGGGGTGGAATCATTTTCCACTCAATACGACGGCTAGTTAAATCTTTCCCTAAAGCGGTATGGAACTCTGATTTCATAAGAAATTTATAAAGATCGTCTAAGTGGGCCTTTGCACCAATGAAATTCGTTCCATTATCAGAGTATAAACACGATACAGGACCACGTCTCGATATAAAGCGGCTGAAGGCAGCTAAAAATGCGTTAGAAGTCAAGTCAGAGACAAGCTCAATGTGAATTGCCTTTGTTACCAGACAGACGAAAAGGCAGATATATGCCTTCTGGGAGCGTTGACCTCTACGCCGAGTAAGAGTAATTTTAATAGGGCCTGCATAGTCAACTCCAGTGTGAACGAAGGCTTTCGCTTCCGTCACGCGACAATAAGGAAGATCAGCCATTTTAGGCGTCGGATGTGAAGGACGTACACGAAAACAAGACATGCATTTACGCACGTTAGCCCTTACGACAGTTCTGGCATCTAATATCCAATATCGCTGTCGTAAAATGGACATAAGAAGTCCCGGGCCGGTATGACAATTAATAACATGATAATGGTTTATTATTAAATCTACTACCCGATCGCGTTTGGGGAGTAAAACGGGATGCTTTACCTCGAAGGGTAAATTTGCCTTAGACAGGCGTCCTTCAATACGCAAAATGCTATGTTCATCAAGAAACACGCACAAATTTTTTAATTTATTACAAGGGGATTTGCCATTTTTAAGGGCAATTATATCATTTGAAAAATGAAATTTTTGAACAGCGGAAATAACATATCTTTCTGCAACCATCAGGTTATAAACAGCTCCAGACGAACTATTTATCTTTTTTATAAATTTTAGGACATAGACTACAATACGCAACAGTTTATCCCATGAAGACACACGTTCAAATAATAAAGTAAAGACTGAAAGTTCCGAATGAACAGTCGCTGTAAAAACCTTTGTCTTGTGCTCGGGTATTTTTTCAGCATTAGTTGGACAGAAAGTTTTCACCGGCCATTCAGAAACTGGCGTTCGCATCCACGTTGGCCCCCTCCACCATAACTCATGTGAGATAAGCTGCGAAGGTAGCATACCACGCGATAAACAATCACTCGGGTTGTCGCTACCTGAGACGTGATAGAAGTTTTCGGGCGGAAGGTTTTCATGACACTGAGCAACGCGGTTACTAACGAACACCGACCAACGATGCGGTGATGAATGTATCCAAGATAACGCGATAGTCGAATCCGAAAAGGCATATGTTCCTGCAATAGGAATACGCGAGCGGTAAGTATCATGAACAGTTTTGATTAATTTAGACATAAGTACCGCTGCGCAAAGCTCCAAACGAGCAAGTGTCGCAATTTTGGTGGGTGAAACCTTTGATTTCGCACACAGCAATCTACAAGTGATATCTCCGTTTGAAGCGGTGGTGTGTAAGTATATGACACAGCCATAACCTTTCATACTGGCGTCACAGAAGGCGACAACCAGAACGGTACTGTTGCTCAAAACACCACTGTGACGTGGAATTTTTAGAGTAGATAATAAATAAAACTCTTGTATGAGATCAGAAAACCTTTTAATAACGTTTTCTGGAGGTGTATCATCCCAACCAATATTACATAGCCACAATTCTTTAATAAGTAATTTGGCATATAATATGACAGGAGCTACCAAGCCTAGGACGTCAAACAAGCGGGCGACTATGGAGAGTATGGTCCGCTTCGTACACTTCTCCTGGACATAAGAAGTCTTGAAAAAGAAGTTGTCGTCGGCTGGTTGCCAAGAGAGGCCTAACACCTTAGTGGCATTGTTAGAGCCCTCAGAAAAGTTTATTGAGTCGCGAAGAGACTCAGGTACATTTTTAAGTAAAACTAAAGAATTACTCGTCCACTTAAGTAATTCAAAAGCCCCGGCCTTAAACAACGAGATCAATTCTCTAGAAAGGCGGACGGCGATGACGTCATCAGGCACACTATGAACTAAATCGTCCATATATAAATTACTTTCTGCTACTTGTGCAGCTTCACCAAAGTGTGGCCTCATGTCCTCAGCTAACTGGCGAACAGTTCGCATGGCTATGTAAGGACTGGATTTCAACCCGAATGGAAGGCGATTAAATTGAAAAGTTCTAATACTTTCATTATTATTAAATCGAAACAATATTCTAAGATATTTATGATGCTCTGGAAGTACACCAATTTGCAAATACATCTGCTTTATGTCAGCAGTCATAGCTACGGGAAACAATCGGAAATTTAATAATAACAAAAACAAATCGGCCTGCAAGTTAGGTCCTGTATGCAGGACGTCATTAAGTGACAACCCTGTGTGAGTTTTGGCGCTCGCGTCGAGTACAATACGAGGCAGTGGAGTGTCCGCCCGGGTGACAGCATGGTGAGGAATATAATATCCCTCATCCGCAAGATCGCATTCATTGACCTCAGACAGGTAACCGCTTTCTATATAGTCGCTAATTACTTTATTGTAACTTAAACGTAAGTCCGGCGACTGTTTAAATCTGCGCTCCAAAGACATAAGTCGGTGCAAGGCGCCAGAACGCGAGTTACCAAGGTCACTCGGATTCTTACAGAAGGGCAAAGCAACACTGTACCTCCCATCGACCGCGCGAGTAACCGACGATAAATAAATATTTTCACATTCGGTCTCATCCGGGCTTAAATATTTTATGTTCGGTATCTCTTCGATCTGCCAAAAATTTTGCATTAAATCGTTAAGAGCAATGGCAGATAACGAAGATGGTACAGCGACATTGCTGGGGTAATCACCCATTAAAATGTAACCGAATGCAGTCGACAAAGCGGGTGGCAACTTTGTCCCCGATTCGATTCTGTCACCTAAATAAATATATGGAAACAATTGTGCACCTAACACGACATCAATATTGCCAGGAACATTCCATGACAAATCAGCAAGGGGTATACCCTCTAGGTAGCCCATGTCACCCTTAGATATATAATGACTGGGCAGTTGATCTGTAATACGATCAACTACTAACGCGTATATGGAGTATTTATTATTTGGGTATACGCGGGACTCAATGTCCAAATATACGTAGCCCAGTATAGGACGCGAGGCTAAACCAATTCCTTTAATAAAAGAATTATTTAAAGGAATTATTGGCAATTTGAGTGCTTTACAACAATCAAGTGTAACTAAATTATTCTGTGAACCGTTATCAATTAAACATCTTACTATTACTTTCCCGTTATTATTATTTTTCGAACTTGCATAAACTTGAGCAGTCGACAGTAAAACTTGCATCTGCGGCTCCCCGAAAGACGCACGAGCCGCGTGGCGCTCACTGGCCATGTTCGCGTTTGCAGTAAACGAATTCGAACTCGGGCCACTCACAGGGTCACTACGCGTCGCACTAGCGGTCGACGATTCACCCTCATTAGGTATACTATGCGATGTAGACGCAGAACAACGGCATTTAGATTTTTTTACGTTTCTATTTTTAAAGTGTAAGAGGGTATGATGACGTTTTTGGCATAGCTCGCATACAACAGCTGATTTACAGGACGTTACAGTATGTGTAATACCAAGACAATTCACACAGCCATTTTTCGACTTTATAAATTCAAATCGGGCCATTGGTGTATCTAAGTTTTTAAATTGAACACAATTATAAACAGAATGATCAGTGTTATTACAAAAGACACAGCGCCTTGAATGCGTTGCATGACTATTATTATTAGCAATAAATGACTTATGTACCGATCGCGATGGATACGTAGACGTTTTATTTATTTTCACTGCAGGGTCCGACGATCGATTCGAACTCGACTGATTTGTGTTTGAGCGTTCTAAAATTTTAACTCGATCTCGAATAAATAAATTTAACTTATCAAAAGAAGGTATGTCTTCGTTACGAACAGACGACTCAAAAGCCTGAATAGTATGCGAATCAATTTTTCTTAAAGCGCAATGTAAGAAAATGAAATCGGCAAGATCTTTGAAATTTAATTGTTTTAAAGCTAAAACGGAAGCTGAATATTTTTCAATGAATGAATCGAGACTGCCGGCCGTATCACTACAGCTCTTAGCATCTAAAATATTATTTAAGTAATGCGTTCCTAATGATCGCTTGTCTTGATATTTATTCACTAAATTATCCCATAAAATTTTATAAGTGTCGCCCGTAGGTACAATACCTGCGGTGACCTTGAGAGCGCCGTGTGTCAATTTACCCACTAAATATTGCACGCGCTGCGAGTCAGTCAGATCACTGTTGTTATGTATGTTAGATTTAAAAGATTCATAGAACTTCGGCCAATTCTCCATTTTCCCGTCAAAGTAAGGCAATTCAATCGGTGGCAATTTAATGTTACATTTTGACTGAAAATTATCATTAGAATCTTCACATTTGGAGACATTTGATCGCGAAGCTTGAACAATATAATTCCTAACACGCTTTACTTTAAGGTATAAATCATCAAACGCATCCAAACATTGATAATCAATCTTAAATTTCGAATCCATCGATACTTGAATTTCGTATATTTCATCGAGGTATGTTTCGAACTGAATACGCATTTCGTCGATGATTTCAGACTTAACCATGAAATTCTCATTGCTTCTAGACGAAAAATCAGAAATATTTGATGCTAATTTATATAATTCATTCATACGAGCGTACAATCGCTCCTTCTTGGCGGTAAGTCGAGCTAAATTATTGTGAGCGGTCGCCATCTTATTACTGATGCAAAAAAGGTTATGCAAATATTATGCAATGTAATTTTTACTATAAATATGAATTTAAGGTTGCAAAAAACAGCTGGATATTATTAATCCAAGCTTGAATCCGAAATATTACGTAAAATGGGACAAAAAAATAACAGAAAACATACGTAGGTATGTTCAATTTGCGTATATTACGCAGAGAATTATTTATGATTAATTAAATTAAAGCTGGATGACATTCATCCGAGCTCTGAAGGACCAGAAAATGGATGGGCGGGCGCGCAATTATGACCCAAGCCCAATGTTGGGAAAGTTAACACTCCCAATTAGGTACCAGCATAATGCCAGCACAATGTTAATCAAAAGATTACTCACCGGAATTCTTGAATCGAAGCCACCTCTCCTATATACAGTCACAGGATCCTGGACGTTCTTCCAGACTGCAGTCTGCCGCTTCAAGGTTCCGCTTGTAGTCTTGATGGGTTTTAGATTAGTACTTAAGAATATTGTCGAACATAACCAAAGAACGTTAGTCGACGTGAGTACCGTACGTATGCAACCGCGCCGCCATACTGGGGCAGGCGCAGATAATATTCCATTTTTATTTTTTTCTAATCATAGACAAGAGGCCTATGCATTTCTTCTCCTTCATCCAATATGAAAGGAGTTCGGTAAACTGCGAATCAGAAACCGATAAGCACTCCTGAAAACATTATGCTGGCAAGCTAGCAATAATTGAGAGTGTTTTATATAGATATTAAACCTATGAAAAAATGAAGTAACATTATAATAACAAATCGCCTAACCAAACACTGAAAAATGTTCCCGCTCTGTAATGTTGAAAAACTATGAAACTATGTTCACCTGTATTCGGGCTCATCCATACATTATTCTCCGCGACTGTACGCTTTAGTACAACGCAATAAAGATCAAAGTTTACGCTAGCTTTGCTAATACAGTCGTGACAAAAAGGCGTTCATCATTTTAACGTGTCCCCATGATGCCCTTACGGGAAATGCTATAAATAACTAATTCGGGGTAAATAACGCCGCGGGGGCGTAAAACAAAAATAATGTTTATTTTAACACAGGAAACTACCGACAATCGAATTTGGAATAACACATTTGTACAGGTATTTTTCACCCTTGTTCATAAAACTTTCAGGCCTCACACTTCACTAAATTTATGATGTGGCATAGCGTGATATTTTATAGGTTTGGTAAGCGTTGACATTATTTCACACACCTTGACAGTTTAGGTATAACTACATGTGCCACACGATTTATTCGCAGTATGGCGTAATGTTATACAGCCTTGAAGCATTCATGGCATGGCGGCGGCGGTTAGCGTAGAACGCAAACGATCTATGCAACTAAGCCAAACGGGCGCGGTCGGGTGTAAGATGGGTGACCGCTAGTGGCAAAAAATTTCATGCGAGTTTCCGTGCTTCGGAGGGCACGTTAAGCCGTCGGTCCCGGTTGTTGTCGATAGATAAAAGTCGCTAAACCTTGTCGGAGGCCTTATGGGCGGTTTGAAAACATTCGACAGCGGGTTGGCCACTAACCCGCATTGGAGCAGCGTTGCGGAGTAAGCTCCAGGCCTCCCCAATAATGGGGAGAGACCCGTGCCCAGCAGTGGGACGCAAAAAGGGTTGCAGCCTACAGCCTTAAACCTTCCACGATAAATTGACAATCCAATACAAAAAGAATCATTCAATTCCAGCCAGCACTTCCTTAGATTAGCGTTTTCAAACAAACAAACAAACTCTGCAGCTTTAAAAATTAGAATAGAAGCATACATTGTACTTAGAATTTTCTCCTATTAGGCGTCTATCTATTTCAGCTCTTTCTTTGCTCTCAACTCAGCACATTGTCCAACAGCCAACTAGCAGAAAACGTTGAAAAGATAATGTTACTTACGAGTAAATATTTGTATTTTCACACTTGTACTTCAAAAATAAACACGTAATTTTTAATTTTATTTATCTTTACACTTAACGAGCAACGTAGGACATAAATTTTCCTAAGACTCTGCCGACGTAAAGACCTATCTAAACCTCTCTCATTCTGAAATGAACGCAGTATTAGGACATTTAAAAAGACGTAAAATAAAGTAAAACGAAACGAAACCAAAGTAAATTAACATTAAAAAAATAAAAGGAAACAAGGCAAAAGTAAAATTTGGCCTTAAGCTTCAAATAAATTTTACAAGTCTTAAGTTGTAAAGAACTCATTTGAGCATTTCAAAACATAATCAAGCCCATTTCATAGCGACCTTCAAGCAGTTTTAAAACACTGTCCTTAATTAGTCTACGTTATTTCAGTCCAATTTATAACGTAAAAGGCTGATAGTGTAGTGTAGTTACTTTGGTTGGAATCTTAGAGCATCAAGGTATTGACAGGTATGACACCCGTCAGAGGAGTGGCCTTAACGGGCGAACCCCTCGTCCCAACGTCCATGCACAATGCGCCTTCTAGTTATACAACTAGTGTATCTGTGTGTGTCGGTGTCAGTGTTGTCGGTGCATAGAAAATGACGTTGTTAATTGAAATTGACATATTTAGAAATGTATGCGTCTGTAGCGATAAAATAATATTTGTGAATGTGTGACAAAATTAAAATATGTGCGTTCTTCCCCCGCACCAGATTTAGCACAAAAATTATGTATCAAAGCGAGACGCAATGCCCTCTTCCCTGAAGGGTGAGTTAGTACCTTTGATGTTCTAAGGTTGGAATTGATCTGCTTATAAAAGGTGATTACGTCTGAAATAGGTAACTTACGTTACTTATTACTAATATTCATTTTTTTCTGCACAGAAAAATACCATACGAAAAGATAGCAGTAGAACCTAATGTCATTCATATTTTTATCATCGAAGAATATACCTTCTATCAAAGAAAATTATTGATAATTAAAACTTAATTTTAAAATGCGCTTAAGAAATAACTATTAAGTGATCTTTAAATTCAATATTGACATTATTATTACGACGACTCTAATTGTCAGACTGTGTTTTGGTGGGAAGTTTAAAAAGGATGCCGTTCTCTTGTTTTATTTTCATTTCTTTGGTATATTTTTGAGCTCGACTTTGATAGTTTAGCATCTATCTTTATCGTTGTGTTTCAATTCCTAAAATTGTATGTGGCAAAGCACCTTTGCCGGGTCAGCTAGTCATTATACGATAACGGCACAGTATAAATAAACCTCACAAAAAAGTCGGGTCGTATCCAGCAAAGTCAATAAATAATTACCGGGCTCGTATTCGAGAAAATATTCAGTTTTAATGACCGGAGGTCTCAATTAGCTTGAATTTCCTCGAGTTTTATTCATATTTTATTCACGCATTCTGTACGTGCGTATTTTCTGTTGTTATTTCGCTGTTTGCTTCAATCCACTCAGTGTTTTGTCGGTCATTTTCTGCTTTATTTGGAAGTATTTACATACAAACTGCTATGCAAACATTGGCTGTTTGTTTACGAGTTTCATTATATCGTATTACGGGGCTAGCTTAATTAAAACGAAGGGCTAGGCTTGGCAGGCCGTTCATTGTCGCAGCTGTGACATTGTTGTGTCGTAAGTAACTTTGAAAAATATTTACGAAATATTGAAGCGTTCGTCTTTTGCCTTCCGCTCTATTATCTTCTGACTATTATTAATAAAATTTCAGTGTCCTACTGGGCAACTTATACAAAATACAATAAGCAGGGAATAACCGTAACAAGTTCCTTTACGAGTATTTGAATGCTTTTTATCATAACTTATTTCCTTAGGTTAGGTTGGTTAAAAAATGCACTGGGCTGGTACTAAGTTATCACTACAAAAAATGAGAAAATACTTTAAAATAACGCTCCATGCTTCATAATATTATAAATCTGGAAATGTATTTGTTTGTCGGTTTGTCCGTTTGTTTGCTTCTCACGTCGCAACGATGTTACAGATTGACCTTATTTTTTGTACAATTTGTCATTTTTTTTGTACAAACATAGGTAAAATATTTCATTCCTACGGAAGAATGTGTAATAAATGCGGGTGGAGCCGCGGTTGATAGCTAGTGTTTTTTTAAATCTATACTGTTACACTGTTGAGTAAAGTTTAAGTTAGAGTTGCCACTCCTGACGGTTGTACGTTAACTTCCACTTGAAATGCATCGAGATCGCCTCGCCAACGCTTTTTGGTCTTTCCCGGCTCTTTCAACAAATATAGGTAAAACATAGGTGACATGTCTGCATGGGTGACAGGTGTCCAGTTACGTGCGATTATATGACCCGCCCATTTCCACTTTAATCTGGCAGTCTTGTCTCCAACATCCGTCATACCCAGTATTTAAGCGTATTTCGGTGTTGCGTATTCGATCCACTCTCTTTACACCCAGCTACGTTCGATAGTGATTCAATAAAACTATTTTCCTATACTATACTATTTTCTTATATTATTTTAATATTTTTTGTACGTTATTATTTCAACAATCCAGAAAATAATTATTTTTCTAAAACTCTCTCCATCAACCAGACTTGTCTAGCAGATAATCCCTACAAATATAATATTATAAATTCGAAAGTAACTCTGTCTGTCTGCTACGCTTTTCCGCTTAAACTACTGAACTAATTTTAATGAAATTTGGAACACAGATAGAGTGGACCTTGGAAAAGGACATAGGATGGTTTTTATCCTACGGAAACTCATAAAACGAATCCACTTGGGCAAAGCCGCTGGCGGAATGCTAGTCTTATATAACGAAACGGTTCGACCGATTCTCATGAAATTTTGTGTGTATATCAGGTAGGTCTAAGAATCGGTCAACATCTATTTTTCATTCCCCTCAGTGATAAGTGTGAACCACCCCAAACATTTAATCGCAGTACGGAGTTCGCGCGGTCAGCTAATCTTAATCTTTATATATATAAATTACGTGTCACGTTGTTTGTCCGTGATGGACTTCTAAACTACTGAATCGATTTTAATAAAATTTGCACAACGTGTGCAGTTTGATTCAACTTGAAAGATAGGATAGCTTCAAGATATATCTTTATTTATAGTCGAAATATTATTTTATTTCTTATACTTTAAGGCAGGACAACGTCTGCCGGGTTTGCTATTATATGTATATACTAGATTTACGGCAGCGGCTTCGCCCGCGTGGACCCGATTTGTAGGTTCCCATAGGATAAAAACCATCCTATGTCCTTTCCCAAGGTCCACTCTATCTGTGTTCCAAATTTCATTAAAATTGGTTCAGTAGTTTAAGCAAGAAAGCGTAACAGAGTTACTTTTGAATTTATAATATTAGTAGGGATGTATTTCTATAACATATTAAGTTTCAAACATTCATGTATCGACAGGCGAGGTACCACCGCTGCACTGATTCCATTTCTGCCGTAAAACAATGTCATATGAGGGGATAGCTCAAACCTTATTATAATACTTTGGAAATTCACTGTTATATGGGGTTATTAGATTATCTAGTGCAAAAAATTCTCAGGGGCAAGCTATAGTGATCAATTTGAGTACCCCTCAGTACTCAAACTGATCACACTGAGTGTTCCAGACGGCTACGTATGGTCGCGACGGCGAAAACTGTTTTCGAACACCCTGGTGTAGGCTCCTGTTTGTAAAGGAGTCATTAATTAAAGCAATGACGCTGATCAATGACTTAGTGAATTGGAACCCAGTGGTAGATATGTATATTCTGCACACTAAGCGTCGTACTCCGCAAGACGGCAGGAGAATATCTCGAAACGCATTGATAAACGAATTAGGTAATAATTATTGTCATGTTTGTTCAAGCGATAATGTAAATAAATTTAAAAAAATATTTGGCGTAGCAGCAGAAATGTTTACATCTTAGGGTAGTACTTACATGAGGCAGCATGTAAATCTGGCATGGACTAGAGCGACCACTAAACAAAACTTTAATTTAAAATTCCAATACTAAAAGAAACTCACCATTAAGTTCATGTTGTTGAAGTTAACAAACTTTCAGAGCATTGTAGAGGCCTCTTCGGTATGCAAATTTTCTTATTATAATATTATGTTTCAGCCAACCTGACCTTAGTCAGTCATTGACCTGAAAACACTTAAGTTTTCAGGTTTCACGCTCTCGAGGATTACTCTTTGTGGATTATTCGACACCTTACCAAAATTAAAATCGTCTTGGTATTACGTTTATAGATTAACTCAGACTTAATCTGATCTAAGTGATTAATATCCGATTTTATTTTAATAAAATATTGCTTTCTTTGCCTCCCCAAGAGGGAGAGACCCGTGTCCAGTAGTGGGACGCAAAAAGGGTTGCGGCCATAATATTGCTTTATTTAATGCAGCAGTGGCATAGTGGTTAAGACTCCGGCCAAATAGCGGCACCAGGTTCGAATACCAGTGCGCATCTTTAATAAGAAATGTTTAGTGTACGTCGCGTGTTTATCATCCCACTGCTGTCTACGCTATTACGATTATCGAACCCTTTTTGCTCACGTGGTAAAACATTTAAAAGTAACGTGGGAAAGATCCGGGTTACGTGGGATTTGGTACGTCACTTAAATGTCTTTGTTGGTCTATCTAAGTTATTTTGAGGTCGACCCCGGGATCTCTAGAATACACCGAAGCCGGGTGATAATTTGTTTTACTTTAGTGAAGAGAAAAAGGAAGGAATTGAACCCGAGGCCTATCTTAAATATTATTTGAAGCACGCATGGCTGGGCGGCTAGCGTAGAATGCAAGCGGACTATGCAGCTAAGCCAAACGGGCACGGTCGTGTGTAAGATGGGCGACCACTAGTGACAAAAAAAATCATGCGCGTTTCCGTGATTCGGAGGGCACGTTAAGCCGTCGGTCCCGGTTGTTGTCGATAGATAACAGTCGTTAAACCTTGTCGGAGGCCTTATGGGCAGTTTAAGATCATCCGACAGCGAGTTGGCCACTAACCCGCATCTCTACCAACCCGCATTGGAGCAGCGTGGTGGAGTAAGCTCCGGGCTTCCCCAATAATGGGGAGAAATCCGTGCCCAGCGGTGAAGGACGCAAAAAGGATTGCAGCAAGCAGCAATCTATCTTAAAGACACACTACTTATTGTTCTAAGTTTATCGTGACAGGATTTAAAATAAATAATGATGTTAAATGCTTTATAAATCCTGTTCTAACCTATTCAATTTCAAAAACATCAATCAAAGTCATCATTATTGAACTTGGAGCGAAACACAAATTGTGTAAGTATTCAATACGAAAAATGTGATTTATTTGAGAGACAACTTAATCCAACTTGACTTGATGTCTGAAGAACTCATTTGAGCTTCGTAACGAAATCAAGCTTCATAGAACGACCTTTTGGTCATAAGATGACACTCAGTGGAATTAGTCGACCTTATTTTTGAATGAAAGTTAGGCCATTGTAAAACAAATATTTTTTCTTTTATTTACAAACTTTTAAAGCTTATATAATTATTTACAATTTATATTAAAAAAGACTTAACTTTATACAATTTGTATATAGTTAACTATATACTTATCTTACTATATCTTGTCTTACATAACTACATACAATTTGTATATAGTTAAGTCTTTTTTATAATTTTGTTATTACAAAAATAAAAAATAAAAATATAAATAAAAAACTTCCTCTAAAATGTCCGTATTCGGCATGGCGCTTAGGACGCTGGCGGCATTTCCCCGTTGAATGGCGACGCTGAGCCTTTGGGCGAAATACTCACCAGCTCTCAGGTCGCCACATGCAAGAACAATCCTGGACGAAATTTCTGACATGTATTTTTTCATGTCAGAAGGCCAAGGGCCCAAGGTCTCCACAGCAAGCGCCGCAAATAAACAAGTAATTGTCTGATAAATTACAATACTTACAGCGCTTGAGGACCTGGGCCTGGTTGGCAGCAGACTCGGCCTTCTCCGCACTGTTATTAATATGCGAGGGGGGCAAGGTATCTACACAAGTAACATCCCATACCAAGGGACGACCCAGATGCCACGGAAAAAAAACTGAATTTCAGCTTGTAAATAACGAAGAGTTATGTTGACGTCCATCAATGGCCTAAATTCCTCTCCATTCCGTGACGAGAAAGAAAATGAAACCGGCATACCCAAAACTCATAAGTTCCGCTTTCGCTGTTAAAGCTTAATACATGAATACACTTACACAAAAAATATTACAAACTCAAGCACCCAAAGTGAATAACAGTATCACAAATCATCACAACGCTCATTTTCCGCCCAAACTCGTTCAATTCAGAAAGTTTAGACGGCATTAAATTCGTATGTGTTACTTACAAAAATGGTTTTTTGTTGGTTCTTACATCTTCCAAGGGTGACACGAGTGTTTCAAACAAATGTTTTAGCAAACAAAGAGACGGGGTCAGAGGTACACTTATTACACTTGGAACGGCCTGATTTATTACACTGGAGCTCGGAGGAAGGGAGGGGAGGGGAGGGGAATTATACACAATTGCCAGAGATTAATGAGTGGGGATACAACGAATTTTATGCAACCGTGGAAGCAAGCTAAGATTTATTTTGGGACAAACCTTATCATCCCGCAGTCTCCAATTCGGAGCGAGAGCGAGTAATTACATTACGTTTGTGATATCTTTTTGATTAGTGATGTTTACAATTCGGCATGTTTTTCAAAGGTAATTTTCGTGTAACGTAATTTAACTTTTTAGATGCTATGTTAATTACCTATAGAAGACAGTTTTAGAATATAATATCTGACTATATAAGGCTACTTTTTAGTACTGCTAAACTCAGAAGGTAATCGTTAGGCATAACATAATCGTAGAAGCCTCTACCACACTGGTCTGAATAAGTGTGAAAGGCTTTTGAAGTCTTCAAGAAAAATTTGCTTTAACTTATTATTTCCATATATGCTTGTGGTAACCAAGAAAAGTCCTTATTGTACTATTATTATTGTACTCAGGTAAAAATAAAATATTCATTATATCGGCTACTAGCGATCATTCATTAAATTAACAACCTACGTAGCTTAATACTTTTTGATCGCTTGCATCCTATACTTATTGCAAGTCTATTTACAATTCATTATTAGTATTTCATTCACCCGCATGACCCTGCGGATGGCATAGAACGCAAGCGATTCACGCAGCGAAGCGAAACGGGTGCAGTCGGGTTTGAGATTGATGACTGCAAGCAACCGTGGCAAAGTTCATGAGCGTTTCCATGCTTTTGCAATAAGCCATCAGTTCCGATTGTTATTAATATATAGAAGTCGGTAAACCAGTCAGCAACCTTATGGGCGGACTAAAACATCCGGTTGAAACAGAGGGTTGACCACTTACCCGCATCTCCACCAATCCGCATTGGAGCAGCGTGTTGAAGCGAGTTCCAGGCGTCCCGAATAATAATAAAGAAACCCAATCCCATTAGCAACGATTGCAACTAGACAATTTCATATTTCCTCTTATGTCTAATAATCGAAAATAAACAGTTTATTTTATATTATATTATTATATTATTATATTATATATATTATTGAAATACCTACTGAACAAAATCAGTGTTAACCAACACTATATTACTATGACCTTCCAGTAGTAAGTCCCGGCGTACATTTGAAAGGCCTTATAAAATGCTGATTGGCTCTGCCCGAATATATTGAAGACTAGATTAGAATTTAATAAATCCCTCCCCGGTTAGAAGTACTTACGAAAATAACATTCCATTTACGAAATTTTGGAATACGGCTAATGATTAACAATTCTGGGAAATTTGTCTCATTAAATGAATTTGGAGACTCTCGAGGATACTCAGTGTAAAGGTTAATAAACTCTAATATATTACGTCATGAAAGGGTAAAGGAATGTTGTCGCGAAACACGAAAATGCGTAAGTGCGGTTTCAAACTAGCATATTTACGGCGCGAATACGGTTGTTTCCTTAGAATAATTACAATTACATTATAGAAACCAAGTTCGCGCGCCCTAATTGAAGCATGTTGATTGATGCCATTAATGGCATTAAACGCCAGGCCGCTCCGTAAGACTTAAGGTTAAATTTTATCACAACACTTTTTAAAAACAAAAGAAATCTAATAAAATAACGTTTCACAGTATTTTCAATATTTTGTAGTATTTTATAGTTAATAGGGACACTATGCACAAAAAAAATTCAAAACCTTACCTTAAAAAGGTTGCACTAAATCACGCTTAGAAAGCAATATAATTTGTTAATTCTTTTTTATACATGATTTTTATTACCGATTAAACCAATAACAATGAAGTCAATTGACTATATATGATAAGTGACGTCACTTATCATTTTCTCATACAAAATGTATGGGGATGTCACGTTTTGACAGCTCATTAAAAGTATCTCAATTGACTTGGTAGTCCAAGACCGGATTTGGTCAAAATAAAAATATTTTGTTTGTCAGATATTTAGTGCTTCAATTTTGACAGCGCGCTTGTATGAAGACACTCATTCTATACGTATTTATTTTAAGGTTATCTCAGAAAACGCGCTTACCCGCGCGCTACGTTTTATAGCAGAATATGTCAAATCTTGACGTTTCGCGACTACACGCGCTTTAAAAAACAAACAAAAGACTCGCGAATAGATGTAATAGATGTTACTTACGTACAAACAATATTTAAGACGGATCTTATTGAGCCCTGACATTTGAATTTAATTTCAATTAACTTTTGTTTTGTACGAAATATGTAGTTGAGGGATCTCAACCAACCCGCATTGGAGCAGCGGAGTTAGCTCCAGGCCTCTACAATAGTGGGCAGAGACCCACGTCCAGCAGTGGGAAAAAGAGAACATTTTTATAATGGAAAGTATGGCAGTTTTAATAGAAACTTGAGCCGCGAAGTCTTGTAAATTTCGAGAGGCATAATCGTGAACGAACTTAACAATCACGTTTAGACAGTAATGACACAGCCAAATGGTTTTTAAAGAGGAACTTCTAAGGTGGATGTCGGTCTTAATTTTTTTTAAATTATTGTCTTATAACATAATAAAAGAGTGAAGTCTGAAAATCTTTTATTAATATATTTAATTTTATAGAACTAAAACAAGGCAATTAATACTACGTATACACCAAAGACAATTTCCATTTAAATCTTTATTGGAATAGCACTTGCGTTTGATCTTTAATAAGATATTCTCTATCAATAGGTTTAAGTAAAACTCTAAATTTTTTATTTATTAAAATAAGAAAATTTAATGTCGCAAAAACGTGAGCAATTCTTTCATAGCGATTTAAATCGGTTCTTTAAATCCTTATAATCGCATCCACATAACGGGAAATAACCCTAGCGCCCACAAATAGCCAAACTGCAAAAACTTTAGCTATAAAGTGCTCAAGTTGCTCGATTCTCAGAGGAGCCGTAAGAATAGAGAAGTGTGGTTCGAGAACACGTTTCTGGAGATGCCAAACTATGAGACAATAATTCACTGAAATAAAAGATTAGAAGAGAATTTAAGAACATACGAGTGTATTTTTTGTAAAGTAACTCTTCTCAAGATATAGACTGAAATTCTTATTTATTCTTTTTTATTGAATGGAGTAGATGAGCATGCAGGCCACGTGGTGTAGTCCCCGTTGCTTCGGGATTAAGAATAGAGCTACGGTATCCCCTGCCTGATCGTAAGAGGCGGCTAAGAGGGGGCTTCCGGGTTTGCGGAGCTCGATCTGTCCAGCCAGCAGCCCCGGGAAGGACGGCGGTGTGTGCGTGGCCACATGCCGCCGTAAGCATCAGAAGATGCAGGAGAGCACATCTGCTCTCCCAAAGATGGGCCCGTTCCAGGGCGCCACGCGTGTAGGCCACAGGTGCGTTCCACTGGAGATCCCGGAGTCATCCCCAAGTGCAGAGGCAGGCCACCGAGGGGGTTTGAGTGCGGTCAAATCCCACATAACCCGGTATCCTCTTTCCCAAAATGCCGGGTATCTTTTGAAGGTTCCCCCCAATACAAAAAAGGGCACTTGGTGTGAAGTGTTTGCTGCAACTAATGAACATCTACACATAATTTCCAACTAAACACAATAGAATTATAGCCGATCGGAGGGTCCCTGGTTCGATTTCCAGCGAGGCAGAAATTCGAATGATGAGTTTAAAATGAAACTTAAAAAATATATCACATTTTGAATAACTTTAAAACATATTATTATGATAGGTATGTTTTAAATCGCATGTATCCAGTCCAATCATAAATTCTTCTTACTTTGTAAAAAGACCCGAGACGTGATAGTCAATTTAAAGAGATAATTGATAATAATAAGTGCCCACTTAATTCTCGTTTGCTGATCTAATTTACAAAATAAATATACCGCTTACGATGTAACAAAATATAGGAATGAAGTAAAAAATTCTTCACTAAAATAGGCCTTTATAAAATTTGGAACGATTTTAGGACGGGATAAAAAGCTGGAATAAAAAACTGGGACCTAAAACAACATACCCGTGTTTGTAAACCTTTCCGTGGAAATATACGGATCTTAATTGGCGATATTTTCAGAAATATATCGTTGCTCTTCCATTTCAAATTTTCAGTTTGTTATCGCAGACTTCAAGTTTGTTGCAGGATGTAGTCATTACATTTGAGATAACGAGTTATTTATATTGTCTCACAAAAGGTATGCACCTTTTCTAAAACATTTTTAACTGACTTCAAAAAATAAATTATTCGCAACGAACGTTGCTAAAAATACATAAGAGAGCTACACAAATGGTGCTCTTTTTTAAAGATTTCACATTTCAATTTCTCATTCTGCATATTCATGTCTCATTAAATCCTACTTCCTACTATCCTACTTCCTATCCTATTAATATTATAAACGCGAAAGTTTTTAAGTATGGATGTTTGTTACTTTTTTACTTAAAAACTACTGAATGGATTTTAATAAAACTTTACAATAGTATGGCTTATACATCAGAATAACACATAGGCTACAATTAACTTGTGTCAAGTAAGTAGGAAAAAAATTACCATCTGCGAGCTATTCTGGCGTGCGCTGCCAAAACCGCTAGAGTTACACATTATGTAATGTATGATGGAAATGTTTATCTAAAATAATCCTACAAAAAAGCCGGTCTAGCGGCACTTCAGAAGGGACTTACCTTTATGCTAATGATAACGATAGAGAGGAAACCGCGGGACACAGCTAGTTATATATAACTGAAGCAGGTTACAGCTAGGTCGTTTTCCTTCTAACCAAAAACAAATAAATATCTTCTACATAGTGAAGCAATTTAACTGTGTTTCGGTGGAAAGGTACAGTTACCAGCTAGACTAACATGAGGCAGCCTTCAGCAGTCTGCAGTCTTTTTTGGTATTGGGGGGAAACCTTCAAAAGGTACCCAGCATTTTGGGAGGTTATGCGGGATTTGACCGCACTAAAACCCCCTCGGTGGCCTGCCTCTGCGCTTGGGGAGGACTCTGGGATCTCCAGTGGAACGCATCGGTGTCATCCACGCGCGGCGCTTCAGAACGAACCCGTCTTCGGGAAAGCAGAAGACCAGAAAACAAAATTGTTGTCCCTAAGCAGGGCCTGTACTGAGCGCCGCGCGTGAAGTTCTCCCCAGGCACAAAAAAGCAGGCCGCCGAGGTGGTTTTACAAAGTGGTTGTACAAATTCCACATAACCTGGTATCCTCTCCCACTATTCCGGGTACTTTTTGAAGGTTTAAACTTTAGCACTGGAGGTGTAGTAGTGCTAATTGAATATGCTGTGTGTGGTATTTACCAGCGTGATGATAATGGCAGGATGATTCGATACACTTAATGTATTATGCGTTCAAGCACAAGCGGTAATGTCTGTGATGTGTAAGCAGGGAGCACTGAAGAAATAGTCCGAAGCACAGTTAATAGTTTATTAGAGACACACACGAGTTTAAGTTTACACACACAAGAGAAAGAAGCAGAAATAGTCACAGTAAACAGTTCACAGAAGAATGAAAGTTCCACACACAATAACAGATTGAAAAGATAGAAGGAGTGAAGAGAAGCAGCACAAAGAGACAGTTTTACAGTCTTATAACTAAAATAAGCGCGCACACTGAGATCGCGGAAATGATAGTTAGTCGGCGTATGGTATCGAGCGGCACGGGCTTCGCGGCGGATCGCATAGGCAGACTGACTGGGCGAGCGGTGCGCGGGCGACGGGCGCGGGGCGTCTGTATGTCACCGCGCCGGTCGGCCGGGCCAGCGATAACGGTACAGGCGGTGCTTGTCCACTACGCTGGGCCGGGACGGCGCGGTGATAAATAATAAACGCGCGAACATATTATAATAAAGTATTAAATATATATTGGTAATTAATATGTATGTATTTATGTATCTGTGTGTTTAATATAATATATAAAAATAATAATTAAAAATTAAACGTATAGAAAATATATATGTATGTATGTGTGAAATGAATGTATGGCCATGTATGTGTATGTATGTGTGTGCGTGTGTATGTAAAGTGGGCGTAGCCCACATCACTCCCCCCCAGAGACCTGGTTAAGGGCGATAATAGTCGGGGAACCGAATCTGCCGTCCAAAGCGAGTAGTCTTCGGTCCCGACGTTGCTGGAACTGGAGATGGAGGTGGAGTTCTAGCAGGTAAGATATCAGGAGAAGGAGGAGGAGGAGGTACAGTCTCCCTTGACAGGTTTTGGTCATCAGCGAGTATGTGTGCGGGTTTTAGGCGATCCATGCTGACGACCACAGGTTTGCCTTTGACAAGGAGTTTAAAGGTCTTGTCTCCTCTCTCAAGAACCTTATAAGGGCCTGTGTAGACCGGCTGGAGTGGGGCACGTGAAGCGTCTTCACGGAGGAAGACGTGTTCAGCGTTTGCCAACTCCTTAAAAAT
This sequence comes from Pyrgus malvae, assembly GCA_911387765.1. Taxonomy (NCBI): domain Eukaryota; kingdom Metazoa; phylum Arthropoda; class Insecta; order Lepidoptera; family Hesperiidae; genus Pyrgus; species Pyrgus malvae. Next base: position 7,096,102 of record OU426961.1, on the reverse strand, counting down.
AAATACCTTGCCCCTGCTATGGCGTGATGCTGGTACCGGCTTCAACTTCCTGGCGAAAGAGCTCAAGCGAGCAGAAAAATCCGTTAAATCGGTGGTACCGGACGCGCTGGGATCGAAGAATTCGCCAGGAAGTCGTAAAGGCTCGCCATATAAAAGTTCCGCTGACGATGCCTGCAGGTCCTCCTTAAAGGCGCTGCGTATGCCTAACAGTACCAGCGGCAAGATCTCAGTCCAACTGTCGTGTGCATGGCAGGTGATTGATGCCTTCAGTTGGCGATGGAAGCGCTCGACGAGACCATTGCACGCTGGGTGGTACGCAGTTGTACGCCTGCGCTGGAATCCGATTGCCCTGGACAGATATTGGAACAGGGCAGACTCAAACTGTGCGCCGCGGTCTGTCACAATATCTACAGGGCAACCAAAACGCGCTACCCAGCCAGAAAGGAGTGCTTTGGCCACTGTTTCCGCAGTGATGTCAGGCAGCGGTACGACTTCGGGCCACCTGGTGAAGCGGTCGATAGCCGTCAGGCAGTACCTGAATCCCTGGGAAACTGGGAGAGGACCGATGAGATCTATGTGAACGTGCTTGAAACGCGCGCGGGGTAAGTCGAAGGTACCTAGCGGCGTAGATACGTGTCGACTTACCTTTGCACGTTGGCATGCCAAGCACGTTCGGGCCCAGTCGCGGCAATCCTTTCTGATACCGGGCCAGACAAATCGTTGGGTAACCAACTTAGCCGTTGCGTTAGGGCCAGGATGGCTAAGGCAATGGAGGCTTTGGAAGATTTGCTTCCGAAACTCTTTGGTGATGAATGGCCGGGGGGTCGATGTACTGATGTCACAGTACACATATACTCGATCCCCAGGTAATGTCACCTTTTGGAGACGGAGAGATGATCCGTCTTGGAGATACTGCGCCAACTCGGCGTCGCCTTCTTGGGCATTGGCGAGATCGGTGAGAGACATGGGCATCGTCAGTTCATCGACACGAGACAAGGTGTCTGCTACAACATTGTCCTTGCCGGAAATGTGCCTTATGTCGGTGGTGAACTGAGCGATGTAGTCAAGGTGTCTGAACTGCCTCGGCGAACAGTTATGCTTCCGTTCATGGAAGGCAAAACTGATCGGCTTATGGTCAGTGTACACCGTAAAGTGTCTCGCCTCCACCATATGCCTGAAGTATTTGATTGCCTCATAGATCGCTAGGAGTTCTCGATCGTATGGGGAATACTTCATCTGGGACGGGCTGAGCTTTCGGGAAAAGAAAGCCAAAGGTTGCCACACTGCGTCTTTTAGTTGCTGCAAGACAGCGCCGATGGCCATGTCTGATGCATCTGTCACTAATGCTAGCTTAGCTGCGCAATCTGGGTGCGCGAGGAGTGCTGCATTAGAAAGGCTTTCTTTGGTGTTCAAGAAAGCCTCCAGAGCATCGCCAGCAAGGGTGATGGGTGTGGAACCTTTGACTGCCCCGGTAAGAAGGGCGTTAAGTGGCGCTTGTATTTGGGCTGCGTTCGGCAGGAAACGCCGATAAAAATTGGCCATGCCCAAAAAGCGTCGAAGCGACTTAACGTCCTTGGGTGGGGGAAAGTCTCGGATGGCTTGGATCTTCGTGTCCAGTGGTTTGGTTCCGCTTGCCGAAATTTGATAACCTAAAAAGGTTACCTCGGAAGCTCCAAAAACACACTTGGACACGTTGATTACCATTCCGTAGTCCCGTAGTCTGGAAAAGACTTGACGCAGGTGGTGTTCGTGCTGGGCAGTATCTCGGCTGAAGATAAGAATGTCGTCGAGATAACAATAGACGAAATCCAGTCCGCGAGTCATCTCGTCGACAAAACGCTGAAAGGTTTGGCCTGCGTTGCGCAAACCAAACGTCATGTACGGAAATTCGTACATGCCGAACGGTGTTGTAATCGCCGTCTTTGGTATGTCGTCTGGGCACACAGGAATCTGATTGTAGGCCTTCACTAGGTCTAGGACACTGAAGACGGTACAACCAGAAAGTTCGTGCGCGAAGTCATGTATATGACGTATTGGGTACCTGTCAGGTATCGTCCGGGCGTTGAGTAGCCTGTAGTCGCCGCACGGTCGCCACCCGTTGTCCTTTTTAGGTGCCAGATGTAATGGCGATGACCAAGGGCTGTCGGATGGCCTTGCTGTTCCGTTGTTCAGCATAGCCTGAAACTCATCCTTGGCGACCTTGAGTTTGTCAGGAGCTAGGCGCCTAGGAGTGCAGGATACTGGGGGACCTGGAGTGGTGCGGATGTGGTGTTGTGTAGTGTGAGGTATGCTACGGTGTGTGCCAGCGGGTCGCGTAATCTCGGAGAAGTCATTAGTGAGAATTTCGTGAAAGCGCGTGCCGCCGGTCGGTACCTTCACAGAAAAAGAATCGTTACAATTATATACAACAGACACAGAAGTACAAACAGAAGTAGTATTATCAACTAGTTTTTTATTTTTACAATCTACCACTAAATTATAGGACGATAAAAAATCTACGCCTATGATTGGTTTGGTAACGTCGGCTACCACAAATCGCCACGGATAATCGCGACGAAGGCCCAGGTCCAGCGTGAGGTGGTGATATCCATACGTGTTTATGGACGTCCCGTTGGCTGCGAAGAGCTGGTACGACGTCGGTGCACGTCGATCACGTAGCTGTGACCGAGGGAAGACACAGAGGTCGCTGCCCGTGTCGACCAGGAACTGCAGCTGCGTCTTACGGTCCATCACAAAAAGGCGACCAGGAGAGGGACAATCGTTCGTCGCCATTACCGACTGCCCGAGGAGTTTCTCTTCTTCCTGAAGTCGCAAGGCTCTTTGTGAACTTGCTGGCGAGGCACGTTTTTTGTATTCCGGCCGTCGTGTCGGCCGCCTGGATTCGCGCGTGAAACCTTCTAAACGCGCTGTCAACTGCTCCACCAATTTCCGTAGTTCCGTGATTTCTGACGAAGCACCGACAGGCGAAGAGCGTGACGCGGCGGACACGTTCGTAGGTGCAGTGATTTCCTGCACGCGATCGGCTAGGTCTGCCAGCTGCTCCAGTGAATGAGATGGCTGCGATGCCAGCACCGTCTGTATATTCTGCGGTAGACGGCTGCTCCACAGGGATCTCACGAAGTCGTCAGGCACGGAACCTTCAGCCAAGTCTAGAAGGTGCCTGAGGAATTCTGAAGGCTTCCGGTCTCCTAGTTCTTCGTGAGTGAGTAGTTCGCGTGCCCGTTTTTCGCGTGAGGCCGATAAGCGCTTTATAAGCTCACTTTTGATCATATCGTATTTATTGTCGGCCGGCGGTTTGGTAATAATGTCCTTAACAGCTTTTGCATGTTTCATGTCTAGGCTGTTGATGACGTTTGCGAATTTAATTTTGTCATCACTGATACCATGGTTGATGAATTGGCTCTCCAACATGCAAAACCAGATCTCCGGATCTTCCGGTGCGAACGGAATCATTTTTATATTATAAATACCGTGCGTCGATTCGGGTGCAGTGGACAAGCGCACTTTCCTAGCGCGGCGTACCGTTACATGTTCGGCCGAAGCCATCTTCTCGGACTCGCTGCTGCTCGACATTGTGTTCCAATGCGGGGTCACCACTTTAGCACTGGAGGTGTAGTAGTGCTAATTGAATATGCTGTGTGTGGTATTTACCAGCGTGATGATAATGGCAGGATGATTCGATACACTTAATGTATTATGCGTTCAAGCACAAGCGGTAATGTCTGTGATGTGTAAGCAGGGAGCACTGAAGAAATAGTCCGAAGCACAGTTAATAGTTTATTAGAGACACACACGAGTTTAAGTTTACACACACAAGAGAAAGAAGCAGAAATAGTCACAGTAAACAGTTCACAGAAGAATGAAAGTTCCACACACAATAACAGATTGAAAAGATAGAAGGAGTGAAGAGAAGCAGCACAAAGAGACAGTTTTACAGTCTTATAACTAAAATAAGCGCGCACACTGAGATCGCGGAAATGATAGTTAGTCGGCGTATGGTATCGAGCGGCACGGGCTTCGCGGCGGATCGCATAGGCAGACTGACTGGGCGAGCGGTGCGCGGGCGACGGGCGCGGGGCGTCTGTATGTCACCGCGCCGGTCGGCCGGGCCAGCGATAACGGTACAGGCGGTGCTTGTCCACTACGCTGGGCCGGGACGGCGCGGTGATAAATAATAAACGCGCGAACATATTATAATAAAGTATTAAATATATATTGGTAATTAATATGTATGTATTTATGTATCTGTGTGTTTAATATAATATATAAAAATAATAATTACAAATTAAACGTATAGAAAATATATATGTATGTATGTGTGAAATGAATGTATGGCCATGTATGTGTATGTATGTGTGTGCGTGTGTATGTAAAGTGGGCGTAGCCCACAAAACCACGTGGCCTACCTATATTAAGCCATATTCAGTATAATCTTTGTATATCTGCAACGAAAATTAGATATTGCTTAACTTAAGGTTTCTTAGTACTAAATGATTATAACAAAGTTACAGAAGACGGTTATGTCTCGTAACTGTAATCTTAGCTAAGCTACCGTTAATTAAATGAATAGCTTCTATTTACAATCTTGAATAATCTGTTCAAAGGAATCCTCTCGGTTTCCTCTCAGCTTATTTACGTGTAACCTGAGATAATATTTGGATGGACAGCTCCCTCTGTTTACAGACTATGAATATCAAAGGGCCTTAATATTCGAATGAAAGTTATCATTTTAAAGGGATATTGTAAAGTCGACTTATAATGGCAAAGTTAGTACCGATATTAAGTAGTAAAAGTAGCACAGGCTTATAAGAGGATTATAATCTTTCTACAAAATTATAAAACCGTAACAAGGCTACGGCTTAGTAATAAAATATTATTGGAAATAAATTGAAAGCAGCTTTTTGAAAGGCAAATTAATTTTAGAATATTTTTCCTTTTTTTATTTCTTCGATATCAAAACGCGAAGGTTCTATTTAAGGTTAAGTTTTTACTATCTCAAAATGATTTCACACATTATTAGGTTCTATAAAGCAGAAGCGGTGAAAGACTAATTTTGTTTATTTATTATTTATTTGTAGCACCTTAAACTAAGGGATACAGACTTAATGCTAAATCGTATTCTCTGCCAGTCAACCCTGGGTGATGGTGAGAACTTACGTAAGGCAGGAAAATGTGTAATTTTGTGGGTGGTAGATCTATTATGGTTCGTCCGGGGAAGTACCACCGCTGCACCCACTTCAGCCGTGAACCAATTCTATTGTGTTTCGGTAGAAAGGTGCAGTTGCCGCCCACACTTACATGAGGCGACCACTAGCCTCCGAAGTAGCAGCGCAACTGCATACGACAAACTCAGACAAAACTTACCTATGCTTGCTTGAGGTTGTATGTAGATGTCCATGGGCTGCAGCAACCACTTAACTCCACGTGGCCTGCATGCTCGTCTGCTACTCCATTCAAATAAAAAAAGGTTATTATTAGATTGAAGACTTTTGTTATGAACTGAACACAGGTATTGAAAATTTTAGGTAAAAAAAAACTGGTAGAGACCTTAAATTTTCACCTCAGGTTTCGAAGATTAAATCATCGTTACCGTTATAATCTAGATCTATCTAAAGTTATGCAAAGTATTAAGTAGATAGTAGTGAATAATAAGACAATTACAGTATTTGAAGGTTCGTTCATTGATAAGTAAAAAGATTATGGTTTAAATAATTGAAATGATTACTTTTCTTATACTACTATCAAACCGTACTTTGTTACTCAGCTCTGTAGATAATACCTTCATTTCACATAAAGAAACAATTCATTTCCACGCAAGAAATTTAAATTACTGATATTTTCAAATTCTCAATATTTCTAAAATGGCGTGGGAATGTGAAATTACACCCGAAAGAAAATACAGAATTCATTTTGATCTGTAAAAATGTTATTACTCGTTTAAGTGAAATGACTTTTCGATGGCTATTTTAAAGCAATACAAAATTTAATTCGACCTAAATCATATGATTTAGGTTCAATTTCTCCGCTTCCGCTGTTCCGCTGTTCTCCGTCCGCCTACCTAAAGTGCTCTCCAACACCTAGGGTTGACTGGCAGAGAATGCCATGAGGCATCAAGTCTACCTTATAACCCCTAGTTTAAGGTGGTTCTAAATAATAAATAAATAAATAAAAAATAATTCATAAAATGCATTAATGAAAGTACGTATTTTATAAATTCTCAATGTTCTGTACAAAAAGCAAATATCAAACAGTAAAGTAAAACCCATATCATGGAAAAATGTCTATTAATTTAGGACAAAATAAATTGAGCCATTTGTATTCGTACTTTGGTGTGCGTGTTGTTTTAAAATCCCTTGAGGATTCCTTATTTACTCGACGCAAAAAGTACTTTGTGTCAATCCAGGAGGGCGGTTGTGTTACAAAATGTCGTTCCAATTAATTAATGTGCTGCCGAAAAGGAACGATTTTCCTTATAATTTATCGTCTCACATTTTTTGAAATACCATCCATCCATCCATCAGCCTTTTTTAACTGGACATAGGCTTCCCTTTTTTTTTCTCGTGGGGAAATCCATCATGGATAGCCCTCTCTTACGAGGGCAACAGAGAGGTTATGCCGGACTCCAACCGGCTAAAACCCCACGGTTTCCGCAGCACACTTTTTTGTGAGGCTCACGGGTACGCTCTCGCATTCTACCGCGACCTCATCAGCGTAAGTCTCTTAAGGAGCCTACCGTCAACTTTGAGGGGGCGCACAAATGGAAAGTGTGCGCATCACCTCGAGGTCTTCATGTAAGACGATGCCCCAGCGTCCACCGTCTTGACCTCAATCATGGGGATTGTAAGGAGATGTCCATGGGCTGCAGGCCTGCAGCGACCACTTAACACCACGTGGCCTGCGTGCTCGTCTGCTACTACATTCAATCCATCCATCCATCTATCAGCCTTTTAGAGTCCACTGCTGGACATAGGCCTCCCCTAATGTTCGCCACTCCATCCGGTCCTGCGCCCTCTGAATCCAGCGGTTTCCCGCTAACTTCTTCAGGTCGTCAGTCCACCTAGTTGGAGGGTGGCCTGTGCTCCTTTTGTTGAGACGTGGTCGCCATTCGAGGACCTTTCTTCCCCACCGGTTGGCAGTCATCCTAACTATGTGGCCTGCCCATTGCCACTTCAGCTTGCAGATTTTGAGAGCTATGTCCGTAACTTACGTTCGTCAACGGATTTAATCGTTACGGATTCTGTCGCATAGAGAAATACCAAGCATAGCCCTCTCCATCGCTCGCTGAGCGACCTTGAGCCTGTGGAAAAGGCTAACTGTAAAAGACCACGTCTCAGCGCCGTAGGTCATCACTGGCAACACACACTGCCTCGAAAACTTTAAACTTTGACTTTTTTGAAATATATTTTATTTAAATTTATCCTAACTGGCTGCTGCAGCTTACCCCATCACGCTGCTCCAATGCAGGTTGGTGGAGATGCGAATCAATGGCCAACTCGCTGTTTGATGGTTTGTAACAGATCTTCCGACAAGGTTTATAGAATAAATAAACGGGACAAATGATTGAACGTGCTGAAGCACAAAAACACACATGATTTTTTTGCCACTAGCGGTCACCCTTTTCATACCTCGCTGGACCTGCTAAGCTTAGGTGTATAGATATTTTTTTTTGTAAAAACATAAGAGGTTGGTTAGAATTGTTTCTTGTTTGTAATGGATCCATTGAAATTGCCGCACTAACTTAAAAAAATACTCCACGTATCACCGCGTAAATAAATATTCCAGTATTACGAAGTAACAAGATAAATATCAACTAATCACCGTAAAAGCATCAGTATTGTCCACAAAAATTACAGTAATGTAGTCTAGCATATCTTAATTTCACATCACACCCATTACAGTTAAGTAACTATAATCGCGTTTTCACCCAGAAGCTTGTAATTTCTCGAATCTACACCAATCCGCACATGACTAGCGTGGCGGAGGTTAAATCCCTCTCATTTTTGAGAGGAGACCTGTCCTTAGGACATATAAAGGATGAAAAAAATCGCTTTGTGTTATCTATCCCAAACGTAGTTCCAAAGGGCGTTTCTTAGGTGGATCAAATAAGAGGCAAATAAACATTATTTATCTAAACTATAACGTAAACGTCCATAATATCGTCATCGTTCTAGTACTCGTCACTTCATATAAAAACGACCAAAAGTTATATTTTTTTCAATGAATGACGAGTACTGGGACACTGGCGATAACTGACGATAATATGGACGCTTACCTTACCTATTAGAGTACGATTAAATACATTAGTCTTAAGAACTGGCCCCCACTTCTAATTTGTGGTTTTTATGTCCTATATATAAGACGTAAACGTCCTTTTGAGTAGAAAATTTATCGCCCGTAATTACAATGGTTATAAAGAATGATGTATGAGCCACTACCAGCCTACATATTATGAAAGTCCAATGTAGGTTACAGTTGTAAGAAGAACGAAGCAATTAAAATGATGTAACGATTTATGGAAAAAAATGATTTAATTACGCAACGAATTAATTTTCAAATACCTACAGTTTATTGCATATGAAATAGGGTTATGGTTTGTGTGGATTGGATATCTTTATGAAATGAATCTACACATTTATACCTAGATCAAGTATGGCTATAAAGGCTATAGTAAATCTGAATCAATCTAGGGAGAATCTGGCTGGTAATATAGGCCATATTACAGGTTTTTGCCCATGTAAGGCAATTGACGATGCATACTCTTGTAACTGTGTACTACTATGAGTAAAATGTGAACTTTTGTAAACCATTTTCTGTTCATTTTATTTTATGAAAATAGATATACGAGTATTTTATATTGTATTGTATTGTATTATATTGTATTGTATTGTGTCTCTACCAATACACCGTGAAGCAGAGTTGTGGAGAAAACTTCATGTTTCCTGAGATACGATAGGAAAAAGAGGCCCTGCAGTAGAATGGAAAAACGTGTATTATTTAAACACGTTTATTGTATAATGAAAAACAGATCGTAAAATTGAATTGAATGATATGGATCTAGCTTTTAGTGGGTTGGAATTTTATAAAAATTTAAATTAACAAAGAACGCCGCAAATACCTTTCTATCAAAGCTATGTACATATATTTCGGTGATTCCCTTGGAGTTGCACTTTTTTACGTTAGTGGGTAAAAACTGTCTGACTGACTTTTATGTGCAGATGGAAAATGATATAAGAAGTTTATTGCATTTCTTAATTATTAAATTAAGCCATTGTATTATTTGTGTATTATTTTGTAAATAGTGAATTAAATTTTAAATATTATATTTTTTTTATTAATTTCTTTGTTCATATAATATAATATGTAATAAATATAATATGTAATCTATGTATTTTTTTATGTTCTTTTACTATTTTTTTACAAATAAAAATATTTTCATCTCATTTAATTACTGTACAGTTGAGTCGGGAAAATCATTTTGTTACGGCCGTTTTTCTCAACATTCTAGAGAATTACGTCCAACCCTCGTGAAAAAATAAAATTCCATCCACGCCACTCTCTTTTCCAAACAGATTACAACCTATTTTGAAGATTTTCCCTTCCGCAACCCAAAGATATAATGAATTTGACGACCCGTGTGCCGCAAGGGTTACCATTCGAGACTGCCATTTGGGAGTCACGGGTTCGATTTCCGGCAAGATTGAAATGATAAATTTTAGTTTCTGTTCTTGGTCTGGATATTTGTGTTCATGTCTTTAATGTGTCTATGGTACCCGCAACACAGGGGATATCTACCTTATTGTGTGGTTGTGAGTGTGAAACGTTATTTAGCACGTAGCATATTGTTGTCGCTACAATGTGAAATCTATTTTATTCTCATAGTGCTAGATACACTATGATAGATTCCACTCCACACAATTTTTAATATTATTAATTTGAAAGTATGTTTATTTGCTAGTCCTTGTTTCACGTTGCAGCGGTGCTACGAATTGACCTGATTTTTGTGTGAAGATAGTTTGAGGATTGGAGAGTAACATATGTACTTTTAAACTGGGGAAAATATATCTGGGAAAAATATATCATGCGGGCGTGCCGCAGCTGGAACTATATTATTATTATTTGATGAATAAACTATTCTTGGTGTATTTCGGTCTAAAATAACAATATCATTAACAGTTTTTAGCTACGTTGAAGTATTATTTTTAGGATTTCATTATGAAAAAGATTTATTTAAAATATCAAAAAATATCATTAAATACATGTAAGTTTTGAAATGGGTAGTATTTAAACTATTCCAGTAGGGCCTGCATTTAGGCAAATATATCCTTCACATGCTATGAAATAAATTTCATAAACATTTTGTCTAATGCTTAACCTTTCTAAAATACTCTTTAAATATTCCTTACTTTGGTATAAAATTAAAAGTAGAGTCAAATAAGAAATTCCAAAGGAGTAAAAAAAATTTCAGTGCCCATTATGTAACATCTTTCCAATAAGATAAAAGTGATTACGAAAATATGATTTCAAATTGAAACAGATATCAAATTTAGAAAATTTTATAAGCAATAAATGATAAAGTAATTTTAAAATATTTTTATTTTTTTAAATTTTAAATGGTTTTTACATTCATTAATACTGCTTAATTATGTACTTTCGAGATATAAATTCGTTGAAAATAAAAATCTAAAATCACCACACTTATCCGACACAATAAAATATCGAGAAAACTCACCTGAAAAGTCCGACACACGCAAATCACTGGCGCAAAGTTCTAATAACACACAACGAAAGTTTAGTCACCGAACTGCTACAACTTCGTACTGAACTCCGCGGACGCGTCATACGTCCATCGCCAACGACGGCTGGCCATCAACTGGCACGCCAGGCTACGTTATCTGTGCATATATTCCACTAAACATGCGCAAAACAGACGAATGAGATTGTGTCTACATCTCTGATTGGGTTCGTCGATTGCGGTAATGGACTTCAAAGTTCGATATTTAAACTTAGTGAGTTGTTTTATGACGTCAGAACATCGATTCATTGGACATAGAGTCGGTTAAGGTTAAGTCTACGTCTACATGACTACGGCTTTCTACGGCGTAGTAGACTACGACGTAGTCCAGTATGATGGAAGGGAAATACTTCGTAAAATCGAAGGTTCTTTTTAATATTAATCCATTGATTAGTATTAAAAAGATTAATTGACTTTATTGCAATTGTTGCTATACTGGACTACTAATCAAGGGTCATGGGTTCGATACCCGGTCAGGCAGAAATGAAATGATGAGTTTCAATTTCATTTTTGGTCTTGATGTTTATGTTAATGTATGTTCATGGTACTCACACATGGGAAATATAAGGGGCTATTAGATTTAGCTTTGATTGTTTAAGTAAACTAAGAAAATTTTTAGGCAAATATTTTGGAATTGTTTAAAAAAAATTTTCAACTGAAATATTACTATAGAGTCATCATCAACATTATCATATATATAACATGTATAATAATAATAATAATAACGTTTTACACTCTTAGCCCCACTGTAGGGTAGTTATACCCGTTGTCGTGGGTGCCATGGACACACACAAAGACCGAAACACAAACACCCAGACCGAGAACAGAAATTGAAACTCATCATTCTTTCTGCTTCGCCGGGAATCGAACCCGGGACCCTCCGATGGGCGGTCCGGCATAGTAGCTATTACGCCACGCGGGTCGTCAAAATCTCTGCTAGAACATGTTTATTTAGGTGACTTTTTTTATCAGCAACAGAAAACAGAGTATAGAGTACATTATAAGAAATACGGTACGTAGTCTGACTGATTGTGAAGACTAAAAAAATGCCGATTTAATTCCGTTTGTAGCCATTGGGTTACAATGATTGAATATAGGCACTTAAGCTTTATAGCAGAAGAATCGTAATTATGATTCTAAATTCTTAGAATCTTGTTATAACAAAAAATAATTTTCTATCGTCAGTCTCTCACCACTAAACTATCACAATAAAATCCAGGTCAATACGTACCATCATTGTGATGAGATAAATGGACAAACAAATAAACACACGAAAGTGTGTTATAACATTAATAATATTGTATATATGAAAATATATACAATATTATTAATGTTATAAATGTGTGTATAGATTACTTTTTGTAAGAGGGTAATAATAAATATGGATGTTTTCTTTATGTTTCACAGTGTAGTGTAGTGTCATCATAGTTTTATACAATATTTAAAGCTGATTACTGTTTAACAAAACCCTTAACTAATTAAAAGTACGAATAATAACGAGTAAGTACAGAATACAATAATCAGAATCCACCATAAAATTTTATCTGAACTCGAAACATGGCCCTGTTTATTCAAACTACATACGACTTTTTCGTTCCAGTAAAAAGTAATTAAATTTCTAAATTGCCGTAAAAACTGCATGCACGGAAGCGAGGTCCCGGACACGTCGGCGAGAATGTTGCAAAATTTTACTCAAAAAGTATTTTCAAGCACATTTTATAATTAAATATACACTTCTCTCTCGCACCTCGCACTTGGGTTATACGACTTTTTTGCTGTTACAGAGAATAGCGAAATTAAAATTAACTCAGCACCATGTTTCTACGTGTTGACAAAAAGAGCTGTTTTTTAATTTTTTACGTGTTACACCCTTAATAATTGGTTGTGATTTATAAGAACTGGAAGAGTTGTTTAAATTTTTTAAAGAATAAATATCTACTGCACTTTTAAGCTCATACCAACGGAAACACCAGTTTAATTTAGGGCCTCTTTCACCATCTCCAAATAAAGAGTTGATTAGTTACGTCCCAAGTAAAGTTAATTGGAAAGTAAAAGCTATGAGTACGGGTCAGTTTATCATATGATTAGTGCTACTCGAACATCGTGAAATTGAAATTAAAGTTACGGGTGACTTTAACAGACAATTAGCGTACTTGTCACTTTACTTGAAGGTGTTGAAAGAGGCCCTAAGTATAAATAAATGTTGTATGCAAGTGAAAATTAATTATTGTATCCCTTGGAAATTCTCAGCCAAGGTTCGAAATTTGTGTACAACACGCAACATGCAGTTCCGTTGATATTCCAAATTATGATTTAAGAGGGATGGAAGAGTTTTTGTTGTTTTTTACCCAATAAAATTTAGCTGATTTCAATTCAGCACAAATGAGATTCCGTATTTACTACTTTCTGCTCTCGGTCTGAATATTTTTGTTCCTATTTATATGTGTGTTCATGGTACCTGATACAAGGAATTCTAGTGTGGGACTCTGTATATTATTATGAAGTGTATTTTTTTTCGGCAGGTTAAAAACAATTGACAGTAGCAGCAGTGAGACAGTATGATAGAGGCTTTTCTCTTTCAGGGCAAACCCGTTTGATGAAAAAAGATTTGCAGTCACATCTAGTACAAATCAATATCATTGTTAGCGCCCAATTCACAGAGCACGAAGTGTTGGGAATTAAATTATAATAAACATAATGAAACGGTGACCCCCATTTGCTTTGACTTTCAAAATTAGCGTTTGGGGTCTTAAATGACCCCACAGCTAATGCATGGATTCAAGGGTTATGATATTTATTGTCTTTCCTCGTGGGAGCAATTATCGTAATAAATACATTAGCAAAATCCTTCGTCAGGTCTCTGGAATTATTTTTATGGTCTATTTGCTAAATTGGTTGTTATTGTTACCTTTTCTAAAACGCACTTATGTGTTGTGCGTCAAAATATTTAAGTAAACCTAGCTGCAAAAATGTGACGTTAGCAAATTATTTATTACAATTAATTATGAAAATAATTCACACAATTCAAATTAAAAAAAAAACACGGGCAATATGGGATATATTAGTAAAAGCCGATCTTTCACAGAGTTAGGCTCGCGTATTTTTTTAGGTTCATATATTAGAGCATCAAAGGTACTTACTCACCCTTTACGGGTGTCATACCTATCAATTTTGATACTCTAAGGTTATATATATTTTCGTGTAACCGCTTGCTGCACTCGATACACATCTTTTCTAAATTATTATTATTAATCTCGCATCGATATAAATTCTTTACATTTTTAACGGATTCTAGTAGGTAGTAGAACTATTATGGTTTGCCCGGGGTACCACCGCTGCACCCACTTCTGCCGTGAACGAATTCTATTGTGTTTCGGTGGAAAGGTGCAGTTGCCGGCCACACTTACATGAGGCGACCACCAGCCTCTGGAGTAGCAGCGCAAATGTATACGACCTCAGACAAGACTTACATATTATGCTTGCTTGAGGTTGTACGTAGATCTCCATGGGCTGCAGCGACCACTTAATACCTTGGCCTGCATGCTCGTCTGCTACTCCATTCAAATAAAAAAATGGCATGAGTTGTAGAATAATATTATGTATCAAATGAATACCAAATGATTAATTATATTTTTTTTGCTGACTAATAATCGTAAATACAATAAAATAACTGAATGAAGCTGTGGGTGGGAAGCTAGTCTCAATATTAAATGAATACTTGACCTAGTCTATTTTTCCCTAGTTGTATGTTACTTTAAAACTCTAGGATACCATTTTATTAATTAAAACACCCGGAAAACTTCTTCGTTAAATATTTTATTATGTTGTATTCAATTTGTAATAAAATTATTAATATTTGTATACTATTTTCTTTCATTTCAAAATAATTAGTTTCCTTTGGATATAACTAAAAACTGTATTTACACTAAGAGCTAAGACCCAACAGATATTCTGGTATTTGAGAACTTTTTACAAATTGTTGGTAGCCGTAAAATAAATTCCACGCCATCCCAGGGTAGATATCCCAGGTCATTGGCCATTACGAGGGTTGCCAGCAAATGAGGATGAAACAGGACCAGAAAGTTTAATATTATAATATAGTAACATAAGTCCTACAGATGTATTTCTTCAGATAACTAGTTTTGAAATAAAATTATATACCTACTTTGAAAATATTCCTAAACTAATATCCTTAATACCTAGCTTCTTTGGCTCAGATTCAATAATTTTATGCGCATTTTTGTGTTTCTAGAGGACGTTAAACCCTAAACATCGATTTTTATTACTAACAGATAGACGTTGTTAAATTGTAAAATTAACCTTAAGTTATGTGTAAACATAAGAAGGTGTGTTGGCTATAATCTTACCGGTAAGTAACAAATGCCTATCGTAAATTTGTTTCATATGAAACACTACGCAGGCAGGACGTGTTAAAAATTTTGGCGCTCTAGCAAGTACTGAGGAAGCCACTGAGAGGGCTCTACGCTTAAACATTCCATATAAACCAGTTTTCCTCACAAGGTACAAATACACCTATTAAAGATTTCTCTCCGATACGAAAAAAATACTATCCCGATATTTTTCCAATACATTCGGTCCCCCTGATCGGACCCATACTTTAGCTTCACATAAAATTAGACATGCTCGCTTGAACATAATCCTTTGGCAGGTTAAGCTGTAACAGTATGAAATCAGCTGTTTTAGGAGCTTTTGCATTACAGAAGCTTTTATCCTGATTGAGGCAATTTCAATAGTTTATGCAAAGTAGCTTCAACTAGGCATACATGAAATTAGTTTTCTATTAACAATAATAATAACGTTTTACACTCATAGCCCAACAGTAGAATAGATATACCCACAGTGGAATAGATATACCCTGTGTCGTGGGTACCATGGACACATACAAAGACAGGAACACAAACACCCAGATCGAGGATAGAAATATAAACTCATCATTCAAATTTCTGCCTCGCCGGCAATCGAACCCCAAACCCTCCGATTCCTGTCTTTAAAAACTTTTGTGAATACAGCTAAACAAGTTTACCTTTGCACCAACCTTACTTTGCACGGCTTACTTTAAAACTAAGGGCTAAATTGATAATAAAAGTTCATGAGTATGATTCTTGCCTACACCGAAGCTAGTTCTCAAATATATGTTACTGTACAGTAACTAAGGTACCTGTAGGGGCTAAATTAAATGAGCATTAATAATCCATTTGTCGTCCGGAAAAAAGGTCAACCAAATACGATTTCGTTATTTATATGCGAACTCTACAATTCGTTAACTCTAACAACCTATTGAGATGAAAATACTTTGCTAATGGAGCGAACAGTGCTACGTAGATAATCAACAAAATTTATCAATGTAGTATTTAATCGCTATCTCGATGAGAATCCGTTAGTATTTTGCTACTAATGGTTTCATATTCTATTTATAGAGAGTTGCAAATGAACTTGGTGAGGTATTAAGTGATATCTAGTCCCTATGCTTCGGGATTAAGAACTACGAAGAAGCTACGGTATTCCCTGCCTGATCATAAGAGGCGACCCGGGGTTGTGGGTAGTGAGAGTGGGAGGTTGATCCGTCCATCCAGCAGCCTCGGGAAGGGCGGCGGTGAGTGTGTGGCCGCATGCTTCCGTAAGCATTGGAAGGTGCAGGAGATCACATCTGCTCTCCTGAAGATGAGCCCATTCTGAGGCCTCCACGCGCGACGCCTCAGAACGGTTGCATTCCGCTGGAGATCCCGGAGTCCTCCTCAAGCGTAGAGGGAGTCTTAGTGCGGTCAAATCCCACATAACCCGGTATCCACTTCAAAATGTACCAAGGTGCTGGGTACCTTTTGAAGTATTTCCCCCCGATACCAAAAAAAGTGATATCTGCAGGCAGAAAATCTTCACACAACTGAAGCCTAAGACATGTTTACGTTGCTATGGCATTAATAAAGTCAAAAATAAACTAGGAATAAAAATAAACATAATTGACAAATCTTTTCTTGAAACTCGACTCCCGACGGACTGTAAACACATTAGTTCCAGATATAAAAACATTTTATTATTTCCTGTTTCTCAGAATACGCTTCTGTTTTAGAACCCTCCCTGATACGCTTTTAAATTAATAATTAAGAAACCATTATTAATTGTGATGTGATTTTGTGCTTTGACGACTGTACAATCCATTCGTGCAAGAGGTATAATATTTGAGTCCCAGCGGGGATTCATCTAAGTTGATTCTAGATCGTTTTGTTCCTGTTCTAAATTTTAGTGTCCTTGTCAATGTGTAACACTTACAGCACACGAGGAATTTTATGATGAA
This sequence comes from Pyrgus malvae, assembly GCA_911387765.1. NCBI lineage: Eukaryota > Metazoa > Arthropoda > Insecta > Lepidoptera > Hesperiidae > Pyrgus > Pyrgus malvae. The sequence continues at coordinate 7,078,997 of OU426961.1, read as the reverse complement.
TGTGTGATTGACAAACGCACACACTCTTATAGTTCAAAGATAGGTAAAGTATAGGTAGATAAAGGTAAAACCAAACGGTGTTCGATAGCGATGTTTACGCAATCAAGTTATTTACACAAGATCCCGCATTGGCTGGCTACATTTGCTCTTGGTTTCGCTGTGTCTGCGTTTCCTCTAAGTTTTTATAAATATAATATTATTATTGTTGTCCACATGAAAATATCTCAATTAATTGGTGATTAATAATGATTGAATCACATGACGTATATTTGTTGTATTTTTTTTTTCAACCTTCTTTTATGTCCCACTGCTGGGACATAAAGTCTTTCTCAAAAGTAAGAGAGATTGCCCACCTATCCGCACTTGGCCAACATGTGGTAGACTATGTTGGCCAATTGCAGATAGGTGGACATCATGCCTTCGGTGATTGGAAAACATCGTTACTAATAAAATATCACAATATTTGCTATCACCGTGGAGCAGCTACATATACGCATAATACTAATTTCTATGTCAGGGCGCGCCGAGGATTTAATCTTAATATCTCCGCCACGGAGTTGCCATCGCTGCTAAATTTAAATTTTTTTAATACCCTCTGATTTTTATGAAATTATAAGAGACAACACAATAAAACTATTTCAGATTTCAAAAGGAAGCTAAGAATAAGTTGAATGGAAGTTCAAACGTTTTTAACACTCCAAAAACTGAATCTACTTCAGAAATAAAGCTACTTTAAATGCACCAAACGAACATTCAGTGTATTTTTTTCATTTGTAACCAGGAGTTAGACAACTGAGATACGACGAAAATGTGCATGTGTTTTATCGGCTTTTCGATAGCAAGACGTCTTCCCAGTTTGACTCGTTGTACATAAATATATAAATAAATAACGTTTCACACCCAAAACCCCACATTAGGGTAAATATACCCGTGGGTATCTATCATTCAACAACACAAATACATGATCACAAACACCCAGACCCAGAACAGATACTCCTACTTTACTATGTACATTCAATCTCTTTTTCGGGTCATCAATACTTTTTGGTCTTGTTATACAGTACATAAGACCACTGTGTTTATAATCTGTTTTTTAAAATCTGATATTTTTTACAACAGGGAAAATGCACGATCTTTTTTGCCAAGCACGATAAAAGTTTAGGACAAACCTTTCCTCTCAGGCATTACTTGTAGACCATGACATTGGCTTCTGCAAGAACGGTGTCTTTTAAAGCTGTCCTTCAAAGTCGACCTCAAGACCACATCTTAAACCTATTTCAGATACCAAAATCAAACAATGACGATTTTTTAGTTTAACTCTTTGTACATGGTCATGTCGCATTGGTGGCGGTTAGCATAGAACGCAAGCGATCTATGCAACTAAGTCAAACGGGAGCGGTCGGGTGTGAGACGAGTGTCAAAAAAAAATCATGCGCGTTTCCGTGCTTCAGAGGGCACGTTAAGCCCTCGGTCCTGGTTGTTGTCGACAGATTACAGTCGTTAAACCTTGTCGGAAGCCTTATGGGCGGTTTGAAAACATCCGACAGCGGGTTGGCCACTAACCCGCATCACAACCCGCATTGGAGCAGCGTGGTGGAGTAAGCTCCAGGCCTCCCCAATAATTGGGAGAGACCCGTGCCCAGCACTGGGATGTTAAAAGGATTGCAGCCAACATGGTCATGTTATTCTGTACATAAGACTGTTTTTTAAATTTTGATTTCTTCCCAATCGAGAAAAAGGTGAGACGTGGTCGCCATTTGAGGACATTTCTTCCCCATCCCTATTCAATAACAATAGCTCAACCTTATAAGAGCCTTTATGGGTGGTTAAAAACATCGAAATATAACCATAATCCAGTATCTCCACACGTATTAGAATAGTATGGAGGAGTAAACTTCAGGCTTATAACACAAAGATAGCACTAAACACGTTGCGTTGCGTTGGATACAATGAAAAATGCCATCTTTGCTCCCCATTCGACAAATAATTATATCGACAAATAATTATATTTATGTTGGTTAAAAATTCTGGCCATAAAAGCTGTAGCTCGAAATAATTTAATATGAATTTAAATAAAATTATGATTAAATATATTTTTTCTAAAAACATCAATACGCGTATCAGACGGTTTAAGTTTGCAAAATCGAATATTTCTAGCTCATCGAACTTTGAAAAAAATATTGAAATATTATTTAATTCAAAGCACATATATAATCGTCATCAGTAAGACATCAAAAGGATTGAATAAAGACTGGAACTTGCTTCAAGATTAATTTTAAATATCCAAGGGCAAACTGAATCTATCTTCTAAATATAAAATCAAAAGACAACTCACCACCGCGTAATTTCGAAAACCAAACGTATGAAGATGAAATTTCACTGTGATTTAGTTTATAGTTAGGAAACATGCGATAAAAACAAATAATGCAGCAGGGCCGGATTGAGAGTTATATTATTAGATTGAGAGAGATATTTGTACTTCAGCTCAATATTTGCTAGAAAAGTTCATTTTTATAATATAAGACGGCCTATAAGTAAGGATTTTGTGGCAGGCAGATGCTGACCTGTGTGGCGTAATGGTTACCATGCCGAACTGCCAATCGAAGGGACCTGGGTTCGATTCCCGGCGAAGCAGAAATTTGAATAAAAGAAAGAAAGAAAGAAAAAATATTTATTTCATATTAGGAATACAAAATATTCGCTTAATGACGACCTGCGTGGCGTAATGGTTACCATGCCGGACTGCCAATCGAAGGGTCCTGGGTTCGATTCCCAGCGAAACAGAAATTTGAATGATGAGTTTAAATTTCTGTTCTCGGTCTGGGTGTTTGTGTTTCTGTCTTTGTGTGTGTCCATGGTACCCACGACACAGGGTATATCTACCCTACTGTGGGGCTATGAGTGTGAAGCGTTATTTATTTATTTATTTATTTAATGAATGTCATTTTTTCCCGGTCATCGCAATGATGGATTAAAAAAATATTCTCAGTCTGGGTGTTTGTATTTCTGTTTCTGTGTGTGTCTATGGTACCCACGACTCAGGGAATCCTAGAGTGGGATTATGAGGGTGTAGCGTCAATAATAAAAAATATTCAAGCTTATTCAAGTTTACTGAAATAAGGAAATTGGCCCAACCTAGTTAATTGTCAATTTACTTCACTTACGATTCAAACTGCGCGCTTTGCCATAGTTACGAGTTTTTGGCGTGTTGTAGGTAGTTTTCCAAAATAGGACTGTCCGTTACACTGCAATTTATGGTGCAGTTCAATTCCATAGAACAAATGGTGGAATGATGAAAAAACGTGTGTATACTGCGTGTTTTACTTTTAGTATACTTAGTGCATGTTTCGCTTTTACGACAGCGTTCCGCTAAATAAACATGCACAGATAGGTCCTAGGTTTATGTTGCTGAAATAATGTTTATTCTATTTTTGAAAACGACTTCAAACTGTAATAGTATAGTAAAAATCAAACTTAGAAATATATATTTTAAAGAAAAATTTTCAAGGATATATGTTTACATTACTTATATTCCACGTTTTTAGGGTTCCGTAGCCAAATGGCAAAAAACGGAACCCTTATGAATTTGTGATGACTGTCTGTCTGTCCGTCCCTATGTCACAGCCACTTTTTTCCGAAACTATAAGAACTATACTGTTGAAACTCGGTACGGACGTACGTTCTGTGAACCACATTAAGATTTTCACACAAAAGTAGAAAAAAGCAATAAATTTTGAGGGTTCCCCATACTTAGAACTGAAACTCAAAATTTTTTTTTCATCAAACCCATATATGTGGGGTATCTATGGATAGGTCTTCAAAAATTATATTGAGGTTTTTAATATCATTTTTTTCTTATCTGAATAGTTTGCGCGAGAGACACTTCCAAAGTGGTAAAAAGTGTGTCTAAAATAAGAGAATGATAAAACTAAAAAAAAATATGTCTATCATAATGTACATACGATGCAAACTTCCACAAAAATTGGTTTGAACGAGATCTAGTAAGTAGTTTTTTTAATACGTCATAAATCGTAAACCACAATTTACCTTTCATTCAATCTTAATACAATGATTTCTATGGATAATCAAAGGCAATGATGTATTTCTGTTGCCGCTATTGTTATACAAATACTAAAAATAGAATAAAATAAATATTTAAGGGGGCTCCCATACAATAAACGTGATTTTATAGACAACCCGGTACAGTACGGTAGACAACAGGTACGGAACCCTTCGTGCGTGAGTTCGACTCACACTTGGCCGGTTTTTTTCACTTCAGGTGATCGACTGGCAATTATTTATAAAATACAAAAATCTTTCTACGGTGCAGTACTGCCAGCGTTCTGGGCAATTGGGTCTATAGAAAAATCCCTTGCCTAATTTCCAGTGTGCTGTATTGATGTAGGATATTGGATAAAGCTCCAGTCCTCCCCAATTATAGGGCGAGACCCATGCCCAGCACTAGAAGGAAAAAAAGACTTGTAGACAACTCTACCGAACAAAATAGATGCTGGTAGCGAATAACAGTCGTAATCTTAGTTAATTCCCGTTCGCCTATTCTTACGCTACTAGATTTAATACTTAATTTACAATTGAATAATTAATAGAATCAGGCATTACTTTGCGGAACTCCATTGTTATAAAATTAGGTTAAAACTACTTTGCAAAAAAAGCCATCAGAACGTATGATGATGTATACTTTTTCATGCAATGCACCTACCTCTCTCCGGGAGGGATGTGGATTGCGGATTGTTGCAAAGTAGTGTTGATCTAATTTTATTACAATTTTAAATTAAATTTTTACGCAATTTACATGAGCAGTCGTTACGTCGTTTTTTTCTATTTTGTTAAAAAAATATAAATGATGCTTTTTAACCGACGTCAACAAAAGAAGAAGGTACTTAATTCAGTTGGTATGTTATTGTTTATTTTTTTAATGAAATTCGACTTTAACCGATTACAACTTACCGTAACATCGTATGAAATGTCTTAAGTATGTTTACTTTATCGCAATGATTCCAATAGGTGAAATCTTGAAGAAATAGTAAACTAGCCTTCCGCCAACGGCTGCCCCCGCGTGGACCCGTTTTAAGGGTTCCCGTAGGATAAAAACCATCCTATGTCCTTTCCCAAAATCCACTCTATCTGTGTTCCAAATTTCGTTAAAATTGGTTCAGTAGTTTAAGCGGGAAAGCGTAGCAGACAGACGGACAGACAGAGTTACTCTCGAATTTATAATATTATTAGTATTTGCAGGGATAATAAAACAAAAATAAAATTCCGTCCAATTTTATCATACACATACACAAAGAAAGATTGCTTTTAAACAAGCCTAAAAGCTTCCTTTTGAGTATAGCATAAACTGAACAACATTCTTCAATTTAATTTCCTTTTTACGGCAAAGGACAGTTCGTGGTTACATTCCAGATGCCTTACAGAGTTCAATTTTGAAATGGACATTCGTCGTGTTCTGCTGTGGAACAATTTAGTTTCTGTTGGATTCGGAAAATGCAACAGAAACCTCGCTTCTAGGGTTCCGTATTTTAAGTTTTATTGCAAAATAAATTTGAAATAACTTGACCAATGCCTACGGCCATTATTTGTGACGCTGAATTATCATTCGACATAAATTCCTTTTTATTTTATTTTGATACCTATTAGTCTAAGGGCTTCATTCACTATCTCCAAGTAAGTTATTGATTAGTTACGTCCTAAGTAAAGTTAATTGGCAAGTGAAAGCTATGAGTACAGGTCAGTTTATCATATGATTAGTGCTACTCCAACATCGTGAAATTGAAATTGAAGTTACGGGTGACTTTAAACGCTAATTAGCGTACTTATCACTTTACTTAAAGGTGATGAAAGAAGCCCTAAGTAATAAGTTTAATGTGGTTTCTTCTATGAATATTGATGCGATTGGCCATTATATCTTGTTGCAAACAACGCAAGAACGGCTGAACGGATCGGGTAAAATTTTAGCTCAGAGATTGAATATAGTCTGGAATAGCATAATATGGGCTACATTTTACACCAGCAAAATGGACTAGTATTTATTTATGGCTGCAGCTCTTTTTTGCATCCCACTGCTGGGAGGGAATCTCTTCTCATTATTGGAGAGATCTGGAGCTTACTTCACTACGCTGCTCAATACGAATTGGTGGAGATATCATTACATATCAACGCCATATTTTTCATCACACGTGAAAGTTCAAACAAAAAAATATTTAAGGAATGATGTTCATTAAGCAGCACTTGGCTAGCATGGTAAATTATGGCCAGAACTCTTTTCTATTCCGAGAAGAGACCTGTGTCCAGCAGTGGTATATGAAAATATTTGTAAGAACAATAACCTTACCAATCTGCCACTTGGTGAACCCAAGGTTCGATTACTGCGAATCTAAGATTGAAATTATGAGTTTCAGTTTCTGTTCTCGGTCTGGGTGTTTGTGTTCATATGTATGTGTGTGCATTACATACAAGACAGTTGGTACACCTACCCTACTGTGGAGCCATGAATGTGAAATCTTTATTTTTGGACAATTCCAAAAAATATTTGTATAATTCACACAACGCCATCTGATTCCAAACTAAGCAGAGCTTGTACTATGGTAATCAGAAAGCTGATAAACATACTTCTATAATTCTAAATACATATTTAAATAGATAAATTCACACCCAGACACAGAACAAATAGTCATGTTCATCACACAAATATTTGTCCTGGGATCGAACCCACGACCTCACGTTTTGCAGTCGGCTCATCACCCACTACGCCACGGAGGCTGTCGATGTCATTATTTATTTAGTAGAAAAATAATCCAGTAGAATGACTATGCACCCTCTTTGTAGAAATGAATAATATACTGGTGAATATTTACCATAAAAATGTGAAATACGTCGTTGGAGAAAAATGAAATTGAAGAATCTTGTGAAGGCTAACGTCTAACGTGTTTTCGTTTACTCAAAAGAAAGCTCATATCCTTGTTTTAAAGAGTTCTTCGCTTCTTCTAAGAATGAAGACACATGTTTATTTTCAAATAAACTTTTTATGGCAAAATGGTTGTTTTCTTTTTTAAAGAAGCTTGATGTATGAAGTAGTTTCTATAGCCGTAACTATGACATATTTAAATCGGTTTAAAATAATTTAAATTACAAATTCATTTTTTTATTCCAGTTTATTTTCAAGCCACATCTGTAAAAAACGATTTTAAATAAGCGAGTTACTGTCTACATTCTATATATAGATTTTTAGATTGAAGTACATAATATCAATTTAATATAGCTACGAAAAGCACTACGCGTAACAAATCGTAGCAATAACTATAGCAGCAAAGTAGCAGGTAAGTTCTCACGAGTATAATAATAATATTCATAATCACAGAACATATTAAAAGAGAAGAATGGAAATGTGGGCGGGGCAGACGCGCCAAGGAATTTGAGCAAATGCTCAAAATTCCAAAATCTCTACAGAAACACGCGATCGTGCTACGATATGCGTGCTTGTGTGCGTGCTTGGGTGTGATTCGTTCATTTGAAATTACGTGATTGTGCGGCGCTAAGATTGGCTAGATTTGAAATTGCAAATATGTGCGTAAGCTTTGTATTTATTTAAGTACAGATGTAATGGAGGTGAAAGGCAGGGCTAGATCGGCGACACCAGTCTTCATACGAACGGCGCATTATTGCTGTTCTACCTCTCTTAATAAATAATGTTCTGTGTTCATAATGATCCATTATGAATATTATTATTATAAATTATATTAATTATAAACAAACAGTTCATTTCCAGTAAGCTATTATTTAAAAAAAATAGTTTTAACTAAGGTCGATATATACAATTTGATTTTTACAATGCCTTTAGGTATATATTTTAAGCGCACATGGCCCGGCGATTAGCGTAGAATGCAAACGATCTAAGCAAATAAGCCAAACGCGCGCGGTCGTGTGTGAAATGGGTGACCGCTAGTGGCAAAAAAAATTCATGCGCATTTCCGTGCTTCGGGGGTCATGTTAAGCCGTCGGTCCCGTTTGTTGTCGATAGATAACAGTCGGAGGCCTTATGGGCGGTTTGAAAACATCCGACAGCGGGTTGGCCACTAACACGCATCTCCACCAACCCGCATTGGAGCAGCGTGGTGGAGTAAGCTCCAGGCCTCCCCAATAATGGGGAGAGACCCGTGCCCAGCAGTGGGACGCAAAAAGGGTTGCAGTCATATATTTTAAGTTACCCTCTTTTAGATATTTTGAATGCACCTCATGTAGTTACTCACAGAACATTATTAACAGAAATTAGAATGGAAATGTGGGCGGGGCAGACGTCGCCAAGGAATTTTGAGCAAACGCTCAAAATTCCAAAATCTCTACAGAAACACGCGATCGTGCTACAATATGCGTGCTTGTGTGCGTGCTTGGTTGTGATTCGTTCATTTGAAATCGCGTGATTGTGCGGCGCTAAGATTGGCTAGATTTGAAATCGCAAATATGTGCGTAAGCTTCGTATTTATTTAAGTACAGATGTAATGGAGGTGAAAGGCGGGGCTTAATCGGCGACACCAGTCTTCATACAAACGGCGTATTATTGCCGTTCTACCTCTTTTAATAATGTTCTGTGTAGTTACTTATCTAATTTTAATGACCTTGATATACTGTATTATATAACTGAATAATAATACCATTTTTTGCAGAAATTGTAACAAAAACGATGGTGTTAAATAATTGTTTAATTTTTAAACCCGCAGTATATAACATATTCTACGCTTGAACCTTCGCCATAAATTATTATTATGATAAAACTATTACGAACTAAAATATAACAATACAACATTTCTAAGAGTAAAAACCTATTATAACACAATTTGCTAACATGCAAAGGTATCTGCGGTGTTAGGTAGAAAAGCAAAGTAGTATTATTTAGTTTACATCTAACAAAGGCGATGGAACAAAGGAACTGTCGAGCCGCTCCTCGCTTTCTCTTCCGCTGGTTTTTAATTTTCACCTTAGCGATATACCAGTATTATAATATTACAGTAACCGGACGACCGAGCGTTGCTCGGATAAAAGCAATTGGTTTTCTTTGTTTTATTTCAAACAAAACACTCATTGGCGTAGTGTTACTTAAAACGCCATCTGAAATAGCTCCCAATAAAAAACGCAAAAAATAAAAAATGGAATATGCTTGAGTATGGTTTGAATCTGGATCTCTATCTCCGCAGTAAAACATTTCGGTCAAGGAAGCTAAAATTCTTATAGAGGCATTATATAAATCGACATTGTCATTTGTTTGAAAGGCGCGGCGGGCAGATTAAGTTTGAAGGCGTTCGACGCCACAATATTTTTAATACTCTCCAATAGATTTCAGGAAGAGTCATATTTTTCAGTTAATGTTTAAGTTGATTATAATGTTAATACAAATTAGTTTACAGCTAGCTATATCTACAGCTAGCTGCAAAGGCGCCTATCTAGGCGCCTTTGCGAAATATAGTATATAATTGTAATGGCATTTGTAGATAATTCAGCGATTTTCTCATAGAAAAATATTACAATGAACATAAGTAATATCTGTTAAACTGCTTTATGTAAAATATACCAATAATTGAAATAACAGTATCGAAAGCTGCAACTTCATAACTAAAAAGGTTTTACCCATAAGAGATCTAATAGGATTTACTATTATTATTATTATGGTATCGGGGAGGGGGACCTTCAAAAGGTACCCGGCACCTTGGGAGGGGGATACCGGGTTATGTGGGGTTTGTTACCGCACTCAAACCCCCTCGGTGGCCTGCTTCTGCGCTTGGGGAGGTACTCCAGTGGAACGCACCGGTATACTTCGCGCGCGACGCCCAGTACGGGCCCATATTCAGGAGAGCCAACGTGCTCTCCTGCACTTTCAGATGCTTACGGCAGCATACAGCCATGCGCACATCGCCGTCTTCCCCGGGGCATAGGGTTTACCCTATGAACTTCTAGTAATTTTTATAACTAATATTGACGATAACCCCTCCTTCTATAGAACAAAAATGTGCATAAATTTGTTGTTAACCATTTTTCAGCTTTCTATCTACAACTCCCTGTTACAAAGCATCAAATATGTTTAAGGACATTTTATGTATTTTTCGCTACCACGCACGCACAGCAGTTGTTGTTTTGTAAAACGATGTAAACATTTATTCTTGGTTGATTTTTCTACCGAAAAGAAATATTAACACAATGATGTTATAAAGTAGTAAGTATCGTATTAGTTCACAGCTATCTACGTCATAGGCACAAAGGCGATAGAACAAAGGAACTGTCGAGTCGCTCCCTCGCTTTGTCTTCCATAGGTTTTAAATGCCTACCTTAGCGATATACGATACAGGTATAACGGAATGTATACGTCAACTTTTGGCTCATACAAATATTCAGTTAACACATACGTAGGATTATTAAAATAGTTTTAGCTAAAATATAGCAATGAAAGACGAAACTGCAGTTATTATTGGGTTCTAATGTCTTTCTCCATAACTGAGAACAAATGGAGCTCACTCTACGCTTCTGCACATGCGAATTGATAAAAAAGGAAAAAGGGGAATCCCACTGCCAATTATTCAAACCCATCATAAGACCCCAAATATACCTGAGTCTTGCAATAGGTCATATTTAGTTGCGCTGTTACTTCAAAGACCAATGATCGCCTCACGTAAGTGTGGCCGGCAAACACAATATAATTGCTGACGTGTGCTACCCGGACCTGAATGAAGAACTTCTAAATAAGCTAGAGCGCCTTTAAAATAGCTGGCCTGCTGTATCCGATTTATTTTCAATCTACGTAAGTATGACCACATCTCAAGTTATCGAAGTCAGCTTAAGTGGCTTACTATTCGTCAGAGGCGTAACTCTAGAATTCTCTTGGTCCTGTATTCAATTTTACATGATCCAACTTCTCCACATTATCTAAAGGAAAACTTTCAGTACCTCTGTTCATCTCATAACAGAGGGCTCCGTTCTACTAGTAATATTAAACTTTATACGCCTCCTCACAATAGTGATTTCTTTCGTTACTCATATAATGTTCAGGCTATACTACTCTGGAACGCCCTGCCCGAAAATATTAGAAAGGCACCAACAAAGTGCGCTTTCAAGAAGTTGCTACGCAAACACTTGTTATCAAGTAATGCATGAGTCCCTACGAGCTTCTGAGTTCACATTATAATGTATGTCACGTATAATATATTTATGTATATGTATAGACATATGTATTTATGTATGGTGTTATGTAGTATATATGTATGTAAGTATATATGTATGTATTATAAATATGTATCTATTGATTATATTGTATATATTATTATATAGTATATAAGTAATCTCTGGCAATATAATAAAATACTTGTTATCGTGCATAAAGTCGCTGTTCTCCGTCCGCCTACCTAAAGTTCTCTCCAACACCCAGGGTTGACTGGCAGAGAATGCCATTAGGCATTAAGTCTACCTTGTAACCCCTAGTTTAAGGTGGTTCTAAATAATAAATAAATAAATTGCTCCACAGAAGAAGTGGGAGCAGCGGTGATTCTTCCCCGGGCGAACCATAAAACTTCTACCATATATATACTAATGTGAATAAAATTTGCCGTGATCGGTTACACGTGTTACTTCCTACTGCTCCATCTACTAGAATTCTTTTAATTATATTCACATTTATATAACATTTTTTTAAACATAAATACACGCTAATGGAAACATCGTTAATACATTGTCTCTTAATATGGACAAGCGAGTAATACGCACATATAAAAGCAATCTGTTTTTAGTATGTGTTCTTCCTGTATCCTTACAAAAATTTGGAAATTAAATAAAATGACACTTAAACAGTTTGTACTACCAAAAGTATATACTTACTTACAGTATTTTTCAACCATTTTATTGCCTTCCAAACTAAAACAAAGTTCAATGTTTTTATGCATGAAATAAAGACAACCTCTCATGCAGTCTACGTTCTAGTGCGGGAGCTCGAGTGGTTCCGCAAGGAGCGTGTATAACGCGACTTGCGGCCGTTGAGACCGTCCTCTACTTGCCTTTGTTCTCCTAGTACCTGCCGTGTAATAGCTACGTGGGGGTTGAAATTAATAATTTTGCTACAAAGGTGAAATTCATTATAATTTTGCTTAAATATTATTTTTTAAATAAAAAATAAATCTTGTTTCTCGCCGTAAGTACTTTTACACACTTACTCTCTTAATCACGAAAATTAGCTGCAACGTGCTAAGCGTAGCTTAACGTGCCCTCAAAAACACTGAAACACCGGTCACCCATATCATACCCGACCGCGCCCGTTTAACTTAGCTGCATACCGCTTGCGTTCTACGCTAGCCGCCCTGGCCATGCCCGCTTCATAAAAAATACGCTGTTTTCAGGCCATTATGCATTATTTTAATTACATTTTATTTTATCTAAATGTGTTTTGTCCCGTTCTTGTCAATGATATTACTTTCACGTTAAAATACGTTTTTCAAAGTCCTCGAAAAAGTTAAATTAAACAAGGGCAAAATATCATGTTTTGTTCTGTTATACTTAAGTATTTTTTTATAATAACGGTAGCAGATATTCATAATCTGCGAAAATTTCAACTGTATAGCTATCACTGCTCATGAGATATAGCCTGGATATAGACAGACAGACGGTTCGGAACCCAAAAAGAAAATGAACCTTAATATTATTATTATTACTGAGAATATGAAGTTCAAACTAATCATACCAAGATCATAGAGTAAATACAAAGTCAGTCCTCGATTTGTTGTTATTTTTAGTGTTACCTTTATTAACATTAACATTTAAAATATTTGGTGGTATACGGGGCTGAGGTAGGCTCAGCAAGCTTCGTAAAAAAGTTTCCCGGCAAGCCCCAAAAGGATAGGATTTTACAAAGTTTCTAAAATTTATGAAGTTTTCCAGTTTTCTAGCATTTATTTTTAAGCTATGGAATAATCAAATGATAACTTCCCATCGACTGAAGGATTAAAACTCAAGGGAGTGCTTACAATACAAACTCTTTATTGCACACCAATACAAACAATACATAAGACGATACAATGTAAAAGAAAGCAAAGGGCGGTCTTATTGCTTCAAATAGCAATCTCTTCCAGACAACCCAGAAGGAAATATATAATAGACAATTCGAAATTAGAGGGTAGGGTGCATTAAACAAACAATGGTACTATATATATTTAAAACAACAGTAGGACACAAATAATAGTAAGAAGCAGCAAAAAGAATAACAGACACAACCAAGGATACAGCTGACAGCGAAAAAGAAAAGGAGAAGTAAACGTAAGTGCATAGTTGGGGAGAGAGAGACTAGGCAAGAGGAGAGAGAAAAAGTGCTTATATCAATGGTTTATTTTTTGGCTCATTTATCCGACGATTTGAAATGCAGCTGATATGTTTGTACCTTAACGTAAGTACGATAGATACTTTAAAAGTTTTACAGAGAGTATTATTACAAGAAAGAGGCTCTTTGTATTGTGGTAAGTACTACTGAGTTCGTTTGCCAGTAACAATGAAAATAAAATAATTTAAGTAAAACTTAATAATATTTCAAATGGTAATAAATAGTAAAATAATAAAAATATTTTAAACGCTTGACTTTTGAAGGTCTTGCGCAACTTTTCTTCAAACAACTGCATGGGATCACGCGAAATAAATCGCCAATAGGCGGAAAGGTAATCCGTGTGTTATTTGAGGGAAATTTAATATTTATAGTCATGTTTGCATAGCGATTGTAAGCCGGGAGTAATGCAAACAGGACAATAGCACAGTGATTATGTATTCAGCAACTAACGCGCATTTCAGCAAACATTTCCCATACACCGATTTCACGTAAATTGCAATCTACAGCGTTCGATTGTAATTCGGCGAAAATTGTTGGAGAAATTCTTCGAACATGTGCACGGACATTTATATCGCAGCGTCGAATAAATGGATGCTCAACAGCAGTTATGGTAACAAATTGGAGTTTGAATAATGGCCACCAATTGTTAAGAGACTTGATTTTTGAGCCTATACTCGAATAGGAATATTTTGGTATACTTTTTCGTTCTTATGGAGGTAAAGTGAATTCCACTAATCCGCACTTGGCCAGCTTGGTGGACTATGGCCTAAATCCCTCTCATATGGACATAAAAAAGGCTGGAAAAAAAATTGAATTCAAAAACATTGCCAACAACTGTTTTGGCTGTATACACCACAATATATACTATCAGATTGTTTTCTCTCATCGTAAAACATAAATAAATATTCACATAGTAAATTTCTTTGTCAGAGGTGCGCGCCTGGTGTTCGAACTCAGTATCTTCATGTCGGAGACAACGGTATTTTCCTTGCCATCTTTGCGTTATTAAATACCAATAAGTCAGGTCAGGCGCGTGACTTTTCTTTACGTACCTATAGACTTTATACTACTACTTTATAATATATAACAATAGCTTTCCTATAAACTACTGAACGTAAACATGCGAAACATGTCGGTAATAGGCGGAAAAAGTGTGTTATTTGATGGAAATGAAATATTTATAGTCATGTTTGCATAGCATTTGTAAGCCAGTAGTAACGCAAACAGGACAATAGCACAGTGATTATGTATTCAGCAACGAAACTGCATTTCAGCAAACATTTCCCATACACTGATTTCGCGTAAATTGCAATCTACAGCGTTCGATTGTAATTCGGCGAAAATTGTTGGAGAAATTCTGCGAACATGTGCACGGACGTTTATATCGCAGTGTCGAATAAATGGACGCTCAACAGCAGTTATGGTAACAAATTGGAGTTTGAATAATAGCCTCCGATAGTTAAGCGACTTGATTTTTGAGCCTATACGCCAGTACATTTTATTATTTAGGAAAAAATAATGTTATTTGAATACAATTTTAGTGAAATTTTATGGATGCATGCCAAATAAATAATAGATAATTATTTTACTTTAACTTAAAAGAACGTTCTCATGTAGGAATCTGCAAGCACATATTCAAATTTAACTACTTGCAAAAATGTATCGAAATAACAAACCAATTTTGTGGCTCACTTATTACAATCGATCATGCTCTAATAAATAGGTATTAATTCTAATAATACTTTCGCAATTACATTACTCCTTGGCAGTACATGCACAATATGATAATATAAATTTGTTATTTATTAAGAGAATACAAACTTGGAAATGTAATATTCGCGTATCATTCGTTGTAACAGAAAGAAAACGTCTGCCTTCGCTGAAAAGTAATATAATTATGAGAAAACACAAAGAAATGAAATATTAGAGGGCTAAGATTTCGAAATGTTTGCAATGATCATTAGGGACCAACTTCTTTGATGTTTTGTCTTGAACAAGTTTTAAAGACTTCTTTTATTTACTAAATACTACTTTCCTTTTTGCCTCCAGTGTTTTCAGAGTTTTTGAATGATAAAATTATAAACGCAATGGTGGACAAACAAAAAGTCTAGTACTTAAGGCTTATGTTTTAAATGCCTACTAATAATTTAAAACTGCTGTCCTCGCCTAGTGAATATTATTTTTACCTAGAGAATACTAACTAGAACCTACAGTCTTGAAATTAATTACTATGCCTCATTTAGTTTCTTTCGTAATAGAATTTGGTTAATAATTTTTTAAATTATGAAAATCAATCAAAGATAAAATTCCCAGAAAAATGAAGAATTTCGTCTTATTAGCTTAGTATATAATAAAACTGAAGAATAAAATTACAACATATAAATTATTCTACACAATATTAGTAGGTATCTACTGGCGGCCGCCCGCGATTTCGTCCGCGTGGACTTTGGTATTAGTCATAGCATGATGTTATATATCTCGCGGTGGTAACCCAACTTCATACCCCTTTTCTGTTTTCTTCATGATTTGTTCCATGATCCTGATAGTGCGTTCATCTGCTTCGTTCACTCGCGGCTTGTGTGCGACTCCCAAAGCTTCGATGCTGAAGTGATGTTCCACCAGGTCGCGCAGGCGTTGCATCTGTGTCTCTTCGTCTGCGCCTTGTTGAGCTGTGTATACATGTAGCACGCTGTCTTGGTTTCTTATCATGCCTTCCCCATTATATGGACTGTTCAACACAAAAAGATTTTTTCAATTCGAACCAGTAGTTCCTTAGTTATATTAGTCTACATAAGCTGGTACCTATTGTAATACTAGCATTCTCTGTATCGTGGTTTTCATATTTCTGCCCCGCTAGGAGTCAAACCCAGGACAATGCAAATGGAAATTTAGCCCATAGGAATAGGGAGGGAGAAGGAATGCCAAAATGAAGGTTCATGAAAGCATATCATAAAAATAGACATCAAAAAATATTGTCTTTAATATTAGTTTGATATTTAATATCGTACAGACTTATAGCTGTTAGGCCTACGTTTATATTAAAAACCTTTGAAAGTACTCGTCTCTATCTAGTTTGAAACATTTATAAAGAGTAATATTTTTTGCTTTCTTTGTGACATCTCTGTGAGACACTGTAATTAACGCCACTACAAAAATATGAATTTTTACACTCTAGTTCGTTTTATTCTAACACGGTCTTCTTTTGTAAAACTTCGTTTAAATTAAGTTTTTCTAACGAGTACCTACCTTTTGATTTTTCTTTATAAAGAGAGTGATACATTTAACATAAGCATGATTTAAGCAAAATTAAAGTTTAAAACTTTGATAAATAATAATAATAACGACACCACGGACCCGATTGCTCCCGGGGAAGACACCCCTGTTCCTCGTCTCCGGCAGGCAGAGTGGTAACCCAGAGGAACAGGTCTCCACCTCTGGCTTGCCTGCTCCAGCTCTGGTTGCAATTGTAAACAGTCAAAAATAGTTATGAGGCGCTATTTATTACGCTTTTAAAAGTTTCACTTGTTTGTATGTATGTATAATTGTATATATCTATGTAACCTATTCCTTTAGACTCACGTAAACAAATAGCTCTCCTCTATATGTCGCAGCATTCTGGTTAAATTAGCTCACAATTACTCAATTAAAAGGCTGGCCAGTTGTATAAACGCCGTCTCGTTTATAGATTGTACAGAAACACAGAAGACGTGGCCACTTTATAAAAAAAGAGAAACAATTGTACATTTATCAAGGATCGGTGACAATACAATAATTTCATGAGTTTATCTCATTAAATTTTATTTTTAACATTAAATTGAACTAAAAATGAAAAATAAATATATTGTTAAAAAAACTACAAAACACGCAATGCAAAAAAAGTGAAAAACAATCCTTAATACAAACAGAAAATAATACTGAGAAAAAAAATGCTAGTATTATTGTGAAAAAATCGTAGGACGCTCTGTGCCATATTTTTCGTATATCGAGCAACCCACGCTTTTTTTGGTTTGATGTGTTTTAAAAGCGGGTGTTTTAGTTTTTTTATCACCCCGCCTTTGTTGTTGCGTTGTGATTGTAACATTGTTTTGAAAGGCGCTACAGTTAAATGAATTTTAATACTTTGCTCTTTAACTTCTAAAGTAAATAATGTTCAAGTATGTCATTATTTTTCATTCTCATAAGTTTGAATAGAACAATAAACAAAGCCAGCTGTTTGTCTTGGGAATCGGAAAGCAAAGTAAAGTTATGCGACACAATACAACTATCATTCTTATTTCTGCTCTAGTTGTCAGAATTTAATTTGATTTTAATACACGATGGTGCACGCATCGCATGACCCAGCTATTTTAGAATGTAACGAACGATATTATTTATGTAGCTCAACAAGATGGACTACCACTAGTGGCATGTTATACCGTCAGTTTTGTTTGTTATTAACAGATAGCAGTCACTAAAACTTCTCGGAGGACTTATCGCCAACGCCAATCAAGTCAATCGCCAAGACCGCCAAGGAACATTGGACATTTCAATTTCATTTGGCATGGTCTACGCGCATCTCCACCAATCTGCATTCAAGCAGCGTGGCGCAATAAGCTCCAAGCTTACCACAACCAAGCATCAACACTTTCCTATGCAAAACAGGTTAATTGTATTACCTACAACGCAATCTTTTATGATGTTCTTCTTTTTAAAATTTGGTGCAAACTATCCAACACCATAAAGCTAATTTTCCTCATCCATCCCATGATGATCCCATGTAACATGACTCCGCACAAAATATTCAGTGACAGCTTGACAAGGGTCCGATTGGATGAAAGAATTTGGGTAAATATATATTGCTCCAAAGAATACTAATAGTTCGTGATCTACTAGGACTACTAGAGTTACAAAAGGAATTGAGGCATTTAAAGCATTTTTTTAAGAAATGGAATAGCAGACTAACATGTCGGCCACGTTTTGGTTTTGTAAACAATTGGCTGTGGCCACTAGCATCTAAATTCAAACAATTCACTTATATTACCTGAGATTGTACGTCGTTATAATTGCTTAATTTTAGAGTAACGGTATATACTACTTTCGAATTGGGCCATCTGGTACCTGCGGAACGATGTCCTGGCGCGCGTTCTAAAAGTTCAGTTGGTAAGTGTGGGCGGTGAGAGTGGGAGCTCGATCCGTTCAGCCAGCGGCCCCGGGAAGGACGGCGGTGTATAATTGGCCGCATGCCGCCGTAAGCATCGGAAGGTGCAGGAGAGCACATCTGCTCTCCAGAGGATGGGGCCGTTCTGGGGTGCCGCGCGTGGAGGACACCGGTGCGTTCCACTGGAGATCCCCGAGTCCTCCCCAAGCGCAGAGGTAGGTCACCGAGGGGGTTTTAGAGCGGTAACAAATCCTACATAGGTAACCCGGTAACACCTCTCCCAAGGTGCCGTATATCTTTTGAAGGTTTCCGTCCCGATACCAAAAAAAATGTCCTCACACCCGCCTACAAAGCGGGTCCATCACCGGGGAAGGACCTCAAAACCCGAATCCCGTTGCTGCGGCGGCCAAGGCCGCGGCGTAACAAAGACCACGCTGACACTTTTTCTGCATCGATGGCTGTAAATACCGCGATCGCTGACATGGAGATATCGAGCACAAAGCCCGCTGGCGCACACTTCTGGAAATGAATATGCGGGAATTTATCGCTACTCCACGTTTATAGAAAATGTTGTTACGACTGTTAATTACGACGTTTTGCATTACCGTGCCTGCCTAACATCCCTGAGAGTTACTCATAATTTCTCGAAATCATGATGTCCGCCAATCCACACTTGACTAGCGTGGTGAACTATGGCTTACATCTATCTCACTTCTACTTGAAAGTGGAATGTAATAATACATATTATAAGGGTTGGAAAAAATCACCTTTCAACCGAAATGCAATACAGTAGGTCCGCAGTAGAAATGGGAGCAGCAGTGCAGGTACAACAACGTTCGATGCAAGATGTTTGCATATTTTCTCTTCATTTCAAGTTACAATTTAAAATAGAATTTTTTGACAACTATCCAACATTACAACGCTAATTTTCCTTATTAATGTAGACATATTTTCTCCCCTTTCCAAATTGGATTTTGAATTCCCATTTAGGTCCTACATACAAACTAGTCGTTAAAGCAATTTTTTTCTTTTCAATCCCAAGAAACATGACTCAGCACAAATATTCAGTGACAACTTGACAAGGGTCAGCTCGGATGAAAGAATTCGGGTAAATATCTATTGCTTTAGTTGAGTTAAAACTTCAAAAGAATTGCGACGAGGCATAAAGGTAGGATAGACAATAGTAAAAACGAAAAAATGGTTCTACGGCTGGCATAGAACCGTAAGTATGATCATATTTCAAGTTATCGAAGTCAGCTTAAACGGCTTACTAATTGTCAGAGGCGTAACTCTAGAAATCAATTGATACTGTATTCAATTTCATAAGATCCAACTTCTCCAAATTATCAAATTGAATCTGTCTGTCTGTCGAACTGTCTGTCTGTTTGTACCGGCTAATCTCTAAATCGGCAGGACCGATTTTGATGGGAATTTCACTTGCAGATATTTGATGTAATGAGGAGTAGGCTACTTTTATTTAAGAAGAAATCTAAAACTAAAGTCCACGCGGACGAAGTCGTGGGCGGCCGCTAGTGACTCATTATAACTTGGCTTCAGGTCTGCCACCTTTTTGGTATTAATAGTTGTATATTTATGTACTTTTATTCTAATAACTTTTAAATTACACATTTTCCTGCCTACCGTAAAATATTAGGCATTAAGTCTTACCCTGTAACTCTAAGTTAAAGGTGATAGAAACAATAAATAAACAATGTGTGGCCTGGGCGTTACTCCCCGTTACTAGGGTGAGGTATGGCTGGAACTTGCTCGCGCTGCTCCAATTTGAGTTAGTAGAGTTTTCAAAAGAGTGAAATCTCAAACTACATAACAAGAGAATTTTATATTTTAAGCTGTTACTAGTTATGTCTGACTACATAATCCTTCGTTTTAATTTGATATCTTGAGGCACATCTCTAGACTAAACCACAATACCCCGAACTATAAATATATTATGCCTCCCAGCCCTCAGCTATTATTATAGGAAACCAATATCAACCCAAGTCCCACACATAGGTTGGTAACTAATACAAGTTCAGCTAACCTTCATCAGGAGTAATTCAAATAGATGAAAACGATTTGACCGTGAAATTAAATCCTTGGTTAATTCGTCCTGAATGATCGTCTGTGATTGCAGATTGTTACCCTACTTATGAAGGTAGAACGATCATATAGCTACTCTTCTACATATAACTATTACGGTTTGACAATATTTTATGCATTTTGTAATTGAAATGAGTTAATGTAGGTAACAAAAAGTATTTTGTATTTTTATAGTGGCTGTAAAGTTTGAGCTTTCTAATTTTGGCGTCATCGATACAAAAGAAATAAAGTGATGACGCGTATTTTAAAAATGGAACGTTCTTGAAAAAAATTATAAAAAAAGACCGAGATGATAAATCGTGGTTGACGATTTAAGATTGATATTAAAATATTGTTATAAATGAAACTTAATTACATCGTCGTCGTTCGTCAAAGTAAAATACTACATCATAATGAATGTAGAAGTATTTTTAACGAAATAAGATTGAATACACAATGTTTGAAATGCAGTATTAAAATTGATATTTTAAAATTAACTGAAGAAAGTAAAAATACGCTCTAATTGCTATTTAAACCAAAAACGAAAACACGAATTTTTGTGAAGTATTCTGGTGTTGGTAGAATGAGAAAAATATAATTTCACTTTCAAATGCTATTTGACGAGTTTTGGCGGGAAGTCGAAAAAGACATATTGTGCTCTTGTGTTATTTTTACTTTCTTGATGTATTTTTGAGTTATATCGGATATATTTGATGGCATTTTGTTCGATATAGGTTAATTATAGTGCACGAGTGTTGTTAACTAAAATAACAGTGTGAAAATCTGGTAAAGAAGCCATCGCTTTACTTGAATGTCTGACGGACTTGACTGACTGATTTGACGACTTACTGACTTAACCTATTATTACTCGTTCAGTTTCACCGAAACTGGCAAAAACGTGATGCAAAAATTATACTTGACGCTGGCAATATGCAGAGTTTTCGATAGTATCGCAATTGAAGAAAAAAAAATGCTATTTGACATAGGTACTGGTGACATTTGACAGATGCTAGGTTTTTTTTCTTTCAATTATGACATCGCAAACTCTGAGCATACTGCCAGCATCAAAACAAATTTTTGCATCAATTTTTTGCCAGTTTTAATTAATCTGGACGAAGTAATAACAAAGTCAGTAAGTAAGTCGTCAGTAATCAGTCAGTCTAGTCAGTCCAACATTCAAGTAAAGCGATGGCTACCTTACTAGAACGTGTCAGATGGAATTTTGGAGGCAAGCAGAAAAAGCGTATTTTAGCACTGTTATTCTATTTCACAAACACTCGTGCACAATAATTAACCTATATCAAACAAAATGCCATCAACTTTATCCGATATAACTCAAAAATACACCAAGAAAATGAAAATGAAACAAGAGCACAATATGTCTTTTTCTACTTCCCTCCAAAACTCCAAGATGCTAGGTATTCTCACCAATGAGTAACGAATCCCCCTTACTCTCACAGACCTCGCATCATTATCTACATCCTTTATCTATTGGTATTATGTATTTGCGTAATTGATATGAAAAAAGATTTTAATAGCTCGTGTTCTACGCACTCTTATTATAAGATATTATAAAATTGTTTATTCCATTTGATGTACCATTTTTTCCATTTGATGTAAAATAATAACATTATTTGTATATTTTAAGAATTAGTTATACATATATATAAATCTTAATTAAATCGGAAACTTTAAAATCAATTTTTACCACAACTATAGTAGTAGAACTACGAGGTTTATCCAAAGTTGTATACAATCTTAGGTATCCCTAGGTGCTTACAAGGAGTAATTCGCCACACATTGGCGGTCTTAATGCTGTAATTTAACTTGGGGTGTGCTGAATAATGCCTTATGTACTTCAAGAGCTTTCAGTGTTGGTAATAAATTATGAACAGCGATGGCCGAGTGGTAAGGACTGCGGTCTCCGACGCGACCGATACCGGGTTCGAATCCTCGGCGCGAACCTCTGACAAAAGAAATTTGTAATGTATGTATCTCATCGCTGCTCCACATTGATGAAAAATATTGTGATATTTAATTGATGACGATGTTTTCCATTGCCATGCATGCCTGAAAGAATCTCATAATTACTCGAAGGTATTATGTCCACTGTAGCGACCTTCCGCTACTCATCAAGAGATGGCGCCATGGATATTCCTGAATCACGCTATCGAAGTTTTCGGAATATCCTACCATATATACAAGCTCTGAATTGAGTCAGTTGGAGCGCAGCCGCTCCCCGGGCAAGACCTCGCCCGGCGGGAGATCTCCCTTTGCCAAATCCACCAATCCGCACTAGGCCAGCGTGGTGGACTATGGCCTAAATCCCTCTCACTTGTTAGAGGAGACCTGTGTCCGCCTGTGAGTGAGACATAAAAGTTTGAAAAATAAATATTATAAGGTAAAGCGTTATAGCCACCTACTAGAGTATTTTATGACGTTCAATATTTAAATAACTGTTATTCTTTCTAAGTTCAGGAGTATTAGATCTATCCTCACAATGAATTTAACATTTCACACTTATAACGTTTCACACTCATACCCTCCCCCCCACTAGGGTAGATATACCCTGTGTCGTGGGAAACACAAACACCCAGACTGAGAACAGAAATTTAAAGTCATCATTCAAATTTCTGTTTCGCCGAGAATCGAACCCGGATGCTGGAATGCTAATCGGAGAGTCCCGATAAGCATTCCGGCATGGCAACCATTGCGCCACACAGGTCGTCACTAACTTTACTAGTTTTAATCTTTATAGCCCACTTTCTATTTCTGTCTGCCTGTCTCTGTCTTTCTTTCCTTCTATATTTCTCTCTATATTTAATTTTAGTTATTTATACATAACATCTATTAGTAGAAGATCAACAAAGTCTAAAGTTTTATAGTAGCTTGCAGAACCACCATCTATGTATCTCAGGAAGCTTACAAACATTAACTCCACCTCACATTGCCGATACTAATACTGTAATTAAACTTGTGTAGTGTACTGAATAATGTCGTATGTACTACAAGAGCTTTGAGTGTTGACAATAAATTATTTGGTTTTATCGTTACCTGCTTACTTTATTAAAATTTAATAGCGTAGTTTGTCTAGTTGCAATCCTTTTTAACTTCGTTTCCTCTGTCCTTCTGTATATGATCCCCTGAAGAAATTTTGCAACATAGTACAACCCCAATATGGATCTCAAGAAATAAAAATAGCTTAACTCCCAATATACGCATGTCTTATTTTTTTAGCATCACAAGTCAGGAGCGGCTTTTAATAAGGGCATTGGCGATAGCTGCCTCTCATCCCACTTTTGACTTCAACAAATATTGTTCATATATGTTTACAATATTATTATTTTTTTATTTTTTTATATACATTTTATATTTTTAATTTTTTTATAAAGTTAGGTAAAAACTACTTTGCAACAATCTGCCAGAACGTGTGATGGTGTATACTTTTTTCATGCAATACTCGTTGCAAAGCGAGTAACCGTCGTAGAGTTAATAACCCTGATGATGCTCTGTTTTGGGGCAAAACACGTGTTGGTAGTTTTACGCATGTTGGTGTATATTTATTATTGTTGCATGTGCATGTACCTATCCTATTCTGGAGGGAGGTGATATTGCATGAAAAAAGTATACACTATCATACGTTCTGATTGCGGATTGTTGCAAAGTAGTTTAAACCTAACGATATAACAATGGACTTCCGCAAAATAACGCCTGATTCTATTTTTTCATATATTTTTTTTGTTTTAATGAAGTAGTAGATGAGCATGCGCGCCACGTGCTAGGGCTTAGCAGCCGATCGTCGCCTAATGTAAATAGGGCCTAATTCTCCAAACAAAAAAATATGATCAATCCGTAACACCGCGATGAGAAAGATGAACAAAAAAACAAACACACCTTGACATTTACAATGACGACCATATCTCCGCAACAGGAGCACAGGGCACTCTTCAACCAGATGACCTGAAGTAGATAGCGTGAAACTATTGGATTCATAGGGCGCAGGACCTGACGGAGTGGCAAATATTAGAAGAGACCTGTGTCCAGCAGAGGACTTTAAAAGGCTGGTGGATGGATGGGTGGATAGAATGTTAGGGATATTTTTTATACTTTGCTCAATGTAGTTAAGATGTGAACTTCGGGAATACGGACTACTTTGTCTGTATTTTCATTGTAACTTCTGAGACAAAGTTACGGATGCTTTTGTTCTTATCTATAATTTTGCCGTCATTAGCGACTCCTCTAATTTCTATCATGGTAATAGTTTACCCGTCTAAAGACTATGAATATTTATCAGCAAAGTTTTTCTGCTTGGCGCCAAAATCATTTTATTAAAATGTTTTTGTATGTTTAGAATATGTTTGTAAATTTTGCAATTAATGGTTTGGGAACGGATGGGACCATCTAGAACCTTAAGCGTATCTTAGTTTTTACTGTTATAAGAAGACCAAAAATGAAATGATATAGATACTAATATTTCTAACAACAGTAAAATTCTTCGAAATTAAACCAGGCAAAAATATTATGGACCCCGTCCGGAGAGTGGGAAATTTTTTCGGGAAATAAAGTGCCCAAATTACCAATCTGCCAATTCCGTTTTCAGTAAAACAGCAATTAACTATACTTAAAGTACCGAAAATTACACGTAATTATTGCAATAATAAATTACACGCGTAAAAATATTAATTGAACAAAATATGTATGTGAAGTAATTTTTTAAACATACGGTTCGTAATTTTTTTCAAAACCTGCGATGTAATTGGGTTTCGGTTCCTGGGAGCAGAAATAAAGTTAATTGGATACAATAAAAAATGCTACGGGCTTCTAAAAATAATCCAAGATGTATAGTGTTTGGAAGAGTCATAATTATACATCGACTGAAGAAGGTACTCGTACTTGACTGAGATTCTGAGGTGGCCTTATTTACATTTTTACTCCTGAATATCTTTAATGAAGAAAATCCGAGTTTATTTTTATGACATAAATTTTATTTGTTATTTGCTATTATACCTGCGTGGTGCAATGGTTGCCTTGCCGGACTGGAATTTTGAGTGGGGAGCTATAAGTAAAAGTGTTATTTAAAATTAAAAAAGAAATCGGAGAAGAAAGTTAAGATCAACATTGAGATATTCGTATGGGGTGAAACAATGTTACTAAATTTTATCTACATTTTTCGACACTTCCAGTTCCAATATAGCTTTTTAAGTTATGCGACCAGCACATCGCAAACGGTATTTTTGATTCAAGCCAGTTGTAATATTTCGGCGTAAATAATGTGTGTGAGATGGGTGACCGCTAGTGGCAAAAAAAAAACCTGCGCGTATCCGTGCTTCAGAGGGCACGTTAAGCCGTCGTTTCCGGTTGTTGTCGATAGGTAACAGTCGTTAAACCTTGTCGGAGGCCTTATGGGCGGTTTGAAAACATCCGACAGCGGGTTGACCACTAACCCGCATCTCCACCAACCCGCATTGGAGCAGCGTGGTGGAGTAAGCTCCAGGCCTTCCCAATAATGGGGAGAGACCCGTGCCCAGCAGTGGTACGTAAAAAAGGTTGCGGCGATTTTTATTTTGGGGAAAATTATATTGCGATACTTACAATATTCTTTAGAGTTTCGTTCACCTGAATTTTGTTTACAAGCCACCCAAATGATGTCTATTTAAATCACCAGCTGTCCTGAATTAATTTGTGGAATAATTTTATTAAAAGCGGAAGTTAGAATAAATAAATATATTTTTTTATTTCAGCAGAGCAGCACAAAGGCCACATGGTGTTAAGTAAGCCTACTCGTAAGTCTTGCCTGTGGTCGTATGCAGTTGCGCTGCTACTCCGGAGGCTGACGCCTCATGACCGGCCAGCAACTATACTTTATCGATGCGTTTTACTGGAGATCCCGGAGTCATCCCCAAGCAAAGAGGCAGGCCACCGAAGGTGTTTTAATGCGATACAAATCCCACATCCCACCCGGTATCCCCTCCCAAGGAATTGCCTTAGGTCGGGTACCTTTTGAAGATCCCCCCCAATCCCACCCACTGAATTGAAGGAATGAATGAATTATCAATATTATTATATCTAATATGCGCAGAAAGTACTTTGTGACTCTTTTAGGGCACACAACACATTTTATAATGTTTTATAACCATTTTTCGTAATGTTCCACCGCTGAGCTCAGAAATGAGAAAGATTTAGACGGTAATCTAAAGTGTGTGGTGAAATTTTAAATTGAGGCGCTATGAGTTTGCCGTATAACGCGAGAGTAAGAATTTGTATCGTATGCCCTGTCATACCTGTCAATACCTTGATGCTCTAAGCGTATGTCAGTATGTAGTCTTATTAATTTCTTGGGCAGGGATATTATTTTTATATTATTTGTGTGCACCTTAATGACTTTTCCTCTAACCTAAGGTAATCTGGAACAGATCGCTAGAAGTGATTAGACCGCCTATTGTTCACATGTGTTGATTTTACTGATATGGTGTACAATAAAATATATAAATAAATAAATAATACTGTAGTTAAAAATCGGCATCATATGCCCCTTTTCACTAAATACGAACAAGGGAACGCCTTACTAAGTAACTCCTAATTTAGAGCAACCGATGTATAAAAGGTCCTATCTTATGATTAGCCTAGTTTTTTGACAGTTATCCATGGATCTGTTCGTCAATCTATTATCAATTTGAGCGACTTCACAAGTGTCAGTTTAGGGGCACCAAAGCACTACGCCATCCCCAATCGGTGTCGTAACTTTAGGTTTTCAATTCAATTCATTTATTTGTGATATAAGGTAAAAAGTTGGACATATTATTGCATATACAGTGCGCGTGCGGTTATACCTAACATCGTTAGTCGTGACTTAAGGGTGTTTTTCCTCTAACCAACTCCTAAATATTTAGGCATTGTAAGTTTAGTGAAAATGGGTTTTTATCTCGAAGACCGGATATTAGATGACATTTTATTTTCTTTTTTTTTATTCTATTTAAAAACACGTTGTTTTAAATGGTCGCTCCAGCCCAAGTAAGTCAGTCTTGCCTGAGTTCGTATATAAGGTAGTTTGGTCTGTAGTCTTCGTATGTAGTTTACACCGGAAATGGTGGTCGCCTCATTTACATCTGGATGGCAACCACCTATACACTGATATTATAACGTTTCACACTCATAGTCCCACAGTAGGGTGGATATACCCTGTTTCGTGGGTACCATGTACACACACAAAATTTCTGTTCAGACAGAAATTTAAACTCATCATTCAAATTTATGCTTCGCCGGGAATCGAATTCGGGACCATCGGCAGTCCGGTATGGTAACCATTACGCCACACGGTTCGTCGGGATATAATGGAACATTGCATCGCGGCAAAAATTTGTGCAGCGGTGTTCCTCTATTGCTACTAAAATTCAACAGTTGGAGACCGCATTCAAATATCATGACCATTTTTGAAGCGTCAGAAGGAGTATATGAATAAAAACTCAATTTTCTCAACAAAATTCGTGATAAGCAATCCAATCAAAGACAGTTTACTCCGTCTGAAAACAAAGTAAAAAACGTTAAGTGCCTTATACATGCACGCGAGAGGTTTAGTTGTAACGTCTAGCTATAATCACTGGTCATAATAGTATACATAATAATATAGCTAAAACGGCTAAATAGTTAAATTTTGATCTCAATTTCATTCAGCTTCCTTCGACATACGACGAGTCCTGTGAGAGTTTGAAAATTAATTATAATTAGAAAACTAAGGAGTTAGTAGCTAACGGAACTTTCTCTATAAATTTAATATCTCGGAGTTAGAGTCGAGTTATGATGAGATCGGATTCATGTTACTGTGAAGTGTGTGGTAAATTTTTAAATTGCCGCGAAATGAACTTACCGTAAAACAAGAGGGAATTCATGAATTGTACCGAATGTGAGTATGTGACCTTATTAATACTTATTATATTATTAAAGTAATTTACTAATCGTATCTTGATTAAGGATATTCGTTTGGTTTGAAGAACGAAGTTATCAGCCGGGGGCCCTACTAGACGCAATTTTATGCACTTTTAGGATTCCGTACCTCACAAGGAAAAAATGAAACCCTTATAGGATCACTTTGTTGTCCGTCTGTCGGTCTGTCTAACAAGAAACTTTTTCTCAGGAACTCATGGAGGTATCTAGATGGAATTTATATCAAATACTCAGGTCTACTGTACCTGTGCTGCTGTGAAAAAATCAAAATTTTAAGCTGGTGCAATCAAAAGATACAGCCGTTTATGCCGCAAATTTTTGACTTTCGCAAGGAAATCAATACCTACGGGGTACTTCTCGTGAACTCAGAATCTTGAAATGTTGTACAAAGCAATGTCTTATAGCACAGATAAAGAAACATTTGTGAAAACCGTAAGTTTTTAGCTACATCATATTATATAATAATAATATTTTACGGAACCCTCGGTGCGCAAGTCCGACTAGCACTTGGCCGGTTCTTTATTTTATTTTATTAGTGTAATAAAAAAAACATAAGCGCTAACGCCAGCGCCCGGTGTCATGCTAAGTGGTACAGCCTAAAGTCTTGTTATAAGTCATATGCAGTTCGGTGCTACTCCGAAGGCTCATGATTTAATTTGGCCGATAACCAAAGCACGACAGAATCGCTTCACGGCATAATGTGTGCATTGCTGGTCTTCCCCGATCGAATACCATCTACAAACTACTTATAGCATTTTTCTACAAACAGCTAACTCAATAAAATGTTTGTTTTGTCTTCATTTAAGTCAATAATCAGACCACATATCTCTTTCTAGTCGCGACGTCCATGAATGTGCTAATCAGATGTCAATTTCAGAAAGATAATTAATATTTGTCTTTCTTGTTTGGCGGAACACAATTATTTTTTCGGAGAAGTGAATTGCCGAATAATAATTAGTATGAGCACAAAAAGGAGCTCTTTGTGGTATAAATCTGTTGCGTTTTTCTTAAAAATGGATCGAGATTTAAAATAATCGTATCGGATTTAACATTTAATTTTCTCACAGAAACTTCCTATAAAAGTTCTTTTGGCCCCTTAATCTACAGTAAATTATAACTTAATCAGGAAGTCAGTTCAATTCAATGATTTATAACGCCACAGCCATCAAATTATAATAAATTTCATCACAAAAGGTTTAACAAATAAAATTCATTACGATGAGTAACAACATAAAACCGATGTAACAATAGCATTGATCGAACAAAACAGGTTAGTTTGAAGTTGAGGCAATTTGATAGGAAATTGAAAATTTAAAATACGAAATAGAAATTGAAATTTTACTACTCCTACCATTTATAGTTTGAAGACGGCTTAAGACACAAATAATTGACAAGCCATACTAAAATTCATCTCTGAGTCAATTGTCTAAAATTCTAAAATAGAATTTGGAGTGGAAACTAAATCCTCAACAATTTAACGAATTTAAAGTAAGATAGCGGCCGCCCGCGACTTCGTCCGCGTGGGCTTTGATATACAATATTTCTAAAAACAAGTAGCCTAAGTTACTCTTAATTATATCAGCTACCTAGTGATACTACCAGCTAGTGAAAGTCCCGTCAAAATCGGTCCAGCCGTTTCAGAGGTTAGCCGGAACAAACAGTCAGAAAGACAGACAAAAATTGTAAAAAAATATTGTTTTGGTATATATACCGTATATACATTCATATGCATGTAATTAAAAGCGGTACTTTTATTATTACAAACAGACACTCCAATTTTATTAATTACTATAAGTAGATAAAATGTAGGTATATTTTAACAATAATATAACTGTTATGATTTCTTGGCAACAAAAATACGAATACAACCGATCCAATAATTGAATTAAGTGTACAGAACAGGTTATTCAATGATGATAAAGAGAAATGAAACGGAAATCATTAATATTAAGTAAATAACAATATCAGAAATTATTATAGGTATAAGTATACTTTTCCAACGCTCGCAGATTTGGCGACGACAGCACCACCTACAAATTAAGTGACAAGATAATTAATTACCTCGGAATCAACGAATAAATATTAGTATTGTTTATTGGAATTGAATGGAATAAATATTTGTATTGTTTATACATCTCCTACATACAGTTCTTTCATCGAAACAAAGACTTCTTCTTCTTCTATTTTCTATACGAATTCTCTTTTTCTTTGTCTTTTGGTTTTTATTTTTATTTCATTTATGATTCCGACCCGTGAGGCACAAAGGTTGCCATGCCTGACTGCCAATCGAAGGGTCCCGGGTTCGATTCCCGGCGAAGCAGAAATTTGAATGGTGAGTTTAAATTTCTGTTCTCGGTCTGGGTGTTTGTGTTTCTGTCTTCATGTGTGTCAATGGTAATTGGTAACCACGACATAGGGTATATCTATCCTACTGTAGGGCTATAAGTGTGAACCGTTAAAAAAATGGTTATCACAAGAGTGAAAGTGATATGAAAGAAAATTTATTAAAATTAATTAAATCAATCGACAGGCAAGTTATCATAGGCATATAATAGTATGTTTATAAATTATATTTGATAAAAATATATCTCATCGAGTTATCAGATCGGTGAAGGTCGATCTTCACCGGCTCTTAGACCAAGACGGAGGGGTGACAGCTGATGACGGCTCGACTGTCTATACTTGTAAAATTCGTTTCTATCAAGTATTTAAAATATGGACATCGAACAAAGTGCATCTATTAATGAAAAAAGTGACGAAGAAATAGTGAAAGAAAATGAGTGAGTATTTTATAAAAATACTAGATGATAACCTACTGTAAATACTAGATCAAAAATAATACTGATATTAAAAGCAAGTCGTGCGAAATAATTCCCTAAACATTCCAAAATATCAAAAATGCACAACGTTAATGTTTAATTTTTCACTTATGCCGGCACTACCGGAGAGCAACCCGTTGTTTTTTTTAAAACTGGTAACTATTTCTGATAGCGTTGTTAAGTAACACTAAGCCAATGAGTGTCTTGTTTGAAATTAAACCAAGAAATTCAATTGCTTTTATCCGAGCAACGCTGAGTCGTCCGGGTACTCCCTAAATAAGGCTCTATATACAAAGTAATATCGACAAATAAAATATCTATTAAAGATTTTCGTGATTTAAAACATTACCTTTAAAATTAAAATAATTTTCTTCCTGACTAGCTGTGGGTCAGACAACCTACCAGCACTTCATTATTTACTTTCAACAGTACATTTTCGTCTCCCAAATATACAATTATTTTGTTTTGCTGGAAAATCTAAAAAAATATTTCAGATTTAATGCTAAACATATTTTTAAATATAATCAACATCAGCTCCAAATAAAACAATTTAATCCATGAAAATATAAAATTCACATTCGCTTATTCGTTTTCAGTTTCGGTTAAAAAATCAATGTGATGTGTATTCGACCGATTTCTTTTAGCTGAATAAGCAAGCACAGAGCTGAATACATTTTTTTCAAATAGAGACCTCGGGTTAAAATAAATTGGAATAAAACTCATCCACATAGCACTTTATGTACTGGCTTTTAAAAAATCGTAATTTTCTCTTGAACTAGATTTAAAGATGTAACTATTTAATCGACGTAACCTTTTCTAAAGTACATAAGTATGTATGCATTACTTTAACTTTATTATAAATTCAAAACCATTTTTAATATGCCATTTTTAAATGACGACCCGCTTGGCGCAATGTTTACCATGCCGGACTGCCAATCGAGGGGTCCGGGGTTCGATTCCCGGTGATAGAAATTTGAATGATGAGTTTAAATTTCTGTTCGCAGCCTAAGTGTTTGTGTTCCTGTCTTTGTATGTGACCATGGTACCCACGACACAGGGTCTTAATTACCTTACTGTGGGACTATGAGTGTGTAACGTTTTACTTATTTATTTACAAATAGCCCGTTGACTTTGTGAGGTTGTTTGGTGTGAAGGTAAACGCCGGATGATTTTATATATTATTTTATTATGACGAATAGACAGAGCGACACAATGGTGTTGTAATGGCTGACAGGGAAGTGTGTGAGAGAGAGGGAGAGAGAGAGACAGAGACAGACGACACAGACTACATAATTAAGATCACAGACAATAAATATTACTACACGTAACAGACTTTTAAAGCCTACCTCACATTCTCATCATCACCCAGGGTCGACTGGTTGACAATGTCAATAGGCATTAAGTTTTACCCTTTCTGACTCTTAATTTAAGGTGTTTCAAATAAATAATTAAATAAAACTCAATTCAAGTTCACTCAAGTCACTTTGGTATGACACAAGAAACATAGCACTTTAAATAACTCAACCAACATCATTTTACCACAACCCACTACAAATGTACTCCAGAAGAACGTATACTAAATATACATCGCGCCTCTCGGTCATCAATCATGGCCCATGTGCCGTTACCCACGAGAGCAAACATCTGATTTGATCTACGAAATAAGACATTTAATATATCAGAAATAGAGCCTTTTATATCGAAATTCAATAAATAGTGCTTGATTTAACATGGGCTCAATAATCTTTACTTTGGAAATACAATGGCCTAAAAAGCTAAACTAATAGACAGACTACGAACAATGTAAGAAATAGACCTAAATCACGGAATTGCATTATATACAAAAAAATGTATTGATAACGCGCATGCATCTACGCCAGAGGCTTATGACCATCAGTGAACTACTATAAAAGGCTGTGGATGGATGTACTGCATGCATGGATAGACTACAACGTATTTTTGTAAATACAATAACAATGCCTCAAAACGAAAGTGTCATTTACACCCGTATTCATAAACAATATTATGAGGTCTCGTAGTGTTCGCCAACGCATCTTGATTATCTAAACGAATTCAGACGATACTTGAGTGATGCCTGCTACTATGCGTTTGTCAAAATCTACATGAATCGATGTCTTGACATTGAGCTTGTACATTATTCTTCTTAGACTAAGAATAATGTACTTACGTAGGTCTATGTTATTCTTAGTCTAAGCTTGACATAAAGAACGCACGTCACAATTTATAGATGTCCTCTTGTAAGATTGACATGCAAATTTTAATATGTTCCAAAAACAATAAAATTCTTGAAACGCTAGGTTTTTTTGAATGAAAATGAAAATATTTCAATGTACATTTTTATGTCTGTAATTTGTAATTAGTTAAGTTTTTAATTATTGTAATATTTGCATACCTCATGAAGGTAAATATGGCGAACCAATTGTATAAAAACACCTTTTGTAAACACCCATATTTGTGCAAATAAAAGTCTTTGTCTTTGTCTTTTGGTACCGTACAAACGTCTAGATCGAGAAAAAATTTAAAACAAATTTTTCGTCCAGCTGAGGTTAGAACACGAAACCTAATAATGAATAAACTCAAGAAGTCAGTTGCGCATTTTGTGCTTTCGACCTCGAGATATATAAATCCTCTCTACAAATATCGGAGAGACAAAAACATGTAACATAAGAAATAAGCCGTTTTATATCGAAATGTACACTTTAATAGACTCAAACCAACGTAAAGAATAACCATAACATAACATGTCATACCCATGGCCATTCAATAGTAATTTTACAACATAAATATTCGTCAATTCTCTGCCATTCTTTTGTGCGTTGAGAATGCAAACTTCCCTTGCGCCCAGGTTGTGAACTGAAGCGATGGAATTTAAAAGTCAAAGGAAAAGATCCCATTCACATCTATCACTCATTTATTTATTTATTATTACATTTTATATTTGAAGTGCTTACAGAAAAAATCCAAGGCGCTCTTCAAATTAACGGTTCCAACATAACTGTAACCTTTTTTGCGTCCCACTGCTGGGCACGGGTCTCTCCCCATTATTGGGGAGGCGTAGAGCTTACTCCACTAAGCACGTAAGCGCACATGGAATTTGACACTAAATCCCAAATTAACATTACGAATTAATTTCATGCAACCAGTTTCTTAATGTAATTTAGGATTAACGGTCAACCATCCCACCCTTGACCGCGCCTATTCCTTTCAGCTGCGTCGCTCTACTTCAATCGCATTCTCTCATTAGCATCTACCAATTTTTTCTATCGCCCCCGTCTCTATCTCATACCACCTTGCAACGAACCTTCACCCCCAGTCGAGACATTTGCCGACAATGCCTGACTCGCGTCAGGAAATATTTTATCTTTCTTCATAAAGGAAGCCAACAATAGAGTGATGTATTTACGAAATAAATGTCAGGTCATCACTCTGCGAAGCGCTCTCAACTCTTTGTTATCTATACAGGAATATTCAAAATACGTTCAATGGTAATGATTTGTGTAGGGCAGATAATGATTGGTCTCGAAATATCGGGGTGTAATGATTTGTTGTAATAGACCCAGTTTGAATTTAGAGTAATGATAACATAATATTTGTTATATTAAAAATAGAATTTTACAGTTTTGAAAATGGAATATTACTATTTTTTTATTTATTAACCACTGAAAAAGACCACTGAGGGGTTTTGTTGAAATCAAGTCTCATATATTCCAGTGTCTCTTTGAATAGGTATATTTTTATTTTATTTATTTTATTTAAAAGCTTTATTGAATCCAAAACATTTGTGGTGCAATAGGCGAGCTTAATGCCTAATGGCATTATCTAACAGCTTACCTAAGGGAGTAGAGAGAGATTTGAAGGCGGTAAAACAAAAACAGTAAAATATTAAAAACAAAATGAACACTAAAATTAAATACAATGCAATAAATTAAAAGAATTAAAATAAAATAAATACCATCAATATATAACAAATAAAATAAGGACAGTTTTATACAATATATATTATTGTTATTAATAAGGATATGATACCTTAAGGAAATGAGCGTTTACACCTTTTTACCAAGGAGAACTTGGAGTGTAATTTCCTGGCAGAACATTTCAAAGTCAACGGTAGGACGTTAAATAGTGCTGCTAGTTTTACGTCCCACTGGTGGTCTCTCCCCATTAATGGCGAGATCCTGATTTTATTACTTTACCACTGACTCCAAAGCAGGTTAGTAGAGATGTGGGCTAGTGGCCAACTGTCGGATGTTTTCAAAACGCCCATAATGTCTCCGACAAGGTACTCGTATGATGACTGCTATCTGTTGATATATCTGATGATAACGGGATCCGACGGCTCGATATGTCCTGTAACGCACTTGAAATATGACACATTTAGTCACCTATCTTATACTCTACTGCGCCTATTTCGCCAGAGTAGGCAGGGTTATGCTCGCTTCATGATTGTAGCGTAGATTTTTGTAATATTTTTATTAAACAAAAAATATCTTGTTATGTCAATACATTTGGTACCTGTAAGTAAGTTTTAATACTTTACCTTCAAAGCATATAGCATACATATATAGTAAT
This sequence comes from Pyrgus malvae, assembly GCA_911387765.1. Classification (NCBI taxonomy): domain Eukaryota; kingdom Metazoa; phylum Arthropoda; class Insecta; order Lepidoptera; family Hesperiidae; genus Pyrgus; species Pyrgus malvae. The sequence goes on along the minus strand of OU426961.1, from coordinate 7,043,065 downwards.
ATTTCGAAACTCTTATAGTGATAAAGTAACCACGTACGAAATTCCGAGCTCGCGTCCCAACAACAGAAAGATGAATATTGTTCTCCGAGAGACACCTAATTTAATAAGTTTCTTACAGACCTGAAACGTATTGAAGCCTTTCGGATTCCTTTATTCAATTTTGATTCGTAAAAAGCCCTTTGAGCCATGAAATAAGAAATTATATCGTAACGTCCTCAAACAAATCATGTATTGATATAAAAGTTTGTTTGAGACACGGGAAAGTGATGCTTTTATTGTATACACGTAGTTCGATTATCTCACGATCGCCAGCCCCGGAAACGACGGTGATGTGTATGTGGCCGCAATCCAGCCAGCTTGTAGTTTCAAGAAAGCACCATTGCAATCCGAATAGTGCGTTTTTTTCGGGTGCCGCGTGGAGGACACCGGTGTGTTCCTCTGAAGATTTCAAATTCCTCCCCAAGCGTAGAGTGAGGCAGACCACAGCACCGAGGGCGTTTTAGTGCTGCAAAAATCTCATACAGCCTGGTATTTCTCCCATGATCCGTTTCAGATTCAGTTTCGACGTAATGTTTCTTAAAAGTGTAGGCTGTAAGTTACTTGTCATAATATTGTCTGAAGGGAACTTTTTCATCCAATTTCTACTAAGTAGAGCTGGCGTTACACTTCCAACTGTTTATGTCGACTTCCTTGACAGCTAGAATCTAGGTCTAGGATCTCCTGGTGAAGTTAGGTTTTTAATTATTATTTATTTATTTAGCTAGGTATCTCGTTTGCAGCCGATGCAAACGATTAACACGTTTACCGAAAAAACATGAAATAACGATGTGTTAATATTTTAATCTTCTGCGATAAAAATAAAAGGGAAAAACTTAAGAATAATTGCATAATTTTTCGACGGGTGGTGACAGAAAGGATTTGTGGACACTGTAATGGCGAATGGTGTAATACGACAAACTCGTTTTATCATGCAGGTCAACTATACTATACCTAGTTAAGTCCGAAACATTTAGCTTATAAAGTTTGAACTAGATCCTGCAACTTTCTTGTCCCCCCGATAAAAAATATATATACACGTCATGTATCCTTAACCATAACCTATGTAAGACCGCATCCGTAAGACAATAGATACGAGTTACGTCTAGTACCTCCAAAACTCCATCGGACACGTTCTGGTAAAGTAGCCAAGTAGCCATTGTTTTTCTTGAAAATTTGACTGACTTGCTAGACTGACTGATAACTAACGACTTAGGTACTGATTTTTTCTATGACTACTAAGTAATGTAAAAATTATACTTGACGCTGACAATATGCCCAGAGTTTGCGATGTCAAATTGAAAAAAAAAACCTACCACCCAATGTCCCAGTGTCCGGAACACTGGACACTCTGCAATGCTAGTAATACCTAGGAAGAGAGAATGTCATTTATTCCCGATCATCGCCTTTAGGTGCCCGTTTGGGCTTGAATATGAAGCTGAGAGAAAAAGGGCGAAACATAAAAACGGAGCATGTCAATTGAATATGTTATAACACTGTTGTTGTATACCCAACAAACAAATACGTCGTATAAGTCTTGACTTGTACGACCTAAAGTTGGATAGCGGTCTTACAATGGTAATGATATGACTACCAGGTCCTGTAAACGTTATTAATGTAACTAATATGCGACGAATATGTCATAGTAAACTGGTCTTAGCAACGTTGGGGTGACTAAACTATATGACGTTATATTACTTCTTAGCTAAAACGTTTGTACGACAACACAATAGTCATACTAACGTTATAGTCCGATAAATGTTTTGAACTGACCAAATTATGTCTTTGGAAAACCTTTATATAACATTTATATAACGTGCATATTGTATAGTCGTTTTCACAGAGACGTTTATATAACAATCACTATCTTGTTTTACAGTGGTCAATTAAAGACTCTTAAATGACTTGGTTGTTTATTGAGGACTAAAATATAACCTTTATATTACATGATGTCCGTTTAAAGTCATGTCCTGACTTTAATCAAACTTGCAGTCGCATTTAAATCAGGTTTTGACTTTATAATGACTAGGCAGCCATAGTTACGAACTTTTGATGAAATTTTGTTACGAAAATGGAATCAAAAAAATCGTGGAGACGTTAACGAGAATTAGATTAACGAGAATTTTGGTGAATATTGACAATATGAAAAGGGTTTTTTTATGTTTCTTGAGGAACCCTAATAGCTAGCTGTCATGGCGACCATTATCATCATCATCAGGTCGTAAAGAGGTAAGTTTGCGACAAAAGCAACATGTCAGACATTTTTAGAAAAAAACCTATTTTTATTAATAAAAATCAATTGATTTAAACGCAAAATTACGAGGGGGCATGAAAATCTTAATGGTATTCACATAGGTATATTATCATAAAACTTCAGTTCCCAGTCGAACTAAATAGCATGAGAGACAGATAAAGTAAGTAAGATATGAAAATGACATAAACTGCGCTAGCATTTATTTCCTTGCCCTAAAATCTTGAAACGAAGCATGTGTTGCCACGAACAAGAATACGAACATTTTAGTCATTCAGTAACACCTGTACGACCACAATACAACAAAGCGACGAAAGTTATGGTTATCCCATAACTAACATTTGTACGACTTTTGAATGACGTTAACGAAGTTGGCTCGAGACTTCTGTATGACCATTATACGACCATTGAGGTCGTATAACTGGGGCCATTTTCGCGTTTAGTAAACGTTATTATAACGTTAGTATGACTTAACTATTGCGATGTATGGTATTCAGATAACGTTTACTAAACCTTTATACGACGTTAAATTGTTACTTGGGTAGAGTACGTACATTTTATTTAATTTATGAAATTCAAAGTTGACTTATCCGCAGAGTTTCTATTAAAATGCCGAAAAATTACGGAATACAGCAGATTTTCGCATGAAGAATTCAGAACCATTTTTTTCATCTATTGGTCAACCGATATTCCTTATAGTTTTTGTTTGTTAGCTATGAAGAGTTGTGACGTAGTCGGTTAAAATATTTCATAAATATTTCCTTGAAATAAACGTAGGTATTTATTTAGTACACTTTTCTCCATTTGATATACGGAAATCATTAAAAAATAATATGTAATTTACTTATGCTGTTACCATGAATTTTCAGGGCTTTCATATTTTTACTTCACTTCGGCTATAATCGGATTTAGACCTTGCTTCATGGAAAATTTAATTAATAAAAGGTAGCAAAGTAACTTTTGGTTGCGTGAACTTAGATGTTCGTTAATCTTGATTTTGAATGAGAGTATTCTGAGTAATGGTATTGATAATTAGTAAGTACTTAATGAGTAATAATAGTAAGTACTTAACATATTGTTTATGTTAATATTTTATCTTAAATAAATAATAATAAATAAATAAATAACGCTTCACACTCATAGCCCCACAGTAGGGTAGATATACCCTGTTTCGTGGGTACCATGGACACACACAAAGACAAAAACACAAACACCCAGACCGGGAACAGAAATTTAAACTCATCATTCAAATTTCTGCTTCGCCGGGAATCGAACCCGGGACCCTCCGAACGGCAGTCCGGCATGGTAACCATTACGCCACGCGGATTGTCGAATAAATTGTGACATGGTCGACACAGACACATAGGAACTAACATACTATGGGGGATATGCTAAATTATTTTAAAATAAAGCGGCTTTAGATTACGCTATTATATAATAGCATATATATAGCATATATAGTAGCTCATAGCACAACAATGTCGCACACCATACATTGTTATGGACACGTTCACGCTGTATATTTTTGGCTTACTATACGCTATAAATTGGTGCGATGCGCTAAGTTCATGCTGTGCTATAAATTCTCTTCAAAGATCTCAAATCTCGATCTTCAAAGATCGCGGTCAACTGAGCTTGCCGTGTACTATAAATGCTAGCGATAATATCGCGTAATGTGAACGCCATGCTATATAGTATAGCATTAGGCGCTTCTTTGCTATACTATATAGCACAATAGTATAGCGTAGTCTGATAGCTTTAATCCCACTGGATAGTAATTCTAAGACAGATGGCATGACAACTGACAAAGGTCAACCTAAAAATAACACTGTTTCGATTTTTTCCCTCGGGCATTTTTTGTCATGACGTACACATCGATCTTTTTATCTTTGTTTTAGATTTTTTATTTAAATGGAGTATCATGCTCGTATGCAGGCTACGTGGTGTTAATTGGTCACAGCAGCCCATGGACATCTACACGCAACCGTTGAGGTCTTGCCTGTGGTTATATATAGTTTCGCTGCTACTCCGAAAGCTGATGGTCACCTTCTGCAAATCTGGTGGCCAAATTTCACTCTTCCACCGAAACTCAATAGTATTATTTCATGGCAGAAGTAGGTGCAGAAGTGTTACTTCGCTAGTCAAACCATTAAATTCTAACTTTAAAAGTTTTAAATCACTATACATATCCTTAATATTAGCGTTGGAACAGTGTGGGGGAGTAGGTCTGTAGCAGCCCAATAAGTGGGAGAGATACGTGCCGAACAGTTGGACGGAAAAAGGGTTTCAAACAATGTTTTTTATATGTAAACCGAACAAAAAGGCAGACGGGCCGCGTGGTGTTAAGCATTCACCGTCGCCTATGGACACGGGCAACCACAGGAGAGCCACCCGAGCATTGCCGGCTTTGGAGGAGATCTTTTTTTACAGCTTTCTTGAAGAACCCCATGTTATAGTCCACATTACCTCCACAATTACCTACTTTACTGTTTATACCCAAAGAGAAATATTATAACACTAGCCTACTGCCAGCGGAATCGCCCGCGTGGACACGTTTTATAAGTCCCAGTAGGATAAAAATGGCCTATGTGCTATTCCAGCCTATATCTCTAACTTTCTTCCATCCATTTGAAATACGACGTAAGACGATATATTGCTATATTAAAATCAAAGGCGTTTAGCCAGTTGCTTTAACCGCGTGGACCGTATTACCCGTTTTCCCGTAGGCATGAAACATTTTCCCGCAGTAAAAAGTAGCCTATATTCATTTTTGGCGTCTAATGGTAAAAATGTTTTAATCGGTCAAGTAGTTTTGGAGCTTATTCCAAACAAACAAACAATCATTCAAATCTTTCTCTTTATAATATTATGTAGATGTAAATTTCCTCTTATTACATTTATGTATAAAATAAATCTATGAAATCCAAATAGCAGCTTAGTTCTAAACATTGAAGAGCTATTGAGCGGCTTCGCGAGTCAGCCGTCACTTTCAGAGACACTCGATAAAAGTGTCCATTGTCGGCGAAATCGTTTATTGTCGGCGAAAATACGACTCACGGCACATTGCGAACCGAATTGAGTGTTTTCAGTTATTAGGTCATAGCTTAAACGTTTCTCAAAATTCCAAATGATGTTTAAATCGATTCAGAGAAAAATCATTAAATGTATAATTCCTGAGATTGTATAATTGCCACTTTATTAGAAATGCACCCAGTCATAATAATCTCTAGTCGGTCTTTTACTAATATATAACTTGATATACAGTTACTGGTGACCTTTGAATTAGGAAAATAATAAACTTTCCTCACAAAAAGTCGTTCAATAAATTTTTTTTATGTCCCACTGCTGGGCACAGGTCTCCTGTCACTAGTGAGTGGGATTTAGGCCATAGTCCACCACGCTGGCCAAGTGCGGATTGGTGGACGTCATGCTTTCGAGAAATTATGAATTCCTCTCAGGCATGCACGGCGATGGAGAATATCGTAATCAATTAAATATCACGATTTTTTCCATCACCGTGGAGCAGCGATAAATGCGCACATTACAAATTTCTTTGTCAGAGGTGCGCGCCGAGGATTTGAACCCGGGATCGATCGCGTCGAAGACCGAGGATTTATACCACTCGGCCATCGCAATAAAAATTTACACTTGATATATTATAGTTACTGGCGACCTTTTAATTAGGAAAACAACAAAGGTCCCACATTAAAAAAATCGTTCGATAAAAATTTAAACTCATGAAATCACCAGATTATGAGCAGATTCGAACACGCCAAACACATTTTTCATGTTGTCGGCCGCGCGCGTGTGTTGTGTAATGCATTCTACATAGAAAATAGGTATACTAAACACTCGCGTCGCTTCTCCACCAACCCGCATTGGAGCAGCGTGGTGGAGTAAGCTCCAGGCCCTCCCAAGGCCCTCCCCAGGCTCCAGCCCAATAATGGTGAGAGACCCGTGCCCAGCAGTGGGACGCAAAAAAGGGTTGCAGCCAAACACTCGCGTATGTGAATATGTTGCATGTTGGCTGCAACCCTTTTTGCCTCCCACTGCTGGGCACGGATCTCTCCCCATTATTGGGGAGGCCTGTAGATTACTCCACCACGCTGCTCCAATGCGGGTTGGTGGAGATGCGGGTTAGTGGCCAACCCGCTGTCGGATGTTTTCAAACCGCTCATAAGGCCTCCGACAAGATTTAACGACTCTTATCTTTCGACAACAACCGGGACCGACGGCTTAACGTGCCCTCCGAAGCACGGAAACACGCATGAAATTTTTTGCCACTAGCGGTCACCCATCTTACACCCGACCGCGCACTTTCGGCTTAGTTGCATAGATTGTTTGCGTTTTACAGTAACCGCCGGGCCATGCGCGCTTTATGTATTGCATGTGCAAATGACTTACTTATGTTCGCTTTGTAGTGCAACCGGAAATAGAATGAAAAATGGTAAAATATCCTTTGCAATTTCGATTAATCGTAAAGGCCTTTGGTATCAAACAATGCTAGTAAACCCAAGGCTAAGATTTAAAACCTTAGCAAAGATATACTTAGAGTCGAATAGCCAAAATCAATCATTCGTTTTTGAGAAAGAGATTTTACGACCCTGTTGCCAAGATTAGTATTCATTGATCCTTGAATTCAATTTGGGAAAAAAGAATCTTTTTCGGTATCCATATTTAACTTTTGATGTTCGATATAGTGTTACTAATATGGCGAAAAAGATATCTCTTTACTCTAGCAAGATCATTGTACCGTTATTAGCGAGAATTGTCTCAAGAAATAATACGGATCTATTATTTATTCAGTCCATAATAATATCTAAAATTGGAAGACGAAACTTTTAACGAATAAATGTAGATTCGCCCAGCTAAGATTCCCCGATTCGTGGAAGTTATAAAGATAGGATTACAAGCATCTAGAATCTTCGGATGGATAAAATGAAGGCACGGAAGCGGGAGAGATGTTTGTCGATTTTCAGAGTTTTGTCTCGATTTTTAAATGGGTCATAAAATGGATACGCCTTCTTTTTATATATGGACTGTAATTAAAGAACAAATTTAATTAATTACCTAATATTTCAGAAAATTTTAGTATGCAAAGCAACTACATGCAAACTGATGAACTGTGAAGTGAAATCAAATCGAAATGGATAGAAGTCAAAATGAAGTGAAATGAAATGAAATTGGCTGCAACCCATTTTGCGTCCTACTGCTGGGCACGGGTCTCTCCCCATTATTGGGGAGGGAATGAAATTATTCACTGGCAAATGAAATAGTTGGCTGCAACCTTAGAGCATCAAAGTTACTGATTCACCCTTCAGTAGAGACGGCATAGCGCCTTGCTTCGATACATTATTTTTGTGCCACATCTGGTGCGGGAGAAGAACGCACACATTTTAATTTTGTCACACATTCACAAATATTCTTTCATCGCTACAGACGCACCCATTTCTAAATATGTCAATTTTAATTAACAACGTTATTTTCTATGCACCGTCAACACTGACACTAACACACACACACTAGTTGTATATAACTAGAAGGCACATAGTGCATAGACGTTGGGACGAGGGGTTCGCCCGTAAAGGCTCTGGCGGGTGTCATACCTGTCATACCTTGATGCTCTAAGGCTGCAACCCTTTTATTTTAGCGACCCGCTGCCCAGCACGTGACATAAATAAATGAAGACTGCGCTTGCTCCATTTTAACACGCTTTTATTAGCTTGACCTGTAACAGAATCTTTTAACTTCATTTTCACCTACTTCTAAGTGTCTGATTAACTTGAAAATTTGTCTGAGTGCTACGGAAGTAAAAGGTACGTATGGGTCCCTTGGCCTCGGCAGCGACTAAATACGTAAGTGTTTTTTTCATCTAGTTATTTATGTTTGTTTACTAATTTTGTTACTTCATTTCGTAGAAAATGGCAACCAACCGGCCTTTGAGCCACATCTACGTGTAAGAATTTCTATTACCAATATTCCACAGCATATCAAAACCCGTATCCGAAACATATTAGTGTAGTAATATCCACATAATAGTGGATTTTTTCATCACTCCTTCACAGTTCAGGCTATACAACTATGGAACACCCTACCCGAAAATATAAGAAAGGCACCCAGCAAATTGGCATTCAAGAAGTTGGTCCGAGAGCATTTATTGAGTATCCCCACAACCATCTAATCTTTTTTAATAATAAGAGTTCTATTTTTAGTTCCTATAAATATGTGTACGTTTATATGTATGTATATGTATGTATGTATATATGTATGTATGTATGCATGTATTTATTTATGTGAGTATGTATGTATCTATGTATATATATATATTATGTATGTGTATTATAGTGTGTATTATATTATTAGTATGTAGTTATAATATATCATTACTCTACTATAACATTTTTTTCTTCTTCTTAATCATTTGTTCCTGTAGCTTGTTTATTATGAAAGCCTACCTCACATTCTCAACATCACCCAGGGTCGACCGGGAGACAATGCCAATAGGCATTAGGTTTAACCCTTTGTGAATCTTAGTTTTAAGGTGTTTCACATAAATAAATAAATAAAATAAAAAAAATATATTACCAGAAGTAGAACCAACTGCAACATCCAGGGCACCCCTGCCAACGAGTCGACGAAAAGTATGTTGCGGTCTCTGTAACTGGAAAAAAAGACAGAAAAACCAAGGTTTTCTGCGTAAAATGTTATACACCAGTTTGTGGGGAACATATGAAACAAACTTGTGCAAATTGATATAGCTTTCTTTTTATAAAGAATAATGTAGAACTATGATGGAAAGTGATTATATACCAAGAATTATAATCTTAAATTAGTTGATTTTTAAAATTGATTTTGCTTATTCCTATGATAATTGATCTCCTAATTATATTTTGTCTTAGTAGACACATTATAGTAGTATATTAAAGTAAAGAAGATTTTCTTAAAAATGTATCGTTACAGCATTTACAGCTTTATGTTTAAGTTTAGTCATAAAAATATGCCAAAATTCGTTATATTTTTGTATTGGCTATTTGAATTAGTAAAACAATAAATAATCGTATTATATTAAATATTTGTTTATTATTTGGACATTATTAATGATATTATTTAAAAACACCAACCACTTTCATTGAGAAGTTTTCGAATAAACACGTAATATTTTCTGGGTCCGCAGTACCCGGTAGCGAGTATCAGAGTTGCAATTTAAAGCGCGGGTCCTTAAGTGTTACGTTATTGTGAAAAAACGAACTAAAAAGTAAAAAATAAGAAGAAAATGGATTTTATTTTAATATCACAAACAGACAATCCAATTTTATTTATTTGTATAGATAGATAATTTGGCATGATGATAATACATTTTGGAGCACTTCATTTTTTTGTAAAAAAAGAGTGGGGTGCATTTTGAGATATCAAAATAATAATTCTTCTACTAATATTAGTAGTAATAGTAGTGAAGTCAATATATATAATATATATGTATATATACATATATATTCTCCGAAAATCGAAATATATTTATAGTAATTAATTTTATTATTAAATAATTAATTATAATATATATTTATATGTAATATATGACGCCATACACCCCAAGCTTTTTTTTTACAATAAAACAGGTACATTTTCTTCTTATTTTTTACTTTTTAGTTCGTTTTTTACAAAAGCGTGTCTTTTTGCTTTTTAAACTACATTATTTGCTACTTGAATGAGTATTAGCGGAGATGCCGAGTAGTGTCCTACTAATAAGAAAAAGAGTGATAACCCCAAAAGTTGTTAAAAGATTTAAGCATAACGCATTTTAAAATGTACTATTAAACGAACAACGAAGTGAATGAGGTGCGACTACGGGCAACCTTTAACACATGAAGGAGCAAGTAATACTTCATAGCACAAATGAAGGCTCAGGATTATTGGGGCGTGTGAAATCGGCACGTTACTCGAACGAATGAGGATTTAATGTGTGTAGCATTGAGACGTATCATTTGCTAATGTTCGTTCATAACGTTTCCGCTGTTTCGAGTCACGATGTCTTGTTGTTACGATATAGATCGCTAGAAGCGATAAGACCGCCTTTTGTCCACTAGAATCATAAATTGTATAAATTGGTGTTGATTTTACTGTTATGTATGGTGTACAATATATAATAATAAGTAAGCATATTTGTATTGTATTGTATAGCCTTATTGGTAGCGTTTCTTATAAAATTCTCCATTTATTTTATTGTTTATTTTTAGGAAAAGATGAACAGATGTAATATTATAACTAGTGATGAAACAATTATCACTAAGCGATTACGATCACGATTACGATTATTACACCTAATAATCGACGATTACGATTACGATATCGATTATTGGCGTGTATTAATAAAACAAAGTATTATGAACGAATGAACATAAGATTTAGTATCATAAAAAGGTATCAGTAATTAAAATTAATATATCTAAAATTTTTGTTCAAAAAAACATAACATTTCTAGCTTTTCGGGCATCAATCTATTCCGTTTTTCAGTTTGAATCAACCCAGCGGTGGAGAATAACCTCTCCGATGCCACTGATGATGGTATGATTGAAAGGTATTTTTTGCTAACTCTTTTAGCTGGCCATATTGTGTAGTTTCTTTCCAAATAAACAATAAATATCCTGCGCATTCACAAAGTATGTTACATTATTATATTCTTTTTTGAAAAAATAAACATGAATAATCGCTAGATAATCGATAGATAATTGGACGATTACGATTAATCGTGAAATTTCCATAATCGTCGATTACGATTAATCGAAATCGTAATCGTTTCATCACTAATTATAACACCAGTCTTTCGTGTAACTAGTAATCTGGAACGTCTTCGCTCAAGTGATCTGTGTTTATATGATTATACTAATCTGTCTCACAGAAACAGTGCATTTTCGAAGTACATAACCTATGTGTTATTACAGACTATCTTCCATCCATCCATCCATCAGCCTTTTAAAGTCCACTGCTGGACATAGGCCTCCCCTAATGTTCGCCACTCAGTCCGGTCCTGCGCCCTCTGAATCCAGCGGTTTCCCGCTATCTTCTTCAGGTCGTCAGTCCACCTGGTTGGAGGGCGGCCTGTGCTCCTTTTGCCGAGACGTGGTCGCCATTCGAGGACCTTTCTTCCCCATCGGTTGTCAGTCCTCCTAACTATGTGGCCTGCCCATTGCCACTTCAGCTTGCAAATTTTGAGAGCTATGTCGGTAATCTTCGTTCGTCTACGGATTTCATCGTTACGGATTCTGTCGCGTAGAGAAATACCAAGCATAGCCCTCTCCATCGCTCGCTGAGCGACCTTGAGCCTGTGGAAAAGGCTTACTGTAAAAGACCACGTCTCAGCGCCGTAGGTCATCACTGGCAACACACACTGCTCGAAAACTTTCGACTTCAGGCACTGCGGTATTCTGGACGAGAAGACACTTTGTAATTTCCCGAACGCTGCCCAACCGAGTTGGATTCTACGAGTTACCTCTCTCTCGAAGTTGGACTTACCCATACGGATCGCTTGACCCAGGTAAATATACTCGTCGACAACTTCGAGAGTAGCGCCATCAACAACGACCGGTATGGGTGTGACATGGACATTAGACATGATCTTCGTCTTGTCCATGTTCATCTTAAGACCCACCCGTTGGGAGGCGCTATGGAGGTCACCTAGCATTGTGCTGAGTTCTTCCAGGGACTCCGCCAAGATGACTATATCATCGGCAAATCGAAGGTGTGTGAGGTGTTCGCCATTGATGTTAATACCAAGCCCTTTCCACTCCATCAGCTTAAACACGTCTTCCAGTGCAGCGGTAAACAGTTTCGGGGATATAACATCCCCTTGTCGCACTCCGCGCTGCAGTGGAATAGGTTCAGTGCTTCCGTCGTGGACTCGGACTGTCATGGTTGCGGCTTTGTATAAACACTTCAACACCTCGATGTACCGATAGTCTATCTGGCACCGTTGGAGAGACTCTAGCACCGCCCAGGTCTCGATAGAATCGAAGGCTTTCTCATAGTCCACATACGCAACACATAGCGGCAGATTATACTCCTCGGTCTTTTGTATAACCTGTCGCAGCGTATGTATGTGGTCCATGCTACTGTAGCCTTTTCGGAATCCGGCTTGTTCGGGAGAGACTATCTTAGGACTTGCCTATCCTTGTGCCAAGTTTCACCCCAATAAATTCAGCCTGCGTGATTGAGTATCAAACATCCATCCAAATTTTCGCATTTATAATATTAGTATCTTCAGATTCTCAAAACTCTACAGTCTCTACAATATCTAGTACTAGCGACCCGCCCCGGCTTCGCACGGGTGCAATGCTGATACTAAATACACATGATGAACAATGTATTCAAGGTATTTAATTGGTTAAGGATTAATGCTGTATTGGTTAAAATCGCTTTGAAAATTAGCCATTAGTTGTCGTAAAAAGTAAATGACAAAAAAAAGTTATTGTGGGTTATCCATAAGAGATAGACATATACCATCACGGACTTTTCTGTAGACCTTTTCAATGTGTACAATACTTAGTACATTATTTTGATAAAACTCGTAGGGTTCAGCCTGCGTTTGCAATGTAAGCGTAAAAAATGTAATTATTTACGACATCACATTAGAAACCTCAAAAATAGCAGTACTTCTCCACTATTTAATGGATGTTATTATACATATAAACCTTCCTCTTGAATCACTCTATCTATTAAAAAAAACCGCATCAAAATCCGTTGCGTAGTTTCAAAGATTTAAGCATACAAAGGGACATAGGGACAGAGAAAGCGACTTTGTTTTATACTATGTAGTGATGATAAAGGAGCATAGTCAATGTAGCTTCGGGATTAAGAATAAACTTTATTCTAAAATGGGCCCGTTCCAGGTTGCAGCGCGAGGAGAACACCGGTGCGTTCCGCTGGAGATCCCGGAGTCCTCCCTAAGCGCAGAGGTAGGAAGGTAAAAAAATAGCTTATGTCACTACCCAATCCGCAAACTGTATTTATACGAAAAATCGAGTCAAGTCCTAGCACCGTTGCGTTTTCAAATAAGGAAATCAAATAAACACACTTTTACATCTATAATCTTAATATATATTAATTAAAAAAATTAAAAAAAAAACGTGTCATGTGTTTGTCCGCGATGGATTCCTAAACTACTTAACCGCTTTTATTAAAATTTGCACACCGTGTGCAGTTTGATTCAACTTGGAAGATAGGATAGGTTACATCTCAATTTTTTGTCGCAATATTATTTTATTTCTGATATTTTAGGGCAGGACAACGTTTGCGGGGTCCACTAGTATTGCTATATAATATGAACCCGTAGAAGCCATCTTTTTGAACAAACTACCGAAGATTTATTCATCCCTTGGATATATCCTCCTCTGATAATCGAACTTAGGACATCATGCGTGATACATCCAGGCGCGATCGCAGCCTTCAATTTTGGGGTGTCGCCAAGAAATTTGGTGGGTCACTAAGAGATTTGGGGGAAGAAGTGTCCCAAATTGGCTTGTTTTGGCTTTTGTCTACACCTTTTATCTACCCCTCTCCCATAGGACCGCGCCTGGACACACCGGCGTAGTGACCTCTAAATTATACGTCACTGTAGAGCGAAAGATAAATATTATTCACATAATAAAATTTCTACAATCATTAGAACGCCGGCCACTGAATGTTGGTGTTTCTATACAGTATCCGTATACGTATACATATATCCGTATACAGTTAACCTACACCGCCATAACCCATTAAACATAACATATTTCCTACTATATCCATAATTGGTCATGCGTAATGAAACTAGCCATCCACTCACAAAGGCCTACGTTTAATGTGTCTTGTGGGAATATGGCCGTATTTCAGCCCTTTTATTACCTACTAGCTGTGCCCGCGACGTCGTCCGCGTGTATAAAGACTTTTATAAAATGGATTGATTAAAAATTAAAGATTATTTATTTGCATTGAATAAGTAGTAGGTAGATTATTCTTACATTATAGTGAAATCACTTATAATACAATGTTCATATGTTCAGAAGAAACCTAATGTATTTTTTCTAAATCCTTCAAACCTAAAACAGTAAGGAATGCTTACTGTACTGATCTTACTATCCACTTTTCTCACGTTTCGCTTTTCTCGCGCAATCAGATTCTCTTTACAAATATGTACCTCGTTTATTAAAGTTAAGAGATACTGCTGTGCCCGTGGCTTCATCTATGTTAAAAATAGTATCTTTAGTAAATTGGGTGAATTTATACTGCAAAGAATGTATAGACTCATTCTATATACATAGCTTTAACCTACTGCAGAAAAGAGGTGCACTATACAACTACTTGTAGTTGGGAGATAAAATTTCTAAACATACACGTGCTTAGAATTAAACGGAAAAATAATTGTAAGGTCAATTAATAAACTATATGTTTAAAACTTGCGGACAGCAGTTTGGTCATAAGTCATAACTCATATAACATTGTGAAAACTAAAGCAGAAGGCAGGGTCTCTACACAGTGTGCTATCTGTATTTGGAAATAAAGAATATTTTTATAAAGAATCTTTAAAGAATCCTTAATATCTCCATCAATCAACGTGTGTGGATGAGCCCTCAGCCCGTACGCAATAAAGAGACGCAAAAAATGAGTTAAGTTATCATTGGTCCAATTAACAATGTTCAGCATCATACGTATACCTACCCAACGATGGGACAACCCGCGTGGCGCAATGTTTACCATGCCGGACTGCTAATCGAACTCTCCCGGGTTAGAATCCGGGCGAAGCAGAAATTTCAATGATGAGTTTAAACTGTTCTCGGTCTGGGTGGTTGTGTTTCTGTCTCTATGTGTGTTCATGGCACCCACGACACAGGGTATATCTACCCTAATGTGAGGCTATACGTATAAAAAATAACATTTCTATTTTTTATTTTTTTTACACTATGTACCTACTTAATTTTATTAGACTTAAGGCTTTTATTTGAAATTATCTCCATCGATTCACTTTGGAGAAGAAATGAATTTTGCTCAATAACGCCATCTACCGTATGACATGTAAACTTTGTGGTTGATAAATCGAATGTCAAATTACCAAATAGGTAGATATTGAGATTAACAGTTGGTTCACTAAAAGTTTTACTATTCGTCACCTAGATGTCTGCAGTAGTCTCGTTTTGTTAAAGCTTTGTACATTCTGTATGAAGGTTTATATTCCGTATCTTACAACCTTAATGCTGGATGCATTGAGATTGTAAGATTTGGATTTCGGTTCATCGAAGCTTGAGGCCTCCTCAATATTGGGAGAGCTCCATGCTCAGCAGTGGAATGCTAAAAAGGTTGCAGCTTGATATAATGTAGCGATAATAATCGTTTCAGCTGCAGCCTGTTCATAATCTTCCACCCCAAAAGAAGACTAATAAGCTGACCAACTAACTCAATGAAGCCTTTGATGTAAGGTTCGGCGGCTGTAAGGCTCGCGATGCGCTTATTAGGTACATATAGTCTAGCCATACTCGGCCAACGAAAGAAAATACAGTAAGCTGATCTAAGTATATTTAATATAGTCGACAATATTAGTGAGAGTTCAAAATAATTTTACTTAAATTTAAACTTTTATTTATGGTTTTGAATGGGCTGTTACCGAAACTTTCATACAAATTCCCCAAAGTGCCTTTTAAGTTTATGTCGCGTATTATGTAAATGAACATAACTTTTTTGTTTATCACCCGATTGATATGAAATACACACTAATGTTACGGAAATTCATTCAACAATATATCAGTAAACACATCATTCAAAGAAGGAAAAAGAATTTGAGAATGAAATATTAACTTAAGGTTAATTATAGTACGCTTGAGATACCAATTTTCGAATCCATTTTATTTGCTATTGAGGGGTAGTTTTGAAAAAAGCTTAAATAGAATTCTTACTATGTTAGTAAAGATTACAAATACAAAATTTTAAGTATATTACTCTGCACAAAAATATTATGTACATCAAGTTTTAAGCTGAGCAACTAACTCAATGAAGCCTTTGATGTAAGGTTCGGCGGCTGTAAGGCTCGCGATGCGCTTATTAGGTGCATATAGTCTAGCCATACTCGGCCAACGAAAGAAAATACAGTAAGCTGATCTAAGTATATTTAATATAGTCGACAATATTAGTGAGAGTTCAAAATAATTTTACTTAAATTTAAACTTTTATTTATGGTTTTGAATAGGCTGTTACCGAAACTTTCATACAAATTCCCCAAAGTGCCTTTTAAGTTTATGTCGCGTATTATGTAAATGAACATAACTTTTTTGTTTATCACCCGATTGATATGAAATACACACTAATGTTACGGAAATTCATTCAACAATATATCAGTAAACGCATCTTTCAAAAAAGGGAAAAGAATTTGAGAATGAAATATTAACTTAAGGTTAATTATAATACGCTTGAGATACCAATTTTCGAATCCATTTTATTTGCTATTGAGGGGTAGTTTTAAAAAAAGCTTAAATAGAATTCTTACAATGTTAGTAAAGATTACAAATAAAAAATTATAAGTATATTACTCTGCACAAAAATATTCTGTACATCAAGTTTCGACACTCAATTTTCAAAGAGTTTCAAAGAAAATTGACATTTAAAGGGTGAATTTCGGGAAATGCTGAAACACGTATTCTTTTATTTTGATTAGAAAATATTTATACCAAATTTCAAGAAAATCTATTGAAATAATCCAAGTTTTCCATACAAATTTTCATCGCTCATTTCACACCCTTAAAGGGTGATTTTTAAAATTATCTATAGCCTAAATGTTAGCGAGGACCAATATATATAAAACAAAAAAGTTTCATCAAAATCCGTCCAGTAGTTTTTGCGTGAAAAGCTAACAACAGACAGACAGACAGACAGACAGACAGACAGACAGACAGACAGACAATAATTTCAAAACTTATATTTTTAGCTTCTGTTACTTATAAAAAGACCCCTAGAAGTATTTTTTTTAATTTATATGCAATGTACAGAATTGACCCTGCTTACAGTTTTATTATATGTATAGATTCGTAGCGTTCCCACTGTTCCGTAGAGCTTGTATAGCATTGGCGTACTGGCCATAAATAAGATACGACTCTTTTCGTGGCTTTAATATGAATTCAAATTTAGTAAATTACACAGATTAAACTTAAAGTTCTACAAGCAAGTATTTTTCGCGCTCCACTGTAACAGCCAGTAACTTACTTGTAATATCAGTAATTTTATTTACTGCCTTCATTTACTTTCAGTCCAATCGATTCGGTATATTTTTAATTTTCATTACAATCTCTAATCATAATATAAGTACGCCGGACCCACGAAAATTGGTATTCCTATTTTACCTTATACAAATAATCTACACCACCATATCTCATTAAATAAATATAACATCTTTCCCGCTGTAACCATAAGTCATGCGTAATTAAACTATTCATTCATTAACAAAGAGGGAATTATTTTATTGCCTATTCGTCTGTCTGCCCATAGTTCCGCAAAGCTTCTATAGCATTGGCGTACTGGCCATGAATAAATTTACGGCTCTTTTCGTGGCTTCTATGCGAACTCAGTTTTAGTATTTGGCACAGATTAAATTTAAATGTCTAATAAAAAGTTAATTTGGTAAAGACACCCATTGCTAGATATCACGTTTTACGAAGCTGCCAGAAACTATACATTTAGTTACTGCCTACTTTTACTAAAGACAGAATATTCTTTAGCCCAGACAATTCAGTAGGTATTATCTTTAATCATACTACATATAAGTACGCTGACTGCTGAAAATTGTTATATCTCTGGTTATTTAGTCGACCCTATGTAATTAACCTACACCGCAATAACTAATTGCGTGGGAGCATGGGAATGCGTGGGAGCGTAGGAATGAATGTCCCTCTCACAAAGCTATTTTTTCAAAGATTGTATTAGTTTTAGCAAAACATTCTTTGAAAACATACTTTACTCGCATCTGTAAGCAGACAGAAGTGAGTTGATAGTGTCGCACACGATCATGCGTAATGAAACATGAAACTAGTCATCCACTCGCAAAGGCCTACGTTTAGTGCTTCTTGGGAGAATATGGCCTTAATTGAGCCATTTTATTGCTGATTCGTCTGCCTCTCTCTACTCCGCAGAGCTTCTATAGCATTGGCGTACTGACCATGAATAAATTTACGTCTCTTTTAGTGGCTTCTATGCGAACTTATTTTTAGTAGATGGCACCGATTAAACTTAAATGTCTAAAAAAGTTATTTTTGATTAAAGGCACACATTGCTGGATATCACGTTTCACTGAAAACCAGTAACCAACCAGTAACTATAACCAGTCAGTAACTATACATTTAGTTGCCGGCTACATTTACGAAAGACAGAATTTTCTTTAGTCTTACTGATTCGGTATATATTATAATCTTTAATCATAATTGAGGACAGACAGGACAGGACCAGGACAAGGACCAGGACAAATATTTGTGTGATGAACATGACTATATTTTGTTCTGTGTCTGGGTGTTAATTATCTATTTAAGTATGTATTTAGAATTATATAAGTATGTTTATTAGCTTTCTGATTACCATAGTACAAGCTCTGCTTAGTTTGGAATCAGATGGTGTTGTGTGAATTGTCCAAAAATATTTAATATTATTTATTATTATTATTATAATATAAGTACGCCGACCGCCGAAAATTGGTATCTCTCTGGATCTTTAGTCGAACCTATGTTATAAAACTACACCGCAATAACCAATTAAATATAACATCTTTCCTGCTATAAGCATAAGTGGTCATGCGTAATGAAACATGAAACTAGCCATCCACTCACAAAGGCCGACGTTTAATGCGTCTTGTGGGAATATGGCCGTACTTCACCCCTTTTATTGCATATTCGTCTGCCTCCCACTACTACGCAGAGCTTCTTTAGCATTGGCGTACTGGCCATGAATAAATTTACGACTGTTTTCGTGGTTTCAACAAACTCAGTTCTAGTAGTTCACACAGATTAAACTTAAAGTTCCATAAGCAAGTTTATCTGTTTAAAGACACCCATTGCTGGAGATCACGTAGGTATCCATTTGGTCACTGGCTGCATTTACGGATGAAAGAACTTCCTTAAAATTAACCGATTCTATTCATGTTGTATATCCATTGTAATCTTTAATCATAATATAAGTACTTACGCCGACCGCCGAAATATCTTTCCTTATATAACCATGTAGTCTAACATAATAAAACCAGCCATCCAACACAAAAACTTACGTTTAATCCATCAACTCCCATTGCTGGAGATCAGTTCTTCTGAAGCAGCCAGTAAAATGCATAGTAGTAACTGACTTCATTTACGAATGACAGAATTTTCTAATGTCTAAAAGGGGCACCAGACGTGCGAGTAAATACACGGACTTGTGACAGAACACAAAAAACAAGCAGTAAAGTAATTTCATAATGTCAACTCCACAATTCGGGTCATATTATGAAGTTACTGTACTGCTTGTTCTTCTTTGCCACAAATACGCGTACCTACTCTCACGTGGTCATCTCTTTTATAGGCCACACTTGCTGCTTTTTATTAGCGATCTGCGTATGCGTCGACGCATCGCATTTTTTTTTCTTAGACGCAGCATCGGAATCGCGCGTTTTGGATGCAAAATCGCTGCGTACAGCGACTAAATCGCCGATCGACAATGCTAAAATTAGTCAGTATGGCTTACCTGTAACCGATTCAGTCTATATACATATATAAATTTGGCTGCAAATTGGGGTGAAAAGTGGTGGGCTTAGAACCAGGAAATGGACATAGGATACTTTTTATTTCGTTCGACCGCGTTCCCGTGTGATGTTACACAAAACGTCAAAGAGAATACAAGGTGCTATAAAACGTGATAGGACATCGTGATAGGACAAAAACGCATCTGACGTGGAATAACAAATTGCAAATGACAGCTAAAAGTATTTATATCTATGGTTAAGTATGAAAAATTGATAATTATTTTCGACAGAAATCAATAATTATCAGTGTAAACTTATTGTTTATTACTTTATTTTGCATTAACACAGGTAAATTATAGTTTTACAAATTATTTTATCAGTTTCGTTCGTTGCTAGCGCGTGCGTCGCGGTCGGCGGAGCGGGGGAACGAGAGAGTGAGTATGTTGTACGAATGAATCGGAAGGAAGGAGTCGTGAAAGAGGCACTGAAGATTTTTTTATATAATGTTGCCAGCGTTACATCCTCCCCCTACAACTCGAATAGCGCGTCCTCGAGTTCGAGTTGTATCTCCTAGCGCTAATACTAAAGCTCATATCGTCGCGGCCTACCCCTTTTACGCTTCTCGCGCACCGGCGGCTGTACGTCTCCTATGAATGGGGTCAACTGGGATACGTGGTATGTGCCTAACAGCTGACCATCGCCTATTCTCTCTAAGGAGTACGTAATGGGACTTAGAATGTCCCGGATCCTATAAGGTCCGTCACGTCTGGGGATGAATTTGGGTGTTTGCCCTTTTCCAGCGTCATTGGCCCCTTGGGTCTTTAATAACACCAAGTCGCCAGGAGAGTAATCAGGAGGGGGTCGTCTCCCCTCGTCAGCGTAACGTTTATGTGTCGCCTGAGCCTTCTCGTGAACGTCGCGAGCGTTCAGGAGCACGGTAGATAATTTCCGCAAATATGGTGCGATGCTCGTCACGGCGTTGTCACTTTCTACAAGAGCTCTCATCTCGGACATCACGTCGGCTGGAGCGCGTATCTCGCGGCCAAATGTCAAATAAGCCGGTGTATGTCCGGTGCTACTAGTGATAACAGAATTCATCGCGAAACGAATTGCAGGAAGATGTTTGTCCCACGTCGTATGATCTTGTCCGACTAATATCGCGAGTTGTGGTTTTAAATCGCGGTTTTTGCGTTCTACTGGGTTCGCCTGGGGATGGTATTTAGGTGTAAGCGATTGGCTTATGCCAAAGACGTGGCAAACCTGCTGCATCACATCTGAGATAAATTGGACACCATTATCGCTTATCACGCGTCTTGGCACGCCATACCTCAAGAATACCTCCGAAATTAGCGTCCTAGCGCAGTCGAACCCTGTAGCGTTTTGCAAGGCAAACAACTCGGTCCAACGGCTGCAAACATCTTCAACGATCAATATCCATTTATTATTGTCAGGTGTCTCTGGGAGTGGACCGAAGAGATCTACTGCGACTACCTCAAAGCGGCGAGCCGTCGCTGGTGTTAGAAGTAGGCCAGCCGGTTTCCTGTTATCCACTTTATACCGTTGACAGGGCACACACTTCTTCACGTAATCAGTGACGCTTTGCCTCATACCTGGCCAATAATATTTAGTACATAGTCGGCTGAGAGTGCGTTCCACCCCAACGTGCCCTGCTGTGGGAGCGTCATGGTAGTCGGCCAGTACTCTTTCACGTTCATGTGAAGGGACTACCAAACATGCAGCCTCCTCGTCTTCAATTTCAGGACCGTACCTGTACAATATACCATCTGATATAACATAACCCTTATCAGACCAGCCCCTCCCCCTGAAGGGATCGTCGGTTGCTTCCAAATCCTCGACGATTTTGCAAAGCTCGGGATCCTTCATTTGGTTCTCCCGAACGTCGCGAGGGCTTCTTGATGGTAAGTCTACCTCTGCGTAACATAAGTCGCACTTCGCATCTTCAGTGCACGGAGGTCTAGATAATGTATCGGCTATGGCGTTACACCTACCTGGAGTGTACTCAATCTGGAGGTTATACTCCTGTAGAGTCAGCGCCCACCTTGCTAAGCGCCCACTCGGAGATTTCAGACTCATCAGCCAGCGCAGGGGCTGGTGATCTGATTTAACAATTACTTCAGAACCTTCGATGTATCCGCGATATTTTGTTACTGCCCATACCACCGCGAGGGCCTCCCTCTCGGTCGTAGAGTAATTACGTTCGGGGCTAGTTAACAAACGACTAGCGTACTCCACTGGCCGTTCGTCGTGCCCATTTCCTTGCATGAGTACCGCTCCTAAACAGTATGCGCTGCTATCGGTT
This sequence comes from Pyrgus malvae, assembly GCA_911387765.1. NCBI lineage: Eukaryota > Metazoa > Arthropoda > Insecta > Lepidoptera > Hesperiidae > Pyrgus > Pyrgus malvae. Next base: position 7,020,745 of record OU426961.1, on the reverse strand, counting down.
CTGAGGATAAAAGGTTTCGTCTCGTCGGCCTGACGAAGGATCGGCGAGGAAGTAAGGAGTGTTTTAATTTTCTCGAAAGATTCCTGTTGAGGCGTTGACCATGTCCAGGTAGCACGCTTCTTCAAAAGTCCAGTCAGCGGTCTGGCAACTTCAGCATAGTCTGGGATAAAACGCCGGAACCAGCTGGATGTTTGTAAAAATGTCTTAAGATGTTTGACATCCTTCGGAGCAGGCATATCGGCTATAGCTGCCGTCTTCTCCGGGTCTACCTGAATGCCTCCTGGAACGATTATATGTCCCAAGAACTTAACAGAATCGCGAGCAAAATGACTTTTTTCGCGGTTGATTCGTAATTTAAACATTTCGAGACGATCAAATACGGCCTCTAGGTCTTTCAGGTGTTGCTCGAAGGTTCCTGATAGAATGACGAGGTCATCGAGGTAGGCCAGGAGTGTCACATTAGCAATACTCCTGCCTGACTTAAACCTGTCAATCAGCCTTTGGAACGTGGCCCCAGAGTTTCGAAGACCCATGGGCATCCTTTTAAACCGGAAGGTACCTAAAGGTGTCACGAAAGCGGTTTTATCGCGATCACAAGGTGCTACGGCGACCTGAAAATACCCTGATCGTAAATCGCATGTGGTCATATAATTCGAAGTTTTGGCTGCGTGGAGGACGTCCTCTATTCTTGGGAGCGGGTACCTATCGGGCTCAGTAACGGCATTTAGTTTTCGGTAATCCACACATAGCCTAACTCCGCCATCTTTCTTCGCGACCAGAACCACGTTTGCGGCCCAGGGCGATTCACACTCTTCAATTATGTCTGCGTCCAGTAGCTTCGCCAATTCTTCTTCTAGGATTGCCCTTTTACTTGGCGACATTCGATAAGGAGGTGAAGCTATAGGATTTTGAGATTCACTTACTTTGATGTGATGTTCGGCATAATCCGTCGGAGGTCCCTCGGTGGCGAAGCAAGCCGCCTTACTTATTAACAACGTGTTCAGCTGCGCCCGCTGACTAGACGTAAGCTTCGTGCCTTCGTTGCTTCTAAGGGTAAGCGTCGCCACATCCATCCGCATGAACTCTGTATTATCATTATTACACAATTCATAATTATCCAAAAAGAGATATTTATGTTGAGGCTCACTATTAAAACTATACGCGCCCTGCGGTAAATCCAGCAGGAGACCAGCCTGCGTAATGAAATCTCTTCCCAACAGCGTCCTGGTGTCGGCGCCAGGGAAGACCATGAAAGTGGTAGGTATGGTGCGTCCTTGTAGGTTAACGTTTGTCGAACCTACTAGTGTTGTGCGAACCTGCTGAGACCCGTCGGCAAGACCTACAGTGCGATTCGATTCTACAAATTCGACACCGGCTTCTTGCAGTAATCGATATAGGCTCGGGCTTGCGATACAGTGTGTCGCGCCCGTATCTAATATGGCGGCTCCCCGCCTGCCTACTATTTCAACACAAATAGACGGTTGCGCCTCTTCGTCGCAGTTGAAATGCGCGCCACGGAAATCTACTTTTGATGTAGACGCGCCCTTACAATTTTCACACTTGGAACGTATTACCCCCAGTTGACCACACCCATAGCAGCGTATGCCGTTTGGGGACTCCCCCTTGTCGGTAAAACTATTATCGTCGGCGGTATCGCCACCATCGACGTTACGCGGTTTTTTCCGGCAATCGTTAATGTTGTGACCGAATAATTTACAATAACTACATTTAAGTCGGATACGTTTCGACATATTTTTAGCATTAGTTTGTGGCTTTAACACTGAATTATTTTTAGCAAAATTAATCCCTATCGCAGACGACGGGTTAACATCGGCGGTTGGAGGGTTACCTATTCCGACGCCTGAACTTTTTAAATTAAAGTCGCTTACCTCTAGCATGGCCTCTTCCACTACTCTTACCGCATCAATAAGTTTATCTAGCCCGTCCACCGTGTCGCGAGGCACTCGCTTGCGTATTTTCCTATCTAACAAGCCGTACACTATGTCCGTCTTCATGATTTCACTGACACTATACGGTAACACTGATAACAAGCTTCTTAAACGCGACACAAATTGATCGGTACGCTCGTTGTTCCGTTGCTCAGCTGTGAACACGTCGCGTAATACTTGGTACGCGGGACGCGGTACGCCGTACATTCCTCGTAGACGTAGCAGTGCCTCCTTCCACGTTTGAACGGAAGACTTAACGCCTCTCCACCATACAGCTGCATCCCCGACGAGTAACATGGGTAATCCTCGTAATGCATGCTCGTCGCTGACGTCGGCGCAGTCTTTGAAGATCTCGACGGCGTCTATGAACGCTTCGAGTTCGTCGGCGTTTCGGGTTGATCCATCGAAACGCGCGGTACATCTGGAGAAGTTTCCAGGTTGTGGAACTTGTGTGCCAAACATTGACGGTGCCGGGGTACTAGATCCACCGGGTCCAGGAGAAATTCGCGTGCTAGCTACTAAAGACTCTAGCAGTAGCCGGTTTGCTTCACTCTGGCTGCTCGTAATGTTGGTGATGAGTGTGGAAAGTTGCTCCTCCGTCATCACAAAGCCTGTTGGCCTTGCGGCATCGTCTTCGTACGCGCTGGGGTCCGCCGCCATGCTTCTTCTCGTTTTCGGCATTGTTAGGTATGGCACGCGAGAGTCGGCGACCACGAAAATACTTTTATCGCGTAAGTAGAAGACGTTAAACAAAACGGGGTACAAATATTCATGTATTCGGTATTGAACACCCGTGGAATATTACGATATTTGACACGACACGCTCGCTTTTTCGCCCGATTTTATCAAAGGCGGCGCCGACAACGCGGAAAAATGGCGCGCGTAAAACTTTTAGTTTTTCGTAATTTAAGTTCTTTTACACTTGAACACTATTCTCGACCTTTGCGTAAGATCGGCCACTAGTTGGGAGCCATTGTAAACTTATTGTTTATTACTTTATTTTGCATTAACACAGGTAAATTATAGTTTTACAAATTATTTTATCAGTTTCGTTCGTTGCTAGCGCGTGCGTCGCGGTCGGCGGAGCGGGGGAACGAGAGAGTGAGTATGTTGTACGAATGAATCGGAAGGAAGGAGTCGTGAAAGAGGCACTGAAGATTTTTTTATATAATGTTGCCAGCGTTACATCAGTCATTTGTATTCTCTTTGAATTATCATTAACATTGCCGCGACCAAGACGATGGAATCATTCCCGACAAAGCCGACGAAACTTTGCGAATGAAAGGACTGAAGAAGAACAAAAAATTGCCCGTAAAGAGCGCCGCGTTGGTATGGCCCGACTTCGTGCTTTCTAATATATAAAATTCTCGTCTCGCAGTGTTTGTTGCCAAACTCCTCCGAAATGGCTCGACCGATACTCATGAAATATTGTGTGCATATTGGGTCGGTCTGAGAATCGGTTAACATCTATTATTATACCCTTAAATGTTAAGGGTGGTTCATCCTCAACATTTAAGCGCGGTACGGAGTTCGCGGGTACAGCTAGTATTTCACAAAATCTTTTATCATAAAATATATAGTTATGAAGTCTAATGTATGTAGATATGAAAAAGTGGTCATGCGTAAACATGAGCAATAGGGCATGGCATACGGCAACAATAGGGCACGCTAATGGTGTCTAGTGGGTACATGGCCGTAATGCAGCCCTACGTTTAATGCGTCTAGTGGGTACATGACCGTAATGAGACCCTTTTCTCTGCCTGGCCGCGATGCCTGAGGGTTATAGAAGCCCTCATATTGGCGTATTGGTAATGCGGACTTGCAATGCGGATAAGTTTTATAAGTTGACGGAAATTAAATTTCTAAAAGGAAATTTATTTGTTTAAAGAGAACCGACGCTGAGTTTTACATCGTATACGATGTATGCTATCTTCCATCAAGAATTTAATATCTCTTTTTAGCTCCTTATTTCTGTAAAAGTTCTAATGTACTTACATAACCAGGTCCCATTAAACTTTCATCTTTTACGTCATAGCCATAAGTGATGATGCGTAATGAAACTAGCCATCGGGATGACCTATGTTTAATGCGTCTTGTGGGAATACGGCCACAATTCGGTTTTATATTGCCTATTTGTCTGCCTGCCCGCTATTTCTTAGAGCTTCTATAGTAGTGGAATGCTTGTCATGAATTATGTATTTACGAATGTTATAATAAGATTTCGATGCGGACTGAATTTTAGAAGCTAGGCAAATTAAATTAAGACAAAAATTATTATTCAGTCCAGGGAGGAGGTGCTGAGGGACTGGACTGAAGGACCAGGGCACATCCACTCCAAAGCTCTGATTCGAGGATATGAGAAGAGTTATGCTGAAGAGCTATTAAAGCTCAACAGAAAAAATATCCATACGGTGACCAGAGTCCTTAGTGGAAATTGTAAACTTGGAAGACATATGTCGCTTCTAGAACTAAGTTCAACTGATACGTGCAGATATTGTGGGGAGGAAAGCGAGACACCACGCCACCTCCTTTTAAATTGTGGTGCGTTAAATCACAAGCTTAGCATTCATATATAGAGGCACGTACTGGATCTGGAGGTGGAGGTTCATGCATTGATATAAATGGCGTTCAACCCTCCGTCTCAGGGATGCGGAGCTCCCACCAAGATAAGCGCGGAAGTCTCACGCTCATCAATTAATAATTACGAAGTGGAAGGAGACAGTGGCCTATCCCAGAGCTGGCGCCAGAACTGTCGAGGCTATCCGTCCTGTCCTTGAATATTGGATGGATAGGCGGCACGGGTCACTGACCTTCCGGCTGGAACAGGTGCTTTTCGGGCATGGCCTTCATGGACCTCTAGGTGATGCGCGCGCTTTTCATTTGTGCGCCCCCTAGAAGTTGACGGTTCACTTCCACAAGATCGAGGATTATTACTAGGGGGAAGAGACTTACGCTGATGAGGTCGCGGAAGAATGTAAGAGCATACCCGTGAACCTCACAAAAAATATGCTGAGTATCACCGTTAAGTAATTCTGTTGAAAGTCCGAAAGCGTACTTTTGGTCGCTGGCTTTATGATAAAATATAATTCACGAGATAATAACTTTTTGAACTATTTTTTTATATGTAGTATATGTGCAGTATGTAAGTTTTCATACAAAAGGCGTCAACGAAACATGAATATTGAAACAATTTGAAAGTTTTTGTGATAACAACTTGAAATGAAGTTTCATGGACCGTTTGAAATTTTGACAGCACTTTGTGATAAGATAAGAATTAAGTAAAATCCGATTAAAAGTTCAGTTTAGATGTTCTCGTCAAAGTTTACGGCAATCTTTCCGAGTCTTAGTTGGAAATATCAGGAGGAGAACCCGCAAAAATATTTAGCAAGGTTTTTTTCTTAAATGTATTTCAATAAGTGTTATGCATTAATTGGAACACTCTTGGTAGACCAATAAGACAAAAATGAATTGTTGGCTTATTTTGTTTCATAAACATCACTAATATAATATGATATACCCGCGATCGTACTGAAGACGTGCGCATCCGAGTTGATTCCCGTCTTAACGCGCTTATTTTCGCTTTCCTACACCACAAGTAAAGTACCGTCTTCGTGGAATACGCCCAATACCGAAAAAGGGTGACCGCAGTGACCTGTCCAATTACAAGCCCATTGCGATAACCTCCCTACTCTTTAAGGTGATGGAGCGTGTTATAAACAACGCAGCTCCTTAGATACCTCGATAAGCACCGATTCATTAGCGATCGTTAGTATGGCTTTCGCCAGGGCCGATCGGCCGGTGATCTCTTGGTGTACCTCAGACACCGCTGGGCTGCAGCCATCGAAGGTAACGGGGATATCGATCCAGGCTGACTGCCAGAGCCTTTGCGATCAAAGGCATTTAAACGGGTCTGGCTCAGGGCCCTGTTCGCGAAGCTTCCATCTTACGATCTTCCCTCGAGGCTATGCAACTGAGTGGCCAGCTTTTTGTCCGAGCGGCAGATTAAGGTCATTGTTGACGGATGTTGCTCAAATATGAAGCACATTAACGCCGGTGTTCCCCAAGGCTCAGTACGTGATAGTACGGTGGACGCACTATACACCTGTCGAGCCTCTAGGTCACAAGTGGAGGAAAGCAGAATCAAACTTGTGTCTGAAGTCGAGAACTCTCTGGAGCGGGTCTAGGAATGGGGTCGACTTAACCTTGTCGAGTTTAACCTCACGAATTACTACGTTTACTACTTTAGTAATAGTTAGTATTATTTTCTATTAGAGTTATGTTACAACAACAACTTTTTTCAAAATGTGGTAAGTGAAGATTGGACTAAAAAAAAGGTTGAACTAGTTTTTTATATTTTGGAATTCTCTACGGAAAGTAAGGAATATGTTGCACCAACCCTTATTCGAGCAACGTGGTGAAGTAAGCTCTGGCTGCAACCCTTTTTTGCGTCCCACTGCTGGGCATGGGTCTCTCCCCTTTATTGGGGAGGAAGTAAGCTCTAGTCATCCCCAATAGTAGGGAAGTCCCGTGCCCAGCAGTGGGACGCACAAAGGGTTGCAGCCACAGAACATTATTAACAGAAGCTAGAATGGAAATGTGGGCGGGGCAGACGTCGCCAAGGAATTTTGAGCAAACGCTCAAAACTCCAAAATCTCTACAGAAACACGCGATCGTGCTTACGATATGCATGCTTGCGTGCGTGCTTGGGTGTGATTCGTTCATTTGAAATCGCGTGATTGTGCGGCGCTAAGATTGGCTAGATTTGAAATTGCAAATATGTGCGTAAGCTTCGTATTTATTTAAGTACAGACGTAATGGAGGTGAAAGGCGGGGCTTAATCGGCGACACTAGTCTTCATACAAACGGCGTATTATTGCCGTTCTACCTCTTTTAATAATGTTCAGTGGTTGCAGCCTTAGGTATGATAAAATTGATTCAATAAAATTTTTCGACTATACGAAAGAATCGTTTCTAAACATTAACAGTACTTTTTAATAAGATAGAAATTGAGTTTGGCCCGACTGTAAAGTTTTCGTTCGATGTTCTCTGCTAAAATAAGGGAGACCTTTTTGAGGTTGAGGTTTAGGTGAGTTGGGAGTGTCGGGGGGATACCTCAAAAATATTAAACATTGTTTTTGCTTCCCCCTGCTTTGATTCATCCCTTGAAATTGGACAATTGGATCATTTAGAAGTGTGTTAATCATTAGAACCTCAAGAAATACGTCATTTTGCTGTTTATATTAATTTTTCACGTAGAGATTCGCTAGATAAGTGTATTAAGGCTAAAAAACATTTTCAAACATTAATCTACATACTATATAAATACTTTCAATGTAATTGTAAATAACTGTGGTCGATACTGCGCAATTTAAAAAATATATTAAATACTTCAATTAGGTAGTACGTAATATCATAGAATATTACGTAACACTTTGTTACGTAACAGTTTTATTATGGGAACATATTAGTGTACGTCTATAGGTACAACTATATGTTACTACAAAACTCAAAAGTTTTATGAACCATTTATAAGGTTGATTAGATATAAATTGGGTTGAACCCTGCTCAAAAGTTTTCTTACTACCTTTCCGAGGTTTTAGCAAGTCGGACACATGGGACAGTAATACTGCAAAATATATGTTTTTGCTTGGATCCCGGTATTACGAATGATCGATTGGAACGCTTTTGCCAGGCCAGTGATGAGGATAAAACGATTGACTGCTTTTACCTGACTCCGACAAAGCAAAAAATAGGGATATGATTTTATATAATACGTATGGTAGGTAAGAATGTATATACGATTATCTGTACTGACATATGTCAGTACACGTAATCGTATATACATACTTACCTTCCATACGGGAGTAAGAAAGTAACAGATACCTACATATATATGTAGGGTTATCTGTTACTTTCTTTCTTCCAAATTACTGTAACGGCTGAGCACTACAACACTAAATAACGGTCACCTATCTCACTCCTGACCGCACCCGTATCGCTTAGCTGCGTAAATCGCTTGACCTCTACGCCAGCCATAGGGTTGACAAATTGCTTGAGCTCTACGCCAGCCTCAGGGCCGGCACTACAATAGAAGATAATGAATATTTTGATCTTTTGATGGGAATATTTTGTTGTTTGATAAAATATTACACTGGTCCACCATGTCTTTTTTGCCCCAGAAATAAGATTAATTTTGTATTGATTATATTAACATCTCATAAAACCATTAACGATTAAATTACAATATTGGCTCTTTTTTGAATCACTACTTTCATTTTACATTATAAAAATCGAAGAACAAGAAAAAATAGCAGATATTTATAGTGGTAGTTTTGTTTTGAAAAATTAGGATACTTCGAAATAAATAGGAAAATGTCGAAAACGTATGTTATATTTCCATAAAACGCCTTTTATGAGATTTTTTTTTATAATTTTGCAAGGAACAATCACTTTATAAGGACCAGGAGTAATCTGCCATCATGTGACAATCCCATCGATCCTGATACCTTCATTACATCACTTTTTTGGTGGAACCGCTCTCCCTGTTCCTCACTATAGTTTCCTAAATTATCCAGAAATTTATCCAGATGATTGTGGAGATAATGTAACTTGATACACTTGTAGTAATAAGCCGATATAATTGTTCAAAATGTAAAATCATAAAAAAACAAGAACACAATATTCAGTACTTTCATGAATGTATCCGTAATTCGGACACTTAAAAACATAAAAATGCAAAGATATCCAGTTCAACACATTTTTTTTTGTAGAGCTGTGATATCGTAAAGCGTACTTTTTCAGTCGAGTTAATCTTTTAAAATAAACATTTTTTCTAATTTATATAATAACGACAAAGTATTAATTCGTAAGAAAAGTTACTTAATCGAATGTTCCTTTGGATACCTTAAGTGTATAAGCTTTTAAGTGGACTTAAAAAACATTAACTAGTGTAAAAATCAGACCAAAGGCATATTCGCATAGGTATTTTGTAAATAAGAAATTTGATAAGTTAAACTGAAATTTAAGAGGTAGATAAGAAAATCTTAGAAAAGTTTGCATCAAAAAACCACTCAGAAGTTTTATGAACTGATTGAAATTTTGACAGGACTTGTAATAAGACTTAAATTGAGTTAAATCCGACATAAAATTATCTTTCGGTATTCTCGGGTGATATTTCTGGGTCTTTTGGGTTCCGTAGCCAAAGACTAAATGTGGAGCCCTTATAGAACTATACAGTTAAATCTTGGTAGGAAGACGTATATTAAGAACCGCCTCCAGATTATTTATACACAGAAAAATAAAGGGACACCTCCATAAAAAAAATTAGGATTCTATACACAAAGAGTGAAATAGGACTTGTGGGACCCTATTACACCCTATTTATTACCCTATCACTCCGCTGTCCGTCCGTCCGTCTGTCTGTCTGTCCATCTGTCACCAGGCTGTATCTCATGAACCGTGATATTTAAACAGTTGAAATTTTCACAGATAATTAGTTGTTTTCTTGGGTGTCGCTATAGCAACAAATACTAGAAAAAACAGAATAAATTAATTATTTAAGGGGGTTCCCATACAACAAAACGTGATTTTTTTTTGCTCGTTGTCGCTCGATATTAATAGGTTTTGAGGAAAGATATAGAGGATAGGTCTAAAAAAATTATATCGAGGTTGCTGATACAATTTTTTCCCTATGTCAAAGGTTTGAAAGATTTCAATTTCCAAAACGATTTTCGGAAACCGCTAATATAACTTTGTTATTTAGACAAACACTATGAAAAACAAAATTATTTATTGCAGGCGATGTAATTATAAGGCGATTGCCACGGAACTCTTCATAAGTCCGGCTCACACTTGGTCGCTATTGGCAAGTTGGAAAGACGATGATGCCGCAAAATATTTTTACCAATGTTTTTTGCTTCGATCCCTGTTACGATTGATCAATTGAAACGCTTTGACAGACCGATGATGGGGTTAAACGTTTGGCTGCTTCTCATTCCTTTCATCTTTATGATAAGTTGGAAGGACTTTAGGCATATTCGAGTTCTAGCGTCGTTTTATTGAGTTTTTTGTAACTGGCAAAGTAAATTTCGTCGGGTGGAAAATGCAACTTTTGAAGGAGATTTCTAATTTCAATGGAGCCGAAATTTTGTATACACGCTTAGATTGAATGACAATTCAATTATAATCTACGTACTCAGTATTGATATAAACATAAAATGCCCGCCCGCTGCAACAAAATAGCGGATAAGATATTGACAAAAAACATCAAAGCATTTAATTGAAAAAAAGGAAATAGAAAAGTCGTAAGTGCCGTTTTATTATGTCATAACGTTATTTCTCTTGATGAGCTGAATCAAAACTTTGCCATACCTGTACATGGTCCTCCAAACCAAAGTTGTTCAAGAAAGTGAACTATGGCCTCAATCCATAGTGAAGGGAGACTTGTGCCTAGTGTGACTTTAAAAAATAAAAACGATACAAATTTGGTTTGTAACTCAAACGCGACATGGCGATCCGGTCGGGAAAGAAAGATTTATTCTCGTTGCGCCGATATATGGACTAGGGTCCATGGAGCGAGGCATGCAGCTGTACTCACTAAGGCAGTTGTCCCACCGCCGAAAAGAGAACTACTAACTATCGGCATTCGCACACTCGCTAATAGCTCAGCGACAAAACTATTGAAACTACATACTGGCTGCAACCCTTTTTGCGTCCTGCTTATTGGGGAGGCCAGGAATGTCGGATGTATTCAAAATCGCCCGTTCTACCTCTTTTAATAATGTTCAGTGGTTGCAGCCTTAGGTATGATAAAATTGATTCAATAAAATTTTTCGACTATACGAAAGAATCGTTTCTAAACATTAACAGTACTTTTTAATAAGATAGAAATTGAGTTTGGCCCGACTGTAAAGTTTTCGTTCGATGTTCTCTGCTAAAATAAGGGAGACCTTTTTGAGGTTGAGGTTTAGGTGAGTTGGGAGTGTCGGGGGGATACCTCAAAAATATTAAACATTGTTTTTGCTTCCCCCTGCTTTGATTCATCCCTTGAAATTGGACAATTGGATCATTTAGAAGTGTGTTAATCATTAGAACCTCAAGAAATACGTCATTTTGCTGTTTATATTAATTTTTCACGTAGAGATTCGCTAGATAAGTGTATTAAGGCTAAAAAACATTTTCAAACATTAATCTACATACTATATAAATACTTTCAATGTAATTGTAAATAACTGTGGTCGATACTGCGCAATTTAAAAAATATATTAAATACTTCAATTAGGTAGTACGTAATATCATAGAATATTACGTAACACTTTGTTACGTAACAGTTTTATTATGGGAACATATTAGTGTACGTCTATAGGTACAACTATATGTTACTACAAAACTCAAAAGTTTTATGAACCATTTATAAGATTGATTAGATATAAATTGGGTTGAACCCTGCTCAAAAGTTTTCTTACTACCTTTCCGAGGTTTTAGCAAGTCGGACACATGGGACAGTAATACTGCAAAATATATGTTTTTGCTTGGATCCCGGTATTACGAATGATCGATTGGAACGCTTTTGCCAGGCCAGTGATGAGGATAAAACGATTGACTGCTTTTACCTGACTCCGACAAAGCAAAAAATAGGGATATGATTTTATATAATACGTATGGTAGGTAAGAATGTATATACGATTATCTGTACTGACATATGTCAGTACACGTAATCGTATATACATACTTACCTTCCATACGGGAGTAAGAAAGTAACAGATACCTACATATATATGTAGGGTTATCTGTTACTTTCTTTCTTCCAAATTACTGTAACGGCTGAGCACTACAACACTAAATAGCGGTCACCTATCTCACTCCTGACCGCACCCGTATCGCTTAGCTGCGTAAATCGCTTGACCTCTACGCCAGCCATAGGGTTGACAAATTGCTTGAGCTCTACGCCAGCCTCAGGGCCGGCACTACAATAGAAGATAATGAATATTTTGATCTTTTGATGGGAATATTTTGTTGTTTGATAAAATATTACACTGGTCCACCATGTCTTTTTTGCCCCAGAAATAAGATTAATTTTGTATTGATTATATTAACATCTCATAAAACCATTAACGATTAAATTACAATATTGGCTCTTTTTTGAATCACTACTTTCATTTTACATTATAAAAATCGAAGAACAAGAAAAAATAGCAGATATTTATAGTGGTAGTTTTGTTTTGAAAAATTAGGATACTTCGAAATAAATAGGAAAATGTCGAAAACGTATGTTATATTTCCATAAAACGCCTTTTATGAGATTTTTTTTTATAATTTTGCAAGGAACAATCACTTTATAAGGACCAGGAGTAATCTGCCATCATGTGACAATCCCATCGATCCTGATACCTTCATTACATCTGGATGGCACGTCAGTGCCCCGCCAAGTCGAGCGCAAAGCAAACACTGCCGTACCATCCTTTACTGGAACCATTTCGCCGCATTTTCAGGCCCCTATTTGAGAACCTCTGGATAAGACCAGAGCGCTGAAATTTTCATCATCCAGTAAGCTATAATCACATACTTAAAATACAAAATTTCAAGTCTGTAGGTTATTTAGTTCCGAAGCTAAGCGAAAGCAAAGTTTCGCATTTACGACACTCACTCACTCATGGATCATCAAAATAGAACTAGTACTTCCCATAAACTCAGAGAGCTGAAATTTGGTACAGAGTTAGGGTTTAATGGCCACATAAAGGGAAAACTATAAAAACTAGGATAACTAGGATTATTTAGTACTCTTGGTCCATCCTTTACTGGAACCATTTCGCCACATTTTCAGGCCCCTATTAGAGAATCTCTGGATAAGACCAGAGAGCTGAAATTTTCATCATCCAGTAAGCTATAAACACATACTTAAAATCCAAAATTTCAAGTCTGTATGTCATTTAGTTCCGCTGTTAAGCGAAAGCAAAGTTTCGCATTTTCGTTCGCATTTACGACACTCACCTCACTCATAAAATCAAAATAGAACTAGTACTTCCCATAAACTCAGAGAGCTGAAATTTGGTACAAAGTTAGGGTTTAATGGCCACATAAAGGGAAAACTATAAAAACTAGGATAACTAGGATTATTTAGTACTCTTGGTCCATCCTTTACTGGAACCATTTCGCCACATTTTCAGGCCCCTATTAGAGAACCTCTGGATAAGACCAGAGAGCTGAAATTTTCATCATCCAGTAAGCTATAAACACATACTTAAAATCCAAAATTTCAAGTCTGTAGGTCATTTAGTTCCGCTGTTAAGCGAAAGCAAAGTTTCGCATTTTCGTTCGCATTTACGACACTCACCTCACTCATAAAATCAAAATAGAACTAGTACTTCCCATAAACTCAGAGAGCTGAAATTTGGTACAGAGTTAGGGTTTAATGGCCACATAAAGGGAAAACTATAAAAACTAGGATAACTAGGATTATTTAGTACTCTTGGTCCATCCTTTACTGGAACCATTTACCGCATTTTCAGGCCCCTATTTGAGAACCTCTGGATAAGACCAGAGCGCTGAAATTTTCATCATCTAGTAAACTATAAATACATACTTAAAATCCAAAATTTCAAGTCTGTAGGTCATTTAGTTCCGAAGTTAAGCGAAAGCAAAATTTTGTTTATTTAGTTAGATAGTACCTGGGGGCGTCCAGCGTTGCTCGGAATAAAACAATTTATTTACTTGGTTTGCAAAACATTCATTGACTTAGTGTTACTTTACAAATCCTTTTGAAATACCTAGCTCCCAATTAAAAAAAATGTCACAAAAATAAAAATGCAACTTGCTTACTTGAGATTTGAACCCGCGTCTCAAGCACCGAAATCGGTTTTCGTAACCATTCGACCAAGAAAGCTTTAATTTCATTGACGAAATTTTTATAGAGGTCTTTCATAATTATCGACATTGTCATTTGTTTGAAGGGTGGATTGTCAGTTTATTTAGTTAGATAGTACCTGGACGCCCGAGCGTTGCTCGGAATAAAACAATTTATTTACTTGGTTTATTTTTAAGCAAAACATTCATTGACTTAGTGTTACTTTACAAATCCTTTTGAAATACCTAGCTCCCAATTAAAAAAAATTGTCACAAAAATAAAAATGCAACTTACTTGAGATTTGAACCCTGGTCTCTAGCTCCGTAGTCGGCTTTCGTAACCATTCGACCAAGAAGGCTTTAATTTCATTGACGAAATTTTTATAGAGGTCTTTCATAATTATCGACATTGTCATTTGTTTGAAGGGTGGATTGTCAAACTTGTATATAAGACCCAGTGTATGAAATTTTTTAAAGCAATCGCAAATAAATGGGGCTCGAAGTCACATCCTTTCTTCGACTCCGAGAATAAGTGACCCGAAGTTTTTTCGAACCTCAACCCCCTCTCCTCGAGTCCTCCAGGAGGCAGGACAGTAGGTAATTCCTTTGGTAGAAAGTTCATTGATTTTATTATGTAATTATTAATATTAATTATTTTAACACTTGTCTAATAATAAAGATAAAGAGTTAACGGTATGTTTATAGTTTGTATAGATTGAGTAGGTTCAGTATTATTTTCTTTGAGTTTTTTTTATTAAGATCTAATTTAATCTAGCCTATTGCGTCCCAATGCTGAGCGAATGCCTCCCCTTCTGCTTTTAATACGCATATAAATAAAATTAAAGGAAAACTCTGGATAAGACAAGATTGGCTTTTATACTTATACTTACAAGTATACAAGAAGAAACAGTCGAACGATTAACTTTATTGTACTCGAACATTACATAGGTAAATTAAATAAACAAATTACACTAAAATATTAATTTCGCTCATTTGGTCAAAATATCATGCATTGGACTAAGAGTGGCGATGATACCCACATACGTTGCTAGATGGCGCTGACTGTATTTTAAAACGCGCTTGCGGCCGCGTTACAGTCGACTCGTTTACGACATTCTTCTACTGCGCTTGAAAACGTTTGCTATGGATTAGGAGGGATTATTTGCATTTTGTTGATTTCGCTTATTATTTCGTGAGGTTTGCTAAGGTTTAGGGCATGCATCAATGCGAAATACCTAATCACAAGCCACGCCTCTACCCTGCGGCGGGGTGATGCTGCCCTTGCGGGGATTCGCCATCTATCGGTGACTTTAAGTAAAAATAAGTTGATTTCTAAATTACGAGCCAGCGCCACCTAGCGGAACAACGAAGAAGCTCTTATACAACGAAGAAGCTCAAATAACTGTCTTGCACAACAATGTCATTTAGTAACAGAATTATTTTGAACAAATACGTATAATATATCAGCAACGCGGAGACTTGAATTCTGCCCGCGATTTCGTCCATGTGGATTTCAGATTTGTGGCAGTTGTTTTATTATCCTTACACTTTCCCGGCATAAATAAAATCCTAAATGTTGACCCGGCTTATTATGAAGACTTCAATAAATCGGTTTAGTAGCTTTTGCGTGATGCGCGCACAGGCAAACAGATATATACATAGATAGACAAAGATAAATTTAAAAAAATTAGTAATTCGTCACCTTTGCTGATATTTATTATAAGTACTTAGTACCTACAGTACTTAAACATTGCAAAAAATACGAATGTACAGCTTCGACTGTTCTACGATTGTACAGTGAGCCGCAGCTCAAATGTAAAATTATAAATAAAGTAAAAAAATCGATACTTAAAATAAATTCACAATTTTGTTCACTTTTTTAATGAATCAGAAACGGAAAAACGTTTTCACTGTTAAAAATATATTTGTGGTTGAGGACTAATTTTACAAAAACTATACAAGTGGGAATCGAACCCAGAACACTCCTACGTAATGCACGAGATTTTATTACGAGCTACGCTCACTACTTCACTAAAAGTGAAATAAAGGATCAGTATGGCTACACATTACGTAAGGATTTCTCGTTGTCGTCAGTCTATCGACTCAGTCGATATAGATAGGGGCAGTGTAATTGTAGGTTTTTATTTATGAAACAAAATTGATTACAGTGTAAAAAAATAAACACCTAAAGTATATAATGAATCATAGCTTTGTACCTAGGTTACGTACTTTTCTCTTGTTCATGTAGACTTTTTTCGGCCGTAAGAATTTCAAATATTTATGTTTTCAGTCTGTCTTTTTATAAGCTTTTTTATTGTAAAAATTATTTGTAATTTTAAAATAGTAAAAAAAACATAAATTTAAATAATAAAAAACATATGCTACGCTGGGGATCGAACCTGAGTCGTATTGCAAACGTGAGTGAAACAAGACTTCAAAAACTTGACTACAGACGCTACTGTCCAAATCGTGAAATAAGGACCAAGTGTGACTACCGAGTAACCTAAATATTCTTTGCTCATAAATAGACAGCTAGCCTAAAATAAAATATATTACGAATAAAAGTATTGTAAATCGATTATCGATGTAATCGATATATCGGGTATTGTTTCTAACTAAATATACAAGTGCAAGAGTTCTACTTTACATTTTTTCTTCGTTCATTTAAGCTATTTGCTTTCGTTTGAATTGTAAATATTTCCGTTTTGATAATTTATTTTTACTTTTATTTCCCATTTTCTAAACTTTAAAATTACCTAATTCTTACTAAAAATAATAACTTATACCTAATACTTACTTACATACTAAGAAACAAAATATATTTTCAAAACTAAACAAAATGAAATAAAATTTGAAATTTTCGTATTTCGCGGGCGATTCGGGCATAAGTAAGTACGCGTCCATCGTTGACAGTGGTCACGGGTGGTATTATCGTATTATGGTGGGATGGGAGTGGTGAAGAGAAGAGAGTGATAGCATGCGTTACTTCAGCGCTCGCGAGGAAAAGATAGCATCATCTTATTTATGTCGTAAGCGCCAAATCGAAAAACATTTTTCGTTAAAAAACTAAAACAAAACATAGAAAACTGTTTGCATATTATTATAAAGCTTTCTATAATAATATTAGCTTGTTGTAAAAAAATAATGATAAATACTTACATTCAAACTCGTTTTGACATAAAATGATAAAAATTGAAAATATTGTCCTAATTTTGAAAAATAATTCTATCGAGAAAATTTTATGGCATCGTGTTTTCTGTTGCATAAAAATTTAGTAAATATAATGAAAATTCAGATTATGTAAAAACTATTTCTCCAGTCGTTTCTACAAAATGAAACATATTCAATTGCAATACCTACTCCTTTTTTATTAATGCATGCCCTTAATTAGCAGGTTGTTATTATAACAATTCTAAGATTTGAATAGGTACCTATGTTAGGAATATTCTGATTAGTGACGTATTACTGATTATTACTTAATTATTAGATTTGAAAGAAGTTTTAATTGAATGCTTTATTTAATTGTTACTTATTTAGTACTCTTAGTTTTCTAGGTTTAATTTACAGTTAGGCAGTACTTCGAATAAAAAGAAAAAAACTGTGTCAAATAAGAAAATCTAATAAAATAAATCAATATGCCCACGTTTCTACAAAAAGAAGTGAAATCCCACCAAAACATTCTGTAAAAAACTAGCCAAGTCTCGATGGAGCTGCTTGTTTATCTCTAAAAAGTAATGAAATCTAGAGAAAGTCGTGCCAAGTCTAAGGTTCCTTACTGCGATTTCTTTATTATTATAGTTAATGTTGTGTGACTTGGCCGTTGAAGGATACACAAGTGATATTTTATGTTAGATCGGTGGTCGATTTGACGCTCCAAAAAGAAGTGAGCAGAAGTCAGCATTCTCAATGCTGAATGCATGTGTTGCACAATCAACAACAGCCTAAAATGAGACACTAGCGTCCAATTACCAATACCAGTATGGGCTATTATCTCGCTTAATATGGTACATACATGGTACGTACATGAACATAGGTAGTTAAAACATATATAACATTACGTGTAAACAAAAAGAATGTTCAACGGCCAAGTCACACAACGTTAACTATAATAATAAAGAAATCGCAGTAAGGAACCTTAGACTTGGCACGACTTTCTCTAGATTTCATTACTTTTTAGAGATAAACAAGCAGCTCCATCGAGACTTGGCTAGTTTTTTACAGAATGTTTTGGTGGGATCACTTTTTTGGTGGAACCGCTCTCCCTGTTCCTCACTATAGTTTCCTAAATTATCCAGAAATTTATCCAGATGATTGTGGAGATAATGTAACTTGATACACTTGTAGTAATAAGCCGATATAATTGTTCAAAATGTAAAATCATAAAAAAACAAGAACACAATATTCAGTACTTTCATGAATGTATCCGTAATTCGGACACTTAAAAACATAAAAATGCAAAGATATCCAGTTCAACACATTTTTTTTGTAGAGCTGTGATATCGTAAAGCGTACTTTTTCAGTCGAGTTAATCTTTTAAAATAAACATTTTTTCTAATTTATATAATAACGACAAAGTATTAATTCGTAAGAAAAGTTACTTAATCGAATGTTCCTTTGGATACCTTAAGTGTATTTAGCTTTTAAGTGGACTTAAAAAACATTAACTAGTGTAAAAATCAGACCAAAGGCATATTCGCATAGGTATTTTGTAAATAAGAAATTTGATAAGTTAAACTGAAATTTAAGAGGTAGATAAGAAAATCTTAGAAAAGTTTGCATCAAAAAACCACTCAGAAGTTTTATGAACTGATTGAAATTTTGACAGGACTTGTAATAAGACTTAAATTGAGTTAAATCCGACATAAAATTCTCTTTCGGTATTCTCGGGTGATATTTCTGGGTCTTTTGGGTTCCGTAGCCAAAGACTAAATGTGGAGCCCTTATAGAACTATACAGTTAAATCTTGGTAGGAAGACGTATATTAAGAACCGCCTCCAGATTATTTATACACAGAAAAATAAAGGGACACCTCCATAAAAAAAATTAGGATTCTATACACAAAGAGTGAAATAGGACTTGTGGGACCCTATTACACCCTATTTATTACCCTATCACTCCGCTGTCCGTCCGTCCGTCTGTCTGTCTGTCCATCTGTCACCAGGCTGTATCTCATGAACCGTGATATTTAAACAGTTGAAATTTTCACAGATAATTAGTTGTTTTCTTGGGTGTCGCTATAGCAACAAATACTAGAAAAAACAGAATAAATTAATTATTTAAGGGGGTTCCCATACAACAAAACGTGATTTTTTTTTGCTCGTTGTCGCTCGATATTAATAGGTTTTGAGGAAAGATATAGAGGATAGGTCTAAAAAAATTATATCGAGGTTGCTGATACAATTTTTTCCCTATGTCAAAGGTTTGAAAGATTTCAATTTCCAAAACGATTTTCGGAAACCGCTAATATAACTTTGTTATTTAGACAAACACTATGAAAAACAAAATTATTTATTGCAGGCGATGTAATTATAAGGCGATTGCCACGGAACTCTTCATAAGTCCGGCTCACACTTGGTCGCTATTGGCAAGTTGGAAAGACGATGATGCCGCAAAATATTTTTACCAATGTTTTTTGCTTCGATCCCTGTTACGATTGATCAATTGAAACGCTTTGACAGACCGATGATGGGGTTAAACGTTTGGCTGCTTCTCATTCCTTTCATCTTTATGATAAGTTGGAAGGACTTTAGGCATATTCGAGTTCTAGCGTCGTTTTATTGAGTTTTTTGTAACTGGCAAAGTAAATTTCGTCGGGTGGAAAATGCAACTTTTGAAGGAGATTTCTAATTTCAATGGAGCCGAAATTTTGTATACACGCTTAGATTGAATGACAATTCAATTATAATCTACGTACTCAGTATTGATATAAACATAAAATGCCCGCCCGCTGCAACAAAATAGCGGATAAGATATTGACAAAAAACATCAAAGCATTTAATTGAAAAAAAGGAAATAGAAAAGTCGTAAGTGCCGTTTTATTATGTCATAACGTTATTTCTCTTGATGAGCTGAATCAAAACTTTGCCATACCTGTACATGGTCCTCCAAACCAAAGTTGTTCAAGAAAGTGAACTATGGCCTCAATCCATAGTGAAGGGAGACTTGTGCCTAGTGTGACTTTAAAAAATAAAAACGATACAAATTTGGTTTGTAACTCAAACGCGACATGGCGATCCGGTCGGGAAAGAAAGATTTATTCTCGTTGCGCCGATATATGGACTAGGGTCCATGGAGCGAGGCATGCAGCTGTACTCACTAAGGCAGTTGTCCCACCGCCGAAAAGAGAACTACTAACTATCGGCATTCGCACACTCGCTAATAGCTCAGCGACAAAACTATTGAAACTACATACTGGCTGCAACCCTTTTTGCGTCCTGCTTATTGGGGAGGCCAGGAATGTCGGATGTATTCAAAATCGCCCGTTCTACCTCTTTTAATAATGTTCAGTGGTTGCAGCCTTAGGTATGATAAAATTGATTCAATAAAATTTTTCGACTATACGAAAGAATCGTTTCTAAACATTAACAGTACTTTTTAACCTTTAAGTATGGACGTCATTTTTTCTTAACACTACTGTGGACGTGGAGTCTCACAGACTCCTATATACACACACATTTTTTTTTTGGAATTTGATATAAGATCGCTTTAAAACCGATTGAATATTAAAGTTAAGTTATTTAGCAATAAATTGACGTGCTTATATAATCAACTTTTATTTCAAAAATTATAGAAATTTAAAAAATCAAAAATTATGTCACTTTTCAGTTTAAATCTACGTAGGTTACATTTTTAGGTATTAAAAACCGCTAAACTTATTACTTTAACAAAATGAGTCTTTTTTCTCAAAATATAATATAAAGAAAACCAAAAACACAAAACATCTACTTCATGTAACAAATATACAAAAAAATGACAACAGTCTAATAACGTAAATTTATTGGCAGTCAGTGCACAACGGTCTCGAACATTGGAGGCACACAGGTTTGTTGCACCCAACACAAACATGGGTAGTCATCCTATGTTTTTTCGCGGGACAGATTCTACATGCTCTTCTGCTTCCTTGACTGGTTTCCTGATCCTGGATATCTTCTGTAACCATATCATTACCTAAAACTCGAGCCATGGTCAACCTCAGCTCTCTTGGCAATCGTGTATTTGTAACACGTCTTTGCACATGAGGCACCACAAGCACACGTGCTAATTTTTTAGGGAATCTCCTCTCCGCAGTTTTTGATTGGTGCATGTTATATAAAATGTACGCATTCATGGCACTCAAGTCTAGGACACGATATAGCAACTACTAGAACTAGATTTTTTTTCTTGAACAGTCAATCCGGTACCATCAGAGTCTTTTCCAGAGTAAATATACCCATTATAAAAATAATAGTTCTTGGCATCACATAGGGCTCGTATCACATAGGGCTCGTATCACATAGGGCTCGTATTATCAATCCATTACCAGGCTATTTTGGTATGTATGATATCATGTGACTCCTCGAAATTTGACGAGCATTTCATCCATTGTAACACATTCGCTCAATTCATACAGCTGTTGAGAATAACTCATAAACTTATTGAAAATAGAGGATATGGCAGCCAACTTATCAGTCTTCATCCTCTCTTCACGATCATCTGGGTTGTCAAATCGAAGACACAAAAACAAAACCAGAATAAAATATGTCATAGGGCAACAATGGACGTGTAGCCTGACAGGCTCCGGTCAATATTTTGATGCTCATTACTTACGTGATATTCATCGGAAGACGCTACCTGCTCCCTCGTTGGTAGTTTTACAACTAAAACAAAAGCTACTGAGCCGCTCAATCGCGGGAAGTGGGGGGAATCAGGTGAAACTAAGAAAACGGAAACATCGAGTAGCCTGTGAGACTCCACGTCCATACTTAAAGGTTAATAAGATAGAAATTGAGTTTGGCCCGACTGTAAAGTTTTCGTTCGATGTTCTCTGCTAAAATAAGGGAGACCTTTTTGAGGTTGAGGTTTAGGTGAGTTGGGAGTGTCGGGGGGATACCTCAAAAATATTAAACATTGTTTTTGCTTCCCCCTGCTTTGATTCATCCCTTGAAATTGGACAATTGGATCATTTAGAAGTGTGTTAATCATTAGAACCTCAAGAAATACGTCATTTTGCTGTTTATATTAATTTTTCACGTAGAGATTCGCTAGATAAGTGTATTAAGGCTAAAAAACATTTTCAAACATTAATCTACATACTATATAAATACTTTCAATGTAATTGTAAATAACTGTGGTCGATACTGCGCAATTTAAAAAATATATTAAATACTTCAATTAGGTAGTACGTAATATCATAGAATATTACGTAACACTTTGTTACGTAACAGTTTTATTATGGGAACATATTAGTGTACGTCTATAGGTACAACTATATGTTACTACAAAACTCAAAAGTTTTATGAACCATTTATAAGGTTGATTAGATATAAATTGGGTTGAACCCTGCTCAAAAGTTTTCTTACTACCTTTCCGAGGTTTTAGCAAGTCGGACACATGGGACAGTAATACTGCAAAATATATGTTTTTGCTTGGATCCCGGTATTACGAATGATCGATTGGAACGCTTTTGCCAGGCCAGTGATGAGGATAAAACGATTGACTGCTTTTACCTGACTCCGACAAAGCAAAAAATAGGGATATGATTTTATATAATACGTATGGTAGGTAAGAATGTATATACGATTATCTGTACTGACATATGTCAGTACACGTAATCGTATATACATACTTACCTTCCATACGGGAGTAAGAAAGTAACAGATACCTACATATATATGTAGGGTTATCTGTTACTTTCTTTCTTCCAAATTACTGTAACGGCTGAGCACTACAACACTAAATAGCGGTCACCTATCTCACTCCTGACCGCACCCGTATCGCTTAGCTGCGTAAATCGCTTGACCTCTACGCCAGCCATAGGGTTGACAAATTGCTTGAGCTCTACGCCAGCCTCAGGGCCGGCACTACAATAGAAGATAATGAATATTTTGATCTTTTGATGGGAATATTTTGTTGTTTGATAAAATATTACACTGGTCCACCATGTCTTTTTTGCCCCAGAAATAAGATTAATTTTGTATTGATTATATTAACATCTCATAAAACCATTAACGATTAAATTACAATATTGGCTCTTTTTTGAATCACTACTTTCATTTTACATTATAAAAATCGAAGAACAAGAAAAAATAGCAGATATTTATAGTGGTAGTTTTGTTTTGAAAAATTAGGATACTTCGAAATAAATAGGAAAATGTCGAAAACGTATGTTATATTTCCATAAAACGCCTTTTATGAGATTTTTTTTTATAATTTTGCAAGGAACAATCACTTTATAAGGACCAGGAGTAATCTGCCATCATGTGACAATCCCATCGATCCTGATACCTTCATTACATCACTTTTTTGGTGGAACCGCTCTCCCTGTTCCTCACTATAGTTTCCTAAATTATCCAGAAATTTATCCAGATGATTGTGGAGATAATGTAACTTGATACACTTGTAGTAATAAGCCGATATAATTGTTCAAAATGTAAAATCATAAAAAAACAAGAACACAATATTCAGTACTTTCATGAATGTATCCGTAATTCGGACACTTAAAAACATAAAAATGCAAAGATATCCAGTTCAACACATTTTTTTTGTAGAGCTGTGATATCGTAAAGCGTACTTTTTCAGTCGAGTTAATCTTTTAAAATAAACATTTTTTCTAATTTATATAATAACGACAAAGTATTAATTCGTAAGAAAAGTTACTTAATCGAATGTTCCTTTGGATACCTTAAGTGTATAAGCTTTTAAGTGGACTTAAAAAACATTAACTAGTGTAAAAATCAGACCAAAGGCATATTCGCATAGGTATTTTGTAAATAAGAAATTTGATAAGTTAAACTGAAATTTAAGAGGTAGATAAGAAAATCTTAGAAAAGTTTGCATCAAAAAACCACTCAGAAGTTTTATGAACTGATTGAAATTTTGACAGGACTTGTAATAAGACTTAAATTGAGTTAAATCCGACATAAAATTCTCTTTCGGTATTCTCGGGTGATATTTCTGGGTCTTTTGGGTTCCGTAGCCAAAGACTAAATGTGGAGCCCTTATAGAACTATACAGTTAAATCTTGGTAGGAAGACGTATATTAAGAACCGCCTCCAGATTATTTATACACAGAAAAATAAAGGGACACCTCCATAAAAAAAATTAGGATTCTATACACAAAGAGTGAAATAGGACTTGTGGGACCCTATTACACCCTATTTATTACCCTATCACTCCGCTGTCCGTCCGTCCGTCTGTCTGTCTGTCCATCTGTCACCAGGCTGTATCTCATGAACCGTGATATTTAAACAGTTGAAATTTTCACAGATAATTAGTTGTTTTCTTGGGTGTCGCTATAGCAACAAATACTAGAAAAAACAGAATAAATTAATTATTTAAGGGGGTTCCCATACAACAAAACGTGATTTTTTTTTGCTCGTTGTCGCTCGATATTAATAGGTTTTGAGGAAAGATATAGAGGATAGGTCTAAAAAAATTATATCGAGGTTGCTGATACAATTTTTTCCCTATGTCAAAGGTTTGAAAGATTTCAATTTCCAAAACGATTTTCGGAAACCGCTAATATAACTTTGTTATTTAGACAAACACTATGAAAAACAAAATTATTTATTGCAGGCGATGTAATTATAAGGCGATTGCCACGGAACTCTTCATAAGTCCGGCTCACACTTGGTCGCTATTGGCAAGTTGGAAAGACGATGATGCCGCAAAATATTTTTACCAATGTTTTTTGCTTCGATCCCTGTTACGATTGATCAATTGAAACGCTTTGACAGACCGATGATGGGGTTAAACGTTTGGCTGCTTCTCATTCCTTTCATCTTTATGATAAGTTGGAAGGACTTTAGGCATATTCGAGTTCTAGCGTCGTTTTATTGAGTTTTTTGTAACTGGCAAAGTAAATTTCGTCGGGTGGAAAATGCAACTTTTGAAGGAGATTTCTAATTTCAATGGAGCCGAAATTTTGTATACACGCTTAGATTGAATGACAATTCAATTATAATCTACGTACTCAGTATTGATATAAACATAAAATGCCCGCCCGCTGCAACAAAATAGCGGATAAGATATTGACAAAAAACATCAAAGCATTTAATTGAAAAAAAGGAAATAGAAAAGTCGTAAGTGCCGTTTTATTATGTCATAACGTTATTTCTCTTGATGAGCTGAATCAAAACTTTGCCATACCTGTACATGGTCCTCCAAACCAAAGTTGTTCAAGAAAGTGAACTATGGCCTCAATCCATAGTGAAGGGAGACTTGTGCCTAGTGTGACTTTAAAAAATAAAAACGATACAAATTTGGTTTGTAACTCAAACGCGACATGGCGATCCGGTCGGGAAAGAAAGATTTATTCTCGTTGCGCCGATATATGGACTAGGGTCCATGGAGCGAGGCATGCAGCTGTACTCACTAAGGCAGTTGTCCCACCGCCGAAAAGAGAACTACTAACTATCGGCATTCGCACACTCGCTAATAGCTCAGCGACAAAACTATTGAAACTACATACTGGCTGCAACCCTTTTTGCGTCCTGCTTATTGGGGAGGCCAGGAATGTCGGATGTATTCAAAATCGCCCATAAGGCCTCCGACTAGTTTTTAACGACTTTTATCTACAACAACCGGGACCGACGGCTTAATGTGCCCTCCGAAACACAGAAACACGCATGATTTTTTTGCCACTAACGGTCACTCATCTCATATCCGACCGCACCCTTTTTTGGCTTGACTGCATAGACCGCTTGCGTTCTACGCTAGCCGCCGAGCCATGCGCACTTTCTATACATACATACTAGCTCAGATCAAATAAAAAAGTATAGATGGAACTCTGCGAAAAACAACGTGACATAAGTTTTGCAAACATGTGTGCGTGACCGATCTACGCACACATGTTGAAATCATAATTCAAATTACCTCATTATTATAATTATTATTTATTAATACTGTTCATAATAACTTTTCATAACACAGTTTGACATGTTCTCTTGTGATTTTTTATATTTTGACAACGTTTAAAATGCGACGCTTAAGTTCGTTGTTCGCAGCGTTCTATCTATACTTTTTTATTTGATCTGAGCACACTAGCTTCTCACTGGTCGCCAAATAATATATGTTTTGTAGGTAGTTCTAAACATCTTTTTTTCTATCATCGTTAGCGGTAAGACAACTGCCTGACGATCCGCGTGTCCTTTTGTGAAATATTACATAATTAAGATAAATAGTCTAAAAAACCGAAATACGCTTCTATTATCTAAACTAATTATTGTAGACTTATTGATTTTTTTTAATAACGCTTCATACTCACAGGATTCCTTGCGCCATGAGTTCCATCCATGAACACAAGTAGAACAGGAATACAAACACCAAGACCGAGAATATTTGCCTCGCCGGTAAAAGAACACGTGAGTTGACCCTCGGTCGTCGTTGTCGTCCTAGGTTAACGAAACGTCATAATAATATAAGTTAGATTAATAATAACGTCATATTGGATATTATATTTTATTCACCAACTAGCTGCGAAACCCGGCGTTGCTCGGGTTAAAATACGTCGCATGTTTAATCTAAACTTTAAAGAGATTTACCTTTTATAATCATGTTTTCTAATAGCCATCTTACAGCATGAAAGAATACTACTGTCAGTCCACCTGAACGTATAAATTAATTAAAGAATTTGCTCTCAGCTCCTAGCCGTTGAGGAGTTGTACCTTCAATCATCAGCTCAGCAACATGATATGATGATATTTATACACAAATGCCTGTTTTGCTTTAGTAAAAATATGAAAATCAATTATTGTGCTATAAAATTTGTATGTTCCCTTCGATTTCTCTGGGATCCCATCATCAGACTTTGACTTGGTGACAGCTGGACCATCTCAGGAATGTAAGATTTCGAACAAAACCCCATTTATTGAAAGAATTTGTTCTCAACTCCTAACCGTCGCATTACCTTCCATCATCAGCTCCCCACTCCACCCACCGCGATCAAACTCCCTTACTATCATCTACGTACTAAGGGGTATTTACCACCCCAACGGGAAGTTGATTGGAGTTAGTGATAATAGAGAAAACCGTGTCTTTACGTACAAAGAAAACCCTTTACTTTTTATATATATATTAAGATTACTATAGTATACTCGTATCTCAAGGAAACTAAAGTATACAGATAAAAGAACGATTCACGACAGTAAATGTTTATCAACAAAGGAGGCAATTTTGGACAATGGACAATGAACATCTACAAGCCCAGAAGTGATGGAACCCCCTGTAAGGTAAAAGTTGCTTTTTTACTCCTATTGCTACGGTAATACACTGAAATTTAAGTAAGCCATACTTACAAATAAATAATGTAGTTTAAAAAACTAAAAACACGCTTTTGTGAAAATACGAACTAAAAAGTAAAAAAATAAGAAGAAAATGTATTTTACTGTAAAAAAAAGCGTGGGGTGCATGGTGTCAACAGTAACAGTGGTAAAAACCTCCCCCCGCTTTTTTTTACAGTACAATACATTTTCTTCTTATTTTTTTACTTTTTAGTTCGTATTTTCACAAAAGCGTGTTTTTAGTTTTTTAAACTACATTATTTATTTTTAATCTTTTAGTTGGATTTTTATTCTCAAATTATTGCATTATCATCGGCCCTTGACCCCTATGCAAATTTTCAATTTAACCAGACGCTTAGACGTGTTAAAGTACCTTAGGCCACGAACTTATCAGCCGCCCCTCGTATATTTTATTTTATCCTGATGATCCTAGTTACGACTTTAACATAAAGTTATGAGATTATTGTATTGTCATCGGTCTTCAATAAATCTACAAAGTTTGAACGAAATCTGGCCGTTTAAAGTGGGTCAAAATCGCGCCCAAAGAAGTCGGTTACAAACATACAGGTGAAGCTAATATAAAGCGTGTAAAAATCGATATTGCACCGATACACAACATTTTGTTCGCGGAAGAAACGTGCAGCGATGGTACTTTTGTTCAAATTGACTGTCAAACCGACTGTCAAAAATATAATCATAACGGGAGAGGATACCGGGTTATGTGGGATTTGTACCGCACTAAAATCTCTTCGGTAGCCTGCCTCTGCACTTGGGGGGGACTCCGGGATCTCTATCGGAAGGCATCGGTGTCCTCCATAACTATACGAAGATAGCCTAACATTGGAAACTTGGTCTTAGTTAAATAAGTAATTCGAATCCCGAGACTAATACACTTTACGTAGATATCGATAGTTGGAAGCCGTAACTATGAACGCTAATGTACAAGGGACTTTGGATTGAGTTTGGACTATTCATGTAACGTACTAACATTGAAATGAAATTATTAAGGTTTGGAAGATTATTAATAACAAATTAATCTAATTTTTTTAGGTACTTTATTAGTTGGTGGAAAGATGCAGTTGTCTGATAAACTTATATGAGGTGACCATCAGTTCTTGGAGTAGCAGCGTAACTGCATGCGACCCAGGCTTAAGTCATGCTTAAGGTTGCGTGTAGATTTCCATGGGTTGCAGCGACCACTGAAAATCACGTGGCCTGCATGCTCGTTTACTTTTCCATTGAAATAAAAAATTGTAAGGGAGTTTGCGGACTGGTACAGAACTGGGTAAGTGGCCAACCCGCTGATGGATGTTTTTAAAGTGGAGTTTGAAGAAAGAACATCCTGACATATTTATAAGGTTTATTTTTTTAAAAGCATTTCTTTCTTACTATTTTTTTTTGCACCGATTTAAAATGTATGCATGTATGTAGTAAGACTAAAATATCCATTCACACGTAAAGACACATAACTACAAAGCAAAACAGTTACTAAAATCAACTACAAAACAACAAAGCTTCTACAAATACCTATGAAAACAGTACATTATGAAATTTCATCTTTTCTTTAGCGAAAGTAATTCTCTGAGTGAATCGTTGCAATCTTCCAAATGACTCACTCGGTGTTACAACAATCGCGGGTACCATTCAATTTGATATAAATGAGGTCAGTGACGATCGAAAAGTAAATATGAAAGAAGAGGAAAATGGAAAGAAATGTGTCCGTCTGTGGGTCCGTGGATTCAACAATACAGATGTTATAATATCATCAGGAAAGGAAAAAGTAAGATGTCCTTTTGGTAGAATTATTAACATCGTTACCAAAAGGATACTGGCCAAGAGAAACAAATAAGATAAAAAACAAGCGAGAAAATAATGTAGATTTATTTTTTTACCAAGGAAACTCTAAATTAATCAAAAATAATGTAAGGCTCCATGGGTAGATAAAATTAAAGTCGCGAGAAACAAGACTATTATATTTTATTAGGGACACGTCTGTTAATGTATCCTAGCAATAATATTATATACATTTCTGTAACTCTGCATTTTGTTGTACGTCTCTGACTTGGTGCCTTTATAGCTCAGGATTAAGAATATGAGTTACGGTGTTTATTGCCTGACCGTAAAGGATGACTAAAACGGGATTTTAGGGATAAAGGCGGCGAGATTCTGAGCTCGAACCTTGCAGCAAGCGACATGTAGAATCGCAAATTTTAATGATATATTTAGTCCTCTATCTTTCTGCCCCAATAATCATATTTTTGAGTTATAACCTGTATTACTAGTTGGTAGTACCGTGGGGAACAAAAAATTCCACACCGCACCACTGGTGGTACGGAACGAATCTTGGGTCGTGCTATGTATGTGACCGCACGCCTTCATAGAAACCCGAGGCCGTAGTATAGATACATCGCTCTCCCACTCTCCCAAGATTGGCACACGACTATACCAAGACTCAGGCACTTTATGTTGCAATGACCACTTAACACTATGTGATCTCTACGCTCGTCTATTACTTCATTTCCAGTAAAAAAACTGCACTTTCATTTATTCGCTGCATTTGACAGAATATTGCACAGATTACATGCTAGCGGAATATTTTTTGGAATTAAGTTATTCATAGGCACGATTATTTCGAGTGCAGCCGTCGAGAGGGTTTGTGATGGTCGAGTGTTCTTTGTTTGTGAATATTATATGTTATATTTAATTAAAAGCTTTCATTGTGCTTAGTTGAATGTTGAGGTATTTGTTATCCACTGCAAAATACCGATAAGACAGACAAGTAGGCTGCTAATCTGAGAAGTATTGTATGTATCCATCCCTCAATCTGTGGTCCGCTACTGGACATAGCCCTTCCCTAATATTCACCACTCCATCCTGTCCTGCACCCTCTGAATGAATTCTCAATATCTTCTTCAGGTCATGAGTCCACCTTGTTGAAGGGTGACCTGTACTCCTTTTGCCGAGACGAGGTTGCCATTCGAACCTTTTATTAACATCAGTTGCCGGTCCTAGCTGCAGGACCTGTAACAGATTATGCAAAAATATATTGTACTGAAGTAGTCAATTTGTTTGGATTTGTAGTAAACAACCAAACGACTTTTTATTCTAACCGATATATTCTAAATCTAATGTTTTTATTAAGATATTTATTGAAGCCCTCCAAGAGGTCAGCAGATGTTATTTTAATTACAGCATATGAAAGCTTTCTTAACTAACCACGTGACAGTTATAGATATTTATGACGTATAATATTAATAGAACCTGGACGACCGAACGTTGCTCGGATAAAAACAATTTATTTTCTTGGTTTAATTTCAAACGGAACACTCATTTGCTTAGTGTTACTTAACAACGCCATTTGAAATAGCTCCCAATAAAATTCACAAAAAAAAACAATATGGTTTTGATTGAAGTTTGAACCCGGGTCTCTAGTTCCGCAGTCAGCCCCCTGTAACTATTCGGTCAAGGAAGCTTTATTTCAATGAACGAATTTTTATGCAGCTCTTTCAAATTGACATTGTCATTTCTTTCAACGTCGGATTTGCGGATGGCATTTGACGGCGTTTATGCCACAATATTATTAATACTCTCCAATAGTTGTCAGAAAGAGTCGTATTTTTCAGTTTAAGTTGATTATCGCTGAAAATTATTTTTAATAATTTAAAATTTCTAAAAATAAAACCTAGCCGGATCGATTTATCACCAATTTCACTAAAACTGTTGAAGCCATTTCCGAGATTCAAAATATATATTTAGGTACCTATATACAAGAATTGCTCGTAACTTTATTAGATTTATAAAGTTTCACAACGTTTTTATTCAAACTATACTTATTTTAATAATGCTTCCATCTCTTAAATATATAATTTTATTCACTCAATTTTCATTCAACCGTATTTGATTTGAACTTCACTATCGTTGATTCAAACTTCTCAACTGAAATACAGAAAGAGCTATAACGAACAAAGTAAAAGTTTAAAGCAGGAAACCAATTTAATCTTTAACATTCGTTGATTGTAGAAAGTACAAAGTAGTGGCGAAATAAATCCATCCACTGGAATCAGAAACTAGTAAATAAAATAGAACAACTGAACAACAATAACGGCAAGCTATTTTTAACTTCAAAAGCTAAACTGTATTTCTAGATACGGTGTAAGATCTTAGTTTATACTAGCCTTCCGCCAGCGGCTCCGCCCGCGTGGACCCGTATTATGGCTTCCCGTAGGGTAAAAAATAATCAATGTGCCTTATGTCGTATATGAAATACGACATAAGACAATATTGGGACATTAAAATCAAAGTCGTTTAGCCAGCGGCTTCGATCGCGTGGACACGTTTTATAGGTGCCCGAAGGATAAAAATTAACCTATTAGATGTCCTTTCCCAAGGTCCCCTCTATCTGTGTTCCAAATTGCATTCAAATTGGTTCAGTAGTTTAAGCGAGAAAGCATAACAGACAGAATTTCGAATAGGGTCTTGGACACTTTTTACAAAAAATATCAAAATAAATACTTTAAAAAGGTTGCACAAAACTACGCTTGGAAATTGTTAATTCAATCACAAACTTACAGGATTTTTACTGCTGCTTAAATCAATTAAAATTTAGTCAATTGACTTAAGTGATTAATGACGTCACAAACAATTTTCTCGTACAAAATGTATGGAGATGTCAAGTTTTGACAGCTCACTAAAAGTATTAGTTGATTTGGTATTCCAATACTAGATTCATAAAATTAGTATGGAAATATGGATATTGACCGAGATTATTAGTAACTGTTGATCAAGTAAGCTTTGATAGGACAATGCCTAGACGTAGAAGTCGGCAGTGAAAGAAAAAACAACGGGTTGCACTCCGGTAGTGCATGCAGAAGTGAAAACTTGAACATTAACGTTGTACATTTTTGATATTTTGGAGTGATTAGGGAATAAATTCTCACTCATTTTCTTTCACAATTTCTTCGTCAATTTTTCATTAATAGATGCACTTTGTTCAATGTCCATATTCTAAATACTTGATATAAACGAATTTGGCATAAACCAACATGGCATAAACGTGTGAGCTAAGTTAAGTTATTTAAAAACAATAGTAAAAATTATATTAAGAAAATTTAAACTTTACAAAAGAACTTAAAACGTATTTACCGAAAGAGATTTTTTTCCGCCGGCTTTTTTTCCTCTCTGTGTACAAAAACCCTGCAAAATGGGTACCCAAAGCCGACGATCGGATCCTAACCGAAAAGGAAAAATAAATAATAACATAATAGGATAAATAAAAATAAAATTCATTTCAATGTAGATTTTTATATTTTTAATTAGTTCAGTTTTTAATTATTGTAATATTTGCATACCTCATGAAGGTAAATATGGCGAACCAAATGTATGAAATAACCTTTTGTAAACATCCATATTTGTGCAAATAAAAGTCTTTGTCTTTGAAGAAAAAAAAAAGTTAAAAAGGTTTTCTTATTTCAAAAAGATGTTGTTGAGAGTTAAATAGGTACTTGTTTATTTAATCATATCCCATTACCTAATAAGTATTCGTACAAAAAAGCCCATAAAACTTCACAAGCAGGATCGGAACGGCGATTACAATTCATTATATTATCTCATCCACCGTTCAGCCTGTAATAGGTGATAAAAACAAATGGAATATCAGCAATCTGCTCCTAACTAACCCCAATATCGAGAAGGGTTATAGGGTTGGTGGGAACCGAAAATTCGAACTAATATCTGTATGGTGATGATATCGACACTAAAGCTTCATCGCTAGCCCCGACTCTCGTAAACCAGATTGGAACAACCCTCAAGGAAATTGGAGTAAGTCGTAATTTCGTCCGAAGCGTCGTAAAATTAGAATTGCACTCGGATATTGACGGTCGGATGGAATCTGTGATATTGATGTACTCGTATTGTTTTGTGTAACGGATGGATGGATAGATCTGTGGATGACGATTTGTGGGTTTTAGATAAGCGAAACGGTGATCTATGTAGCTAAGCGAAATGGGCACGGTCAGGTGTGATATTGGTAACTACTAGCAGCAAAAAGGTTTCATGAGAACTTCTGTGCTTCGGAAGGCACGTTAAGCCGTCAGTGCTGGTTGTTATCAATAGATAGCAGTCGTTAAACCTTGCCAGAAGTCTTATGGATGGGTTGAAAACATAAGACAGTGGATTAGCCACCAGCTCGCATTTCCATCAAACCGCATAAACAGCGTGGTGGAGTAAGTTCTAGGCCTCCCCAATAATATTAGGGAGATACCCGTGAAGAAAAATGGAACACAATAATTGTAGCCAGACAGACAAATTGGCTGCAACCGTTTTTGCGTCCCACTTCTGGGCACGGGTCTCTCCCCATTATTGGGGAGGCCTGGAGCTTATTCTACCACGCTGCTTCAATGCGGGTTGGTGGAGATGCGGGTTAGCGGCCAACCCGCTGTCGGATGTTTTCAAACCGCCCATAAGGCCTCCGACTAGATTTAGCGACTATCATCTATCAATAACAACCGGGACCCACGGCTTAACGTGCCCTCAAAAGCATAGAAACATTACTTAGGGAAATTTCTATAATTTTGCCAGAGAAACCCAACTGAAATATTTCCACTGATAAACATTTACAGCTAAACCCTAAACTCTACAGGCCCAAACTTTACAGAGCCTAAATCTTACTATACAGTATTGTTTGACAGTTCGACCGCCGTCATGTGGTTAAAATAGGTAATTCAGTCTCATGTGTTATGCAATACTTATCAGAGTAGCCAAGCAATGTAGGTAGCTATCGTAATAATTTTGAAGAAAAAAATCTAATGGTTAAAACGTAAAACTAAAAAATAAATGTAGTTAAAAAACACGCTTTTGAAGCATATCAAACTAAAAAAGTGAAAACTAAATCCTGTATAAGCAGAAAATAATAATGAACATAAAATTCTACTATTATTTTGCTGTCTACGTGTTAACAGCACGTAATCTACTGCAACATTCAAATAAAAAAAATCAAAAACGATTAACTTGATATTATGACTCTTACACCTAAATTTGTAGAAAAACATACTTACACTTACTAATTTCAATACACATGTTTGAAAGGCTAAAAAGGTCATAATTATCAAAATATTATAAAAGTCTAAAATTAACTCAAAAACTTAAGAATATAAGGCTGCTAATAAAGGATTGTTAACCCTTAATTTAATTATTATCAATCCTTTATTACCTGTCTTATATTGCTTACCAATAAAAACAATCCTTTTTTGAAGTTGGTACATTAAGTTCTCAAAGTATCGAGTAGGTACATAGAGTATCGGACACCCGGAATACACGAGCCAGAGCACATTGACCGCTCGTCTCCCGCGGGAACATTATAAATGGTACCCCTGGCGTGGCGCGGACATTGCGAAAAATTGGACAAAATTAGGATAAGTACGCACCGAATAAAAATTTGTTATAGTGACTGTATATATTCACGGCATTTGTACATTATATTTTTTTGCTGAAAGTCACGGCATACATAAATAAAGTTTTTAACAAAAAAATAGAACCGACTTCAAACGGTAAAAAATAAAATTGTTCAGTACCTACTTCTTCTTGCTTATGGTAATGACTCTTAAAACTATCTTTGGAGTCGGGACCTTACTAAAATGTCTATTTCGTCTTTTCGTCGTATTTTGTCGTTCTAAATGTGCACCGACAGTAGAGACAGTGGGAAATTACCTACTTCTTCTTGCTTATGGTAATGACTGCTAAAACTATATTGGAGTCGGTACCCATTCAGAACGAAAGGTACACTATATTTACTAAGACACGACATTTTTGATTTTACTAAGGGCCCGACTCCAAAAATAGTTTTAAGAGTCATTACCATAAGCAAGAAGAAGTAGGTACTGAACAATTTTATTTTTTACCGTTTGAAGTCGGTTCTATTTTTTGTTAAAAACTTTATTTATTTCACTCTTTTTAGTAATTTTAATAATTCTGCACATATGTATAAGCATAATTGAATATTTTTTTCACTTTACTTCTAAACGTTAAAGAGATACTTTTTGTAATCATGTTTATCTAATAGCCATCTTATAGCCTGAAAGAATACTACTATCAGTCCACTTGAACGTATAAATTAATGAAAGAATTTGCTCTCAGCTCCTAACCGTTGAGGAGTTGTACCTTCAATCATCAGCTTAGCAACATGAGGTGATAATTACCAGACATAAATATTTGTATTATGTTAAAACATATGACTAAAAGAATGTGTGTGCCAATTAAGTTTCAGTATTTCCCTCGATTTCCCTAGTATCACATCATAAGATTTTGCCATGGTGACAGTTGGACCACCTCAGGAATGTAAGATTTCTAACAAAAAACCATTTATTGAAAGAGTTTGCTCTCAACTCCTAACCGTCATAGTACCTTCCACTTCCATCATCAGCTCAGCATCATGATATGATGATAATTATACAGAAATACCTGTTTTGCTTTAGTAAAAATCATTTGTTGTGCTATAAAATTTGAATGTTCCCTACGATTTATCTGGGATACCATCATCAGACTTTGACTTGGTGACAGTTGGACCACCTCAAGAATGTAAGATATCGAACAAAAAACCATTTATTGAAAGAATTTTCTCTCAACTCCTAACCTTCGTAGTACCTTCCATCATCAGCTGAGCAACATGATATGATGATGATTATACAAAAATGCCTGTTTTGCTTTAGTAAAAATATGAAAATCATTTGTTGTGCTATAAAATTTGAATGTTCCCTTCGATTTCTCTGGGATCCCCTCATCAGACTTTGACTTGGTGACAGTTGGACCACCTCAGGACTGTAACTTTTGGAATAAAAAACTATTTATTGAAAGAATTTGCTTTCAACTCCTCACTGTTGCAGTACCTTCCATCATCAGCTCAGCAACATGAGATGATGATTACTATGCACAAATATCTCTTATGCTTCAGAAAATATAAGAAAATCAATGTGTGTGCCTATAAAATTTGAGAGTTCCCCTCGATTTCCCTGGGATCCCATCATCAGATCCTGATTTGGTAACAATGGGACCACCTCGGGAGTATAAGCATCCGAACAAAAAAGAATTTTGAAAATCGGTTCACAAACGGCGGAGTAATCGGTGAACATATATAAAAAAAATACATACAGCCGAATACAGTACCTCCTCCTTTTGGAAGTCGGTAAAAATGAATACGATCACTGAGTCCTGAGGCCTTAGTGTAAGCCTGCACACAAGAAAACGTTACTAACGCGTTTGCGTTAAGAATTTAATTATCGACCTTATTCCCTTCAGGTTAAGATCTTTTTTTTTTTTGGTATCGGGGGGGAAACATTCAAAAGGTAGGTGAGGCAGGGGGCCTCAGCGTTTGTGAGGACTCCGGGACCTCCTAGGAACGCACCGGTGTCCTCCACGCGCGGCGCCCCAGAACGGGTCCATCTTCGGGAGAGCATATGTGCTCTCCTGCACCTTCAGGTGTTCACGGCGGCATGCGGCCACGCATACACCGCCGTCCCTCCCGGGGCAGCTAGCTGGACGGGTCAAGCTCCCACTCTCACCGACCGCATCCCCGGAAGCCCCCTTTTAGTCGTCTCTTACGATCAGGCAGGGGATACATCTGTCCAATTTTAACTCTGACGCAGTAGTAACGTTTGCGCGTTTACAAACTTACACTAAGGGCTCTGATTATTCGGAGTTTAGTAATGACTACAGACGACATTATACGAGAGTAACTATACCGCTTAAAATATTGTACGGAATATTTATAATTGATCATCTTTCAAGGAGTCAATGAACGAGAACCACTATCGGTCACCTCACAACCGACCGCACCCGTTTGGCTGCATATACCTATGATTTCACAACATTTACTAATAATAATAGTATAATAAACTTTTCATACTCATAGCCCCACAGTCACCCTACTATGATATACTGATTTGAACCCAAAGTCCTTTGTTTTATCCACTCGACAACCTCCGCTTAGTTTGGAAAACGAATGAATGAATCATGAATTCATTGTGACTCTCTGTACCTATAAGAGACTTGTATTTATATTTTTAAAATGTCATTAGAGTTATTCCGTCACAATATGAACGACTTCGTCTGCGATGCCTGAAGTAGATGTCACCAAAAGGTCTTTAAACTCTCGTTTAAACTTACCATAAACGTTTCATTCTAAGCTGCTTGGTTGGTACGATATAGTCTACCACTACACTAGTTCTGCTGTTAAAGAAAATTGAAATCTCACCAAAAACGTAAATGTAAAAATGTAGGCCAAGTTCTTGTACAAAAGAGTTGAAATCTAAACTACAGCCAAGTTAATAATAATCAGAACCGATATTAACCATTCCAACTTGGCGGGTTTTCATCACACCAATACTTCTGAAAAGAGCAAATCTTGCGGAGGTAAGTTTTAGAGTTGGACTTTTATCCTTCATTAAAATTTCAAAACCCGCCAAGTTGGAATGGTTAATATCGGTTCTGATTATTATTAACTTGGCTGTAGTTTAGATTTCAACTCTTTTGTACAAGAACTTGGCCTACATTTTTACATTTATGTTTTTGGTGGGATTTCATTTCTTTTTGCTCAGTTTGCTTTATATTACCTATCGCAACGTTGTTCATATTATATTATTATTATTAAAATGAAGTGTGTCTGGTCCACCAGATGTAATAATAGCTTTATGTAACAGGTAATAATTTAAACATTTATTTTAAACTGCAATACGATACGGTGCACGACATTTTGGGATGAAATGGATCGTTTTGTTTATAGTTCATTTTAAAACGTAGTTAGTTATCTATTAAAATGAATTTTGAATATACTATAATTTCTTTTTTTATGTTCTGATTTTTTTTCATGTATTTTAATTTATTTTTGTACTTTACCATTTTCTATTTTCTAAAGTTCTCCTTTACTTTTATGCTAACGACTACCCCGATGCCAAATTTCAAATTTGTAGGTCTTAGAGAAGTATGACCAACATTTTTATACATCATAATGATAATGACTATAATCTGACTCGCACTTGACCAATTTCCAATTTTCGATGGAATAAGGCCAATTTTGGCCTTGCGGTTTAGTGGACTGTATTTTGGTGTTTGGATTGCTGTGGGCTAGTGACCTTTGCAACACGTGGAGGCGGCAGGTCGGGCGGCCGCGAGGCAAATCCAGTTCAATTCAACAGTTTTCTCCAGGCACTCACTAAACTACACTCGTCCAGGGTCCCTGTTCCTGTTCCTGCACTTTCAGCACTATATTTTGATATGACACTACACCGATATTTTAGCTTTCAAGGTAACTTGCTTGCGAGCGGCGCGGAAGATTATCGAAGACGGAGTTATTTATGTCGCGCTCCTTCTACTCGAGCACATAGGATTTTTGCATGCATGGGAAAGGGATAGAGGATATTGGTTAGAGTTGCCACTAAACCCAATCATGGCGGTAAAAGAGATAATAAAGCTAAGCATAAAGGAAAACCACTACCAAAATTACCTTGTTTTTGAAGTTTCCATTAATCGCAACTCAATTGCTTTTGGCGCTGTTGTCGTCCCTGAAACTGCAAGCAAGCCATACGCAAGCAATCGAGTCCATGATACGAAACTTTTTGATATACAGCAATCGATCGCGATCGCGATCGCATTACGCGATAATTGTAGATCGCTGGCTGATTGCTATTTTTAGCAAATAGACCCGCGGGTCTGTCCCCATTATTAGAGAAGCATGGGGCTTAATTTTCGCTGCTCCAACACGGGTTAGTGCCCACCCTGCTGTCGGATATTTTTAACCCTCTATAAGGCCTCAAACAAGTTTTAACAACTGCTATATATCTATTACAAGCGGGACCAACCGGATAACGTTCTTTGGCACGCACATTCAATTTTCCACTGGAGATCACCCATCTCACACTCGACGGCACCCGTTTCGTAGATCATTTGCGGTCTACGCCTACCGCTAGGCCACCTATGCTTCGGTTAAATAAAATAAAACCATAAAAATATTTGTTGCTCACAATGAACACGTGGTATCCAAAAGGGTTTTTGGCAAGTCGTATCGTAACTTTCCGTTGTTCTTTTGTGCTCTTTGTTCCATCACCGGTGAGTTTGCAACTGCCGAAAACTTTCCGGAGTCAGTTGATTGAGTTGTTTCAATTCTACCAAGTTACTCTACTTGTTATGGACTGTTTCGATTGGGTTCCCTTATTCTGATGAAGTCGTTTGGTTATAAAGAATAACAGAAATGTTCCATAATTACGAGTAGAACAGATTTTTCATATCACATGCATTGAAACAGCGAGTTTTGATCTCTGTTTTGCCAGTCGAAATAAGACAATTTCAAACCAATGCGAATGTGTCAGTCAGAAACAACGTTGTTTCTACCCGGCACCTTCATTTATTTATTACTTACGTCTTTATTTCAAGTCTATCAGAATCGCATTGACAACTGTCGTCAAATCGTTGT
The DNA here is from genome assembly GCA_911387765.1 of Pyrgus malvae. Lineage (NCBI taxonomy): Eukaryota > Metazoa > Arthropoda > Insecta > Lepidoptera > Hesperiidae > Pyrgus > Pyrgus malvae. Next base: position 6,981,020 of record OU426961.1, on the reverse strand, counting down.
CAAAAGATATTACTGCGCTATTTGTCTGAAATAGTCTTAATTCGACTGGCTACAAAAATCAAAACTCGTTGTTTCAATGCATGTGATATGAAAAATACAGTGTGTAGCACGGGATGAAACAAAGACGATTTCAGACCAGGGCGATGACAGCCCTCGCTTCGCTCGGGCAGTCACCTCTCGCCCTCGTCAGAAATCTTCTGGTTTCACCCCTTGACACATTATACTATTTAAAATGAAAAAAAAATCTTGTAAATAAAAAGTACAGCTATAAACAAACCAATCTGAAATATGACAACTTTTTTTCTTAATTTAAGTATTCATGCGTATTTATTAGCAAGAACCTAAATCCCCAATCCAAAGAGGGGACCTGAGTCCAGCGATGGGATATTAAAAAAGTTTAAAAAAAACATTTGTGTATAAAACTACTTTTGATTATTGCACTACAAATGAAAATCCATTTATTTCAAGGAATGTCAATGCTTTTAAATAAATATTTTAAAATGCATTAGAAGCAAACCATTAAAAGCTATGACGTCATGCTCATTTTAAACGAAAAGTATACTCCAGGGAAACAACTTCAAACAATTTTTTGAGTTTCATTTTAAAGTAGAATAACATTAGCATTTTCAATGACCTCCTTTTCTGGATCTTGTGGACCTTTCGATAACGGAGGAAAACCTTCAAAAGTTACCCAGTACCCTGGGGAAAGGTACTGGGTTATGTGTGATTTATACCTCACTAAAACCCCGTTGATGGCCTCCTCGGCACTTGTAACGGACCCCGGGATCTCCAGAGGAAAGCACCGGTGCCCTTCTTGCGTATGAGTATTAGCTATTGCGTACTCTAACGGAGTGCCGCCACATTGACATACCGTTGTTTCTTCCCGGGGCCGCTGGCTGGACGGTTTGAGCTCACAACGCCCGCAACTCCAAAAGCCCTTTTTTAGTCGCATCTTACGACAGGCAGACGATACCTTAGCTCGTATTATGGCCCTGAGCAGGGACAGAACCTTGTGGACCTATTCATTTGAAAGTAAAGTATGCAATATGTTTTACAATAAGTTAAATAAAAGCTTAAAAAAGTTTTCAGTATTATAGTGCAGCATTCAATATATTATTATTATTATTATGAGTAGCCAATGCAACTTGACCTCACAAGCATTTGTGACCAAATGATTAACTTAACTGAATTATTCAACTTAGTCAAAACATCGTAAATTAGTCATCATTACTGAACTGAACATGAACTTGCGTTCATCGGAAGTTGGTTATTGGTAATTGTATTAGCTTTAGCTAATTAGAAAGATTAAAAATGAAGAGATCATATTTTTTTTCGTATCATTGGGTTTAACAATATCTTCACGAAATACAGTTTTGATTTGAAATACATTATCGACTAATGGAATTTTCCTACTTGTCATTATACGATTTTCCAAACTTCAAAACAAGGTCGAATCGAATAATATGTTATTCGAAACTTTCTGTTGTTTTCATGTTTCGTTGTTCAGACTCCAGAATTACCTGCGAGTTTCCAACTGTGAAACTTTAGGCGGCAACAGTTGATTAAGTTATTTAAGTTTATTTATTTATTGTCAACAATATGTTTACAGTACATGACCAAACACATATATTATTCTTCGAGATAGTTATTAATTATTCTGAATATTCTTAGATTTATTAACAAACATTGCAATTTGAATATTTAAAGTAATTGAGTTCCCACAGGGTAAATTCTGCATGTGAAGCGCGCATTGCCCGGCGGTTAGCGTAGAACGCAAATGATCTATGCAACTAAGCCAAACGGGCGCGATCAAGCGTGAGATGGGTGACCGCTAGTGGCAAAAAAAAGTTCATGCTCGTTTCCGTGCTTCGGAGGGCACGTAAAGTCGTCGGTTCCGGTTGTTTTCCATAGATGGCCGCAACCCTTTTGCATCCCACTGCTGGGCACGGGTCTCTCCCCCTTATTGGGGAGGTCTGGAGCTTACTCTACCACGCTGCTCCAATGCGGGTTGATGGAGATGCGGGTTAGTGGCCAACCCGCTGTCGGATGTTTTCAAACCGCTCATAAGGCCTCCGACAAGGTTTAACGACTGTTATCTATCGACAATAACCGGGACCGACGGCTTAACGTGCCCTCCGAAGCTCGGAAACGCGCATGAAATTATTTTGCCAATAGCGGTCACCCATCTCACAACCGACCGCGCCCGTTTGGCTTAGCTGCGTAGACCGTTTTGCGTTCTACGCTAGCCGCCGATAACAGTCATAGCCATAGATAACAGTTGTTTAACCTTGTAGGAGGCCTTATGGGCGGTTTGAAAACATCAGACAGCGGGTTGGCCACTAATCCGCATCTCCCACCAACCCACTTTGGAGCAGCGTGGTGGAGTAAGCTCTAGGCCTCCCCAATAATGGGGAGAGACTTGTGCCTAGCAATGGGACGTAAAAAGGGTTGCAGCCAAATTCTGCATAGCGACATTTAAGGACTGTGTGAGTTTTGTAATTACTTGGCGCAGTGACCACAACGCCGGTGTGCCGTGCAAGAGGTCCCGGATTCGCTTCCGAAGGGGGGAGATATGAAAAGGATAAATTTAGAAGTATTTTCTAGGTCAGGGTGTTTGTGACCTTGTCTTTGTGTGTCTATGTCACCCACGACGCAGGGTGTTGGGTTATGAGTTCGATTTTTTAATTGAATTCAAAAGGAGGGGCAGAGTAATAAACTTGCTTGAAGGACGCATGAATTCGGGTTTACTGTAGCCACAAAACCTTGTTTACACAACCTCAAACAAACTTAAGTTCGTTTGTAGATGAGCTAATAGCAGCAGACTTTTTACATTCATTACTTTAGTTACCAACAACTTTATTTGGAATTTCGAATTCGACGCGACCGATCCCGGGTTCAAATCCTCGGCGCGCACCTCTGACAAAGAAATTTGTAATGTGCGCATTCATCGCTGCCCCACGGTGATGGAAAATATCGTGATATTTAATTGATTACGATGTTCTCCATCGCCGTGCATGCCTGAGAGAATATGTTCATAATTTCTCAAAAGCATGATGTCCACCAATCCGCACCTGGCCTGCGTGGTGGACTATGGCCTAAATCCCTCTCACTTGTGAGAAGGAGACCTGAGCCCAGTAGTGGGATATAAAAAAGGTTGAAAAAAGATACTTACATACATCCTACTATTATCTACTGAAAAGCTTATATTAAATACTTACTTTTATCGTATTCTTAACTTTTTCTAGTTCTCGCCGTGTTCCATTATTCCGACTCCCTAATCACCTCATGTTGCTAACTTGTGCGGAATTATTTGATTGAGTTGTTTGTGCTTTGCCAAGTTGCACTGTAAGTTCCTACGAAGGTTACTGTTAAACATAAAAAAGTACTAATGTCTGTTGTGTTAAAAGAAATATTAATGTACGATAAAACAGAGAGAAAGTAGGCGAGACATTTTTTTTGTGAAAAGGCTACCTGAAAAATGTTTGTAATATGCAAGTCGATATTTTAAGACTGAGACCAACACACAAGCTTGATTTTTTCATACTACATTTCTCGGAAGGATTGGAAGACTATACCTATAACATTCTATCTTCTACTATCTGTACAGTGACGTATTATTTTTATCACAGTATTTTAAAAGTATGACGTACAAAATTAATGTGTAGTTATCCTATACTAGCTTTCCGCCCGCGGCTTCGCCCGCGTGGAATTCGGTTATATCGCGCTTTTTAGATTTTCCCGTTACCAAATTTCATCAAAATCCGTTCAGCCGTTTAGGCGTGAAAGAACAACAGACAGACGGAGTTACTTTCGCATTACCATAAATACCATATACCATTAATAAAGCACAACTATAAGAAAACTTCTCATTCCCACGTGAAAATCTAAGAAGCGCGATATAACGCTGGATACGATGAGTTGTTAAACCAACATTGAATGGTAAACTATATTATATGTTTTACCTTGGGGAGCAAAAACTTGCAGGTTTTGGGCACTGGATACCTGGGAAAACGCTACATAGAGCTAACCATGCGAAAAACAATGTTTTTCAAGTGTACGTTACTCCAGCAACCCTTAGAGTTTGGCCTTGTGCTTTATTAATGGTCATTGCAAATGAAACCCTAATAGGAAATTGAAGTCTTTTAAATTGAAATGGGAGGTCTGTTGGAATAATTGGAATCCGAGGAATGAGTACACTTTCACCCTTTGCTGCGCCAGTTAAAATAGTACTAATAATATTCCGCCCAAGCTGAGTGACGCAGCCTGGTACCATTACACAGTCTAGGGGCATCGAGATTACGCATGAGCATCTCCGGAACCCCTAATTTTAATTTTAATTTATGAGAAGGCACCCCAGATAATTCCAAAGAATTTAAGAACTCTACAGGATATGAGAGTTCTGTTTCTATCGCTGTGTCTACAGATAAATATTCAGTAGTTTCTCCCAAAACTTCATCCAAAATACATATTTTCATTATTCATATTTCATTTCATTTTTGATTATTCATAACTTTTGTTAACCCTGTGGAACAGTCTATTATACCAGGATAAAGGGTAAGTAAATAAGTACAGAAGTTTTTGCTTAGCTGCAGTAAAAAAAATACTAAGTACACAGGATAAGTAGATGTAAAAAAACAGTTTAGACGATAAACAAATTGTACGTCATCCCTCGGGAATTCCTCATTTTCGGGGATTAATAATCGTATCATTTATCTTCTAAGTTTACATGTGCATATTCGTTTGCAATATATTACCTTGTTTTAAACGACACACAGCGCCATCTATCACTGAACTGGTATGAAGCTAACAATATTTCTGTTTTCCCTCGGGAATATCAAATTTTTCCGGGATAAAAAAGTACCCTATTATTTAATCCGGACTTCTAACTTTACGTCTGCAAAATTTCAAAGCAATCGGTTCTGTAGTTACGGCGTGAAAGCGGAACAAACAAACAAACAAACTCACTTTCCGATTTATAATATTATATATATATAAGGATAAGGATAAGGATAGTAAGGATTTCTACTAGAAAATTTCTAGGTCGTATTTATCCCAAGTCTTAAGTCTTATTGTATTCGTTACTTCTCTTAGTTTTCGTGATCCATTATTCCGACTCCCCAATCACCTTACGTTGCCAATTTGTGCGGAATTAACAGATTGAGTTGTTTGTATTTGAGCAATTGAGGATAAATTTTATTGAGAAGCGAGGTATCTAAAAAAATTGTTTCTCTTCGACCGCTTGGGAACTAAAAAACACAGTAGTGTGAGTAGTATCAACACTACAGCTCACGACATTAAGTACTCTAATACGTGATCAATTTTAAAGATATTTCATAATTTCATAAAAACCTGGGAGGATTTTTTCCGCCGGTTTTTTTGTTCCTCTCAGAGTACAAACACCCTGTGATATGGGTACCGAAAGCCGACGATCGGAACCGATCCGAAATATAAAGGTAAATATGGCGAACTAAATATCTATAAACAACTTTGTAAACACCCATCTTTGTGCAAATAAAAGTCTTTGTCTTTGTCTAAAGTGAATAATAAGGAATTATATTATTTCTGCATATTTTTATCCTAAGATTAATGAAATTCAAAACTGAAACGGAATTTAAAAACGAAGATTTTGACCAGCGTACTCGTTCATTCCGTGTCATCCTTTTACTCCTCATTTTTTGTTATAAAGCTTATATACATTACGTACTTTAATCTTACTTTTAGTTTAGTATTCGAAACTATTTACCTTGTTTTCGTGTTCCATTATTCCGACTCCCCAATCACCTCCTGTTGCCAACTTGTGCGGAATTAGTTGATTGAGTTGTTTTTGTTCAAGTTGCACTGTAAGTTGGTACGTGGTTTTCTGTACTTTACGGTGTGTTAGTGTTAATCGTTCTGTAAAAATAGTAATAAATTAAAGTGTGACAGGCAACTTTGAACCATTTTACTAACTGTATGCGTAAACAATTATGGTGGTTACATGGATGTTTGAAAATTAATTCGTTAAGCGGAAAAGCGTTATAGGCAGACAGAGTTACTTTCGAATTTATAATATTAAGTATTATTTTTTCAACCTTTTTTATGTCCCACTGCTGGGCACAGGTGTCCTCTCACAAGTGAGAGGAATTTAGGCCATAGTCCACGACGCTGGCCAAGTAGGTACGGATTGTTGGACGTCATGCTTTCGAGAAATTATGAATTGGACCTATTTACGCAAACCGGAACCAATCCACACTCATGCCGAAATTGAGTTAAGTACACAGAAAAGCTTAAAATTGCACCTTCTATCGACCCTGTGAAGATCAAAATGATCTGACAATTTTGACAGAACAAAACATTTTCATGACATGTTTACCAATCCACAAAACATCAGTTGTCTAATACATTAAACAGCTTTTTCTCAAAACTGATGATAGTTTTGAGAATCATCATCATTTCTGGGTTGGTTCCGGTTTGCATAAATAGGTCCAATTCCTCTCAGGCTTGCACGGCGATGGAGAACATCGTAATCAATTAAATATCACGATATTTTCCATCGCCGTGGAGCAGCGATAAATGCGCACATTACAAATTTCTTTGTCAGAGGTGCGCGCCGAGGATTTGAACCCGGGATCGATCGCGTCGAAAACCGCGGATTTATACCACTCGGCTATCGCTGCTCCTGCAATATTAGGTATGGAAATGGATAAAGATATAGTCTTTTGGCGACCGTTCTGTGGACCTAATCTACACACAACCTCAGACAATATTGAGCTTTTCCTTAGGTCAAATTAATAAGGCTGGTCTTCCATCTGATAACCACACATTTCTACCAAAACACAATAGATTTCAAGATAGAAATTAGTGCAGTGCAGGCACTTCCCTGATCTAACCGTTTATTATTATTTTTTGCCAAAATAATCGTCAAATATTGAATCTTAATACGATTTAAAACACATCAAAATACAAGTATGAATAATTCAATTTTATTTCAATCCAAATTTCAACCGTAAATTAATACCAGAGCTCCTATAACTACGAGTAAAACGCTCTAAGCGGTTTATCTCCAACTAAACTCTACTCCATCTAAAAGCACCTTTTACTGGTATAACTAGAAGTAGTAGCACAAATTCATGTAAGTATTAACACAAATGATATTATCTCGGGTAAGTGGCACACTAAATACAAAATTACAAGAAGGTTATGACGATAAAGATAGACGGGGGTTATATTAATTACTCTTACTCACTCATTTTCTTTCGCTATTTCTTCGTCACTTTTTTCATTACAGATGCACTTTGTTCAATGTCCATATTTTAAATACTTGATATAAACGAATTTTACAAGTATAGACAGTCGAGCCATCAGCTGTCACCCCTCCGTCTTACGAATATTCGATCAAGCCACATTTCCTGACGTGAATTTAACATTTTTTACCCATCCCAAAAAAGTGCACAGCGCCGTTAAAGAAGTTTTCACTTCAAAAATTTACTGTTACTTGTAAAATTAACCCCGCAAAACTCCATACAATGTCGCCTAGCAAAAGCTCAAAGCAAAACTCCGAACTGTGTCTGCTATACAAAAGCGCTCCACACTGACCGCGCGGAAGTGGAGAGCAAACAATGAATTCTCTAAACTCATAAACGAACTGCTTTTAGGGAACCTTCACAGAGAATTATTTCAACTAAATCCTCCTTTCATGAAATTTAAATAGAGTGTAAGATTAAATAGAATATAATATACTATGTATGTGTGTAATTTATTTGTATTTAGTATGTAAGTTTATGTACATCTGTTTATATAAATATTTATGTAAGTCTAAGTATATTTAAATTATAGCTTTCATGTGCACCCCTCCTGTATCCTATTTTGCTAAATTCTCTACCCCAAGGTCCCCAAGATTATCTGGAAGAGATCGCTAGAAGCGATAAGGCCGCCTGTTGTTCACCGTGATTTTTGTATTTTATACTCCTTGTGTTATTTTTTACACTTTATTTTTACTCCTTGTAAGCATATTTGTATTTGTATTTGAAAGACCAGTATGCATATGCATGAGGGCACGTCGTGAGTACTTGAAATCTCAGACAAGCCTTAGCCATCCTTAGCCTAATTCCCACCCATCCTACTTTAAACTTCACTTAGTTCACTTTGCTTGTTTTACTTGCAAACCATCCTACTTTTGAACGCAACTAATAGGTACAGCTTCATATCATGTCACCTGGTAATATTGACGACCCGTTTGGCGCAATGGTTACCATGCCGGACTACCGATCGGAGGGCTCCAGGTTCGATGCAGAAATTTGAATGATGAGTTTAAAATTTTCTGTTCTCGGTCTAGGTGTTTGTGTTTCTGTCTATGGGTGTGTCCATGATACCCACGACACAGGGTACAACTACCCTACTATGGGGCTATGAGAGTAAAACTTCATATAAAAAAAAACTCAAAGCAAAACTCCAAACTGCGCCTGCTATACCAACGCGCTTGACACTGACCGCGCGGAAGTGGAGAGCAAACAATGAATTTTCTAAGCTCATAAGCCTTTGGGGAACGTTCACAGAGAATTTTTTTGACATAATCCTTCTCTTTTTTAAGAAATTGTCTTTTATCATCCACTGTTCTCTTTTTAAATAGAGTAGCAGACAATAATGCACAAGTATAAGGCAACGCCATGAATGGTCGTAACCTCAAGCAAGCCTTATCCTAATTGCCACCCATCCTACTTTTGACCGCACCTAATACAGCTTCATTTATTTATTTTATTTATTTATTTATTTTAAGTATAACCTTATTCTAAGGATACAAGGGTGTGCTTAATGCCTAATGGCATTCTCTCCCAGCCAACCCTGGGTGTTATGGAAAACTTGTGGTAGGCGCATACTTACTACATTATAAACTATATAATAATATAATTATTATATAGTTTATAATGTAGTATTCAATGTTGACTGAAAAAAGCTCAAGCAAAAAAGATTAAGTAAGTTAATTGTCACTCCTTCTACTTTTGATCGTGCTCGACATTACTACGATTAGCTGCCACAAATTCTAATTTTTACCGCCTTTGACGTGTCTTAACTTGCCACCCTTATTGCATTTGAATGCATTCAAAATTTGCTCAGTTAAGCGTTAGCGTTTATCGTACTTGACATTGCTCAGCTTAGTTGGCACCCCTCCTACATTTGACCGCACACGATATCGCCCAACTCCCTCGCACTAAAACCCCCTCGGTGGCCTGCCTCTGCGCTTGGGGAAGACTCTGGGATCACCAGTGGAACGCATCGGTGTCCTCCACGCACGGCGGCCTGGAACGGGCCCATCTTTGGGAGAGCAGATGTGCTCTCATACACCTTCCGATGCTCATGGCGGCATGCGGCCACGCACACACCGCCGTTCTTCCCTAGGCTGCCGGCTGTACGGATCGAGCTCCCACTCTCACCGCCCGCAACCACAAAAGCCCCCTTTTAGTCGACACTTACGATCAGTCAGAGGATACTGCAACTCTTTTCTTAATCCCGAAGCTACAGGGACTACACGATATTGCCTAGCTAACATCCTAACCTTCCTACTTTTAAACACACATACAGCTTCATATATACGTATACTCGCCTGTTAAAAGCTCACAGCAAAACTCTAAACTGCGTCGACTGTTCAAATATTATAAACGCAACTTTATAATATGAAAAATTTCGCGCACTATCTCATTCAGTGGGATTTTATGGAGTGAAGAGCTTTTATTGTTGCAGACTCTTAAACTTTTATTACACGGTTCAGCTGATGATCCTTCAACAAAAAGCTGTAACTGCTCCTTTAGAGACATTAAACGAACAATGTAACTTTTAATTCGAGTTCTCGCGTTAAAATGTAACCAGTAATATTATTGGGTAGGTGTTAAAAACTCTACGTGGCTGAAATTTTATAGTTCTAGTAAGAAAGTACTGCCAATCTTAGAGCATCAAGGTATGACAGGTATGACACCCGTCAGAGGAGTGGCCTTTACGGGCGAACCCCTTGTCCCAACGTCCATGCACAATGTGCCTTCTAGTTATACAACTAGTGTGTCTGTGTGTGTCCGTATAAGTGTTGTTGGTGCATAGGAAATGACGTTGTTAATTGAAATTGACATAATTAGAAATGTATGCGTCTTTAGCGATGAAAGAATATTTGTGAATGTTTGACAAAATTAAAATGTGTGCGATCTTCCCCACGCACCAGGTTTGGCACAAAAATTATGTATCAAAGTGAGGCGCTATGCCGTCTCTACTGAAGGGTGAGTCAGTAACTATGATGCTCTAAGCTACCAATGCACCCATTTCTGTTACTAAACAATTATAATTAGACTGATGTGAGGCAATTGTCAGAGCGGTTTCAAACTGACATATTTTTCGGCGCGTAAATTTTTAAGCGTGTACATGCGAAACGCTGAGATTTGACGTTTTTCGGTACAAATAGTAACACACGTGGAAGCGCGTTTTCCGAAACGACCGTATACGACCGTACACGCCGAAATAAAGGCTAGTTTGAAACTGTTCTGAGATTCTAGAATAGCATCGCACAACTACATAATAAGCAAAACTGTCGACACGGGGTTCTCAGGTTCAAATCCAGGCGTGCATATTTGATTAAGAACTTAATTATGTGCATATTTATCGCTGCTCCACGGTGAAAATATTGCTACATTTCAATATGATGTTCTCTATCGCCGTGCACGGTTTGAAGTACCTAATACTAGAAATTTTCACATCCACCAACCTGCAAATGGCCAGCTTGACGATGTGCTAACTTCCTCTTGCTTACAAAATTACTATCCACTTTATCATTACATACAAAAATCAACAGATTTATTATGTTAATAAAACAAAAAACTCAAATTAAACTGCTAAAAACGGTGTCAATATTAACATCGAAACTCATAAATTTATTGCGCAATAAACATTCTCAATTCAAACTACCCTCAGATTTACATATTCCTTATTTGAACTACCCCCAGATTTGCTCACTGCTCATAAAAATGCTTCAACTTTACGTGATGGATTCCAACGAATAATTTATTTATAAGTGCAATTCTAATTTATTGCTCGGTCGAAGTTACGACCAATTTCAATTTCCTTGAGGGTGCTGTTTATATTCCGTTTACTTAGGGATACTTGCTGGCCTATGCGAATGCGAAGCCAACTTGTCTTGACAAAGTGTCTCATGTCAAGATTCTGAATTCTAATACCACGTAAAGACGAGTAACACTAAGAAAATTAACCTTCGTACACTTTATAACTACTTTTTAATAAATAATCATTACGATTTTTAGGACAAGGCTTGTGAGTCTCTGTAGCTTCGAGATTAAGTATGAGGCTACGGTATTTCCTGCTTGGAACGCATTGGAACAGCGTGGTGGAGTATGTTCCAGGCCTTCCCAATAATGGGGAGAGAGCCCTGCCCAGCAGTGGGACGCAAAAAGGATTGCAACCTATTCCCTGCTGGGTTGCGGGCGGCGAGAGTGGGAGTCCAGTCAGCGGTGTTAATAAGTACGGCGGTGTCTGCATGACCGCAAGTCGTCTCAAATCCAACACACCAGCACTCTTCGTATTGTTGGCCTGTTTGGGGGCGCCGCGCATGGATGACACCAATGCGATCCTCTGGAGATCCCGGAGTCTTCGTGTAAACCAATAAAATATAGTGTAGGAATAGTCCTATATAACCCAGTCCCTCCTGATACATAAAATATCATTTTATTTTAACTAAATTGTAACAAAACTCATTATACCAGCGTGGTGGACTCTAGTTGAAACCCTTAACTAGAATGAAGACTTGGAAATCCAATAAGAGCTGAACGTTGAGCAGCAGAGAATTTCAAAGCTCTGCTAAATTCTAACTATATTAATTGTATTAAAAATAAATAAAAAATATAACGCTATACACTCATAGCCCCACACTAGGATTCCCTGTGTCGTGGGTGCCATGGACACACACAAAGACAGAAACACAAACACCCAGACCAAGTACAGAAATCAAAACTCATCATTTCAATTTCTGCCTCGCCGGGAATCGAACCTCCGATCGGCAGTCCGGCATGGTAACCATTGCACCACACCGGTCGTCAAGCAAATAAGCACAATGGTTTTAAAAATTCCAGTACATGAGTATAAAAATACCAGTTCGAAATGGAGAAAACTTGAAACGTAGAGGAAATAAATAAACTTCATTTATTTTCACCCTCTCAAAATAGTTGTTCACTCCATCCATTTTTTGGTTTCACCTTAAAAGTTTTTGGGCTCTATTCCTATTTTCAGTAACATTTTTCTCATTTCCGAGCTAACAGCTGATGCGTTCCATTTTCAGAGTTCGGGTCCGACTGCATTTTGAACCTTTCCTGAATTAGCTGGTTTCCACTTTAATTTAACTTCTAGTTTTTAGTTCTATTAGTTTTTTTTTTCTAGCGTAACACTCTTGGTTTACTCTTTTGTAATGCAGAGACGATGTTACATTATAGAATAGGAAAGCTTAATCTATACTAGCTGCGATGGCCGAGTGGTAAAAAACCGCAGTCTTCGACGCGACCGATCCCAGGTTCAAATCCTCGGCGCGCACCTCTGACAAAGAAATTTGTAATGTGCGAATTTATCGCGGCTCCACGGTAATGGAAAATATCGTGATATTTCATTGATTACGATATTCTCCATCGCCGTGCATGCCTGAGAGAAATTCATAACTTCTCGAAGGCATGACGTCCACCAATCCGCACTTGGCCAGCGTGGTGGACTATGGCCTAAATCCCTCTCAATTGTGAGTAGGAGACCTGTGCCCAGCAGTGGGACATAAAAAAAAACTATACTAATACTAGCGAACCCTGCAGACTTTGTCCTGCCTTAAAGTATCAGAAATAAAATAATAAATTTAGATATAAGCTATCATTCATATCATATATTTCAAGTTGGATCAAACTATATATACTCCGTGTGCAAATGTGATTAAGATGGGTTCAGTAGTTTAGATGTCCATAGCGGACAAACAACGTGACACGTAATTTATATACATATTAAGACTAGCTAACCCAGCAAACGTTATCCTGCCTTAAAGAATCAGTAATAACAATAATAATATTGCGACTATAAATTGAGATGGAAGCTATCCTATCTTTCAAGTTGGATCAAACTACACACGGTGTGCAAATTATATTAAAATCGGTAAAGTAGTTTAGGAGTCCATTGCGGACAAACACCTGACACGTAATTTACATATATTAAGATTATAAATGAGGAAGTTTGGATAAATATAGCGCAAGAACGGCTAAACGAATCGAGATAAAATGCCAAATTTCATTACAGAGACACAATACAGCCTGGAATAGCATTAAGCTACTATTTATTACATGAAAGAATGAGTTACGTCCGTGTGGCAGATTAGTGTTATCATACTGAAATCATCCGAGCGAAGCCAGTCGGATAAGTAATAATATGCGTGTGAGACAATTTGATAATTTTTCCACAGCGTGCCCGCTCAGCAATTCAGATAGTTTCTTTTTTCACAAAACAAATTTGGGTAGTTATTGAAGACATGAAGCTACTGATTCAATAATATTGCTTAATTTCTTCAGTCTTGGCCAAAAATGAGGCACGTAAATTCACAAAATTACTGTGTTACGTGTACCAGATATTGGGTATCATAAGTGCCTCATCACATCTGGATTCGTGGCAGTCCTCCACAGTCCACTTTGCACGCTCCGTTTTTACAAGGACGTGTAAGTTATGGGGCAACCTTCCACCTGAGGTATTTCCAGTGGCCTATAACATGGGGTTCTTTAAGAAAGCTGTAATAAATTCTCTCCTCCAAAGCCGACAATGCTTGGGAGGCTCCCCTGTGGTTGCCAGTGTCCATAGGCGACGGTGATCCCTTAACACCATGCGACCCGTTAGCCTTTTTGTTCGGTTTACTTATAAAAAAACACAAAAACCCAGACAGAGAACAGAACCTTAAACTCATTAATCCAATATCTATCTCGCTGGTAAGGAAACCTGGAACACTCTGTCGTCAGCCCAGCTTGGTGACTATTGCGCCATAAGGGTCGTTAAGTAAATAATACGTCTTATTAAATTAAGTGACGACATTAAAAATCTCTAAAGTATATCGTGTTCCGGTTTACCAACAGGCACTTGTCAGCGTGGTGGATTATAGAACTAATTCTATCCAATGCTGAGTGAGAAATGTATGTAGGTAGAACTTTAATGATTCGACCGGAGAAGCATCACGCTGCAGCCACTTCTGTCGTGAAGCAGTTCTATTGTGTTTAAGTGGAAAGGTGAAGATGACAGCCAGACTTACATGAGGCGATCATCAGCGTTTGAATTATCAAGCGCATGCGCAACGGCATACGACTTACTTTGTATTTAGATGACCATGGCCTCCAGCAATACATGCTCATCTGCTACTTCTGACTGGATAAAAAAAAGATATTAAAAAGCGTTGAAAAATATATAAAATGATGAATGCTACCCAACCGAGTTGGATTCTACGAGTTACCTCTCTCTCGAAGTTGGACTTACCCATGCGGATCACCATGCGGAACTACCCTTACTAAGTACAATAATTATTAATTCATTTTTATAAATGATTTTATTGCCTTTTCGATCAATACTAATTTTATCAGTTGACTAGGTATACAATTATGACGTCACAAACCATTTATTCATACAAAATGTACTAATTTCACTGAGGTAAGTACAGTCAGAGATCTTGGCATAGTACTAGATAGCAAGCTCACTTTCATCCCTCACAACGATATAATAATAAAAAAGGCTTCAAGAATGCTAGGTTTTATTATTAGGAACGGGAGGTTATTCAAAAATATTAAAACTAAAAAAATACTATATTACAGTTTGGTAAGATCAATCCTGGAATACGGAAGTACTATTTGGCGCCCTCACTACGCAACACACTCACTGCGTATTGAGAGGATTCAGAAAAGATTTGTTCGACATTTAGCTTTTTCCGTTGGCCAAGCGTATAAAAAATACTCTTACACTAATACGCTTTTAAAATTTAAAATGCTTAACCTCGACAGCCGCAGAGATCATATAGACTTGGTTTTCTTTTACAAACTTGTCAATAGCCACATATACTGTCCAAAACTGTTATCAAAAATTTCTTTCGTAGTACCTCGAAGACTGCCTCGTAGACATTATCAACCCCTTTTTCCACCTCTCCGCAGAACTGTCTTGGGATTAAATTCTCCCATAACAAGGATGACCAAATTATTTAATAAAATAAGTGGATCTGCAGATATAGATATATACCATATGTCACTAAATAAGTTCAAGGCTGTAATCAATCAATTATATCAAAACTAATCACAATATGAATTAGTGTCGCAATATTGTTAATTTATTGATAAAACATCTAAAATTTTATGTTACTTTATATGTATTTTTCTTCTATTTAAACAACCTAATTATATTCAAGAACTGAGATTAATCTTTAAGCATTTTGGTTAACTTTTCACTTCGCTCATATAGCTTTTATTTATAATTATATGTGTTAAAATTCTATCTTTATATTTTTGTGTTAATTTTTTTTTATTATTATTGGTCTGCTTCTTTGTTAGCATGTTATGTTCTCCTTTAAGTGGTTGTACATTAATTGCTTGAATATGTTATGTCATAAAAACTTATAGTATATCTTATAATGTAATAACCGTTGGTGAACTTAAATAAATAAATAAAATAAAATAAAATAAATGTATGAGGATGTCAGATTTTGACAGCTCATAAAAAGTATCTCAATTGATTTGGTACTTTATTACTGTATTATATTATTAGCTACCTACCTAATAAATTTATTAATGAACGTTTACAAGTAACGTATCCGTTATAGAAAGACTTCCTTCTTTTTCTTTCATGAAGTTTTAAAACAAAATATTAAACATTCACATTTCCTATAAAATCTCAGGACTCTTGATCTTTATTTTATACATGAACTTTTTCAATATAAACGTAGAGAAATTCAGCTTAAAAACGCTGTAAAAAGAAAACGGTGTCCCCTAAAATATTACAGTGGAAGTAAATTTTGCGATAGGTTTTCACGAAAACGAAAAAAGAAAATACTTTGGAGAAAACCTACCTAGATTTGCTAATATTGTGATTACACACTTATAATTTAATCTGGAAAACCTTTTTAATACGTCACTTTAACGTATTTATTAACTTACAAAACGTTTTGTCCATTAATTTAACAAATTAAGTTCAAGAAATCGCTCTAGTTATGTAACTATCTAAGCACTGTAACATTTGAACACTCGATGCTATGATTATAAGACCGACATCTTCGGAAACATTGTGCATGTTATGGCTTATTATGTGTAGTAAATACATTCATAGCATTTTTAGTTGTTCTGAAAACATAACCACTGACATGGATATTGTTAAAACATTAGTTACAATTAAAGCTTATAAGTGTAACCAACCTACGTAGATTGCACAAGAAATAATAAAAAATGTGCAATTTAAAATAAATTTGCCGAACACTAAATACGATTCAGCTTTGTCGTTACAAATAGTCCCATTAAAGTTTCATTTACCAAATAAAATATTACAAGCTTTTCATACATGCAATGGACGTTAATTCATACAAATTCTTGGAAAACTAGTAACATTTTTACCGCAAAAGTAGAAAGGTTCACAAGACTCAAATTGTAGTATAGGTAATCGATTAAAGTCAAGAAAATGATATGAATATAAGCCCATGATTTACTTATATTTCAGATCGAATACGCGAATATTTTTGCCTTCTAATAAAAATGATTTAATTTAGAAACATTCAGAAAATTACCAGTAATGCGCAAATATTTATATAACTAGGAGGTAGGTAACCTATTTAAATCTTATCTACCAATGAACACAAAACGAGCTAAAACATGGATAAGGTTCTCCCTTAGAATAATTACATTGTAGAAACCAAGTTCGCGCGCCCAAATTGAAGCATTTTAATCGGTGCCATTAATGCCGTATGCCAAGGTTAAAGCACGCCGAACGTATCTACCGAAAAAAATATGACACTTTTGAAAAACAAAAGAAATCTAATAACATAACTTTTCACAGCGAAGTTTCCAATATTTTGTAGTATTTTATAGTTAATTTAGTGAAAATAAAAATATTTTGTTAGATGTAGCATCTGTGTAAATCTATTTAGTGCTTCAATTTTGCCATTGCGCTTGTATGAAGACACTCATTCTATATTATTCTAAGGGTTCTCCACTGGCATACTCAGTATTAGTTTCCACGTACGCCTTGTACAGAGCCAAATGTAGAAGCGTATAAGAAAGTTTGGAAAGCTAACGTGTCTAGAGAAGCTTCTCTTGAGCTTATCTGTTTGAATTCTCGGCCAAAATGTTATGTAAAGGAGGAGTAAACAAACAGAAATTCGATGTAGTAGATGGAAACTTATAAAACCAACATCAAATCTCTTGCAATGAGATGCACTTGAAGTAAAAATTCGAATGTTAAGTTGAATAATTTCGAGTATAT
Source organism: Pyrgus malvae (assembly GCA_911387765.1). NCBI lineage: Eukaryota > Metazoa > Arthropoda > Insecta > Lepidoptera > Hesperiidae > Pyrgus > Pyrgus malvae. The sequence continues at coordinate 6,963,536 of OU426961.1, read as the reverse complement.
TAAAATATGCAATACATAATTCGTCATCCCTTTTCAAGAAATGGCTCCTAGATATCTGACACATTTTACCTTATTATTAAACGTAATTTGGCAGATACACCGGTAAATTTTGGCATACCTATTCATCTTAATTAGATTTAGGTCATAGGATATACGTCAAATAATAACTCTACACGTAAAACTAATAAATTATAATTTTCAGTAATCTACACTAATATTATAAAGAGGAAAGATATGATTATTTGTTTGTATTGAATAGGCTCCGAAACTACTGGACCGATTTGAAAAATTATTTTACTATTTGAAGCCGACATTATCTTTGATGAACATAGGCTAGTTTTTACCTTCGGAAAATGTTTAATTCCTACGAGAAAACAGGTAATACCCAGGTGGTTGAAGCAACTGGCTTTTAATATAGCAATATATCATCTTACGTCGTATTTCAAATTGATGAAAGAAAGTTACTGATATAGCCTGGAATAGCACATAGGTTTTTTTTATCTTACGGGGAACCATAAAACGGGTCCGTATCTATTAAATTGACTAGTATTAATAGCTCCTTATAGCACGCATGGCTCGGCGGCGAGCGTAGAACGCAAGCGGTCTATATAAGCTAAACGGGCACGGTCGGGTGTGAGATGGGTGACTGCTAGTGGCAAAAATATGCATGCGCGTTTCCGTGCTTTGGAGGGCTCGCTAAGCCGTCGGTCCCGGTTGTTGTCGATAGATAACAGTCGGTAAACCTTGTCGGAGGCCTTATGGGCGGTTTGAAAACATCCGACAGCGGGCTGGCCACTAACCCGCATCTCCACCAACCCACATTGGAGCAGCGTGGGGGAGTAAGATCCAGGCCTCCGCAATAATGGGGAGAGACCCGTGCCCAGCAGTGGGACGCAAAAAGGGTTGCAGCCAATAGCTCCTTTATATTACCTTATTATATTTATTTTCAATAACGAAGAAAATATTACTTAGAATAACAAAAAGTAAAATGAGAATCGTAAAATGAACAGGTCAGGAAATTTCCCGAAATCTAGTGAACTTAAAACTTATCTCTGGCAGACTTATGAATATTAACTACTAGTACTTCGCTCGGAATAGAGATCTCGGGCTGATTAAAAAAAAATGTCCACTAATAAATTATATCAGATTTCCTTTTGTGGAGTTTCGTGGAATCTTACTTTAGGCATTTCATTAATAGCTTCCTGTGATTCAGAACTACTATCAATTTTTTAGTACGGATTAGAATTAGAACGAGCTTTTTAGTTGATTGTCTAAGCTCTAAAATACTTTCTGATTTTTAGTTTTAAAGGTAGCATTAGAATCAGGTCGCATAACACAACACAGTTTTTAAATATCAATAAAAATTAAGTAGCATAAAATAATACATATGCCCAAAAAAACGTCAATAGCACTTGGGCTATACATTAAGTTTAATTGTCATTCCTTTGGAACATAGCCGAATTTCCATAGACTTTTTGACATCTTAAAATTAATAAAAAATAAGTTTAAAGTTCAAAGTTCGAGTAGTTTTTAGAAAATATATTTCAAGCAAACATTATTCCACTTAATATTAATCAACATTACATAAAATAAAATGATTTTAATACGTTATGGAATATAACATTTTGCTTGAAATATATTTTCTAAAAAAACTACTCGTGTAAACTGTAAAAATTATATCCATTAACAACAAAACCCCACATTTTGTTGCCTTCTCTGTTAAAAAAACACGATAAAGATTTTTATTTTCCTCCGCTCTTTCCATCTTCAAACATTTAAAAATCTACAGAAGGGAACCTTCTATATCCCATTAAAACCCAACATCGAATAAAATATTTAATATCAAAGTATTGTATCACATTATACTAAATTTTATGTGACATCGTATCATTAAGCGAGGGTATAACGAAAATTGTGCCTTCTTTTTATACGTCTTGCCCCGCAAAATAGCTCGCGGCTGAAAGTTATGGCAATGAACGAACTTATTTAATATTTCTGGTTCCCTATACAATAACATTCGTTTCTATTACAGTACGATATGAAAAGAAACCAAACTTTTATAACTGTTTTTGGCGCCGCATTAATTGTGCGGAGTGTATTGTATTTCACTTAAGTTAATGTAATAAAAAGTATTTCATATTAATTTTTAATTTTAATTATCTGTGGCAGTATAGTTTGGATATGCTTATGTTAGCTCTATCGATAAAAAAATAAAATAATGCGCTTTTTGAAAATGGAACTGGCGTGAAAAAATACAAAAAAGAGCGCGAAGATAAAGTTGTTGGTTGACGATTTAAGAGACTGTTATTGAGGCCGTATACGAAATTTTGCCGATTTCGATGGTTTAACACATTAGATTTTGTAGTTAAAATACAGTATTTCCATATCATTACACAATATAACTGATCATGTCAGTAATAATCTAATACATTAGCCACTTTATTAGCTTGCGTCAAGAATTATAATGCGAGTTTTAGGTTACTTTAAAAAAATGCCAAATTTGAACATATTTTTTTACAGGAAACGGATTGAGTATGAACTGAAGTATATTTATTTCTAACAAATTTTATGAAAGATTATTCCAATTTGCCGAAATCAAATGCAATTTCTGTCCCATTTTCTCTCAAAATTGACTAAGTTCAATGTTTTTTTACTAATATCTTTTGTTTGAGAGTAGCAAAAAGTGACTAATTTACTTTTACATTTTTTTTTCAATTATGGCATCGCAAACTCTGTGCATACATAATTTTTGCATCAATTTTTTGCCAGTTTCAATGAAACTGGACGAAGTAATAACAAAGTCAGTAAGTAAGTCGTCAGTAATCAGTCAGTCTAACTCTAGTCAGTCCAACATTCAAGTAAAGCGATGGTTACTTTACTAGAACGTGTCCGATGGAATTTTGGAGGCAAGCCGAAAAAACATATTTTAGCACTGTTATTCTATTTCACAAATACTCGTGCACTGTAATTAACCTATATCAAACAAAATGCCATCAACTTTATCCGATATAACTCAAAAATACACCAAGAAAATGAAAATAAAACAAGAGCACAATATGTTTTTTTCGACTTCCCGCCAATACTCTTTTTACATATTTATCTATCCTAAACTTAATTACAACATCATCATCATGTCATTATAAAAGTAGCAGGAATTATTTTAATTAATAAAAGAAGATTGAATACGTTATATTTGAATTATCCATCTGAAATGTTTCATTGCATCACACGCGTATGGCCCTGCCGCTGGCGTAGAAAGCAAGCGATCTTCGTAGCTAAGTGAAATAGGCGCGATTGGGTGTCAGATTGATGTCAAATTTCATTCCGTGCTTCGTAGGGCACGTCAACCCATCTTTACATACTAGCGTTACATATTGACAGCATATTTATATAATTTATATTAATAAAATATGACAATGAATTTAAAAGGAACATAATAATGTGAATAGTTTTTAATTTTTAACATTATATACTCATCCACACTTTATTACTATTGTAAATTCGAAAGTAACTCAGTCTGTCTGTTACACTTCCCCGCTTAAACTACGGAAACAATTTGCATGTAATTTGAAACACATACATAGAGTGGACTTTGGGAAAGGACATAGAATAGTTTTTAACTTACGGGAACCTATCAAACGGATCCACGCGGTCGGAACCGCTGGCTAAACGCCTAGTTTAATATGACAATATCGTGTAACGTCGTATTTCAAACAGATGAAAGAAAGTTAGAGATATAGCCTAGAATAGCACATAGGCTATTTTTTATCCTATAAAACGTGGGCGAAGCCGCTGGCGGAAGGCTAATTTTCATAGTATATTTCATTACAAGTGCAGAAAGGCTGTCATTGCAAGGAGTACCGACAAATGTCTACCCGAGCCGAGGCGCAGCCGAAGGTGAGGGTTGACAGTCGGAACTCCTTCCAATGACGGTTCCGCACGTGTACTGAACAACTATTTTTAATACAGGTGCGAAAAAATGAAGCAATTTAATAAAATAATGAAAACTCGCAAATAACATTTTTGAAAAATGGCGCCAACCATAAAAGAATACCTATATGCAGAGATTTTTTTTGTTTTCTTCACCCATTCTGGGTAGGCAAAGGGAATTATGCCCATACAGCCAAGTCTTCAGTAGATTTTTTTATTGATGTGAAATGAAAATATTAATAAGATGAAATGAAACCTAACCTAACTCATTGAATCAAACCATTAAATTGGATATTGAAACAAATTAGTAGCTTCTTTTTAGAAATATTTGCATGGATCATAAAAACTTTTAAAACTTCGTGGTTGGTTTTTTTTCTTTTTAGTAGACATTATTTTGACAGTTGGGAAAGAGAACGCACAAGCACGAGTGTGTAATAGCCCACTTCCCGCACGCTATACGTCCCTGCAATACGTCACTTTTTGAGCAACTGTATTAAAAATATTTTTCTGATTGAGTCTATTTTACTTATTATTTTTTCCGCTACTATGTGCCTTTCATAAGATAAACGTAAAGCAATCCTTAATAATTATAATGAAAAAAGTTATATCCGTTTTATTTTTTAAGTGAAACGTAATAACGAAACAGTAACAGCCTTTTATAATTGCACCCCTAAAAGATAAATTACTTTGCGGGTTTTTTTTACATTTGTTAAAAGAACATTAAACACCCTTATACAATAACTCCATGGAAGGGGAACCCCAAAAAGTTTAATTTAAATCCACAGAGCCTCAGCCTTTTAAAGCTCGTTAAAAATGTGTGTTTCCGTTATGATATTTTAATATCTATCCAGTTAGAGACATAGGGACGTGTAAGCGTTATTTTCGCGAGTTTTAGGTGCTCCTGTAACTCTTTATATGATAAATAAATAAATAAATAACGCTTCACACTCTTAGCTTCACAGTAGGGTAGATATACCCTGTGTCGTGGGTACCATGGACACATAATAAGACGGAAACACAAAAAACCGAGAACAGAAATTTTAAACTCATCATTCAAATTTCTGCTTCGCGGGAATCGAACCCAGGAACCTTCCAGTCAGCAGTCGCGGGTCGTCGGCCGTCGGTCGTCGCCGGTTGGTAGTCGTAGGACTCTTAAAAGAAAATTTCTCGTTTTATCAACTTGACTCTTTATATACACACTAGTAATCCGGCCCGGCTTCACCCGGATTTGAGTTTATATTATTTATACTTAGCTATCCCACGGGAACATTACGGGGTAAGAAGTAGCCTATGTGCTATTCTTGACTATATTCTATCTATTTTCTCTCTGTACCAAATTTCCCGTTCAGCCGTTCCTGCGTGATTGAGCAACAAACATCCACCAAAACATCCAAACATTCATCCAAATTATATCATTTTTAATATTAGTACCTATAGATAAACAAATTTGACAATGATGTCTGTTGATCTATTGACGACATACGAGTAATTATGACGACTGAATAATAGTGAGTATTGATCAGTTTCGTATAGTTTTTTTTTTTTTTGTAAGTATGATTTTTTTTTTTATTTTTTTTTTTCAAAAAAGGTTCACAAATTACAGAATCATTAGATAATAACAAACTGAATCTTACATCAAGATTATTAGGATATACATATTGTTATAACTAACACTCGATATGCAGTCACTCTTAAAACTCAAAAATAAAGCATTCCTGTTTAAATAAGTACCAAATTAATTTTAATTCAAAATGACAAATTTGATAAATAGGTTATAAAATCAGAATTTTTGAAATATTAATCAGAATTTGGTGGAAAAATTTAATTTTTTCCCCAGGTATAGTAACCAAAATTTACATAAACTGAACAGGAATAATATTGTCGTTCATAATTTACGTAACAGAATATGCCTGGAACTTAATATTTTTGTTTTTTTTTCTAAATATTTTTTTTTAAACATGAGAACACGCCATCACAAAAACTACTCTAATATTCATTGAAGAGTATGCAGGTCGTAACTAAAATAATCTTCGTTTGGTATTTTAGTTACGAAAAGGCAACGAAACTATTTTGATGTGACGTGACGTAAATTATGAGTAACAATTACATTGCTGAAACACACAATAATTTACTCATATGGTAATAATATCTTTAAGATAATAAAATTATTGCTAAGCGTTATTCGAACCCTGCAAGTAGTCACTATGATAATAATATAACCATTTGATTATTATTACATTTTGTTCAAAACATTTAAATTGAAAAGACATCTATGAAATAATTTTGTAATTGTAATTGTAATTATTTGTAACTACTTGTATTTTTAGTATGCTAGCTGGTATTAGCGACAAGATTAAATGAATGTTCAGGTAGATTCACAAAAAAATGACACCACAAACACTCGCAGGCGACCACATATACTATTGACTTAATGAGATTGCATAATGATATTTAATTTGTTTACTGTATTTATTTATTGTTATTTGTAATGCAGTATTAAATCATCTAATGAGTAAATGGTTGGAGCTTGTTATTAATAAAAGGTATATATTTGTTACGTCTAATTATTTCCTATTGTCTAAACTAGGCCGAGCCTGTATTTTAGGCAATAGTTCCTTCCGAGTGATCAATACCTAAAAAAATTGTGCAGTGTGCATAAAAACTAAATAGCTTAAATACGAGTCTTCAATTTAATATAAAAATAATAATAGTAATGTAATGAAAGTTTTTAAGGTGTAACTGAGTATATATGTGTTAGCTTTTATTTATTTATGAAGAATATTGTATTAGCTAATTCCGTATTATTATGATATTTTTAGTAGCGGTAATTCGATTGTTCCGTTTCCGAAACCTTCGCCATCTTGATTCAGTCAGTTAATCATAGCCAACTTCCGGTCACATGAATTGTCGTTATTTTCTCCGACCAAGCTGCAAGCATTCGTGTTGGAAGCACTGAGGGATCGAGACGTGGCTTAGGAAAAGCATTAGTAAAGAGTAAATAAATAAAAGTGTTAAAGCGTTTATAAAATAATAAGTGAAACAAGTAAAGGATTGAAGGAATAATAGTTAAGTTGATTGTTAATATGTAAGTACTCCATTTTTGTTCTGTTGGTGGTTTATTCGTTCTCGAAACATTTACATATGTGATTTGTATACTGCATAACTACGAAATATACGTGCAATTGTAAAGTGTTTTATCTTTTATTTAAAAAAAACCCGCATTCTGAGCTGTGAGCCAACAGTTCAGAAGTGGGATAATAAGAGAATTTACTGTTTTCTTTCACGTCCACAACGGCCAATTCTGTAAATACTCTGATATATTGAAGTTTCTTGAATTTGTTGGAATATCGAACTGGTGAACGCTTAGGAGTGAACGTCAATTATTTTACAACCACATGTTTTATTAACTTTTATTGTAATAAATTTGCAGTATACCTATCAACCCACTTCACTTTATTTTATTTTTTATCAAAATATGAATAATTTATGAAAAAAAACCGCAGATATTTAAAGAAAGAAAATACGTAATTTATGAATTCAACTTAATTTCTTTTCTCTGGATCGGAAACACCGCCGTGGTGTATAGACTTAGATATAAATATTTGAAGACCTGAGAATGGATGTTACGTATATGTTTAGTGCGTTAAAGATTTCCATATTATTTTAGATTAATAAGATGCATGATTAATGATATCTTTTTACAGCTGTGGTACACTAAATGTGAACAACTAGTTTTGATGACGGCTTTTATAAATGTGACTTTTCTTTTAAATTTATTGCCCTTACAGGAAGTTGGTACCCACTTTTTTTTTACTTTTTTTTAATAAGATAAATGAATATACCATGGCTTGAGTTGATCTACCTTATTTTACCAACATCAACAAAAAGGATGAGGTTCTCATGTTATATTTAGTATTGTATCGACATAATCCACATATTAATTAAAATTTGACATTGACCTTTGTAAATATGAATGAAAACTGATACCATAGAACTATTAAAGTATTTATTTGATGCTGATAATTCATAATACATAATCTTTTTTTAATAAGGATACAAGAAAAAAATGCTGAAATGATACGAGTATGTACACTTTCCACTTATTCTACCTTATCTACATGTCAATTGATGTAATTTTACAGGCAGCAATCGCTATATATTCTAGAAAAACGTATCCACTGTGCCACAATGCCAACTAGGACCTAAAATGATTGTAAGGCAAAGATTTGAATGTTTCGTGAATTCGGTAACACTGTATTTTTTTACATAATTTCAATCTACAAGGGGTGTGCCAATATCATGTTTCGTATTTGTCTTGCAGTTCTATTGGTAACGTAAATTTTTGTCGTAAATTTATTCAGATATCTATACATACAAGCATAAAACTTTGATATACAATGAAGGTAAGGTTAAAACTTAGTGTTTAAGAAATGATGGCTTACAGATTTACATATCCTCAATTATTCTTTTTGTGGTGGGTGCTGTACTGCACCTAGGGGTGCTTAACATGAAAAAAAAATGATGGTGTTGATGGTGATAATGATAAAGACCATGATGGTGATGATAATTACGATGATGTCATTTTCGAGAAAAATACATTCCATTGTCTGATTAGACATATAGAAGTCTGGTGATGTTTTTCTTTAGCTTTGGATAATTCAATCCTATATTAATTTATTCTCTTTTTCCTTTTCGATTCTAAAGTCGATTTTAAATAGAATATGTACTCATATGTGTCACTTTGCATTTTTGTTAACTTTTATTGTGATTAAAATGGAATATGTACTCAAATGTGTAATTTTGCAGATAATAATATTATGGACGAATACCCCCGAAGAAGACTACCTAGGATTGGAGGTACGATCAGGGCTAAGGTAAGCATACATAAGCCCAGGCCTAAGAGCCAAATGACGCTCAGGTCGAGCAGGAATGAGGGACTTAAAAGGACGCTCAGGTCGGGCAGGAGGGAGTCCAGGTTAGAGGACCAAAAGACGCTCAGGTAGAGCACTAGTGAGCCCGGGAGAGCAGCGATATACGTAGGATGGAGGGAGATCGAAAGCCTCTGTTAGAGGGCATATGATTATTTCAGCAAAGGAGCGATAAGGTTTGCAGAGAAGGCCTTCAAGACTCGACAACTCAACTCGCAACGTCTTGGTAGAGGGAAGCAGCTTCTGAGCGGTAATTTGAAATGAAATGTAATGAAATCATGAAATGAAATTATTTATTTGCCAAAATGTGGTATATGAATAGTTGGTTTTTTTTAGAAAATTATAGTCTCACATTAACCAAAATTTAGTGAGCAAAATTACAAAAAAAAAGAGAAAAAAAATTGAATTACATAAACATTGGTGTGCAAAGTTTCTGTTTAACATTATTTGAAATTATATTATTACAAACTATTTTGTAATAATATTTATATACTATATGCTTATATATGTATTTGAGCTACGGTGAGTTGTAGTGGTAGTCAAGGGGATTTTGAAATTGAGATAATTTTAGATAAGTTCTTGTCAATCCTAACGTATAAAATTTAGTCCCGCTGACGCGTCTTTCTGTCTGTCTATCTATATGAACTAGGTAGTCTCAAACTACCGAACAGATTTCAATGCGCTTCTCACCAATAGTGTGAATTTTGAGGAAGGGATAGGTGTATGTCATTAGGGTTTCGTTTTCGAACTAATTGTAGTATAACGAGGATTTGTTGGGAGCCTTGCTTTTTGGGAGCTTTGTATGCGTGCACTGTGGTCTAGCAGACATACATTGGGGTAATGTGCTGGGGAATTGCAGATCTACAATAACGCTGAGAAGGAGTTCGTGATGTCTCGTATCTCCTGAAGTTGACTCACAGATGCTGAATGTTTGGAATATGAATTCGAAGTACTGCGATGTTTTCGAAGCTGTTTTCTTCCCGTCACCCGTCACACTGGGGTTGCATATTATGTAACGGTGGTACGGCGTTGAGCGGAATTCTGAATTGCAGTGGCGTTATACGTACCATGTTAAGGTGGAGTAGAGTTTGTTGAAATAGGTAGGTTCCGTAGGTTGTTTTAGTTAAATTGGTGAAGTTTTTTTTAGTTACATTGGTAAAACTGGAGTACCTGTCTTTGAGTCGCCCTGGCTGGGCTGGGTCGCTGATTATAAAATCTTTTAATAGCGATGTAATACCGGATTTTGATCCTTTGTGTAAAGAGCAAACCATTTGTATCTGGATTAAGAAGGTGGAAGAATATTCGGAAATATGTGTATAAGATGGGATATGATTCGCTGCTCTTTTCCAAAGTTGGTCGGGCTTGGCAATGTTTGTAGAGAGCTGTAAGTAACCTTATAGTCGCAGTCGGTGTTCAAGTGGCCAATTTACCGAACCTGGGCGGAATTATTTTGGGACAGTCACTGTGGGACATCGTAAAGTGTATCAAACTTACGGTATTGAATGTAGGGTTGAAGCCTTCAGCGGTATTAATCGAAGCCTGGTACCAAAGCCTTCTTTGCAAAACGCTAGTATGTTTTTCATTGTGGCGAGATGTCGGCAAAGTGTTCTTTGTGTGACGAGATTAGCTTTGATTTGGTTTTAAAGCAGAATAGGTTCAGGTCTTTTAAATTAGATTCACAAACTGATAAAGGTGAGGAAGAGGTATTGCCACAAATACAATTGTACCGTTAGGTGTGAAGGGCCACTAAAGTTGCTGTAGTGCAGGTTATTGCATATTATTGGCGAAGCAATTGACTTTTATGATGTAGATGAGTGTTTCAGATTGGTTAGTTCTCTATAGATATAACTGGGAGTTCGACATTAATAATTATTGATAGGATGAACATAGAAAGTACACCCATCAGAAATTGGTAACCATCCGTTTTGCATTTTAGAGCGAATCATGAACTGGTTTTTATTGCCCTAGTTTTTAGTTTGTCTGTTTATAACCATTTACCACGTTTATAAACATGGATTGCTAGGGGGTTTAGAAAGCAAGTGTAAGATATGGACGGTCGATTTACTGATTTAATGGCGTCCTCTCTGGAGTTGTGTAATATATCATATTGCGTAGCAGTGGCCTGTTATTTTACAGATTGTGGGACGTACATACATGAGAGTTGTTTAAAACTCCTATTTTGGTTGTCATAGTGTTTATGAGTAAAATGTATCTCTGGTACAGGGAGATGGAATTGGGGCATTGACTGATATTTTAAACTGGTTTGATCTTGGTAGAGGATTTGGCAATTTTGTTGTAGAGTTGGCGCCTAGACATCAAACATATAAATTTGAGAAGTGTATGTGCGGGATGTGATCGTTTCAACTTGGAGGATAGAGAGAAAAGTGCTGGTTAGTGACGTCGCTAGCCTGTGTTATGGTACGGGATGTTGGTGGGACTCGATTTACCAGAAAGCGATAGACCAATAATTAATTATGTTTGATATTCCAACAATTTGAATTTATGTGATGGTGGGTAGTCTGTGTTCGTGTTTTGTTTATAAGTGGCACATTCTGGACATCAGTCAACTACCCAATTATCTTAGGTGGATGTAATAGATACTTATGGAGTATAGTGAATCTCGAGAGTAGTAGAGGTTCGGCATTAACTGTTTGTGCGTCCAAGTTTGATGTAAACATTTACGGGGATTCACTTGCAGCAAGGGCCTACAAATGCAGGGGATTGGGGAGACTATGAATTGCGGTCAAGTGGTTATGACTGGCAATAGGAATGCAAGCGGGCACTGAGTTGCGGTAAGGGTTAGGACAAAAAGGCCGATTTCGCTTGGAAGTTTTAATAGACAGGGATTGCTTCTCTACTTTTTTGAGGTACCTTGGTTTTACTGATATTGGTGTAAAAGTTGTTTAGTCAAGGACTAAAATTTTTTGCACGGATTGATGTGATAGTAAGGGTTGTTCTTGTATATTTAGTTAGCCGTGTTTGCCTTCATGAGGCTTGCACATATTACAGGGATTGGTCACGGATATAAAATTGTTTGTTCGCATTATGCACTTCTTGAAAATGGATTCTTGTTTTTTCGGGCTGAACCCGATCCTCGGCTTTGTGAAAATAAAATGATAATAAAGTGAAATTTGTCTGTTATGGGTAATGTAGTTGCGGACTGGGTCTTGCAGCTGAGTGAGAAGGCGTCTCGCATTAGTCTTTGTAAGTAATTTTTGGACATGTTTATATTTTGCTTTAGAGTTGATTGTTATGAAGGTTGAGTAGAATATATAGTTTAATAGTTCGCTGTTGAGTCGAATGAGTCGTTTAAACACATTTAATCGAGTTTTTGAAAGAAAAATTGACAAAAGGTCTGACGGGAAATGTGGAATTGGTGACTTTGTTGTTATTTAAAGCTTTTAGTGGAGTTATAGGGGCCATAATAATATAGCAATGGGATGGAGTGAAAGTGCCCCGGTGGAGGGGACGAGGGCGAGATTCAATAAGTTTTTCCAGTTGGGAATGGGATCCTTTGTGTATCCCTCATGTGGGGTCTTCAATTGAACATGTTTATGTAACTAATTCGACTCCAAATACAAATCCAAAAATTATATAATTAGGTAATGGGTTCTTAAGATAAATAAACTAAGGCCAATTTATTTTTGTGTAGTGTGTAAAAGTTCCAAATACCAATCCAAATATTAGGTATATAATTATATGACTTTATTTGAGATTTCATGATGATTTTTCTGACATTTCATTTCAGATGTTAATATGAAGTAATTTATTGCTTGTTTACGGGTAATGGGTTCTTAAGATAAATAAACTAAGGATAATTTATTTTTGTGTAGTGTATAAAAGTAATGTTCTTTCTACTTATAAAAAAAAGATTACATTATTAATGGGAAAGCTTATGTTTGAAATTAAAAATACGATTAAAAATGTATTATAATAATTGACTGCATTAATTTCTTTTAATACAATTATTGAGTACAATGAACGTAATTTCTTGTTTTTATTTTATTTTATTTAAGAGCTTTCGATAAATATAAACTACATTGTACATTATACAGATAAATAATGTGTTAAAGAATGTAATTTATAGTAATATTTTTAGAAAAATTATAGTACTTTTGTACTTGTAAGAAAGCGTGAGGACACGCTATAAGCAGGATGGCCGAGCTGTTAGCTTTTATTTATTTATGAAGAATATTGTATTAGCTAATTCCGTATTATTATGATATTTTTAGTAGCGGTAATTCGATTGTTCCGTTTCCGACACCTTCGCCATCTTGATTCAGTCAGTTAATCATAGCCAACTTCCGGTCACATGAATTGTCGTTATTTTCTCCGACCAAGCTGCAAGCATTCGTGTTGGAAGCACTGAGGGATCGAGACGTGGCTTAGGAAAAGCATTAGTAAAGAGTAAATAAAAGTGTTAAAGCGTTTATAAAATAATAAGTGAAACAAGTAAAGGATTGAAGGAATAATAGTTAAGTTGATTGTTAATATGTAAGTACTCCATTTTTGTTCTGTTGGTGGTTTATTCGTTCTCGAAACATTTACATATGTGATTTGTATACTGCATAACTACGAAATATACGTGCAATTGTAAAGTGTTTTATCTTTTATTTAAAAAAAACCCGCATTCTGAGCTGTGAGCCAACATATGTTATAACTGTTTTTTTTAGCATTTATTTAGGGATGATGAATAGATTTTCGATAGTGTCATAATTTTGTTTAAGTAACCAATTTGATACTTTAAGTTTGCAATTTGTTGTATTCAAATTATATATTGATAGAATTTTATTAATTTTGTTGTACAAGAAAGGGCCGGAGAAAAATTGAAATCTTTTTGCAAATGCAGTGTTAACGGAGACTAACTCACACACTTTATCGTTCCTACGCGTTTGGTTTACGTTTTTAACATAGGGCACTTTATTATGTTGGCTTAATATTGCTTGTATGATGAACAATTTTCTTACAGACAAGACGCCGCATATGTCATATAATTTATGGGTTGGATAAAAGAATGGTTTCTTTGTCATTACTTTTAGAACCGCCCGTTGCGCTCTTTCTAGTTGCAGTATGTATGTTTTACAAGCTCCGCCCCAGGCTGTAATACAGTAGGTGATGATTGACTGCGCTAAGGAATAATAAATAGTTTTTAAAAGATTAAGGTCTGCAACATGTCGCAGTGTTCGGAATATGAATATAAGGCGCCTTAGTTTACCACAAAGCTGTTCAATTTGAGGCTTCCATGTTAGTTGCTGGTCCAATATTACTCCGAGGTACTTAACTACTTCAATTCTTTCTACGTTAGTGCATTGGCATGAGTTATCTGTCGACATGTCACAGATATGAGCTTTTAAATTAAAATTGTCTTTCTCAGGAATTTGATTTTTTCTTATAGCAAACGTAATGTAATTTGTTTTTTGTAGATTTATAGTCAATATATTTTGACGCAACCATTGCAGTGTCTCACGAAAACCTTCTTCCGCGGTTCTCTTAACCTCATTCCAATCATTTCCGTGGAACACTAGTGCTGTGTCGTCTGCATAAGAGAAAATTTTGCAGTTTTTTATAGTCATATTACAAAGGTCGTTTATGTATATTAAAAAGAGGGTAGGTCCCAAAATACTTCCTTGTGGTATGCCGCAGGTCACGTTTGTATCAGAACTAATGAATTCGCCAAGTTTAATTCGCTGTTTCCTGTTTGTCAAATAGCTTTTGAAGAGATCCAATACAATGCCACGTATTCCCATTAACTCCATTTTATTTAGGAGGCGGGAGACAGAAACCGTGTCAAACGCTTTAGCGAGATCTAAAAATATAGCGAGACACTTATATTTTTTATCTAAAAGATTCGCAATATGATTAGTTAAACCGGTGATGGCTAGTTTTGTAGATTTATCGGTCCTAAATCCGTATTGGTGGTCTGATAGCAGCTGTTCTTTTTCAAGGAAATTCAAAAGTCTCTTGTTCATTATTTTCTCCATGACTTTGGATAAGGCGGTCAAAACAGAGATAGGACGGTAGTTATTGATACTATTTCTGTCTCCCCCTTTATATATGGGTGTTATTATCGACGTTTTAAATACTGTTGGAAAGACTCCCTGCGTGAAACATTTATTAATAATGGAAGTAATAACTGGAACTAGAATATTTTTAGCAAGTTTTAGAATTTTAGCAGCAATGCCATCCCAGCCTAAAGCACAGTCATTTTTTAGATTCATTATTACTGATTCGACCTCTTTTTCGTCAGTACTCAGAAGCGCCATAGATTTATTAGGTACATTTGAATACGACAAATTAGTTCGAGAATCCTCATCACATGTACCAAGTTTCTTAGCCATATTAAAGCCAACATTAGCAAATAAATTATTGACATAATTGATGGAGCTTTTTATATTATTCTTAATGTTTAAAAGTTCGATCGGAGGAGTCCTTTCTGTGTTCATATTTGTTATTGATTTAATCGTTTTCCACATATTTTTTGGGTCTTTGGCATATTTTTTTAGTTCGTTACTCTCATATATTCTTTTGAGTCGTTTAAGTAAGTCATTACATGCGTTTTTGTATGATATATACTTTACTTTAAGTTCTATATTAGTTATATCTTTTTTCAATTTTAGATGCATAGCGTCTCTTTTCATCATGCATTTAACTAAATTCGGTGTTATCCACGGTTTAATAGTTCTATATCTCCTTGATAATCTAACTTCAACTGTGTTTATAATGATGCATGATGATATAATACGAGTTAGCTCTTTTGCAGCCTCATCTCCATTTTGAAGCATAAGAACTTTGTTAAAGTCTGTTTTCTCTATATCGTTTATTAAAGATGTGTAATTGACTTTATTGAATACTTTGTTAATCTGATTATATTTTATATGTGTTTTTAGAAATAGTAAAACTGCTGAGTGATCAGTAAGTGGTGTATTCATAACCAAAGTTTTAAACTGTTTTTGGGTTCTTAAGAAACAGTGATCTAGACAATTATTTTCTCTTGTAGGAAAGTTGTGACTTGTTAGTAATCCATGCACGGCAAGAAGATTAAGGTAATCAGTAGCATTATTGTCTACATTATTCAACGGTTTTATATCAATATTTATGTCGCCTATTAATATAATGTTTTTATAGCTTTGAATGGATGTTAGTAATGTATCCAGTGTATTTAAGAATTGAGAAATGATTTGTTTTGATGGAGATCTATAAATGGCTATTAAAACTGTGTCTGGGTTCAGCTTTATTAGTAAACAGCTAGCATTGTCAAGGAGGGGTTCTTCTACAGTGTAATTGAGGCTGGTTGAAATGAATGCAACTACTCCGTCATTTTGGTTCAAATTAACCGTAGAGTAGTGTGTGTTGTAATTTTTTAATACTGGCATATACGGCGTTTTAATATTCCAGCATTCGGTTAAGATGTATATATCAGATTGGATGTTTAGTCGTTTCAAAAATATTTCAAACTCAGCAAAGTTACGAGAAATACTTCTTATATTTTGAGTAAGAATTTTCAAATATTTTCCCGGTTGAATATGCGATATTACTGACTCTGGATTACATAGAAAGGACTCCCCCAGTGATATTTCATCTATGTCATCAAAATTTTTACTATCCATATTATAATAATTGATAGAGTATAAGATTCTTTAGTGGTGTAAGTTAGTCTAAGTTCAAATTTGGCCTGATAAAATGCATGATATGATGATAAATTTAGACACAAATTGCCAGAATTAAGAAGTAATAGATCTGAGAGTTTTGCAATAGTAACATTAACCAAAACATAAATATGTATATAGTGTAAAGATAGGGTATTAATAACAAAAATAAAAAGGAAAGTATGACTTACAGTTATGTTAACAAATTTGATACAATTGTTTTGTATAAGACGAAGATACTGAGAAATTTTGATTCTATATAGTCATTTAACCTTTTTTAGCTCCTGTATTTGCAGTTCATTTTTTATTTGAATGAGAGGTGCTCCGTCTTTTTCTCGCAAAAATACTTTCCCATTTTTGATCCAACAGAATTTATAATTAAGAGTTTTCGCGACATCTCTTGCCAAGAAAAATAATCTACGACTAGTATTAGTCAAACTTTCGGTAACATATATTGGAACCGGGTCACCTTCAATACCCGCATGTACAGAATTTAATTTGTTTGACGGATACCTTTTGTTGAAACTCCTTACACCTGTTAATAGAGACTCCTTCAATTCCACAGTTGTTAATTCCATTATGATAGTTTTTTTGTCGTCTTTTTTATTATTTATTTGATAGATATTCTTGATATCCCTATTTTCAATTGATACGCTGATTTTTTCAAGTATTTTTCGGGTTATTTTGCCGAGTTCTTGTTGCGACACCGTTTTCTTAAGTGGTAGATTTCGAATTTCTATAGTCGTTGATTTAAGCTGCCGCTCCAATTCATCAATTTTGTTATTTAATAATATTATCTGATCCATATTATACTTTTTTTCCTGGTTAATATACTCTATTTTGTTATTTAATTCCTCGAACTTATTTGATAGAAATGTTATTGATTTTTCAAATTCATTATACGAGGTTTCCACTTTGTTAACTTTAGTTTTTACCTCTTCAATATCCAGGGAAAGTTTTGTCATGGATGCAGTTAATGTATTTTGAAATTCTTCCTTCCATTTTTTTAACATCTGACTTAAGTCTTCTTTAAATGTATTAAGTTGGTCTTCTGTTACGCCGCCGGAACCTCGTCTTCGTTTTTGTCGTCTTCCAGTAAGCTCCATAAACTCCGGTCCTGTAGCCGTTGCGTCACTTTCGGAGGAAAGGGGTTCAGCACTTAAAGGCATTGGAGGCGATCTTTGGACCCTTGGCATTGTTGCTTTTAATTACGACTTGAACTAGGTTCCTAGTTTACGTAGTCGACACAAACCTTATCAGTTGGTTGACGTTAGGCGAGCGCGCATGAACGCGGAACTGCAGGTGAATTGCGTACGTTCGTTGTGCCGTTTTAAAGACTAGAATAGCGGAGCACACTTTGCACACGTCTGTTCACTGTCGCGATCGGAACGGAAGGGGTTATTTTCAAAATGTACAATTTAAGGTTTTGAATTCTATTGAAAATTTTAAATGCAGCATGGTTCCTTTAGGTATATAATTTTATAATGAGACCTATATGAAACAGGCGGCAGGTATTTTATTAACATCTCTCATAAACATGAGCAGCGATGGCCGAGTGGTAAAAAACCGCGGTTTTCGACGCGACCGATCCTGGGTTCAAATCCTCGGCGCGCACCTCTGACAACGAATTTGTAATGTGCGTATTTATCGCTGCTCCACGGTGATGGAAAATATCGTGATATTTAATTGATTACGATGTTCTCCATCACCGTGCATGCCTGAGAGAAATTCATAATTTCTCGAAAGCATGACGTCCACCAATCCGCACTTGGCTAGCGTGGTGGACTATGGCCTAAATTTATTCACTTGTGAGAAGGAGACCTGTGCCCAGCAGTGGGACATAAGAAAAGGTTGAAAACAAAATGTTCTAATTTTTCACAATAAATCCAGCTCCCCGGGCTCGACATTTATTGTAATGTCAGTGTTAAATTATATGAAAAAGTAACACAGACACAGTACAACAAACAAGCAAGCTAAAATGATAAATAGGAAATCTAAATATATATTATATGTTTTGATTTGCCGCAAACTGGCGAATTATATAACTTTAAGGGCTTGTTTCTTTGCTGATTTCTATACAGATATATTTCTTAGGTTGTAGGTATCTAGTCAATACTGCGAAATGTCCAATTGCTATCTCTTTTTCTAAAAAATACCTAATAATATGGGGTAACGAATGATGACGTCCTTTCTGGCACAGCCCTATTTGCATCACATTCTACTTAACTGCGTGTTATTAATGTCAATATAAAAAAAAACTCTATGCAGAGATTGGTATTTACTCTCGGCCTAAGATGTTTTAACCTTCGGCATACAACGTGGGGTATTTTTAACCCCAGCTCCAGAAAAATACGTCGACTTGTAAGTAATAATCGAGCAATAACATTGAAATTCCCAGTAGCTGGGCGTTAAAAGTTGCCGTGTCGACTCGTGACCTTGGATCAGTGCTACGCGGAACGCGCTCGTGTGTGCACGCGCGTATAGCGGTTCCTGGTATTTTTAAGCCCACGTTGTATGGGACGGTGCTGAAAAAATTGTACTGATTTAGATAACGAATGATCTCGCTAGAATAAAGAAACTTGTTATTTATATATTTTTTATAATGTGACATATTTCTAGTTTTATAATATTGGCTTAGACTAAAAGCTCCTATTAATATAAAAGACCCACGTGTTTTTTTTAGATATAAGGAAAATTCGTTGAATTTTAGGAGAACTTTTGTATTTTGTGTTCTTTTTTATAATTAAAGTTTATTTTCTTAATTATTTTGCGTTTTAATTATTACTTTATAACTAATTAAGCCAAAAACCCTATCTAAGCTGTTGTATTTAAATAATACCCTTAATACATAGTATATTTACTAGGGGTTATTTTAACCCCACGTTGTACGGGTAAGGTTTTTTCTTCACCTTGTATGCCGAAGGTTAAACCATATAAGATGTTTTTAACGCAATGACCAAAATCAACACAATTGTGATGCATTTCAGAAATTTCTAAAGATAGAGTATCACCGCTTCACCCATTTCTGCCGTAAATCAATTCTGTTAATTTAATTAAATCAAATCTGTTAATTGATCTGTCTTTTTCCCGTAGTTTTTACTTGTGTGTAATTTTATTTTAACAGTAATTTTGTTTTTTCATTTTGATTTTTTTTTCAACCTTTTTTTTATGTCCCACTGCTGGGCACAGGTCTCTTACTCACCAGTAAGAGGGATTTAGGCCATAGTCCACCACGCTGGCCAAGTGCGGATTGGTAGACGTCATGCTTTCGAGAAATTATGAATTTCTCTCAGGCATGCACGGTGATGGGGAACATCGTAATCAATTAAATATCACGATATTTTCCATCACCGTGGAGCAGCGACAAATGCGCACATTACAAATTTCTTTGTCAGAGGTGCGCGCCGAGGATTGGAACCCGGGATCGGTCGCCTCGATGACCGCGGTTTCTTACCACTCGGCCATCGCTGCTCATTTTGAATTAAATCTGAAAATTACAGTGTGTCAAGATTGAAAGAATATAATTCTGTTATGACTGTATCCGATAAAAGGTGCGGTTGCTGGCCAGAATTACATGAAGTGACATCCGGCCTAAAACTTGCAGCGTAACTGCATACGACCTCTGGCGACACTCAAGCTTGCCTAAGTCTGAATGACCATGAGCTGCGCACTGAGTGGTCGCACTTACTCGTAACATCATCACATCATTATCATCATCATCACTAATATTATAAATTCGAAAGTAACTATTTCTGTCTGTCTGATACGCTCTCCCGCTGAAACTACTGAACCAATTTTAATGAAATTTGAAACACAGATAGAGTGGACCTTGGGAAAGGACATAGGATGTTTTTTTTTCCTACAGGAACCTATAAAACGCTTGCGAAGCCGCTGGCAGAAGGCTAGTATATTATAAACGCAAAAGTTTATAAGTATGGAGGTTTGTTACCCTTTCACGTAAAACTACTTTGGATGGATTTTAATGAAACTTTAAAATAATATAGCTTATAGAACAGAATAACACATAGGCTACAATTTAAAAAAGATATTGTGTGATTTGTCCAAAATATGACGATAAGTGTCAAGTACCTAAGTAGGAAAAAAACGGCAAATTGTTTGTAAAGTAGGTTTACGATCGAGATGTTTACGTGATAACGTCCGCACGAGAAAATCTCCATTTGTTTGTATGCCGCTAGAGTGAGAGAGACGGAAGATCGGTCCACTCACTCGAACGCTATGCCAGCCTCCGCTCGTGAGGATTCCGCGTGACAAGTTTCACGGAAGGACTGGCAGCGCTCGAGATGAGACGGGAGATCGGTCCGTCTCTCTCTCGTTATACCTGCGATCGCGCTCGTGAGGTTTTGGTGTGACACAAGTTTCTGAACATGTCACCCGACTAAAACGATTTTAAAGACGTTATCACGTCAAAATATACCATCTGCGAGCTATTCTGGCGTGCGCTGCCAAAATCGCTAGTCACACATAATGTGAAATGTATGATGGAAATGTTTATCTTAAATAGTCCTACAAAAAAGCCCGCCCCAGTACATACATAATATGTATATCTCAAGTATAAGCCATAATAGCCAATATAAGCATTTATATTGGCTATAATGGCTTACACTTAGTTATAGTTATATTAATATATATACATATATACTATTACATATACATATATATATTATATACTACTACATATACATATTTAATTATTCATGCTGGATCGATTTATCACCCTCGAAACCAGGTTACTGAATTTCATCAAAATCGAATCCGTTACCGAGATTCAAAAAAAATATTTAGGTAAAGGTACACAAGATTGCTCGTTTAAAAGTATTAGATTAGATATGATATGACATATAAACTTAAAGAATAATAATGTCACGTCATGTGTGCGCCACGAAGTCGCAATCCGCCTTAACAAGTTTCTAATATTTTTATTTTAGAACTTCAATGTTTGTAAGCATTACTTTACATAAATTTTCATAGCTGACGTAGTAATAGAGATTATACATTTTTAACGCCCATTTTAATAGAAATGAAAGAGAAAGTAAAAATCTAAATTATACCTTTATTTTAAGTGTACAAGCAGGCATCAATCGCTTGTAAGCATTTCATTTAGGTTGAAAGCCTTTTTGTTTTAAATTTCTTTGAATGATAAAAACGTTGGACATCTTTTTACTGAAATTTGCGTAACAATATATTAAAATTTTGTTAAAAAAATTGTTTAAATGTCCTCATTTTAAATATTTTTATTAGGTACACTAATAAATAAATTATTGGCCTGACCAAAATAGAATGGAAATGTGGGCGGGGCAGACGCGCCAAGGATTTTGAGCAAACGCTCGTATCTCTACAGAAACACGCGATCGTGCTGCGGTGTGCAAACAAGTGCTTGGGTGTGATTCGTTCATTTGAAATCGCGTGATTGTGCGGCGCTAAGATTGGCTAGATTTGAAATTGCAAAATGTGCGTAAGCTTCGTATTTTAAGTACAGATGTGATGGAGGTGAAAGGCGGGGCTTGATCGGCGACACCAGTCTTCATACGAACGGCGCATTATTGCCGTTCTACCTCTCTTAATAATGTACTGTGGGACTGACTAACAGTTTAACAAAACTTTTCTGAAATATGCGAAGTTATAGCACACAAAAGCGTGGACAGTAATCTAATGTTTTTAAATTCGTTCTGCCTTTGTCCGTCCAGTATCTTGACTGACTATTCGGTATGAAGGCATCTTTTGTTCTTAGTCAGTGTTCCTTTGTTTTTATCGGACCTTGACCATAATAGCTATAACCTTGTTTTTAAACAAAACGCTATTGTCACTAGGAAGCCTCGGATAGGGGTTTTGGAGTTCGTAACAAAGAATTCGAGTGCCTACTGAATTTGGTTTTCAGGGCATTGTGCGTTCCTTATCTATTCTATTACTCACTCTAGTACTTACTTTATGTCATTATTACAAAGTAATTACAATTTTTGGTAAAAATTTCGAAGCTGCCTTTTATTTTATCAAAAATCCTAATGGGAACCTATTTCCCTTATCGTCGCGTTAACGATCTGTTCGCCTAAAACACTATTTTTGAAAACATATTGATATAACAACTTAGCTGCAACCCTTTTTGCGTCCCACTGCTAGGCACGGGTCTCTCCCCATTATTGGGAGGCCTGGAGCTTACTCCACCACGCTGCTCCAATGCGGGTTGATGGAGATGCGAGTTAGTGGCCAACCCGCTGTCGGATGTTTTCAAATCGCCCATAAGGCCTCCGACAAGGTTTAACGACTGTTATCTATCGATAACAACCGGTATGTCGGTCGTCGTCAGTTGGGCTTAACGTTCCCTCCGAATCACGGAAACACGTAAAAATGTTTGCCACTAGCGGCCACCCATCACCGTGGAGTAGCGATAAATACGCACTTGACAAAGTTTTTTGTCAAGATGGAGGGTTGAATCCAGTATCTCTGCGAGTTTTATGGCTCGGTCATCGCTGCTCTTACATAACATACATTAATACTTTTCTTTATTAATTTTTATTCTTTACTTCTTTTACCTGAAGCTGTAAAAAGTCAACAAAAACAAAAACATTCAACTCCTTTGAATCATCATTATGGTTTCATCATCATTTTCAAAACCGTTGTGTAAAAATGCCACGGTTTCAAGTCTTTAAACAGAAGGGCTTACGCAAATCACGCATTGGCTTCTTTACGATTCTGTTACAACAACCAAATTTTATATCCATACAAAGAAAAAGAATTTCATTGTCCAATTTCATATAAACACTAAGCACTGATACATTAAATCTACACAAAGGGAACACTTCTTATTCATGGCACGTACGTGTGAGGTCGTAACGTGAATTTCACCTATCTTATCTGTGGAGCAAAATGGGGCATATTTTAGTGCGTTATTGTTATATATCGTAAGTATTGAGAAAAAAATCATAGCTGAATTCAAAATACTTTCTATGTATTTTTTTTTGTTCCGTACAATAAACTCAAAACGCACAACATTCATTTAACCGTCTGTTAATTCTTGACCTTTTTTTAGAAACATACAGAGGTAATAAAATAGTATTTTTATATATACTCTTTGCCTCTTTCACCTGAAGCTCTAAAAACTCATCAGTAACAAAAACGCACTTTTAACAAAAGGGTTCAGGCAAGTCACGTTTTTTACGCTTCTATAACAATAAACAAAATTCCATTCCAAAGCAAAAAAAGAATTTCGCTGTCTAATTTCATATAAACACTAAACACTGATGCATTAAATCTACACAAAGGGAACACTCCTTATTCATGGCACGTACGTGTGAGATCGTAACGTGAATTTCACCTATCTTATCTGTGGAGAAAAACGGGGCATATTTTAATGTCATTTTAAATATCGTTACAATCGGGAAAATTCTCAGAAGTGACTCTTTCATTACTGCAGCAAACTCATTAGAATCTTACTTTAGTAGTTGACAGTTTTAGTTGTAGATTGCAAAAATATTACAAGTTTTGGATTTTTTTTTATATAGCATAACTGAATTCTAAAAACTTTCTATGTATTTTTTAGGTTCCGTACAATAAACTCAAAATGCACATCATTCTTTTAACCGTCTGTTAGTTCTGAACCCTTTTCTTAGAAACATAAAGAGGCAATGAAATAGTTTTTATAATACATATTTATACTCTTTGCCTCTTTCACCTGGAGCTCTAAAAACTCGTCAGTAACAAATGCACTCTTTTACTAAACAGTTGTGTTTTAACAAAAAGGTTCAAGCAAGTCACGTTTTTTACGCTTCTATAACAATAAACAAATTCCATTCCAAAGCAAAAAAAGAATTTCGCTGTCTAATTTCATATAAACACTAAGCACTGATGCATTAAATATACACAAAGGTTTTTATTCATGGCACGTACGTGTGAGGTCGTAACGTGAATTTCACCTATCTTATCTGTGGAGAAAAACGTGGCATATTTTTATGCGTTACTGATATGAATCGCTATATAGGAAAAAATACCCAAAGGTTTTATTGTACAGCCGCAAACTCCTTAGAATTGACTAATTTGGCCATAATTAAGAAGTGATCGATATTCTAAAGCAAGTTTTGGTATGAATGGATTATTTTATATAAGATAAATGGAATAATCCACACTAGAACCATGCTGGTACATTAATTTGCCTAATTATTTTAAATACACAAAACTTTCTAAAAACTTAGGTAACGATAATTTTTACGAGATCATCCAATTCTATTCAGGAATGCAGGATTTACGAAGGAGTAAAAAATGCAAATTTCCTGAGTAGGAACTCTAAATATTGAGTTGAGTCCTAATAAAACATTACACAAATTTTTAAAAATCATGTAAAAATGTTACGACTTTAACTAAATAGTAGGGTGTACGCTAGTCACGCTTAGGTTTATTTACGCTTCTATAACAATAAACAAATTCCATTCAAACACAAAGAAAAGAATTTCACTGCCCAATTTCATATAAATAATAATAATAATAATAATAATAATAATCATTTATTTCAGAGTAAATCCATAATGTTGTGTTAGTAAGTGCATTCTTATAGACTAATGTTAGTAGTAATCAATTGTTTCAAATTCATATAATAATTACAATTAAATTAATTCAATGTCAAATAGTAACATAAATTAGTAAAATCCAAAATTATCAGAGAAATAACAATATTCATATATATCCAGTCGCAACTTTTTACCGACTTCCAAAAGAAGGAGGTACTGTATTCGGTTGTATGTATTTTTTTTTATATATGTTCACCGATTACTCCGCCGTTTGTAGACCGATTTTCGAAATTATTTTTTTGTTCGTATGCTTATACTCCCGAGGTGGTCCCATTGTCACCAAATCAGGATCTGATGATGGGATCCCAGGGAAATCGAGGGGAACTCTCAAATTTTATAGGCACACACATTGATTTTCTTATACTTTCTGAAGCATAAGAGATATTTGTGCATAGTAATCATTATCTCATGTTGCTGAGCTGATGATGGAAGGTACTGCAACTGTGAGGAGTTGAAAGCAAATTCTTTCAATAAATAGTTTTTTATTCCAAATCTTACATTCCTGAGGTGTTCCAACTGTCACCAAGTCAAAGTCTGTTGAGGGGATCCCAGAGAAATCGAAGGGAACATTCAAATTTTATAGCACAACAAATGATTTTCATATTTTTACTAAAGCAAAACAGGCATTTTTGTATAATTATCATCATAGCATGTTGCTGAGCTGATGATGGAAGGTACTACGAAGGTTAGGAGTTGAGAGCAAATTCTTTCAATAAATGGTTTTTTGTTCGAAATCTTACATTTCTGAGGTAGTCCAACTGTCACCAAGTCAAAGTCTGATGATGGTATCCCAGAGAAATCGAAAGGAACATTCAAATTTTATAGCACAACAAATGATTTTCATATTTTTACTAAAGCAAAACAGGCAGTTTTGTATAATTGTCATCATATCATGTTGCAGAGCTGATGATGGAAGGTACTATGACGGTTAGGAGTTGAGAGTAAATTCTTTCAATAAATGGTTTTTTGTTGGAAATCTTACATTTCTGAGGTGGTCCAACTGTCACCATGGCAAAATCTGATGATGTGATACTAGGGAAATCGAGAGAAACACTGAAACTTAATAGGCGCACACATTCTTTTAGTCATATTTTTTAACATAATACAAATATTTGTGTCCGGTAATTATCACCTCATGTTGCTAAGCTGATGATTGAAGGTACAACTCCTCAACGGTTAGGAGCTGAGAGCAAATTCTTTCATTAATTTATACGTTCAGGTGGACTTATAGTAGTATTCTTTCAGGGTATAAGATGGCTATTAGATAAACATGATTATAAAAGGTTTCTCTTTAACGTTTAGAAATTAACTGAAAAAAATCCAATTATGCTTATACATATTAAAATTACTAAAAAGAGTGAAATAAATTAAGTTTTTAACAAAAAAATAGAACCGACTTCAAACGGTAAAAAATAAAATTGTTCAGTACCTACTTCTTCTTGCTTATGGTAATGACTCTTAAAACTATTTTTGAAGTCGGGCCCTTAGTAAAATGTCCTGTCTTAGTAAACATAGAGTACCTTTCGTTCCGAATGGGCACCGACTCCAATATAGTTTTAACAATCTTTACCATAATCAAGAAGAAGTAGGTACTGTCCCACTGTCTGTACTGTTGTTGCCCATTTAGAACGAATGGTACGACATTTTAGTAAGGGCCCGACTCCAAAAATAGTTTTAAGAGTCATTACCATAAGCAAGAAGAAGTAGGTACTGAACAATTTTATTTTTTACCGTTTGAAGTCGGTTCTATTTTTTTGTTAAAAACTTAATTTATGTCAAGTAATATTGCAAAGGACAATCTAAACACTAAGCAGTAAGCACTGATGCATTAATCTACACAAAGGGAGCAAGCACTTCTTATTCATGGCACGTACGTGTAAGGTCGTAACGTGAATATCACCCATCTTATCTGTGGAACAAAACGGGGCATATTTTAATGTGTTATTTTTATATATTGTTTTATGAGGGAAAATTCCCAGAAGCGCCCTTAAATTAATTATTCAGAGACCAAGCGAACACATAAGGTCGAATTTGGATGTGTTTCAGAAGTATTTGGTGTTTAGTTCTGTTGATTGAGATGTTATAGGCTTAAAATAAGGTAATATGTCTAAGTACCTAAATAGAAGAAATCACACTCAGATGTCACATAATTCGATGACTTAAGAAATTTATAATTTTTCTTTCGACCACTAAACATGCCCAGATCCAAGCAACTCTTATTAAATCTGCAAAGACCTTTAGATCTTTGTTTCAAGTTTCATATTGTGACGAAGTTTTTGTTAGTAAATGTAACTCCCACATAAATTTTATAAGGAATCGACCCCAAAACATTACAGCAGTCTATTATGTACTATATATTATACAATCTAAATCAACGATGGCTTTAAGTTCCAATATTATTTTATGA
Organism: Pyrgus malvae; assembly: GCA_911387765.1. Lineage (NCBI taxonomy): Eukaryota > Metazoa > Arthropoda > Insecta > Lepidoptera > Hesperiidae > Pyrgus > Pyrgus malvae. The sequence goes on along the minus strand of OU426961.1, from coordinate 6,936,049 downwards.
GCTGGCTTCTGAGGTATACTAATATTATAAAGAGGAAAGATTTGTATTTTTGTATGTTTATAATGAATAAACTCAAAAACTACTGTTCAGATTTCAAAAATTCTTTCACCGTTAGAAAGCTACATTTACCCTGAGTAACATAGGCTACTTTTTACTGCGGGAAAATGCTTCATTCCAGCAAGCAATTCCAGCAACAAGCAATTGGCTAAACGCCTATTATTTTAATATAGCAATGAAGCCTGGAATAGCACATAGGCTATTTTTTTGCCTACGGGGACCCATTACACGGGTCCACGCAGGCGAAGCCGCTGGCGGAAGGCTATTAACAAATAATCAAAACCCTAAGCATGAAATTACACTTATTGGTACAAATGAACTTGATGAATATGATTTTGGACCTGAAAGAAGAAGAAAATAATGATGTAGTTAATATTGTCATTATTATTCGAACAATTAAGGTCAAAATGGGAAATGTATTATTTATATTCGAAATTCAAATATTATTCACTTCACGAACAAAGTAGAGAGACGATTAATTATTATACTACTTATCTTACTAAGAAAATCGGACATACTTTACTGTTAGGTGCATATGAAAAATTCCCAATGGGCGAGTGAACCAATCAGACGCCGCCGTTTGTTTCAATCAGACAAATAAATTGCCTCGAGACTGATAGATGCTTCGCCAAAAAAAGACTATAAAACTTTGATGCAGATGCTTAATTTATATTGTCTTAATACAATGCAAATGGCAATTCCATAAAATGAATTGATGTATCTTTATTGGCCGTAACGTATTTCTTTTCTCATTCTCCTCTATTAGTATTGAGATCCGTGATCGACCCATTATTGTGACGTACGGAGATTTCTCAAATATTATACATATTTTTATTTAATCGTTAATCGACCTATATGGCACATTCTGTATACAGCACATACTAATAACATACTGTTTTTAGAAGTGGTAGCATCTCGTTTCTTTATTTTTAACCGACTTCAAAAAAGGAGGAGGTTTCTCAATTCGACCGTATACCTATACTTTTTTTATGTTTGTTCGCGGATACTTCGTCGTTTGTGAACCGATTTTGATGATTCTTTTTTTGTTCGAAAGCTTATAGGTACTTCCGAGGTGTCAAGATCTGATGATGGGATCCCAGGGAAATCGAGGGGAACTCTCAAATTTTATAGGCACACATATTGATTTTCTTATACTTTCTGAACTAAAATTGATATTTGTGCATAGTAACTATCATCTCATGTTACTGAGCTGATAATAGAAGGTACTACGATGGTTAAGAGTTGAGAGAAATTCTTTCGATAAATGTTTTAACGTGATAACGTCTTTAAAATCGTTTTAGTCGGGTGACATGTTCAGAAACTTGTGTCACACCAAAACCTCACGAGCGCGATCGCAGGTATAACGAGAGAGAGACGGACCGATCTCCCGTCTCATCTCGAGCGCTGCCAGTCATTCCGTGAAACTTGTCACGCGGAATCCTCACGAGCGGAGGCTGGCATAGCGTTCGAGTGAGTGGACCGATCTTCCGTCTCTCTCACTCTAGCGGCATACAAACGAATGGAGATTTTCTCGTGCGGACGTTATCACGTAAACATCTCGATCGTAAACCTACTTTACAAACAATTTGCCGTTTTTTTTGTTTAAAAACTTATGCTCCCGAGGTGGTCCAACAGTCACCAAGTCAAGATATAGTCAACTATTTTGGTATCGGGCCCTTAATGAAATGGAGTACGTTTTGCTCTGAATGGTCACCGTCTATAAAACAGTTTTAAGAGTCACTACCATTAGCAAGAAAAAGTATCAATTGCGAAGTACTGAACAATATTATTTTTAACCATTTGAAGTCGGTTTTTTGTTAAAAAGTTATTAGATTAACTTAGGACAATGCCACGTATTCATAGAGCGATTTTATCCTGCACCCGTTCTAAAGCTTTTTTTACTTTATTACTTTTGTAAAAATATCATACCGACCGTCCAGACCTATCCTTTTGAGCATCAAAAGGCAAAGAACAAAGGAAAGAATCAATTCCTCGTAATTGCATCACTTTTCACAGCGCTGCCATTAACGTAACCTTTTTAATCCGGTTTTTTCGCTCCGATCCGGATATTGCCGGAGGAGTAACGGTCCACTTGCCCGGATCTATTGGATGGGCTTGTTAGACACTAACTGCTTTGAGCTCCTAACCCGTTTATCGGGTTTTGGGAAGAAAAGTATTTATTTGGCTTTAATAGATTGGGCCGCTATCAAGGGATCGATTTATGTAGATAGTTTTTCGGGGGAACGGGAACGATTAAAGCGAGTGAAGTATGACTGGCTTCGTTTTAGGAATCGATTTGGTAGGGTAGCTTAGAGACTGATTTAATTTTTGTTTTTGGCTTACTTTTAGGAATAAAATTACTAAGTTTTGGTGCCAAGTTCGAGAACTATTTTTAACACGCTTGTATTATCTTCACCTGTGAGTTTGTGAGCTTGTTTGTAACTCTCCAACGGACTCCATTTTAACCCACTTTCAACGGACAGATTTAGTACAAACTTTGGACACTTATCAAGAATCGGTGGCAATACAATAATTTCATTTTTCAGTTTATCTAATTCCGACAATTTGGAAAAAAAAATTATACAATAAAACGAAATTCTGCTTATAACAAGGAAAGTAATCCTTAATGTAAGCAGAATATAACAATAAACAAGAAATACTAGTATTATTGTAAAAAAAAAGCGTGGGGCGCTCTGTGCTATATTTTTTGTATATCAACTAACCCTGCTTATATTAAGGATTATTTATCAACTTTTTTAACTTGATGTGCTTCAAAAGCGTGTTTTTTAAACTATGTTTTGTAGCTTCCTGTTTGCATTATCTATACCATAGATTCCCAAAGTGGTCCAGGTGGACCCCCAGGGGTCTACGCGAGCCCGACAGGGGTCTACGCTTGCGTGGAAAAAAAATGGGGGTCCACAACTCGTTAACGGGGGTTTATAAAAATGTATTAGGTGACCCGACTTGACTTCTCCTATGAATATAGGGAGACAATAATATAGGCAGACAATATTATAAGAAGCTTGACTTCTCCTATGAATATAGGAAGACAATATTATAAGAAGCTCAGCAATTGTTTTTGTAAGAACTTGCATATTCCATATTCAGAAAGAGCGTGTCAAGACTCGCCGATGCCGCGCCGCCCGCCCGCCTAGTTAAAGTCGTGTCTGTACTTAGATTGCATGAACTTGTTGGATTTTTCTCTAATATAAATACGAATGCGAATGATAAACATTACTCAGTTGTTTCCGGAATTTCCAAAAAGAAAGTGTACCTATATAAGTGTTCACCAGTGACGGAAGTAGTTTTCAGACTTTTGAAAATTAAAGTGAATTTGTAGGGTTCGGGTGATGCAGGCCCAGAAATAAAGGTAGATAAGTGGACACCGTTGAATTGTTTTATTGTCCGAAACACAACTTGAATATTACAATACTGTTTATATAAATAGAAAACCGAAAAATCTACTTTTACAACTTTTTAAACTCATGAACAAAAGATTCTACTAATGAAGCGTCACAGCCGAGAGCAAGTAAAAGACTCGTTCCTATTGGATGACGATGAGGCGCGAGAGTGGTGTGAGGCGAGGCCCCACGCGTCGGCGGGAAGCGCGCTGATTGGCCGAGCCAACAATTGTGAACGCGGCAAAAATTAAATTTGGCACAGACAAAACAAAATTCCACAGAACTCACTAAGGCTTGCTACATTCTCCTCCTCCAAGTCACTAAATCGACCCGATAGTGGCTTGGCATCCTACGCTTGTCAAATCTTACTTAGCTTTACGTGGCCTTCCTCGTAGACGACGAGGTTGGACAGGCTCAATGAGTTCAGTGTCATTAGTAATTAGAGCTGTAAGGTCTGATGTGTGGAAACGTCCCAGTAAACGACCCCGATCATCAGCCACCTCATAGGTTGTAGGGCTAACAATCCGTCTGATAACATATGGTCCATCTCTCTGCGGCATAAACTTTTTAGTCACCCCCTTGGGTGCATTACTCAGAGCATGAGTAGTAAGTAGGACTTGATCACCTACCTTAAAAACAGGACTGGAATGTCGAGAAGCATCAGCATACTCCTTTCTTAAATCTTGACGCTTTTCAACTCTTTCCCTGACGTCACTCAAAGTTTTAATAAACTTAGATAGGTAAGGTGTCACCTGAGGTATGAATGCTTCTTTGTCCAGGATTGCACGTAGGTCATGTTGTGCGTCGAATGGGGTACGCATTTCTCTCCCATACATCATATAGGAGGGTGTTAGTCCTGTGGTGGAGCATGTGGAAGAGTTGAGTGCAAAACGTCCCTGTGGTAAACACAGAGGCCAAGTGCGATGGTCATTCTTAACAAGTATTGAAAGTTGAACTTTTAGGTCCCTATTCTTCCTCTCAACCGGGTTGGCCTCAGGGTGGTAAAGAGGAATAAGATTCTGTTTTACCCCAAATAGGAACATACACAACTGCATTACTGCAGATATGAACTGAACACCATTGTCAGAAATAACTCGCCTGGGAAATCCATACCGGAGAAAATATTCTTCCAGTAGAATCTTTGCACAAACATCACCTGTAGCTTCTCTCAGAGCATACAGTTCCACCCAACGAGTAGCGGTGTCCTCAACAAGGAACACCCACTTCTCACCGGTGTCTGCTTCAGGCAAAGGACCAAACAAGTCTATGGCAAGTACTTCCCCTCTCTGATTGAGTACAGGTGTTTGTAAAAGTCCAAAAGGCTTGTGATTTGAATATTTATACCTCTGGCACTCAATACAGTTCCTAAGGTACTCAGTAACATACTTGCGCATGCCAGTGAAGTAATAACGTTGTCGTATACGATCAATAGTTCTGTCAACACCTTGATGACCAGCAGTAGGTGCATCATGAAACTCAGTCATGATATCATTAAGCATTGACCTGGGTACCACTAATTGAGGCTCCTCGGAATCTGAATCGGGGCCATGGCGATACAGAACACCCTGCTCCAAATGATAACCTCTCTCTAGCCAGCGAGTGGAGGTTAAGGGGTCAGAGGTGCACTCCAAGTCGCTAATGATTTTACTAACTTCAGGATCTTCAAGCTGGGCTGATCGAAGTTTATTAGGATTCTTACGTGGTAAGTCCAGGATGACAGAACAAACACCACAACTTTTCTCATTAGCTTCATTACAAATTGGACGACTAAGGGTGTCAGCTACTACGTTAACCTTTCCAGGAGAGTATTCATATTTTATATCAAAAGATTGTAACTTAAGGGCCCACCGCATTAACCGACCACTAGGTGACTTTAATGTGAGTAACCACTTAAGTGGTTGATGGTCACTTCTTACAATGACAGAATGGCCTTCAATGTAGGGGCGGTATTTTTCGACAGCCCAGACTACACCAAGGGCTTCGCGCTCTGTGGTGCTATATTTGCGCTCAGCAGATGTAAGCAGACGACTTGCATATTCAATGGGGTGCATGTCGTGTCCTTCACCCTGTAGAAGTACAGCACCTATTGCATAGTTGCTAGCGTCTGTATGGATAATAAAGGGCTTACTATAGTCTGCCTGCACAAGTACTGGAGCTGTAACCAGCCTCTGCTTGAGCTCATGGAAAGCCAGTCGCTGCTCATCATTCCATACCCAAGTCTGATTCTTCCTAGTTAGCTTGGTAAGTGGTTGAGCTAGTTCAGAGAACCCTGGAACAAATTTCCGAAACCATGAGCAGGTTTGCAAAAAAGTACGGAGATGTTTGAGGTTTGTAGGTTCACTTAAATTAAGTATGGCCTCCACCTTAGTATTATCTGGCATTATGCCTTTAGGAGTGATTAGGTGGCCTAAGTACTTAACTTGGCTACAAGCAAAAGAGCATTTATCTCTGTTAGCTCTCAAACCAAACACTCGAAGGCGATTAAACACAGCTTCCAGATCTTTTAGGTGTTGATGAAACTGCCCATCCGATAAAACGAGGAGGTCATCAAGATAAACCAGTAGGGTAATGTCCTTTAAGGCACTCCCAGAACGAAACCGGTCCATTAACCTCTGAAATGTGGCTGGGGCATTCTTAAGGCCAAAAGGCATACGGATAAAGCGGTAAGTACCAAATGAGGAGACAAATGCTGTCTTATCCCTATCAGCTGGTGAGACACTCACTTGCCAGTAACCTGATCTTAGGTCAATAGTGCTCATATAACCTTCTCTCCTAGTAGAGTGAAGCAAATCTTCAATAACAGGCAAAGGATATGAGTCACTTTTAGTGATGGCATTTAATCTCCTGTAGTCAACACAAAACCGATACGTACCATCTTTCTTCGGCACAAGAAGTGCGGGTGCAGCCCACGCAGACTCACATTCCTCTATTACCCCCTCCTTCAACATTTTGTTGATTTCAGCCTCCATTAAGGCCTTCTTAGAAGGCGTGAGGCGGTATGGGGGAACAGCAATGGGAGCATGGCTCCCTGTATCAATATGATGTTCTGCAAAAGGTGTTGCTGCTCCTCCTAGATTAAAGATATCTTCATGCTGTAAAAGAAAAGCAGTGAGTTGTTGACGTTGGTCATCAGAAAGCATCAAGCCTTCATCAGCTCGGAGTGACATGGAAGAAACTGCAAGTGAAGTGCGCTGAAGCATTTGTTCATCCTCATACTCAAGTGGGTAAGTCTGCGTGCATCCAAAGAAATGCCAAGAAGAAGCAGCAAAATTTATTACCATACCTGCAGCATTAAGGAAATCCATACCTAGAAGTGTTTCATTGTTGTCAGCATCCGGAAAAATAATAAAGTCCATTCGAAGACTTCGGTCAGTAGAGATTGTCACATCTACAGAAGCCACCAAGACTTCACGCGATTGGACAACACCATCCGCTAATTTCACATTCACTATTTTGGATCTAAAAGCTACATGCTTATCCTTAAAAATTTTATAAAGCTTATGGCCTGCCACAGAGCACCTAGCAGCAGTGTCAATCAGAGCTATGCCCCGTTGACCAAGAATCTTAATGCTAAGCACAGGCCTTAGTTGCATAAAGCATGCGGTCGTCGACCTTATAACGTTGGACGCAGAGAGCGGGACTGCATGCTCAGATAAATTACAAGTAGCAGTAGTTGTATCTGTGTAGTCAGCGCAGAAAGTAGGAACTACTGTTGACATGCAAAGCTGGTTAGCATCAGACTGTAACAACCCATGAGATGGACTCATGACAGGTGCATTCACCCTATAGGACGTTTCAACATCAGGGCTATCTATATTTTGTGTTCTCCCCCTATCATAAGAATCACTATCCTGATTATTTAAAACAATAGATGACTGGGGTTTTTCACTGTTAACTAAAGATTTGACACTATTAATGTATGATTGAGAATTAAGAGCTAAATCTGTTGTTCCTACGCTATTAAGTTTAAAGAAACAAGTTGAATCACTATTATTATGATTAAAATCTCTTACCAGATTGTGCTGTGCCGTTTCAGTTACACAAAATGATGAAAATGACATACTCGTGTTACTACACCGTGGGCACTGTGACCTCATCACCCCTCTCTCGCCACAACCATAACAACAAAGAGTAGACAACTTGGAGTCATTAATATTATTGGGGTAGACACTTTTAGATTTTAACTTTCTACACTCGTCGCGAATATGACCGAACTGTTTACAATATACACAACGCGGTTTAGGAACACTACTCGAACGCGAAACCGAATTTTTCGTCACTGGCGTAGATGTGGGAACGTTCGGGGAAACCAGCACTGCGGGTGATTGTCTACGCTGCGGGCGCGGGCGCTGCGTGACTGCGCGATCGTCGCGGCATGTCGCAGTCGCCTCGTTGTCAAATTCCTCGATGTTACGGGCCAGGCGAAGCAGGTTTGCGAAGTCATGGAAATCTTCTCGGCGGAGCTTATTCCGAATACGATGGTGCAATAATCCGTACACCATGTCAATCTTTGCCTTTTCTGATAAATCGCCGGCGGGAATCTTTGATAAAAGGGCACGACATCGAGCAACAAAAACTCCAGTCTTTTCAGATCCGTGTTGTAGTGAAAACAATTCTCTGTATAATCGGTACGGCGGCCTTCTGTCACCGTAGGTATGTTCAAGATAATGGATTGCATCCTTCCATGATTTAATTTCTTCTTTAACGCCTTGGTACCAAACTGCAGCGTCGTTTATGAGTACCATGGAAAGGCCTCTGAGAGCATTCTCGTCAGAGACTCCTGTGATAATGGGACTACTTTACATTGACCAATTTACGTGCGTGCTATCACACTACACTCCAGCGCAGTCTTTATAGCTTTGAATAGCGTCGATGAACACGTCGATGGACTCGTCAGCGTCACCACCAAATCGGGCGGTGCAATGCGTGAAGGTGCCGGAGCTGACGGCCGGGGAGAGAATCGACGATGATTCGTGGGGCTTTCCATCCCCATTCCCAATGACGGTGTCTAGCAGGCGTGCAAAAGCTTCAGTTTGAGACTTTTGTATGGCCGCCATCATGGCGGATACTTGGCGAGTTGTAAAACTTTCCCCGGTTTCTAAGACGGTGTCGTCGAGGCATTCTTCCACGTCACTTTCGGCATCCGATCGTTTATTATTATTGCGTGTACGCGGCATGTTGAGATGAGTTACACGTCTTGTTCGCAGCAATCGCAGCACGTTGGGCAGCCACTGTAGGGTTCGGGTGATGCAGGCGCAGAAATAAAGGTAGATAAGTGGACACCGTTGAATTGTTTTATTGTCCGAAACACAACTTGAACATTAAAATACTGTTTATATAAATAGAAAACCGAAAAAACTACTTTTACAACTTTTTAAACTCATGAACAAAAGATTCTACTAATGAAGCGTCACAGCCGAGAGCAAGTAAAAGACTCGTTCCTATTGGATGACGATGAGGCGCGAGAGTGGTGTGAGGCGAGGCCCCACGCGTCGGCGGGAAGCGCGCTGATTGGCCGAGCCAACAATTGTGAACGCGGCAAAAATTAAATTTGGCACAGACAAAACAAAATTCCACAGAACTCACTAAGGCTTGCTACAAATTGATATTATTGTTTGCCAGTGTTGGAAAAGTAAGTACCTACCTATCTATTTGTTAGCAACTTGTATCTGCGGGAAAAACAAACCCACAAACAGTAGGTTCTGAACCATTCCAAGAATAAAGATTTCATAGGTCAAGGAAAATTATAACAGTATTTTTTTTACTTTCTTCAACTATCTGATTTTAAGTATTTTTAAGTGATGCGTGCGTTTTGTATGGATAGTCCTAATTTTTTTTTATCTTTATAAGTGCGTAAATAAATACTTAGTTTTGATTGTGTTTTGTAATGAATAAGTATGTTGCGTTTAGTAAGTGACCAAGTACACGTATAAAATATATACAAAGTAAAAGTATAAAATTAAATTAAATACCTATATTTATTTCGAAAAAGAACAGAAAGTTCAGAAATATTAAACTTCTATTCCAGCTAGCTCACTTTAATTTCATTACAATTCTTTAAATATATTATTCTCTTATAAAGCCACATCTATTATGTTTGTTAAATCATTTTAAGATTACTTAACAAAATTTTTTTTCATATTTACAGGTAGGTAATTCATACGAAACATGGCTGAATCTAAGAAGAAGTGTCGACAGTACAGTGTTGAATATTTGAAATTTGGTTTTCTTCCATCAAATACAGACAAGCGATTGCCCATGTGTCTTTTATGCAACAAAGTCTTGAGCAATGACTCTATGAAACCATCGAAGCTGGAAGATCATCTAAGAAGGTGTCATCCTGACAAAATAGGTAAGGATTTGAAATATTTCCAAACATTGAAAGAAAAGTATGAAAAGAGACCCACCGTGCATAGTATGTTCGCTTCAACGTCTGAAAGCAACGACGATGGCTTGCGGGCATCTTACAATATCTCATTACTTATAGCAAAATCTGGGAAACCGCATACCATTGGAGAGGAGTTAATTTTGCCTGCTGTTGAAGAGGTCTTAAAAACTGTCCTGCACAAATCTTCATTTGACATAATTAAAAGAATTCCTTTGAGTAACAACACTGTACAAAGACGTATTGATGAAATGAGCTCTGATGTTGAAAGTTTCTTGTGTAATTATCTGCAAACAACTCATTTTTCTATTCAACTGGACGAGTCAACTTTACCTGGCAATGAAGCATTATTATTGGCATATGTTCGATTTATCAAAGGCGAACAAATGTTTGAAGAGTTACTATTCGCGAAAACTTTGAAGACTGACACTAAAGGTGAATCAATTTTTAATGTTCTGAATGATTTTTTTACGAAAAAAATCAATTGCATTCACAAACATTATTTCGGTGGCAACAGATGGAGCTCCTGCCATGGTCGGGCGATATCGTGGGTTTATAAGTCATCTTAAAAGGATTATACCAGAGGTAATTGCAATTCACTGTGTCATCCACCGACAACATCTAGTAGCGAAAAAATTGAGTGATAGATTGCACCAAGCGCTTCAATTTGTGATTAATGCAGTTAACAAAATAAGAAGCAATGCATTAAATACGCGCTTATTTGCACAATTGTGCGAAGAAAATGATGAGGACTTCCAACGATTGCTGCTACATACCGAAGTACGCTGGTTGTCGAAAGGTGCATGTCTATCAAGATTCTATTTGCTTTTCGACTCTGTTTTAGAGTTTCTGAACACTAAAGATCCTGTTTTAAAAGAAAACCTCATGAATTTCAAAGCAGACATTGCGTATTTGACAGATTTGTTCAAAAAATTCAATGACCTCAACCTACAGTTACAAGGGGACAGCCTCAATTTGATAAAAACAAAGAGTGAAATTTCAGCTTTTCTTGGTAAACTGAAACTTATGAAGCAAAATATTGGTCGACGTGAATTTTCCCAGTTTCCAAATTTATCGCAGGTAGAATGCCTCGACGAAGATATTCAGACGTATGTTCAACATTTGATTGCCCTGTATGATGATTTTAAAATCAGATTTGAAGACATTCTGTCGATGGATATACCACCATGGATAATAAATCCATATGATGAAACTGAAGTGGAAAATGTGGTACTGCAAGAAGAGCTACTCGAGCTTAGCACTAATGAGGAGCTCAAAGTAGCATTCAAAAGAGGGTATCAATCATTTTGGCTGCAGGCACAAATACCTGAAAAATATCCAGGACTGTGGGGAATTGTGCAAAAATTTCTCATAGCGTTTCCTTCGTCATATCTTGTCGAACACAGTTTTAGTGCCGTAACAAACTTGTTGACAAAAAAACGGAGCAGATTAAATATTACAGAGCGAGGAGATTTACGGTTATACTTAACTAAACTCAAGCCAAATATTGATAATTTGCTGTCAATTCACCAAATACATCCCTCCCATTAAAATTATAACTTTTATCTCAGATTACAATGGTATAATTTTGGTAAATTTTGATTATATTGCGACTGTTTTTAAAATAATAATCATTATTAGTTTTGATGTTAAATTTTAATTCTACTAAGACTGTTATAACAACATAATTAACAGTGTAGTAATTTTTGTGTTTGAATAAATAGGTACAAAACAAGAAAATATTTATTTTTGCATGCCCGATATGGGTAAACTGTTGTAACGCATGTTCTGTGAAATATCACCATTATGATTGTAAACAGTTATGGCAATAAATTATATTATTATTATTATTATTTACTTTTTACCACTCCGAAGTGGAAGCTTATTGGTTTCTTGTACTGTGAGTCAATCTTAGAATACAAAAAAGTAAAGTAGGAATCCAACTGTTGGATGAAGACGCTTTTTAGACTGGCCTTGAAACTTAGCTTAAATGACAATACTCACAGCATAATCAAAGCAATATAAATTCTCACCTTTTTTTCGAAAACTTTTAACTCATAGTTGATTGAAAAATAGCCACAACACAGATTTACATAGACATATACTTTTTTCGGGTTTTGGAAGTAAGTTATTAGATGTAATAGCTGCAGGGGGTCCACCAGATCCAGCAAAATGTTTAAAGTGGTCTATGAGAAAAAAAAGTATGGGAACCTCTGATCTATACTATAAATATTGATGTTATAAAGCTGATAAGTTTGTTTGAACTTTACCTCAGGAACTTCTGGTACGTAAATTATTTTTGTGTTGGATATTCCATTTATCGAGGAAAGTTCTAGGCTATAAAAATCACGTTACTACTAATAATAGTGGATTAATCTACAGGGTGACTTGTAATAGGTGTAATTTCTTTAAAGGGGTGAAAGTATGGACCATTTGCTTTAAAATAAGTCATGTAAATGATATCTCATCATTAATTACTGTATTCACTTATGAAATAACTAATTCAGTAGATAGAAACGTAACTATCGCATGCAAGTTATGTATGGATTTCGCGCGAAATGTAATTTATCCGTTTGCGGACACACAAAGAATACTAAGCTCGAGAACAAATGAATTAGGCAGGTCTAAAATACCGTGAATTGAATGTTACGGTTAATTTGTTTTGTAGCAATTTCATCCATCCATCCATCAGCCTTTTAAAGTCCACTGCTGGACATAGGCCTCCCCTAATGTTCGCCACTCCGTCCGGTCCTGCGCCCTCTAAATCCAGCAGTTTCCCGCTATCTTCTTCAAGTCGTCAGTCCACCTGGTTGGAGGGCGGCCTGTGCTCCTTTTGCTGAGACGTGGTCGCCATTCGAGGACCTTTCTTCCCCACTGGTTGTCAGCCCTCCTAACTATGTGGCCTGCCCATTGCCACTTCAGCTTGCAGATTTTGAGAGCTATGTCGGTAACCTTCGTTCGTCTACGGATTTCAATGTTACGGATTCTGTCGCGTAGAGACATACCAAGCATAGCCCTCTCCATCGCCCGCTGAGCGACCTTGAGCCTGTGGAAAAGGCTAACTGTAAAAGACCACGTCTCAGCGCCGTAGGTCATCACTGGCAACACACACTGCTCAAGAACTTTCGACTTCAGGCACTGAGGTATTCTGGACGAGAAGACAATTTGTATTTTTTTTTAAATGTAGCAAGTAGCGGACTGGAAAATTTCATAGAGAAGGAATTCTGGAACTAATCTTGTCTACCTACGTTGTATAAGTGTGCGGTGCTTTGAACGGCGTTCTGTTTTTGTGTGTGTGAAAAACAGTGTTTGTGCTTTTTATATTTAACCTTAATGTGACTCTTATAATATAACAGTTTTTCAAAGATAAATAGTAGTTTGCAATGCTATGTGAGCATTATCTCATCTATTATTGTGTTAACAAAAGTGAATAGAGAGAATAGCAACTATCGGAAGCAAGCTATTTATTGTTTTGGCGCGAAATGTAATTTATCTGCTTGCGGACGAACGAAGAATACTAAGCTCGGCTACAAATTAATTGGGCTGGTCTAAAGTACCATGTACAGAATGTTAGGGTTAGTTTTTGTAGTTTTGTTCCGTGTTAATTGGTAGACTGGAGATTTTCGGGTAGAAGAAATTCTTGTAGTTCTTGTACTACTGTTTTGTAAGACGTTTTGTATAAACAAAGGTGATCATGCGTATTGATATTATATGTGATGCCTTTTCTGCTATTTATTTATTCTGCTTGAACAATCCTCGGAGAAAGTTGAGGGTGTATAGGGAGATCGGAACTACACCACTAAAAAATAACAATGTCATCGTTCATGTATTACAATTTATTCGATTTCGTCTAAGCATCTTATACAGTCTACACAAAGTCTTTACAACGTGATTTAGACATTGATTTATTAACGTCATCTAGTTTTAATTATAAGAAATTATTTCAAACCTAGAACATAACGGTAAGTACTAAAATATAGGTAAACTTAAACTGAAACACAGCTTATCTTATTTCTTATTATGTTAACGAAGATGAGTAGATGAATCGCCAACTATTGCAAGCAAGGTATTTATTGATTTGACATGAAATGTGATTCAGCTATTTGCGGACGAACAAAGAATACTAATTTAGAAAATAAATGAATTGAGCAGGTCTAAAGTACCGTATATGGAATGTTAGGGTTAGTATCCTCACTTTATTCTGTATTAATTGGTGGACTGAAGAATTTGGTGGAGAATAAATTTTTGCGCTCCTTTATATTTCATTGTGTTGTATAACTGTGCGATATTTTGTAAGACATAAACTTAAAAATATGAGTAACATGAGTAGTAATATCAGAGTGATAAACTGTGGCTTAAATTCTTCTTAATTTTGAAGAAGACCCAAGGTCAGCAGTGGGAATGAAAAGGAAACAAAAAACTATGACCTGTTTTGTATTTAGGTAATAAAAAGCGATTATTATTAAACATATGTATTTTACCTAAACGTGACTCACGATTTTAAAGGATAAATAGCAATTTTCAGCATTGTCTCATTGTTTATTGAGTTAAGAAATTGAATAGAAAGAATCGCAAGCGAGCTATTTATTGATTTGGCGCCAAATCTAATTTATCTGCTTGCGGACGAGCAAAGAATACTGCCGCTAGAGAACAAATGAATTGAGCAGGTCTAAAGTACCGTGTACAGAGTGTTAGGGTTAGTTTCCTTGCTTTGTTCTGTGTTAATTGGTGGACTGGAGAATTTTGTGGGGAAGGAATTCTTGCACTACTTTATGTTTAATTGCGCTGTATATCTGTGCAGTGTTTTGTAAGATGTTCTGTTTACAATGAAAACGCCACAAAACTTATTAGCTACAATTCTTTATGCTTCTTACTGCTGGGCACAGGTTTCTCCTTACGCGCACAAGCGGGATTACGTAAACAGATCACTACTACAACCAGACTACGGGAAATAGAACATGTATGCCTACATTTAATTTATTATTTAGATCGTTTGTATTCTACAAGTACAGCAGGCGTACTTTTTTACTGCTGACATGGGGCTAAAAAAAATTACTAAGGTTATAAAAAGTGGTTCTTTTTATTAGGTTGGCCTGACATTTACTGAAGAAAAAGTCTGTAAAATGGCTGTTACTTTAAGAGATTGCTTTAACTCAGAAACATTTCTCACTTCAAATTGGCACATAGTTATTATGACATCTTTGGTGTTTAAATTACCTACTGATAAAGAATTTGTATACTGTAAAAACTATAAATAAAACGGATAGAGCTTCTGCATTTTTATTAACAAGATGATTGGCTTATATAGAGACGACTCCCTCCTTATTGGCTACGGCTTGGCTTGGCTGAAGGAAGACGTCAATATGGCCTGGCGGCATACAACACCAAATATAAACATAGCAATAATTATTTAAAGTAGAATGATGAACTGCATGAAGAACTTGTACTAATTTTCATGACCCTGCCGAAATGTTTCAACACAATATACTTCAATATAAAAATGAATTGCTGTTCGTTAGTCTCGCTAAAACTCAAGAACGGCTGAACCGATGTGGCTAATTTTGGTCTTGAAAAATTAGTAGAAGTACAGAAAAGGCTTAAACGGTGAGAAAATATGGGAAAATTGCGAAATTAATAGTGAAACAACTTATTTTATTTTCCTATATAAACTGTGACTATCAATCATTGATTCTTCGCGCCATTTTCCAGAAGTTTAGCATAGTCTGAATTATAATTCATCTATCACTATTTGCTTTATATTTTTTACTAGCCTTCCGACAGTGGCTTCACCCGCGTGGACTCCTTTTAAAGGTTCCTGTAGGATAAAAACCATCCTATGTCCTTTCCCAAGGTTCACTCTATCTGTGTTCCAAATTTCATTAAAATTGATTCAGTAGTTTAAGCGGGAAAGCGTAGTAGACAGACAGACAGACAGAGTTACTTTCGAATTTATAATATTAGTATGGATTTAACATAAAAATTCTTGGAGATGATAAAGAAACTATACTTCTTTCAATACTTTAAAGCAGGACCACGTCTGCGGGGTCCACTAATGTACAATAAGACGTTACATCTGATTATATAAAACTCAGAAATTAAAGCGAATCCAAAATATTTTTACAAAAGTTCTTAAGACAGGGTTGTGTCAATAGTTGTTATATACCAAAAAATAATATCACTTTTTCTGTAATTTTCTGCTTCGTTTCCTCAAAATACTCTTTTGTCCTGGTATTCGCTCTACATATTGTCCATTGTGAAACCCTGAACTTTCTATGCCCCGGTATTCCAGACCCGATAGTTAATATTCTTTGTCCGTATACAGGATAAATAACAGCCCAGACCCGCTGCCTCGCGCGAATCAATAAATACCGGCGCGTCCATTTTTCTTTCTATCACTCCATCTTGAAAGAGACAATTGAAAATAGAACACGTGGTTGTCCAAACACATGGTTCACTGCTACTTTGTCATACTTTAATGGAATATTAAAGTCCACCAATCCGCACTTGGCCAGCGTGGTGGACTATGGCCTAAATCCCTCTCAGTTATGAGAGGAGACCTGTGCCCAGTAGTCGGACATAAAAAGGTTGAAAAAAAATGGAATATAAGATGAATCGATAGAAGAATAACTTTAAGCCGCCAAAGAGAGAAGTATCAACCCCACCACCTGGACATATGGCAAACGTCAACATTCGTTTTTCACGTTAGTTTCTACAACGAACATGCAAACTATGAAATAAGCTTCCCTCTAAGGTATTTACGTTGGGCTATGATATGGTGTTCTTCAAGAAAGGCGTTCAGAGTCCTTGAAATCAAAACTGTCAAAGCATAGGCGACTCCTCTGGTGTTGCAAATGGCCATAGGTGACGGTGACCATTCACCATCAGGTGCACCGTATGCCTGTTTGCCAGTTTTTTTTTTAAATTAAAAACTTAATTTTTGTTATTGAACCCAGGACCCTCGGCAGTCTGGCATGGCAAGCAACGCGTCAGATTGCCGAAAACTGCATTATTTCACAACAACTGATTCATATCTATGGCCGCAACCCTTTTTGCATCCCACTGCTGGGCACGGGTCTCTCCCCATTATTGGGAAGGCCTGGAGCTTACTCCACCACGCTGCTCCAATGCGGGTTGGTGGAGATGCGGGTTAGTGGCCAACCCGCTATCGGATGTTTTCAAACCGCCCATAAGGCCTCCGACAAGGTTTAACGACTGTTATCTATCGACAACAACCGGGACCGACGGCTTAACGTGCCCTCCGAAGCACGGAAACGCGCATGATTTTTTTGCCACTAGCGGTCTCCCATCTCACACCCGACCGCGCCCGTTTGGCTTAGTTGCATAGATCGTTTGCGTTCTACGCTAACCGCCGGGCCATGCGCGCTTCAAAGCTGAAATGTTTTATTGTTTGAAAGCGCTTATTTCAGCAACTATTGGTTTAAATTGAAAAAATATTATTTTTGGATAGCCCATGTATCTAGACAGGATTCAGGCTATAAAACATCACGCTACAACGAATAGAAACGGGCTATATTTATATAATATCTATGATTTATAAGTCTTTATCCACGTGGACGACGTCGTTGGCACCTGATAATATAGATTCCAATATTATACTTGGCTACAACCATTTTTGCGTCCCACTACTGGGCACGGGTCTCTCCCCATTATTAATTGGGAGGTCTAATACTATTCTTCCCAAAACAATACAAGGTAGATGCCCGCACTATAGAGCCTTATGCTATTTGCTGCCAAGGCACTGGATTTGAGAATAAGAGCAGATCGGTATAATACTAAAGTTACCAGTTTTCACTCAACACTACCACAAAATGGCACAGTAACGTAAAACCAACTCCCAACCTAACTGAACTGATGTAATTAAGAAAAATGCCAATACGCACATGAATTTTTTTTATAGAGTAGCAGAAGAGCATACAGGTTAGTTTAGTTTAGGCAAGCGTAGGGTAAATAAAATTTAAAGATAAATCAAGCCGCGCGTGGAGGACACCAGCGCGTTCCACTGAAGATACAAGAGTCCTCCCCAAGCGCAGAGGCAGGCCACCGAGGGGTTTTAGTGTGGTCAAATTCCACATAACCTGCTTTCCTCTCCCGAGGTGCCGGGTACCTTTGGAAGGTTTCTCCCCGATACAAAAAAAAAGGTTACGTGGTGTTAAGTAGTTGCTGCGCAGAGCCATGCGAAGCGCGCATGACCCTGCGGTTAGCGCAGAACGCAAGCGATCTAAGCGACTAAGCCAAACGGGCAGGGTCGGGTGTGAGATGGGTGACCGCTAGTGCCACAAAAAAAATTCATGCGCGTTTCCGTGTTTCGGAGGGCACGTTAAGCCGTCGGTTCCGATTGTTGTCGATAGACAACATACGTTAAATATTGTCGGAGGCCTTATGGGCGGTTTGAAAATATCCAATAGCGAGTTGACCACTAACCCGCATCTCCACCAACCCGCATTGGAGCAGCGAGGCGGAGTAAGTTCCAGGCCTCCCAATAATGGGAGAGATCCGTGCCCAGCAGTGGGACGTAAATAGGGTTGCAGCCAGCCAAATGGTCGCCGCAGCCAATGGACATTTAGCTTTAGTCTTGCCTGTAATCGGATGCAGTTGCGCTGCTACTCCAAAGGATGATAAGTGCCTCATGTAAATCTGGCTGACGACTGAACCTTTCCAATGAAACACAATAGAATTGCTTCATACAGATGTGGGTACAGCGGTGGTTCTTCGTTCGAACCTTCTATTAATTCTACCACCTACAATATTAACGCTGCTGCAATTCTAACGCAAGCTGTAAAAAGAGCTCTCCTCCAAAGCCGGCAATGCTCGGGTGGCTCCCCTGGGGTTGCCCGTGTCCATAGGCGACGGCGATCGCTTAATACCACGCGGCCCGTCTGCCTTTTTGTTCGATTTACATATTAAAAAAAATATGGAAACTTTCTTTTCAGCGCGATCTTCGCCTGTAAAGAAACATAATAAATAGTCCACTTGCTAATATTCTTTTTCCTATAGGATAGCCGCATGATTATCGTGTTAGTGATTTCGCAGAAGCAAGCAATAACGATAATCTATTAAAACAGCCTAGGGCTATTGAACACCAGTAGCATGATTCAGAAGAATTTGTAGTATCTCCTTAACTTTAAAGTCAAATTGTTAACCCTCAAAGTATTCTAGGCACGTTGGCGCAGTAACATAAAGCCTAACAACCAGTACTAACAAAGTTTCCAACTAAACTGTTCCAATTAAAAAATATCAAAGTAAATGCCTTTAGAATTATGGAAATGTCCTTATAAACGGGATCTTTGCCTGCCATAGAGTGTAATAGCATAAGAATAAATAATACTACGTAGAACGGAAACTCCCGCTCAAAACGGGCTCAAGGTCACGATATTAGCCTACACTTTAATTTCGGCTAAACCGACTACTGAAGACGGGCTGTCTCGGACGGGCGCGTCAATTACAATAACGGCGCCAAGTTAATGTGGTGTGTTTGGTTGTACAAACAATTCTAAAACAATGCCAAACTTAAGTTTTTTTAGTTTGGCCAAAGATGATGCGAGATAAGTAATATTTTTTAAATATTATTCCTTTTCCGTACCTAATTTATCAAAAGGATGTGACCAGTTCTTTTTGTGTAGCCAATTGTTTCACTTTCACTCAATTATAAAAAAAATGTTAGATAACTACAGCATTTTAACATGTCGCCAAAATATTTTTTAATAGCCCCCGCCATCGGTCATTGAACCTATCTCGATTGTTTTGCCTCGCGATTGCGGTGCCGCGGCACTGGCGCAAGCACGTTATACTTAATATGTAATTCGTTTATTTTAAACCTACACTACGTAAGTACTTACACCTATGTAGGTAAGTAATACTTACTTAAATGGCTTCATTTGGTATGGTACTTATAACTTATTAAGTAATATTATTTATAAGTATTTATAGAGTAGGTAAGTATTTATCATCCTCATATTTTGTAATACTAAACAAAAATAATGATTTTTAAGGAAAGAAAAACTTATATTTTTGCGATATTATCTTTAGACATAAGCATTACTATCAGTTCACAGCCCTGGCAGCACGCCTGGGCGACAAAGGGGCGTAACGGGGTGAAGAGGGAAGTAGGTATATAAATTGCGGCATATCGATGGCGGTCAAAGGAGATTCCGTTCTATATAGTATTATTTATTCTTATGGTAATAGTCCATTTCTTAATATTATACTATAATCGAGCTGAATTAGCAGTTTTAACGAGTGAATTGTAATATTCTAAGAAGCTTAGTAGGTAGTGCAGACATAATATGGGGTTATAGACCAGTGTCGATAAATTTTGAGACCAAAAAAAAAATAGTAGAATGAAACCTATTGGTAAAGGTAGGTAGAGAATATAACAAAATTTAAAGGTTTGAGGTTATGTAAAAAAAGTGTAACTACAAAAGTTGTAGATCTTTTTTTACCTACAACTTTGCCATTTAACTTTTTTTCATAGGACCTGTAGTTATGCCGAAAATCGAGATAAACAGTTTTTTACACTTTAAAGTTCCCCTCTCCCCCTTCCCGACCTTAATTTTTTTCCTTAAATTTTTGTTATAATTTCTACCTTTTCCCTTTTTCACTTTTTACCATTTTCAATATGATCCACACTGGTCTATTATTGAAAAGTACTTAAATTATCTACTTAATTTTAAAGTCAAATTTCGAATCCTCAAAATATGCAAGATACGTCCGATCCCGCGTAGTTTTGCGGTACAAATAATCCTGTTGTTGCAGGCTTTAAAGTGGGTTATTAAATTATAATTATTTTTTGACCATGATGTTTGATTTTGATTAATGATTTTTAAACTATTAATATTCAACAATTTTGAGTTTGTGCTACTTTTGGTCATATTGCCATTAAATCGCAAAATATCATGAAACCGAACACTTAAACCTTATCATTATCCACTTAAGTGCTGTAAATAGAATAAAAATAAAATGTACTAAAATACTTTCTGAATAATGCAAATGTTCCTATAAACGAGATCTCCGTCTGCAATAGAACGTAATAGTCCATTCATTTAAATTAAGCTATATTCAAACCGGATTAGCACAATCTTGGCGATTCCACAGAAATTTTAACGAGTAAGTGTAAATTTCTAAGTAGATTAGTGGACAGTGCAGATTATTTATCAAAACATTCTGGAATTTTGGATGGAAGTCATTGAAAACCAAAGGTTAATATAATATTCAAATACAATACAAATGATTCATGAATACTGCAAACAGATTGAACAATATAGTGTAGACAAAAGGCGGCCTTATCGCTGATAGCGATTTCTTCCAGACTGCCTTAGGGTAGTGAATGGTTGAGTAACTTTATACGTAGGGCATCAGTGCACAAGAGTAAATGTAAATACGGTAAATAAAATTTGTAATTTAAATACTGTATGCATTTTACGAAGTTTAGTGGACAGTACATATTATTTATTAACACAGTCCGGGGTTAATGAAAACCAATGGTCTGCTTAAGATGATTTAAATTATCTCCTTAATTTTAAAGTCAAATCCTCAAAGCATTCGAGGCACGTCCGACCCCGCGTTGTTTTGCATCGCAAATAACCCTTTTGTTCCTAGGTTAAAGGTGGATCATTATATAATTAATGTTTGACCATGATGTTAGAAAGAAAACATTGCAGAGTTTAAAGTTATTGTTATACGAAAATTCCTCATTCTAAAAGCGTTCGAGACACAATGACGCAGTAATAAAACCTAACACCCAGCCCTTACATAATTCCTTCCATAGCTGCTACAGATTTTGCAGATTGCTAATTTAAGAAAAAAATATTATTTAGCTTTCTACACACGTAACGATAAATCGTAGCGCCTTATCTGCACAAAAGAGCTTCTGCACGATAAACTGCAGCGATTAATCATACACACGTGTGATAAAACTGCGCAAATAAGTTTTCACAAGTAAGTTACGTGTTTAGCAATGGGACTAGCACAATTTTGGCGATTCCACTGAAATTTTAACAAGTAAATTGTATGTTTCTAAGTAGCTTAGTAGGTAGTATAAATTTAAACAGTAGGTAGGTATAAATTAAAACAGTCTGAGGTTATTGAAAACCAATTGTCTATTTAAGATAATTTGAATTATCTCCTTAATTTTAAAGTCAAATTCCTAATCTTGGAAGTATTCCAGGCACGTTCAAGCCCGTGTTGTTTTGCGTTGCAAATAACCTTATTGTTACAGGATTAAGGAATGATTTTTAAAGAATTAATTTTTGACCATGATGTTCGAAAGAAAACATTGCAGATAAGTATTTCTTAGATTATTATGCGAAAATTCCTAGTTCCGAAAGTGTTTGAGACACATTGACGCAGTAATAAAACCTAACCCAGCCCTAATATAATTTCTAATTTAGCTAGCTGCTGCAATAAAAAAACATCATGGTTAATGTTTGGAAAAAAGCATTGCAGAGATTTTTAAGCTATTACGCGAATATTTCTTATTCTAATTGTAATTGTGTTTGAGACACGTTGACGCAGTAATAAAACGTAATAATTATAAATAATAATAAACGTAATAATCCCCAGCTCAACAAAATGTTAAACTAAGCTGCCACAATTTAAAAAAAAACATTGTTATGCCTGCTACACATAAAGATAAATCGTAGCGATTTATCGAGCACGGAAAACGGTTTATGCATTTTTATCGCACGATAATCTGCAACGATTTATCATACACGCGGTTTGCACAGATAGATTTCCGCGATTGATTGTTATGTGTATAGCAGGCATTACAAACGGGATCTTCGTCTGCAATATAACGTAATAGTCCATTCCTTTAAATTAAGCTATAATTGAGCTGGATTAGCAGTCTTGGCCAACCCCACGCAAATTTCCACAATAATATTGTTATTTTCTAAGTAGCTTAGTGGGCACTGCAGATTAACACGTCCTGGAGTTATTGAAAACCAAAAGTTTATGTAATACTAGCTGTGCCCCGCGGTTTCACCCGCGTTAGAGAGGATCATTAGCATAAAGTGAAGTCTCTTCTGAACTGCCGCTGGACGGGCTTTTTTGTATGACTATTTAAGATAACCGTTTCCATTCTACATTACATAATGTGCTACACTAGCGGTTTTGGCAGCGCACGCCAGAATAGCTCGCAGATGGTAGATTTTTCCCACTTACTTGACACTTACCATAATATTTTGGACAACTCACACAATATCTTTATAAATTGTAGCATTATGTGTTATTCTGATGTATAAGCTATATTATTATAAAGTTTCATTAAAATCCATTCAGCAGTTTTTACGTGAAAGAGTAACAAACATCCATGCTTACAAACTTTCGCGTTTATAATATTAGTAGGATTAACGCAGTACTTGTAGTATCTCCTTAATTTTAAAGTCAAATTCTTAATCCTCAGAGTATTCGACGCACGTCCGACCCCGCGTTGTTTTGCGTCGCAAATAGTTTGTTGTTGCAGAGTAAAGGTTGGCTGATTATAAAATTCATGTTTGACCATTATATTAAGAAAAAAATTGCGTGAAAACTTTTTCAGGCTGCCATGGAGAGGAGATATACTGTCAATTAAAGCTGTAAAACTTTTTAATAAAAATTCAAAAATAAACACATTATAAATAACTAGCGGCCACTCGCGACTTTGTCCGCGTGGACTTTGGTATTAGTCACAGCATGATGTTATATATGTAGCCTAAAACCTTCCCCGATAAATGGACTATCCAACACAAACATATTTTTTCTATTCGCACCAGTAGTTTCCCAAGATTTGCGCATTCAAACAAACAAACACACACACACACACACACACACACACACACGCACACACACACACACATACACACAAGCTTTTCGGCTTTATATATTAAGTATAGATTTAACAACATGGTAAGTAGTTGATTGGCCGAAAATAACACTGAAATAAGTGTGCCACTATTTTGTCCAAAAAACATTACAATTTGTGTATCTCTCCTGAAGCCATAGAAATATGTCAACTTTACACAAGTTTGAAGCCTAGGAGCTTAGACCAATACGCTAAACATCATCTTCACTGACTAGTCCATACCTGAACCTGTGCTTCTTTAAGCATCTTTAAAGTAGTAATCGGCTCTAACTTAACTTCCTTGAATGTCTGTTGTCTGCATGTCACAACTAGCTTTTTGCCCTCCGCTTTGCCAGCATGGACTACACTTTTTCCCATAGAAATGAGATATTTTCACCGAGTAGGTAATTGAAGAGAAGACGAGAAGCCTATGTAACTTTTCAACCCCCAAGCTAGGCTCCATCAAAATCAGGTCAATCAAATGAAAGAAGGACAAAAAGCAAACATACTGTCACATTTATAATATTAGTGTGGATAGTTGCTTTCTTGTTTTTACTTTATGAGGAAAGAGCCCGGAGCATAAGAATAAATAATAATTATACATAGAACAGAATCTTCTTTGACCGCTATTGAAACGTCGCAATTTATATACCTACATCCCCCTTCACCTCGTTACGCCCCTCCGTCGCCCAGGCGTGTTGCCAGGGTTGTGAACTGTTAATAATGCTTATGTCTAAAGATAATATCGCTAAAACATAAGTTTTAAAAATCATTAGTTTAGTTTAGTGTTACAAAATATGAGAAAAATAAATAATTACCTACTCTATAAATACTTAAAAATAAAAGTACTTTACTTTAGGTAAGTATAAGTAAAGTTACCCTGAGTACCATACCAAATGAAGCCATGTAAGTATTACTTACCTACATAGGTGTTAGTACTTATGTAGGTAGTAATTTAAAAAATATTACTTACCTTGCAATAACATCTTTGGGCAAACTAAAAAAACTTAAATATGGCATTGTTTTTGAATTATTTGTACATATAACCAAACACACCACAATAACTTGGCGCCATTATTGTAATTGACGCGCCAGCCGAGACAGCCCGACTTTGTATTCTGTTTAACGGTGTAGGCTAATATCGTGACCTTGAGCCTGTCCGGAGCGGGAGTTTCCGTTCTATGTATTATTTATTCTTATGCCCGGAGTGCAAAATGTTCAACGTAACACGGAACTAAGCATCGGTCTCAAAGGACTACTCTTAGTCGCGATAACCCGCAAATACTCGAGATAGAAACACTTCTACGGAAGCACTTTGTTAGGTTAACATTTTCTACTGATACTTTATCTTTAAGTATTGTTATATGTTAATTTTTGTTTATGTTTCTGTTGACGCCATTAAAACTAACTAATCCAAAGTCGCTAATTTGGGACCTTTAAAGAGGCATATTGAAATATATTTTTTTAAATGGCTATTAGATGACCTAGTATTTTGAACAAAGTACATTACGTAAAAATGAATTCACTTAATTCTCTCCACTGAAGTAACGCGAAAATGAAGATATAAGTTTTGAGTTATTACTCAACTATTGTGCACCAATCCGCAATTGGGTAGACTATGGCCTTAATCTCGGTCACTTCTGAGACACACCTATGCTCACACCTGTGCGTGGGGCATATAAGAATGCCGAAAAAATCTAATTTCGTCCCACACCTTCACATCAGTATCTACATGTTACAATTGTTGCCTACTTTTTTCTACTCTATAAGGAAAGAACCTTGTCAAAGTATAAAATATTCCAACGTAACATGAAACTAATTGGTCTCAAAGGACCGGTCTCAGCTGCAATAACCCGCAAATATTCGAGATATTAGCAATTCTTCGGAAGCACCTTGTTGGGTTAAAAAAATTTTTGCACCTCTTTATCGCATACAGGGATGAAGTGCAGGTTGATAGAGATATGAGTTGGTGACTAATTCGCTGTCGCAAGTTTTAAACCGTTCATAATACCCCCATTAGGTAGATACGAACGATGGTAGGTTAACAACAGTTGGAACAAACGGGCCATACCATTTTTCCGATTGTTTGATCTTAAAAACACATACTACCCACGACTGACATAGCGTAGTTGTATAGTTCAACTGCTTTGTTCAGTAGATTAAGGCTATATAAAATGAGTATATGCATTCTTTGTAGCATATATTCACTCAATTTACTAAAGATACCTACTTTATTTAACGCGGATGAACCGCGGTCACAGCAGTACTGTCTAAACACTTTAATTACCTATATAACTTTTTAACAAAAAAAACCGCCTTCAAACGTTAAAAAATAATATTCTTCAGTACTTTTCATTTAATACTTTTCCTTGCTAATGGTAGTGACTCTAAAACTATTTTGGAGTCGGTGCCCATTCAGAGTGAAAGGTATTCCATTTTACTAAGGATCTGCGTAGGCAAAGATACAAAAAATTAAAGTATGGGTTTCCATTAGGACATATGAAATCTGCGGAATATATTCGCTTCATGGTAATGATCCTTTCTAACGCGGCCGCGCGGGTGAAACCGTGGGCACAGCTATTACAAATAAAAATGATCTGCATAGGCAAAGATACCAAAAATTAAAGTATGTGTTACAAATAGGACACATGAAATCTGCGGAATATATTCACTTCATGCTAATGATCCTTTATAACGCAGGTGAAACCGCGTGGCACAGCTAGTATTTATTTATTTACTCTTTTGTAAACCTACAGTTTACAAGGGCGAACTTAATGCCTAGTGGCATTCTCTGCCAGTTAACCCTTGATGATGGCGATAAAATGTGGCAGGCGAAACAAAACAGTAAACTAACCTAATAATAACCTAAGATACAAAAGTTTAATATACATATAATAATAATAACACATACAATTATAACTTATATATATATACTATTACCCTATTACCCATTTTCACGCAGGAATGAAGCATTTTCCTGCTGTAAAAAGTAGCCTATGTTACTCAGGGTGAATATAGCTTTCTAATGGTGAAAGAGTTTTTAAAATCGGAACTGTAGTTTTTGAGTTTATTCATTACAAATATACAAAAAAAAAACAAAAAAATATACAAATCTTTCCTCTTTATAATATTAGTATAGATGAAACGATAATAAATGTTCAGAAACGCTGGTTTGAAACCACTCAAATACCTACTTATTGTTAGGCTTGAGGTCATAAGTGTAATGTGCCCCTAAATAGCTAAACGAAAAAACGAGGACATCTCTGAAAGTTCCAACCTTGATAAATATGTCATCAATATCTATTGAACCAAAAACTAACGACAAGAAAGCCTATAAATATAAAAGCCTCACTATACCGTCAATCACTCCTACGCTAGCACTAGTACCAAATTTGTTACGTAAAGTGATTTATAAATTATGAGAAATACTAGCTGATCGGACAGACGTTGTACTGTCTTAATTATGAATATTGAATTAGATTTTTAAATAAAAAAATTAATATGGTGGTTAAGTTTTTTGAATGTTCTAACTTTCCGCTTAATTTTCTCATTATTTTCATTCATAAGAGCCTTTTCTGATAGTAAAAAACACAACAAAAAAAGGAATAAGCGAAATCGGACCAGCCGTTCACGCGTGATGCTGTGAGCAAGGGAAACAGAGATTCATTTTTATATTTATAGAAGATAGAAGAAAGATGAAGCTCGCATGGCCTGGCGATTATGCAACTAAGCTAAACGGGCGCGGTCGGGTGTGACATGGGTGACCGCTAGTGGCAAAAAAAATCATGCGCGTTTCCGTACTTCGGAGGGCACGTTAAGCCGTCGGTCCCGGTTGTTGTTGATAGATAGCAATCGTTAAACCTTGTCGGAGGCCTTATGAGCGGTTTGAAAACATCCGACAACGGGTTGGCCACTAACCCGCACCTCCACCAACCCGCATTGGAGCAGCGTGGTCGAGTAAGCTCCAGGCTCCCCCTAATAATGGGGGAGACCTGTGCCCAGCAGTGGGACGCAAAAAGGGTTGCAGCCAGATGAAATGTATGAATGTTAACTGTCAATCGACAGTACTTTACAATAAGATTTGCCACTACTTCAAACAGAAGCACCTCGTTATGTAAAGAAACATTGGCCAATAGCATTCTGAATTTCAAAATCGCAAAGCCTATTCTAATTAGCAACTGGATCTACGGTAGATCTCGGAGCGGTGTTACATAAACAAGCGATTATGAGTTAGATCTGCGCCAGCAGCAGCCCATTTGATAGGCGGTAGGAGCGTATTTTAAAGTCAAATCTTCAATAGCAAAATATTCAGAGCGATGCTGTGGTTGTTCCAAATTGTAAATTGTATCACCCTACACTGTACTTGACTTGAAGATGAGGAAGAGAGTGCAGAGATATTGTCGAAATTTTCGTAGATACAGCACAACTTTCAAGAATAATAACTATTTCAATAATTAATTTCGTTGAATGAAGTGTAAGCCAGAATAACAATTTTCCGTAGAACTAATTAAAAGGAAAAACAAATTATGTAATTTTCGTAAAACCTTAATTTTTCTCCAGTCTGGTAAAAAATATAAAATTAGGTAATTAAGATTTTCTTCTAATATCGGACAATAGCATCTGGTTATGAACACCATAAAACAAATAATGGTCCAGCATTCTGTATTAAAAAGACGCAAAGCCTATTGTAATAAGCAACTGGATGTACGGCTGACCTCGGAGCGGTGTTACATAAACAAGTGATAAATGATAATGAGTTAGATCTGCGATTCTGCGATCTGCGCCAATAGCAGCCCGTTTGATAGGCGGTAGCAGAGTATTTTAAAGTCAAGCCTTCAATAGCAAAATATTCAAAGGGATGCTGTGGTTGTTCCGAATTGTAAATTGTATCACCCTACACTGTACTTGACTTCATGATGAGGAAGAGAGTCTAGAGATATTGTCGGGGTGTTCATACAGACAGTACCTATACTACAGCATAAAAATTATAAAAATTTAGATAGCGTGAAAAAAATTAATGTTCTAACTTTTTGGTCTTTTATTTTAAAAATATTGAACTCTCTCTCAATTTTATTTAGTTCCCTTATAAATTGTCTATTAAAAAACATAAACAATCCTTCTAATATTATAAACGTGAATGTTTGTAAGTATGTGTGTTTGTTACTCTTTCACGTATAAACTACTGGATGGATTTTAATGTAACTTTACAATAATATAGCTTATTTATCAGAATAATACATATGCTACAATTTATAAAGATATTGTGTGAATTGTCCAAAATATGATGATAAGTGTCAAGTAAGTAGGAAAAATTCTACCATCTGCGAGCTATTCTGGCGTGCGCTGCCAAAACCACTAGAGTTACGCACTAGAGTTACGCATGTAGGATGTAAATTTTTATCGTAAATAGTCCTATAAAAAAGCCGGTCCAACTGCACTTCAGAAGGGACTTCACTTTATGCTAATGATCCTCTCTAACGCGGGTGAAACCGCGGGGCACAGCTAGTAAAGAAATATTTGTATTAGCAGTATATTTTGTGTGGATTATCATTTTCCTTTAAAATTGGGGGTATTTTCAGAAAAACCACAAATCATCAATTCTGAAACTATTGAAAATCAGACAGAATATTACATTACTTATTTTTTAGCTATAACAAATCTGTACACATATTTAAAGAACTAACTAGTTTCTAAAAAGTAGAATAAAAACAATTTGTCTATAATATTTTATTCAACAACCTTCTTAACAACAAAAAAACAAATTAAGCTACTAACAGTTTATCACTCTTCTCTATGTTTATTAAAAATACACTTATTAAAACATGTTCGCTTTAGGAGCTTTCAGATTCATTACGAAGTTTTAAGAATAAGTGTGGGAACTCTCTCAAAATGAATTGCACTGCATAAATTGTAAGACAAAGCATAACAACAACTTTGCCAAAATTTTAATAAAACATGATAATAAAAGGAGATCTCAGGATGGTATCAAATCAACAAAAACACAGATTCTTAACGTAAACTGTTACTTGTAGAATTTCATAGCGATATAAGGAATTGATTTTTTACTTCTCTATCTTTTTATTACCTGACTACCAACGAATTTTCGGAATTCAAAGTCAAACCAATATCCCAATATACTTTCATAAATATGCCTTGACTACTTTAAAACACACTTGCTGACCAACGCGAAAAATAATCCGCTTTAATTTACTTTTTATATCCAAGGAATAAATAATGAAAAGCGAAAATACACGTACTACGCCCTATGCTGTTTATATTTCAAATTTCCGAGATAAAAACTTCGGGGAATATTTTTAAGTAATTTTTCCTGTCGTTTCAGCGGCTTCTAAAGCAGTTCTTGGGGCCATTGTGCTGGAGTTTAACGCTTTCTTAATATTCTCCTTCAATGCGCAAGATGTCATAACGCTGTTTAACTGCGGAACGGAATACACGAAAGATAGCGACTCACTGAAATAAAAACAAGTCAAGCTATTTCCATTGAATTGCACTTAGAAGATGTTTTTACTGTAGAAAATGGTGTTCCTCTCTTATAATAAAACATTTTTTTATTTAGTACATTAGAAAAGCATGTCAAAAAATGTAAAGTTTTTTTTAATAAAATTCAACTCCAGATAACAGTGAACAATGGCACTTAGACGATGCTTTTATTGTGAAATTGTGCCCTTCAGGGTATTTGTTTTGTAAAATACCAACTAGGTACGAAAAATTTAAAATATTATGTAAAAATGTCAACTTCAAATAACGAGATTGAGTGCCAATACGATGACGAGAGTACAATCGTTTACTGTTGCTGAACATAGGCCTTCCCTAATGTTCGCCACTCCGTCCGGTCCTGCACCCTCTGAATCCAGCGGTTTCCCGCTGACCTCTTCAGGTCGTCAGTCCACCAGGTTGGAGGGCGGCCTGTGCTTCTTTTGCCGAGAGGTGGTCGCCATTCGAGGACCTTTCTTCCCCACAAAATATATTCATTATAAATAAAACAATAACAAAATATATCCATCCAAAAATATATTAGTCAAGTTAAAACGATTTATATTTTCTGTTTGCGAGATAAAAACTCAGCAATATTCTTAAGTAATTTCTCCTGTCGTTTCAGCGGCTCCTAAAGTTCTTGGGGCCCTTGTGTTTGAGTTTATTCCCTCAATGCGCAAGATATCATAACGATGTTTAACTGCGGAACGGAATACAAGAAAGATAGCGACGCACTGAAATAAAAACAAGTCAAGCGCTTTCCATCGAATTGCACTTAGGAGATATTTTTATTGTGGTAAATGGTATTCCTCTCTATAACAAAATATTTTTATTTAGGACATTATAAAAACGTCTCAAAAACGATGGATAGATGGATGGATGGGATGACGAGAGTACAATTGTTTACTGTTTTTACTCGATGCATCAAAGCAAAAATAGACATAAAATCAAGTTGAAACGATTTATAGCGTTTACTATTATTTATTACGATTTATATGTAATTTTAGCGCCTTCAGAGGCAATTTTATGATCCATTGTATTTGAGTTTAGCGCTTTCTTAATATTCTCCTTCAATGCGAAAGATGCCATAATGCCGACTTAACTGCGGAACGTAATGCGTGAGTTTTTCTTTTTAAAAGATACCGACTCGCTGAAATAAAGATAAGTCAAGCAATTTCCTTGAGAATTGCGCGGCAAAGATGCTTTTGTCGTACAATTACTGTCCATTGTCTCTTTTGTCCTGTGTCCTTTTTAAGGTTTCTTTTAAAATAAGCGAAGAATATTTCGATGAATGCGAAACGTTACTTTAATTTCATAGAAAAGAAAAATCAAAGAGCACAAAATGTTATTAATTCAGAAAATTTTCTGATTTTCTTTTCGAAATATTAACTGGAAACACATATAGTAATGGATTTTTATTTAACCGTCAATATTATTAATATGGTCGAGCAAAGATGGCCGAGTGGTAAATAAACGGCGGTCTTCGACGCGACCGATACCGGGTTCATACCTCGGCGTGCACCTTTGACAAAGAAATTTGTAGTGTGCGCATTTATCGCCGCTCCACGGTGATGGAAAATATCGTGATATTTAATTGATAACGATGTTCTTCGCCCTGCATTCCTGAGAGAAATTCATAATTTCTCGAAAGCATGACGTCCACCAATCCGCACTTAGCGAGCTTGATGGACTATGGCCTAAATTCCTTTCACTTGTGAGAGGAGACCTGTGCCCAGGAGTGGATCATAAAAAGGTTGATAAAAAATGTAATAAAAAATGTATTATCATACTTCAATATAACTTATCATGAATCAATCGCACATAAAATTAGATGTGTTTTTGCAGTTAGGAGACTATTAATTTTTTTTTTCATCTAAAAAGTTTTTATTTTATTATTATTATTTTACTATTAATTATACATGTAACTGAAGTCATACAGATAGAAATATATTTCGTAGACTTTAATACTATGCGAACCTTAAAGAGCAAATACAGAACTAAATGTTGCCTTTACTTTTTATCACAACGTATTGTTAGTGCTGCAGCAATTTTTATCCACATTAACTACAAAGCTTTGAAAATAAACCAACATTACAAACACTAAGCTAATATCGTGTGAGTATTAGCACGATATAGAAAGCAAAGGCAGTGAGTAGAACCTACGATCTCACCAGCAAAAAATAAAACTCAAAAAGAACGGCGCCAAAGTTACAATATAAATATAGATGAGCACTTTTATAAGCGACTGTATCTTGATAGCTCGAGAGACGAGTGTATAGATATAAGATTTACAGACGTATTCTAAAAGCATTCTTGCTTAAGTAAACACGCAACGCTATGCAAAGACCGCTCAAAAACATTTTGTTCTTGTTGTTTTTTATAGAGTAGCAGGCGAGCATGCAGACTACGTGGTACTAATTGGTGACTGCAATCTATTGACATATATGTTCAACCTCAAGTGACCCTGAGTCATGCCTAACATTTTGAAGGCCGATAGCCGCCTCAAGCATCTACGACAGCTTTTACCCAAAACACTACCAAATAAGGGTGGTAACTATATAATTTGTCCGGCAATCAAACCATATAGTTAAAAGTTATAGTTTGCGTATCCACGCAGCCATGTGTCATTGACTTACAGATGCAGAGTATCTGTAAGTTGTTAATGTATGAGAAACGAACTACATACATTCTGCACCTATTGATTTAATACTTTAAGCACGATATTGTAAAAGTGCAAGTGTGTAAAGCGCTGATCGTTAATAATTTTAATATATTTACATTGAATATATTTACATTGGATGTTATGTTAAGTTACAAGTTTCATATTCAGCTACAGTCAAATCATCAGTCAGTCAAGCATGCAAATATAGGTTACCAGCGTTATAGCTGGTATCATTTAAAATTTATTAAATGTCCTGATAACATGCATAAAATGCAACATAACTCCTGGGGTACAAGGTCGGCTCCCGCGGGACGATACCGTTCGCAACAAAAGTGGAATGATTCATAAATCTGAGAAATTATTCGGATTCACTCCGGCTTAGTATTTCACCGCTGTTCGCACTGAGTACTAGTTTGCTTTATTTTATCACTTTATATCTCATGCTGAATTTATTTTGCATATATACTATGATAAAAGTTGTAGAGCTCCAGTTGAAAATGAACAGTATTATTTCATACTTAGCATTAGATTGTAAACATTATCAATCATGATACAACTAAGAGACAAGCGCACATCAAGAAAGAAGTTTTGAAAACAAACAAATTAAATTGGCAACGTCGGATTTAAGAAAATATTTATGAACTCTTCACGCTTATCGTCCCACTGTAAGATTCTCTGTGTCGTGAGCTACAGATACACCAAAAGACTGACAAGACATACACACACCTGAATCAGCAAAGAATACAAGGGTAATTATAATCTTAACCACCTCTTACTGTAATCTACATACATCGGATAGATAACAACGTCCATGCACCATGAAAAGCTTTTTTAAAAATTCTCAGAAGCAAAATTGTATTATAAAGCCTAGGAAACTTTTGATCCTGAATAAACCATTCTTTCCTAAAGCCAAGGCAAGCCCTCTTGTGTTGCACCTATTGTCTTGTTTCCAAGAACTCTTCAATGCGAGGGCTCTTGGGGAGAGGGCGCAGCGCTGAGTGCATGTTGTAACTATATTTATTTAGCGAATAAAATTCGCGTATCCCTTGCTTGAAGTCAAGACTAAAGTTGTTCTTTGGGAAGAGAGTTCGGTCTTAATTTTTTTAGCTGTATAAAATCTTGAGAGATTTAAGCCATAGTCCACCACACTGGCCAAGTGCGGATTGGTGGACGTCATGCCTTCGAGAAATAATGAATTATTCTCAGGCATGCACGGCGATGAAGAACATCGTAATCAATTAAATATCACGATATTTTCTATCACCGTGGAGCAGCGATAAATGCACACATTACAAATTTCTTTGTCAGAGGTACGCGCCGAGGATTTGTATCGGTCGTGTCGGAGACCGCGGTTTTTTACCACTCGGCCATCGCTGCTCGGTAATTTTTTATTGAGAGCTATTAATGTATAAACTTCGCGTATTCCGAGTTTAAAGCTTTTATTTCGAAGCAAGAAATTCATAATTTCTTATATTGTTATTGACTTTACCAATAAGTTTTGCGTTTTAATAAAGAAGCATAAAGATTTTGACGCTCTTGTGAAATGTATTAAAGTAATCCGGTAGAAACGACCCTATCTATTATACGATACTACGATTATATCTATACAAATAAATGAAATTACAGTGTTTCTTTGTAATATTAAAATTACTGCTTTATACTACATACATATGAATGAATATACGGTACCAAATTACATATTTTACAGTTTTTGTCTGTCTGTCTGTCTGTTTGTTCCGGGTAATCTTTGAAACGGCTGGACCGATTTTGACGGGACTTTCACTGGCAGGCAGCTGAAGTAATGACGAGTAACTAAGGCTTTAAACTTATGCTACTTTTATTCTAGATTTTTTTAAACTAAAGTCCACGCGGACGATTTCGCGGGCTAGCTAGTTGATTTGTAAGTTTGATTCATTAAGCAACATTTATTTAGAAGTCTAATGTTTATTTAAAGACAACATGTAAAATTATTTAAAACGTAACAACGTAACCTAACAAACACAACTCATTAATGAAATCGGATAACCTTTTAAATAGTAACATTTCAATGTAACAACACCTATCCGTAACATATACGATACTTTTTTTACAATTTCATTCCCGCAAACATGGTAAAAACCACATTGAAACAGACCCACAAATTATCGCCAAAGAGTTTAATGACTTCTTCTTAAATCAAATTTAAGATAACTGTAATATAAAGATTAATAGTGATATACATAAAATTTGTTTTAACTGTCAACACTCATTTTTCTTAAAACCAACCTCACCCGACGAATTTATAAAAATAATAAATAATCTAAATAATACAAATAGTACGGGGTATGACGGTATATGTACGAATATCGTTAAACGGGTATCAAATATAATTGCACCAATACTAGCTTATAATATAAATTTAAGTATTGAAACTGGCATATTTCCAGAGAAACTTAAAGTCACAATTATCAAACCAATATTTAAGAAACAGGACAGACAGAACATGGGATGTTACAGACCTATAGCATTAATACCTATTTTTTCTAAAATATTTGAAAAAGTACTCCATGACAGATTATATTTTTACTTCGAAAAGTTTTCTATCTTTGCTGATGAGCAGGTAGGGTTTAGGAAAAACAAATCAATAAACGTAGCAATTTATATTTTTTTACAAAAAGTAATGACAGGTTTAAATGATAAGAAACAGGTAATCGGGCTCTATATGGACATGACAAGGGCATTCGAGTATGTAGATCATAAATTGCTGATTAATAAGTTAGAGAAATATGGAGTCAGAGGCAATGCGTTGAACTTAATCAACTCTTACCTAACTGACAGAGAACACATAACAGAAATAACAAAAATTAATGAAATCACAAAAACTGAAGAGAAACATCATTCTCTCTCTAGGAAAGTACTGTATGGAGTGCCTCAAGGAAGTATTTTAGGCCCTTTACTTTTTTTAATTTATATTAACGATTTTCCTCAAGCAGTAAAAGAACCGATGATACTATTTGCTGATGATAGTACAGTAATATTTACAAATGAAAACACAGGTTCCTTTGAAAGTAATATAAATAATTGTCTTGAATCACTGATAGAGTGGCTAAATAGTAATAATCTAAAAATTAATCTTGATAAAACAAACATAATGACATTTAAAAATAGAGTATCATACGGACAACCAGTAAATATTAACTATACAGGAAAGTTGATATCTGAAATAGAAACAACAAAATTTTTAGGACTATACATAGATAGCAGATTAACGTGGCAGTCACACAAAGAACACGTTTGTAAACAATTAAATAAGTTTTCTTTTGCTTTATATAAATTGGCCAAAGTTGTAAGCAAAACGGCGGTTCTAAATGCCTACCATGCGTACGTAGGTGCAACATTAAGATACGGTATAATATTCTGGGGAAACGCGACTGGAATTCAAACTGTGTTTAAGGCTTAAAAAAAATGCATTCGAGCAATATGTCAATTACAACAAACGGATACTTGTAGGCCACATTTTCAAAATTTAAAAATAATGACGCTCCCTTCCTTATACATTTACGAGATCTCTTTAATGGTCAAAACAGAAATCACAAAATATGAAACCCTTAAATCAAAAAGACATAACAGTAAATTATGTTCAATCGCTTCCAAAACAAAACAATATCATAACAGTGTCTTTTGCATGGGACCAAAAATATATAACGGTCTACCGGAATTCCTCAAAATTAAAACGGGCAACGAATTTAAAAAAGGACTTAAAACGTATTTACTGAAAAAGGCGTATTACTCAGTCACTGATTTCATAAACGATAAAACGGCATAAAGGAATTCCACAAAAACCTGGGAGGTTTTTTTTCCGCCGGCTTTTTTTCCTCTCAGTGTACAAACACCCTGTGATATGGGTACCCAAAGCTGACGATCGGAACCGATCCGAAATATAAATAAATAAATATTTTTATTTTTATTTATAAAAGGCGCAATATGGGACAAATAAAAATAATATTAAAATAGATGTAAATGTACATTTCGTAATTGTATTATAGTTTAGTTTTTTTCCTTTTATATTTTTATCATTGTATATTTGCATACCTCATGAAGGTAAATATGGCGAACTAAATATATATAAACAACTTTGTAAACACCCATATTTGTGCAAATAAATGTCTTTGTCTTTGTCTTTGTCTTTGAAAAACTAACGTACAAGTAAAATTCATATCGAACACATATCCCCTTTCGGAAAATGTGTCAAAATGGGAAACATAGCAACTACAGCGTGAAGGGTTGATCAATCGAGTTATAGTTGGTATTCCCAACTCAATAACTAGCCGATAACTTTATTGGGATAACTTTTGGGGTTCCGCCAGGAATTAGCTTTTGCCGATCTGTTTATAACGTTGCGGATAATGTTGTTAGAGGATAGTATTTTTAGGAATTGCAGAGATTTATTTAGTGGCAAAGACTGAATGAATGAAAGAATTGGATTGGTGAGGTGGTGAATGATTAAGCATTGGACTCCCATGATAGCATAATTATCGGGGTGCACTTCACACTAAGAAACTATGCGATCAAAGTAAAAATAGGAATGACAATGACCTTCGATTAACATGTATTACCTGAAAAGTAAGGTTTGCAAAAAAGATTTTAAATAACTTTATTTACTTCTAAAACCAATAGAATTTTTACACATTAAAAATACATAATGCAATATAGTTTTTCATAACAGCGGCTATAATTTCACAAAATAGCCACAAGTCGGTCCTATTCTTAATTTGATCTCATAGTACGTATTCATATTAAGGTAAAAATTGACTATTTTTTTCTAAGCCACAATGAAAATAACGTTCTCTAAATTAATAATAAGAGATG
This sequence comes from Pyrgus malvae, assembly GCA_911387765.1. Lineage (NCBI taxonomy): Eukaryota > Metazoa > Arthropoda > Insecta > Lepidoptera > Hesperiidae > Pyrgus > Pyrgus malvae. The sequence continues at coordinate 6,898,367 of OU426961.1, read as the reverse complement.
CCGATTTGTGACTCTATTTCCCATCAAATAAAACAGCAATTTTTATTTGAATTTTTTAGCGGTTTCAATGAATCAGAATAGTGCCGAATTTAATACAGCTTGAAAATTGAATAATCATTATAAAAGGTCTATGACATATTTTGCGCTTAGTCGACTTGTTTAAAAGTTATTCAACTTTAAAGTTCAACGCCAAATGGTACATAAATGGCGGGAAAAGCGGAGAAACTTTAGATTTTTTAGATTAGAGACGTACTTATTTACAGAAAATAACCAATAGATTATTGCAAATTTACTACTATATGTTGAGAATCCCGAAACCTCTCTTATTAGGGTATAGGATTAGGAATATGACAGTTAATTTGCATGTAAATTGAATCCTAGTTCTGCCATTATACACAGTTATGTGCATAGGTAATTGATTGCTGTATCGTATTATATTGTAAGTATTTATACTAGTTTTAGCACGCGATGTAATCTGCTGCCTTAAAATTAAATAAAACAAAACATTTTCAAGACACATTATTTCTTGAAATATTAATATTTTCGGCATTATTAAACCGACATGATGGTAATGAAGTTTGAAAATCTTTTACGATAATCTTATTTCCATTTTATCTTTTACTTGGGTATTTTTTTTTTCACTTTAATATTTTGTGGCATTGAACTTTCTACTCTTATAAGAGCACAAATTTAGGTTTTAAGATTTACGTAGTAATCTATACATATATATAAAGCTGAAGAGTTTGTTAGTTTGTTTATTTGTTTAAACGCGCTAATCTCAGGAACTACTAATTCGAATTGAAAATTATTTTTGTACTGGATAGTCTATTTATCAAGAAAGGCTTTAGGCTATATAACATTACGCTACGTCCAATAGGAGCAGATTGCAAAAACGAGGAAAATCTACAGAGTTTGTTTGTTTGAACGCGCTAATCTCAGGAACTATTAGATAGAATTGAAAAAATATTTTTGTGTTGAATGAATACTAACTAATACCAAAGTCCACGCGGACGAAGTCGCGAGTGGCCGCTAGTAGTACGATAAAACGTAAAGTCTTTGAAAAATGGGTACAGTAAGTACCTTCAGTTATTAAAAATTGCCCTAAATTGAAATCTATGAAATTTCCCCGATTTTAGATATTTTCTTTACTTATATTTGTGTACACATAAATTATTAATGAATAAGAAAGAATAAGTTCATTGACGTCGTTGCCGAAAGTCGATTCAGAAAACTGATTTTGCAAACTCATTATCTTTAAGCGCTTTGAAAACACGGGAAGAATCGCCTTCAATACGCGAGTTGAGAATTTTTTCCTTTAAAAATGTTACGGCATAAAGGAAGGGAGGGAAAATAGATTATTTTTAGGTGATCGGCGAAAGCATCAGTTATGCTAACGACACCAGATGCCGGATCAATAAACCTTCGCTCGATCCAATAACAAAGATATAGGACTCCTATTCTTTAAATTTATTGAACAGCGAAGTCACTTTTAGTACAAGGAGCCTTCGATTTTGAATATGGATTCCAGCAACGTAGTGATCTGGTGCATTTAGGATATTAGATAACAGGATATTTTATAGGCTGCTAGCACTAACACTGTACCGCCTTTCCAATGTTTTTTTTTCTTTTGAACAATAAAAATAAAATGTTTGAGGTGGACCACCCTTATCACTAAGGAGTTTGAAAAATATATTACAAACGATTCTCAGACCTACCGAAAATACATAAAATTTCATAAAAATGTCAAGCCATTTCAGAGGAGTATGACAACTAACTATCATACGAGAATTTTATATAATTACCTACACAGAAGAGATAACAGTAACTTACAAGCTTAAAAATATGTATTCTATAATTTTGGGCATGTAATTTATATTATGTTATTATATTCTTTATTTTCAACTATGTGTGCTATTGACAATACATATTTAGTTTGTGCAAATTAATCGTAATGATTTTTATGCAATATTATCATGTCAGTGACTACCAAGTATATAGGATTACCTGTAATTTTAATGTTACAGCTTTTGACGTGTACTTTGGCAAATAAATGAATTGAATTGAATTGAATAAAGATACTATATCTCGCCAAGTTAACGCAAAACAATTAAATTACATGCATTATGTTGCAATGATATGGCGGTTTTAGGGTGATATTAGGGTGATGTCGCAGAAAAAGCTGCTTAGCGGGAGAGGAAAATAACAACGGAACTTCCTATCCGCAGCAGGAGAGCAGGGCGTCAGAGGCTACCACGCCCTCCTCCAACCCCCATGGTTGAGGTCAAGGCGGAGGACGCGAGGGCGTCCATGAAGACACATGAAGTCACATGAAGACCTCGAGGTGAAGCGCTCGCTTTACATAAGATCTTACTTACATAAGATCGAGGAGTCTTAAGACACTTAAGCTGATGACGTCGCGGAAGAATGCGAGAGCGTACCCGTGAGCTGAGGCTCAAAAAGTGTGCTGAGGAAACCGTGGGGTTTCAGCCGGTTGCAGTCCGGCATAACATCTCTGTTGCCCTCGTAACAGAGGGGTATCCATGATGGATTTTCCAACAAAAAAAGGTGATATTAGGGAGTAAGCTTGTTCATAAACCAGCAAAGAAACGTTTTTTGTAAAGTATCAAGGTATCGAGCGACAGTAAGGTATAATAACCGAAATCTTAATTTGATACACTCTAAAGAATTCCTTGGGCTGATCTAGTAATTAATTTGTAAATTCATTTGACTTTTTGACTGTCAATAAATTATAGATTATTTTTTTAACATTAATTATCTAATACATTATCTGTGACAAGATCTCAGTTCGGATTTAAAACTCTTCTCCGTACGGTAAAATACCCATCATTTATGGGAGTTGTCGATTCTAGGAGTAATATATCCATGGTGTGATCCCTTCCTAAATTACCTTGTTCATTTAATGACGACCCTGTAGCAGATGGGAACTTATTTCATATTTTTATTCAAGAAACTTCTTGATCTTCGGACGTCTTAATCGGTTAATGAAGAATTTACAGTTGACCTGATGAAAACCGTAACATACATGAGACACACATTCTTATTTTCTTCAACACTTCTAATGTCCTATTGAAGAACTAATTTAAGAACAAATATCCTCACGCTTTTTTACGAAATTTGTATAACTGGAACTTGGAACTGGAAAAACTACGAATATTAGGCTACCAATATTATAAATAAAATAAATAAATATCTTTGGACAATTCACACAACACCATCTGATGCCAAACTAAGCAGAGCTTGTACTATGGTAATCAGAAAACTGATAAACATACTTATATAATCCTAAATACATACTTAAATAGATAAGTTAACACCCAGATACAGAACAAATAGTCATGTTCATCACACAAATATTTGTCCTGGGTGGGAAACGAACCCACGACCTCATGCTTCACAGTCGGCTCATCACCCACTACGCCACGGAGGCTGTCAGTATTAAAATATAGTAACAGAATTAAATTAATGCTCGATTATAAACATCCTTTATAAAATGTTTTTTAATGTTTCTACAACGCTAGCCATGAGCCGGTTGGTGACAACTTATGACACTGCTGGGTAGTTCTTAGGAAGGCAGAACGTGATCTGTCACGTTCAACATTCAGTATATTCAAGCGTATATTCAGAAATATACGCTTTACTTTCAAAGCTTTAATCCGCCAACCGCCGGGTCGTGCTCATTTCTTTTGTAGTTTAACTACATAATTACACTTTTTTGTAGTTTAACTAATCTATCAAAAATACGTAGGCCCTATGGTTTAATATGGCCCAACGGCACAAAAACACGAATTAAACTTTGTTTTTTTTTTTGCTAAACGCGTTGCTCACCTTAAATGTTTGGCTGGCTTAGGGCTGATTATTCAATGCACGAATAACGGATAAAAGTATTATTTATCTCGGGATTGCAAAATAGGCCCTTAATATCTTTTCTGACTCTACCTTTTTACACATTCTCTAAGTAACAGTATATCATAATTCAATTTACCACGTATAATGATTATATTCCTTATTCGTTTAAGAACAACCTTGTGTGTAAAACATAATGCAATCCAAATTTCATTACATTTTTACTTCGAATGAGGTTTGAATTTTCAATTTTTTTTTTATTAAAAAAGAGAGCCTACGCATATTTTTAGTGGCTCACAATCAAGTTATTTATTTATGCTCCAAAAATTCCTTTCAAAAGATAACATTCCGAGAGCAAATGACAAAAAATTGCAATTATTTACTAAAAGCTGATTTAAAATAGAATCTCACATTATTGGAGTCGATAAATAAAATAAAATATTAGTATCGGAAAGAAAAAATCCAAGAAAGATATTAGAACCCGTGCGCATGGTAGTTGGAAGCTGAAGAATAAGGAAGAATAAAGAAATAGAAGATATCTCCGAACTCAACATCATAGGTGAGATAAAGGCTCACCAACTGAGGTGGCTTGGCCACTTTGAAAGAATGGGACCGGACCGAAGCGTCAAGAAGGCATTCTTGGGAAAAGCGACTGGGCGTAGGTAGACCAGTAAGTTGGTCGACCGAGGTATCGCTGGATAGGCGAGCTGGAGGCGGATCTGTGAGACCTCAACGTCAGTAAATGGCCAGAAATAGCGCAGAACCGATTCATCACATCGGGGGCCAAGGCCTCTTTGGATCGCTGAGGCACAGGAGTAAGTAAGTATTGGAGTAGATAGAAAAAATATCTTCCGTTTTCATTTTGTAAAAACATACATCAGCTTTTATATGTATTAAATTCTCGTGTCAAAGTGTTAGTTGCTATAATCCTCCGATACGACTTGACCGATTCTTACGAAATTTTATATGTATATTTGGTAAGTATGAGAATCGGTTGTAATCTATTTTTTAATCCCTAAAGTCATAAGGGTGATCCGCATTAAACATTCACGTTCACTGGGTCTGGGTCCAAGTAATTTTTCAGCTTGAAATTAGTTTAACTACCATCAAATAAATTTTATAGTTTAAAAAAACGTGTTAAAATCGTCAAAGATCTTTATTTATTAAATCAGAAATTTAATTTACAGTTCAACTTGCACATAGTAAGTACCGATCTTGTCGTGCCCGCTTAACGTATGAATGACAAACGCAAAGCTTTTAGAAACAACCAAATTTTAAATCAAAGCCTATTAAAACCAAAAAAGAAAATGAAATTTAGGAATCCACAGCTCTGACGGAAAGATATTTCTCTACTTAATCAATGTGATGTAACTGTAAGTAGTTTAATTGCAGAGAATGGTCGCAAGTTTTGATCGTTTGACTCTCAGTATACAACGAAAATTACGTTGTGGGCGTAGGTACGATTATCATGTTTTGTGGTGACTCCTGAATTAATTTGTTAAACAGAATAATTAGTTTAAACTGATGAATAACTAAAAAGGATTCTTATATATATTTACACGACCGTAATATAAAGAGAACCTGATATGTTTAAAAAGTTGGACTCATAATTCTCATGCTCATTCTCAATCAGTTTTAATGTTTTTCCAAGATTTAAAAAGTAAATTGATTCTATTTAAGGAGATCAAATAAATCTCTTATCATTGCAAAATAATAATACGATAATCGAAAATTGAATCAGAATGTGAGTGACAAAAATAAATTTCGCAGAAGAGTACAAAATACCCGTACGAATTGGAATAAAATAACAAACCTTCACGATAGGTTAGCACCGACCCGAATCAGAACTGCGATATAAACGGGAAATTGAAATCCATTCACTGTGATTTGTGTCATAAAATATATTCTAAACGGTGGGACTGTAGTAAATAAAAATATTCGACGGAATAAGCAACGTCAACGGCACATAGTTTATGTAGGGTTCGCTTTCTCATATTTAGTCTATAAAAGAGTTTGCGCATGTGTGAATGAAAGAAAATGACTTTGTAGATGAAGGTTACAGAGCAGGAAACCAGGAAAAAGGTGCTTTGTAGAAAATAGCGATGACAATCATGACAAGCGTGACACAAAGTACAAAAGCGACTCTGTGGTGACTCTTCCACGCACATTATCTTTTCTTATGAAATAAAGTTAATAGTCACCCAACAGAATTTTACCAATTTGTTTGATTGTAACAATTTTCCTTTAGGCCCAATAGACACGGGTTCCAGAATTTAGGAGTGATCGATGATAAAAAGTTCGCTGAAATAGCTCAAGAACCGAAATATTCTAAGCTCTGCACTGCATCGTATGGCATGCAACTATTTTTGCGTCCCGCTGTTGGGCCCAAAATTGGGAAAAGTGTACAATCAATTTTAGAGTATTATTAGCGAGTATGTGTCTGTGTTTTTTTTGTATCTATTCGAAAACTGTTTTCTGTAATACTTTAAACATATCTTAACTATTCTTAAAAACAATTTCTACATAACGTCATTTTAAATTTCTTTAAACCTGCTGGTCATTAGTTTAGTCGTACAAATTTCTATTTTAAATACTAGCCTTCCGCCAGCGGCTTCGCCCGCGTGGACCCGTTTTATAGGTTCCCGTAGGATAAAAACCATCCTTTGTCCTTTCCCAACGTCAACTCTATCTGTGTTCCAAATTTCATTAAAATTGGTTCAGTAGTTTAAGCGGGAAAGCGTAGCAGACAGAGTTACTTTCGAATTTATAATATTAGTAAGGATTGATCGCTCTCGTATTTCAAAATTTTTCTTATTTTGTTGTCCTGTCTGAACTAGAAATATTGAATTAAAATTTTAAGTGAAAAAAAAAATAGATATGGTAGCTAAGCATTCTTAAAATTTCTAATTTTCCACGCAATTTGAAGTTGCATAGATATGCAACTCTGTAATCTTCATAAGATTATGAAGGTAAATATGGCGAACCAATAGTAACTTAAAAGTAAATGTTAACTTTTGCAAACAACCATATTTGTGCGAATAAAAGTCTTTGTGTTTTTCTTTATCATTAAGTTTAACATAATAAACAAAGTTTAACATTTATTTAAGTTTATCATTGCCACTTTAAAATTTCTGGGTTTTCGATCCAGAAAACAGATGAAGAAGGAGAACGGGAAGTTGGTTGAAACGAGTGAAGCCCATTATTTCCAAATTACTTTATTAGAAACACAACGACCGATTAATTTCATTAGTCCCTTTCACTTCACGTTTTATTCCTTTGCGATTTCGATTCAACTTTAATATTCCGGGGACGTTTCTGTGGAGCTCTGTGGTTAATTGAGTAAATGAGTCGCTTGACCAAGATAATACGATTATGAAAAACTTTTTACAAATCATATTAAATGCGGCATAGATAATTGATTATTAATTCTTGTGTCCTTTTCGTCAGTTTGACTCATTGGGGGAGCAGGACAATGCAAATTTCTGTAATATTTTATGTTTTTTTTTTTCATATTTTTCATTTGATAACATTAACAAATCGGTAACTACGGCTCAATTTCTAATAAAATTGCAAAACCAATTATTTAATAATGCGTAAAGTTTATTCCAAGTAAGTTTTATTGACGCGCGCATGGCCCGTCGGTTAGCGTAGAACGCAAACGATCTATGCAACTAAGCCAAACGGAGTCGGTCGGGTGTGAGATGGGTGACCGCTAGTGGCAAAAATTTTCATACGCGTTTTCGTGCTTCGGAGGGCACGTTAAGCCGTCGGTCCCGGTTGTTGTCGATAGATAACAGTCGTTAAACCTCGTCGAAGGCCTTACCGGCGGTTTGAAAACATCCGACGGCGGGTTGGCTGCCGGAAGTACCACTGCTGCACCCACTTCTGCCATGAACCAATTCTGTTGTGTTTCGGAGGAAAGGTGCAGTTGCCAGCCACACTTACATGAGGCGACCACCAGCCTCCGGAGTGGCAGCGCAACTGCATACGACCTCAGACAAGACTTACCTATGCTTGCTTGAGGGTATGTATGGGCTGCAGCGACCACTTAACACCACGTGACTTGCGTGCTCGTCTGCTACTCCATTCAAATAAAACAAAAATCTGTTCAATCAAAAGTCACAAAATAATTTAATAGGTAAATCAAATTTGAATTTAAAAAATGATGCCAATTTGTACGTAATTGTGGAAGTACGCTATAGATTACAACTAAAATTCAGGTTTTTTATCATTTTCTAATTACTTCTATAACTAAATTCTTAGATGCACGACAGTAAAAATTTCATGTTTATTTGTCATGCCAATTGTCAAGCCATTTTCAAAAGTTTAAGTACCGTCTGAAGCGCGCATGGCCCGGCGAAGCGCGCATGGCCCGGCGGTTAGCGTAGAACGCAAACGATCTATGCAACTAAGCCAAACGGGCGCGGTCGGGTGTGAGATGGGTGACCGCTAGTGGCAAAAAAAATTTCATGCGCGTTTCCGTGCTTCGGAGGGCACGTTAAGCCGTCGGTCCCGGTTGTTGTCGATAGATAACAGTCGTTAAACCTTGTCGGAGGCCTTATGGGCGGTTTGAAAACATCCGACAGCGGGTTGGCCACTAACCCGCATCTCCACCAACCCGCATTGGAGCAGCGTGGTGGAGTAAGCTCCAGGCCTCCCCAATAAAGGGGAGAGACCCGTGCCCAGCAGTGGGACGCAAAAAGGGTTGCAGCCAAGTATCGTCTAACTCCCTTTTCCTCTCCTTAATTAACTGAGGACTACATATATGCAACCGCGGTCCTCGACGCGACCGATCCCAGGTTCAAATCCTCGGCGCGCACCTCTGACAAAGAAATTTGTAATGTGCGAATTTATCGCTGCTCCACGGTGATGGAAAATATCGTGATATTTCATTGATTACGATGTTCTCCATCGCCGTGCATGCCTGAGAGAAATTCATAATTTCTCGAGGGCATGACGTCCACCAATCCGCACTAGACCAGCGTGGTGGACTACGGCCTAAATCCCTCTCAATTGTGAGAAGGAGACCTGTGCCCAGCAGTGGGACATAAAAAAGGTTGAAAAAAATATATATATGCAACCAAAAAATATTTAAACGCTGCTACCTATGTACCTTCTTACCGATTTGAATCTATAGCTATTTTAATGTTAAGCAATTCCGAAACCTTTAACATATTATGTATTTCGATGCCTAAATGTTATAGCAGGTGTTTATACATTTTTCATAACTACATAAACATAAAAATGGCAGTTCTATTTATATAAAAAACACCGGAAGTAAAAGAAAAGATAAGAAAAATTAGTGGATCCCATTATGTTCAAATTACTTTATTAGAATACAAGCTACTGAATAATTTCATTATCCTTTTTTACTCAACATTTTATTTGAACACTTCCTTTACAAATTGAAGTTTAATATTCCGGGGACGTTGCGAGAGCTGTGGTTAATTTAATAATGAAATCGCTGGACCGTGACCATTTTATTACAAAAAAGTTTCTAACAAAATAATTATGCTCTGATGACGAGTAATAATAATAATAATAACCCCGCAGGGCGGCTTGTGGTAAGTAACGACACCACGGACCTGAGTTCCCCGGGGAAGTCCCCTTGTTTCTTGTCTCCGGTAGGCGGAGTGATAACCTAGAGGTAACCTAACCTCTGACTTGCCTTAATTGGCCGTCCAAAGTCGAGTCGTTAGATAGTTAATAATAAGTCACACATATAAAATTGATTTGAAATTTAACTACATACTTATGTGCATTATACATTTTGAAATCTTAATTTTTCATTATATCTCAAATCAACAGTTTTTTTTTGCATTTACTTTTCAAATTCAACAAACGATTCTGTTTGTTCAATGAAGGAATAGCTTAATCAGAATAATTGGTTTACAAAAAAGATCCTTATTAATAGAACCTAAGGATAAAAAATATTATGCTGACATAGGTAGTCCAATCTGGAATATTCTAATAGAATAAGTACTCCAGGAAAAAAATCAAATTAAAATTTTGATGCAATTGGGAATGTCGCAATCCATAAGAATAAATTCATACCTTCCATTTAACAGCTACTACATACTTTAAATCAAGTTTAAATGAAATATAAGTATTTTATTGAAATAGGTAGGTATACCTACATATTATACAAGTTTATTTGTTAGTTTTCTGAATGAGAGCAGAATTAAGCCCAGAGGTAATGAAGAGCGTGGTATGTTCTGTAAAAATACCTTACTACATGTATTACTAAAAATACTTAAAATTGTTATAATTTTTACTTATTTGTTTGTTTCCAATGTTAATTAATTCTCCTCATAATGGTAACTCCGTTTTGCTGCAATTTTTTTTGTTTTGTTATGCAACGAAATATTAAAAAAGTTCCCCATTCTAAACCTAATAGTGCTAAAAATCTAGAATGTAAAGGCCACAGAAAAACTGGGGGGGTGCGGGTGATTTGGAATGGAACTCTGTGGTAAGGCAAAACAGCGCCATCTTTTGAAATATACTAGGAACTGAGCTGTGTAAAACACTGCCATCTGTGTATGTCAGCTTCAACTTTTTGGTCATTTGCACTCAGACATGAGGAAATAGTTCTAAACTGCTCTAATAGATGGCGTTAATATTTATAATTAAAAGTAAAATGTAAAAAGCCTTTCATGAATGTGAATTATGTGTGTGTAGTAAAATGTGGGCGCTGTCTCACACTACTTCAATAGTTCAGAAAATAGCCACGAACATTCTCTTACTAAACGGACCATAACCAAGTAAAAATAATAACTTTGAACCCCATTTTATAAATACTTCTATGAAAGCAATGTAATGGTATACACATTATTATGTAAACGAGGACCTACACTCGCAACCTTGTGTCACCAATGGAGGGTCTCGGGTTCGAGTCTGGCGAGTTAGAAATTTAAATGATTAAGTACCTAGTTAAAATGTTTTGTTCAGTCTGTTTGATGCTTTGGGGCTGCTTGCGTCGTATAGGTTTGGCTGGCAACCGCAGCTTATTACCGCAACAACACAAATTGTTGCAGTGGTGGTTCTTTCCGGTCATGTAATGATAGATTGTGACAAAAAATTTAGTAAAAAGTTCTGTTACCTATTATTTCCAACGAAAATGTGAGAACAGCATAACATTTTTGATGCTTGCGTTCCTTTGCAATAATTAAATTGTCCCTTACGTAAGAACATTAATATCTAAAAGAAGCAAGTTTTTCTCACATAATAGGTATGTCTGCCCTATTATAAATTATTTTTCTTGTAAATTATTTCAAAAAACGTTAGATTTTAGCAAATTTACAGTAATTCTCTGCAGATATCTACGTTTTTACTAGGTACCCTGTATTGAAGTAGACCCCGAAAATACAAAGTTGTTTCAATTTCAGTGTCAATAAGTATCTTTGACTAGGTATGTACACAACTAAGTAATTTGAGTCGCTTTAGAGTTATATGGGTTGAAACTTTATTTAGCAAAAACTAGCACAGGGTAAACAAAATTTATAAATAAATCAAAGACTCCCACGATGACTGTGTTTTAAGAGGTTGCCTGTAGCTTCGGGATTAAGAATATACTAAAAGGAGGCTTCTAGGGTTGCGGGCGGTGAGAGTAGGAGCTCGATCCGTCAGCCAGCGGCCCCGGGAAGGACAGCGGCGTGTGCGTGGCTGCATGCTGCCGTAAACATCTGAAGGTGCAGGAGAGCACATCTGCTCTCCCGAAGATGGGGCGCCGCACGCGGAGGACTCTGGTGCGTTCCACTGGAGATCCCGGAGTCCTCCACAAGCGCAGAGGCAGACCACCGAAGGGGTTTTAGTGCGATACAAATCCCACATAACCCGGTGCAAGGTGCCGAGTACTTTATGAAGGTTTCCCCCTCCTCCCGATACAAAAAAAAAATACGGGTTGCACTCCGGGAGTGCCGGCAGAAGTGAAAACTTGATTATTAACGTTGCGTAAAAAAGTAAAATGTAAAAAAAATCAAAATTTCATTTTCTAATTCTTTTCAATTTTTTTTTCATACTTTGAAAAAAAAATATTTTTAACCCATTTTTTATGAAAATATATTTTTAAAAAATCGATTTTTTAGTTAATCGAAACCCTTACAATCGCTTAAAAAATAAACAATCGATTGTTCGATTAATCGATTTCGATGTTACAACACTACTCTCCAACCGTCTTACGGTTTTTCGATCAGCACACGTGACCTGACGCGAGTTTCACAGTTTTTACCCATCCCACAAAAGTGCTGAACGCCGCTAAAGAAGTTTTCACTTCAAAAATGTATCAATGTAGACTTGCTTGAGATTGTGTGTAAATATCCATGAACTACACCGACCACTTAGTCTTAACACCAACCATCTGGTACTCCAATAATAAATTGAACAGGTACTCAATCCTCAGCAAAAATCGAGAATGTTAGATGTGTATTTCTGGATTATGGAAAACTAGCTGTGCCCCGCGGTTTCACCCGCGTTAGAGAGGATCATTAGCATAAAGTGAAGTCCCTTCTAAAGTGCAGCTGGGCCGGCTTTTTTGTAGGACTATTCAAGATAAACATTTCCATTATACATTACGTATTATTATCTATGTGTAACCCTAGTGGTTTTAGCAACGCGCGCTAGAATAGCTCGCAGATGATAGATTTTTTTCCTTCTTACTTGACACTTATCGTCATATTTTGGACAATTCACACAATATCTTTATAAATTTTAGCCTATATGTTATTCTGATATATAAGCTATATTATTGTAAAGTTTCAATAAAATCAATTCAGTAGTTTTTACGTGAAAGAGTAACAAACATCCATACTTACAAACTTTCGCGTTTATTATATTAGTAGGAAAGTAGGAATAGTAGGAATAGGATAATACAACAAAATTTAGTCCTAAAATTATTTATTTTAATGACTGTGAGAGATTACCTTAAAATTAAATAATAATAAAACTTTATGTACGGAAAAGTTATTTCATCAACAACATTAGGCTTACATCAAATACTAATAATCTTGGAAATTTCAGACACTACTGGTATATGTGATGTATATTCTAAATGCACTTTCTAAATTAATGAAGTATTCCTGACAAAATAACTTGTGATGTACACACATCTTATAACTTTATTAATAGCTTAGTAAAACCTTAACAATATAATAGCAATAAGCACGCTTACAAAGCCGATATTTTTATTAGCGCCACTGTTATGTTCTTTCACATCCTCTTGGATGCTTCTGTGAGCTTTGATCTGGTCTGGTTTTGCTTCATCAGACGCCATGGCGTGTTCATCATATTTATTCTCTATCGGCTTAGCAGATACTGTTGCTAATCGACTCGTCGTATAAGATTTCTTATCTAATCTCTCTTGGTTTTCTGGAGCACCATTACCATTAGCTTTTATTCGTTCAGTACGGGCTGAATTTTCTACAGAAACATCAAGAACCTGGCTAGAGTTTTTTGCAGCCTTAGTTGTACTAATTATGGGACTAGGCGTTACTTTGGTAGCTACCATTTGGGTAACTCCATTTACTGGTTTCACCGTACTTGTAGTCAAGACTTTGGTTTCTATGAAAATATTTCCACTGCAGTTTAGTAGGTACTTGAGATCGGTATAGAATAATTTTCCGTCAAGTTGACTATTGTCGTAATACTCATAATCTGTCGCTGGTGCTTCTTCTCCAGCTTTTTGGTTATCTTCCTGATCGTCTTCAAACATTGGTGCTGAGTTGTTGTATCTCTCACGCAGTTCTGGATCCGGGACACATTTTAGGTTCTCTAAAGCCTGCTTGAGATGGCTGCTGCTGGTTTTGTTCATAAGTTCGACGAACCATTCGAGTCTGCAGTCACACGGGAAGCTCATTTCTGAAATCGATACAAAGGTTTTGTGAGAAATTGTGAAATAAGAAGCCAATCAGATTTTATTATTCAGTAAACAGTGTGTATTGAACCTTATGAAGCGCGCATGGCCCGGCGGTTAGCGTAGAACGTAAAAGATCTATGCAACTAAGCCAAACGGGAGCAGTCGGGTGTAAGATGGGTGACCGCTAGTGGCGAAAAAAAATTGCATGCGTGTTTCCGTGCTTCGGAGGGCACGTTAAGCCGTCGGTCCCGGTTATTGTCGATAGATAACAGTCGTTAAACCTTGTCGGATGCCTTATGGGCGGTTTAATAACATCCGAGAGCGGGTTGGCCACTAATCCACATCTCCACCAACCCGCATTGGAGCAACGTGGTGGAGGAAGCTCAAGGCTCCCCAATAATAGGGAGAGAGCCGTACCCAGCAGTGCGAGGCAAAAAGGGTTTCATTGCCATTTCATTCAGCCATTGAACCTTCATTGAAATAATGAAACAAAAAAAAAAACGAGAACAGGACATGATATTTTTTTAATAAACTGAAGCAACAAACGAGTACAAAATTAAATGTACTTGTAACGTGGTTATATGTGGTGCAGTGACCATCTGAAATAGTTTTCGTATTATTTACTTCTAATCTAAATTAAGCTCATATTATATGGGGGGATTAAAATCATCTGACAACTGACTGTTGGCCATTAACCCGCATCTCTACCATCCCACATGCGCAGCGTGGTGGAGTAAGTTCCAGGCCTTCCTAATAATAGGGATATTGCCCGTGCCCAGCAGTGGGATGCAAAAGAGGGCAACCCTATTTTGAGAGCCAATGATAAAATTATAGACACAGTTTAAATCAAAGAAAAAATGCATTGCAGTAGGAGGGGCTGTAGATAGTGTAAAACCTCAAAAATAAATAATTTTCACCTTCAATGTCCAAGCTGCTCGAAGGCCCATAGAAGTTGTTCATGATAGGCGCTATCAATTCCTTTTTCAATTCTTGAAGTTGATTAGCCTTTAAGCTTAATGAAGTCAGTGCAGTCAATCCCTCGAAAACCTTAGGATTATCTAAATTATTCAACGCGTTATGAGCTAATGTGAGAGCTTGAAGGTTGTGCAGACCGTGGAACCCTTTTTCATCAATCATTTGTATTTTATTACCATCCAAATTCAATATTCGAAGTCGAATAAGCGGTAAGAACGTGTTATCGCCTATAACCTCCAGGCTATTACTGTTTAAGTCCAATTTATCGAGGTTTCTCAGACCCGAGAAAGATTCGCTATTCAAACTAAATATATTGTTGCCATCAATTTCTAGTTCTTTCAGGTTTACCAAATGTACGAAAGCTTTATCATGAATTGTTGTTATTTTGTTATTAGTTAAGTATAACTTCTCTAGAACAGGCAAATCGATAAAAACGTCTCTATTTATTTCCATTATATTATTCTTATCCATATTAATTAATTTTAACTTTTGATGATGAGCGAACGCATGTACTTTTAAAATTATTATTTGGTTGTCTCTCAAAAGAATTTCTTCAACGATGCTGTGATTAGCAAACGCAAATGGTTCTATTGTATCGATATTTCCATATTTAATATCTAACTTATGAATTTCTTTGGTGTGTTTGAGAGCATTTGTTGGTATATATTTCATAGGAATGCCTCTCGTGTTTGTGAGAATGAGTTTAGCGGCATCTTTTAGTTCACTAAAAGAATCCCAACTCTTGTCATCTGGTGCCACTCCATCAACTGTGGGATAGCAATCAGCACTTCTCACTTGATTTGATTTATGGGATCTAATACAGTAGCATTGAATTTTGTTCGTATTGTTGAGGTTTTGATCACATATACTCAATTTCGTCTCTCTTTTCTGGTTATGTATCTGTTTTGCTTCGGCACAGATGAGCATGGCACATACGAAGGTAAATATTTTCCACGACGTCATGGTTGTGAATCTCGTCCTTCAGTCAGTGTTTACTGGAATCTGAAATAAAGAAAGAACTATGGTTAATACAGTATATCATCTAAATACATAAGTTTATATTATTGAAGGAGGAGCCGATAGTTACTTTTCAAACACTTCTTAATATAAATATTCATAAAGGAATAAGCTTAACATTATATCTACGTCTCTACCTCTCCAGCTCAGATTGATGACATTTTAATTCATAACTTGTTAAAATCTATGATTTTATATACGTACATTCACAGAATAGAAAATTTGACTGCCAGACTGCCGTTCGGAGGGTCCTGGGATCGACTCTCAGCGAGGCAGAAATTAAGATAATGTGGCCAAATTTCTGTTCTCCATGGTACCCACAAAAAATCTAAGTGTGAATGTCATAAGCTATGACTGTAGTGTTAAAAGAAAAATCTTATACTCTATGTTTATACTGATTCCAGATATAAAAATATTATATTATATTATATTATATTATATTATATTATATTATATTATATTATATTATATTATATTATATTATATTATATTATATTATATTATATTATATTATATTATATTATATTATATTATATTATATTATATTATATATAAATAAAAAAATGTATATTCCCATTTCTGCGAGCCTTTGGCTTTGTTACCGTCTGTTCCGTTTGTAGCGCTCACAAAACGCATAACATATGCCGCTTTACCAAAATTCTACTGCAGCATAAATAAAGAACGAACGTGCTTCAGATTGTTCAGTTAAATTTTATCTGCCAAAAAAATGTTTAGAATACAGCAAATTCTATAAGAGAATACTAATTTTTTTTCCGGTTTATATTCGTTTGGCGGTATGTGGCAATATTTGGCGCTAGTCAGTTTTTTGAAATGACTACTAAAGAAATAATTTCTGTCCATTTGGTTGCACGGTTACATGATTGCGCAGTTAAATTTTATATAAAAAAAAATTAGAGCTTATATAAATTTTTACGACTGACGCCTGAAAATTTTGGTTTGCTGATTTTGTTCCTTTTGGTGACAAAACTAGAGACTAGGCTTGTTTTAATTAAAGTTATATGGCCTAGCAATAATATTTTAAGTGTATATTATTTACTTTTTTATTATATTAATAAACAGTTTCATTTCATCTATTCATATCATTTCATTAAAATCTTTAGCCTGTCTGTAGAATTAGATTTGCGTTATAATGCTTCATATAATAACGGAAAAACTACGTTTATTAAAAAGCGAAAGAAATTAATTAGACATAACCGTTCAACACTTGTCTGCTTAGGAAGTTGAAGTGGGCCTGACCTACCAACCTGCATTTACGGGTTAGCGGGTTAACTCGGGTATTATGACACATTTTCCCTTTGTTTGCGGCCGGATAAGCACTGCACTGGGCGAATCATCTGTCACGAGCATACTAAAGTCGCGTAAAATGAATATGAACAATTTTTTATTTTAAGATTTCCTCTAATTTCAGTTATTAAGCTTTCAACGTTAATAAAACATATTTATTGTGTTCCCTAAGATCATTTCTATTATAAAATAATTAGTTGAGTTTTTATGTCCATTAATGCTTTATAAGCTTAGTTGAATAGCACAAAAGAAAGCTTAATTATCAATTTATACGTCTATGTACGAGTACATACAGCTCTTAGAGCATCAAAAGTACTGACTCACCCTTCAGTAGAGGAGACGGCATAGCGCCTCGCTTAGATAAATTTTTGTGCCAAATCTGGTGCGGGGGGAAGAACGCACACATTTTAATTTTGTCACACATACACAATATTATTTCATCGCTACAGACGCATACATTTCTAAATATGTCAATTTCAATTAACAATGTCATTTTCTATGCATCGACAACACTGACACCGAC
Source organism: Pyrgus malvae (assembly GCA_911387765.1). NCBI lineage: Eukaryota > Metazoa > Arthropoda > Insecta > Lepidoptera > Hesperiidae > Pyrgus > Pyrgus malvae. Next base: position 6,880,833 of record OU426961.1, on the reverse strand, counting down.
ACACACACTCACTAGTTGTATATAACTAGAAGGCACATTGTGCATGCACGTTGGGACGAGGGGTTCGCCCGTAGAGGCCACTCCTCTGACGGGTGTCATACCTGTCAACCTTGATGCTTTAAGATACAGCTACGGCCAAAACCAACATGCGAACTCTAAGGTTGAGATTGACAACAACCTAAGGTAGACTAGAGTTTTTGATTACGTATGCAATCATATTGTCGCATAGGACTTACTATTGCAACATTAATAATAAAACTGCAGGGACTAACCCTGTACTTTCGGGAATAGAAAACGTCGACGATTAAAATGAGGCTACCGGGGACGTGGACGGCGAGAGTAGGAGCTCGAATCGTCCATCAGCGGTCCCAGGAAGGACGGTGGCGTGTGCATGGCTGTATGCTGTCGCAAACACTGCAAGGTGCAATAGAGCACCAATTCTCTCCAGACGATGAACCCGTTTAGGGGCGCCCGGTTGAACACCAATTTGTTCCTCCGGATATCCCGAAGATCCTTACACGCACTGAGGCAGATTAGCGAAGGAGTTTATCAGTGTCGAGTATCTTTTGAAGGTAACCCGATACTAAAAAGTGTCTCTTATAGCCAAATTATCTTATTCAAAATAACTATCGTTATTTGTCACTTTATTACATGAATGAGTGTTAATAAGGATATCTACCCACATTAGTATGTTTGTACAAAATGTTAGGATAATATAGTAGGTAATGTAAGCCTAAAATTAACCTTAGCTTTAATAAATGGCATAATTTTTCTGAGACAGTTTCACATCTACCTTTGTGGGCAGAAACGAATGCGATGACATCAGAAATAACAAAATCCATATTGTTACACCCATTACAATTTGGCTATCTTGACCGGCAATAAATATTGATGTCAAATACCATTGTTACGGTGTTGGATATATTTAGATTGCGATATACTTACAGTAAAAAATATAAACGAGCTATAAAAATGTTTAAAATAGCATTTAAAATAATATTGTGGAAGGGTGTTGGTGTTATATTATTATTGAAGTAATTAATAAATAGAAAGGTGATAAGTATGGTAATATAAGTATATGAATAGTAACACTAATGTTTACTTTAGCCAATATTGAAAATTTTTAAATTAAAATCAAGCTTTTATTTTAATTTATTTTTATTCGTGTGCCAAATTTTAAATAAACATTGTATAGGTAGGTATGTTAAATGTTAAAAGAAGCGATTCAGTACTTGAATTATATAAAAATATCAAAGCAATGCTGTAATTTCACATCCGAGTAGGTATGACAGTGTTTAGAGTTTTCCAAATGAATATACAAAGGTACATACATATAAAAACATATTTTCAACACGAGTTTCTCAAAAATACTGTGTTTTACGGTTTTTTTAATGAAACTGCACTGTTCCATAAGTTAAAGTATGTACAATTCGGGTAACTTTGAACATTTTTTACGTTATTTTTATTATTAAAAATAATGATTTCAATTTATGACACCTTTATTTTATTGAATGAATAGTGTCCTTTTAAGTTGGTTTTCATTTCTAACAAAATAAATTTACGGAAGAAACATCAGAACTTCCCATAATTTCCCCTAAAACTCGATTTTAATTTATCATTAAATAATTAACATTGAATTTAACATTGAATAATTTTTAAAAAAAAGTAAAAACCTTAATATTTTAAAGTTTAGGTAAAATAAAAGGAAGGTATTATTAAATTTAAAAACCTAATCTATAAAAATGACATCTACACTGACGTACATAAATAACAAATAGCTTGGTTTTGCCATATGAATCTAAGTGGACTAGTTTATGATTCCAAATCAGAGCTCAAAAACTTCCAGCAACTTCACCACGGAAAAGGCGGGAATTTTCAGAATTATGGCATTAACTTTTAAAGGCATTAATTTTTATTTGGTACAATAACATTTTAGCAATCCATTATATACTGTTATTATATTGAAACATCAAAAAGTTTCGATGTAATAAATTGTTAAATCTTTTTTCCAACTTTGTTGCAAGTTAAACGTCAATTCAAAGTTGCCCGGAATGACTGTAAACGCAATCAAATAATAAAACGTCGAAATACGATGACTTCAAGTGTATTTCGTAGGCAAATATACCTACATACAAATACATATACATAGATATTTGTTAGGAAACAAAGAATAATATGTTATTTATATATTATTTATTTCTATAGATGTATACCTAGATGGGAAAATAAAGCAGTTCCGATAGGTAGTACATACATACATTCAAAAAAGTATAGTATAGCCTAGTATAGCTTGTTACTCGCCGTGGAATAAGAGCTCACACAATAAAACCATTTATAAAACTGACGACATCCGCTGGTCTCTATTCTTATAAAATTAGATGAGAATTAGCAAACCACCTGTGACTAATCGCGGAAAGATAAACGAACATTACATCATTTACATTATTTTAAGAGGCTCAACACTTTCGTACGATAATACTGAGGCCCTCATGCGACCGCTTTTCTGCATAAGTATGACATATTCATGGTATTTTTTACTCTCTCTCACACAATTACTAACACATAAGTACTTACACATACACGCACACACACGCTAATTGTGATTTGGATGATTGGTGGTCTTATTATGTTCCCTGTGACATTCGATGGTTTGCTGGTTCTTAAGCACAAGTCCCTGTAGCTTCGGGATTAATAATAGAGCTACGGTATCGCCTGCCTGATGGTAAGAGGCGGCTTAAAGGGGGCTTCCGGGGTTGTTGGCGGCGGTGAGAGTGGGAGCTCGATCCGTCCAGCCCGCCCGGGAAATGCGGCGGTATGTGCGTGGCCGCATGCCGCTGTAAGGTGGAGTAGAGCACATCTGCTTTCCCGAAGATGGGCCCCTTCTGGGGCGTCGCGCGTGGAGGACACCGGTGCGTTCCTATGGAGATCCTGGAGTCCTCCCCGAATGCAGAGGCAGCCACCGAGGGGATTTTAGTGCGGTCAAATCCCACAATACCCGGTACCCTCTCCCAAGGTACCGGGTACCTTTTGCAGGTTCCCCCCCCCCTCCCAAAAACCCAAAAAAAAGTTACTTAAGCACAAGTTTTTTTAAGTACCAGCTGAATAAATAAATCAGAAGAACAACATTGTATTGTGTAACTATATTTATATCTTACTTGGTTTTTCTTGTGATTCAATAAGATCATTATTATTATTTTCTTTTCAAACATTACGTGGATTGAATTTAAGCTGAACTTCATTGTTATTATAGTCGTGGTTTTCTTTAGGATTTCGATATTAGTATACAGCTACTGAGTATCATTAAAAGAGAAGGGTACAAACAAACTTTCCTAATACTAATCAGTACAATAGCGTCACGAAGTCGTGTTATCCTTTAAGACGCCATTCTCCTTATGAGAATAGAGATACTTTAACTAAATAAGAAGGAACTAATAACTATATTAATTTATTTTCACATAGTTACGCTTTTAATACTGATTAATAAAATAGGGTCACGAAGTCGAACTCCCCCTGAGCCGGCAGTCTCGATATTCGTTACGACAGCTTAGCGACCGTAATCGGTCGGTAAGTCCATAACGATAGCTTATTAACGAATTTTGGTAGTGTCTGTTACTGTACTCTGGTACTGTCTAAAATGTCACTAATCAATACTATCTTTACGATTAAAAAGTCAAACTACCGATGACAGTCGTTAACTTAGCGATCCACTATCGATCAATATGACGAATGTAGAGACTTCCAGCGTTAGAGCATCAAAGTATTCACAGGTATAAGTCAGTAACTTTGATGCTCTAAACTTCCAGCACTGAGTATGAATATTATGTTGATTCAATTACGAACAAATGACAATCGATAGCTATCCTTTTTGCATCTTATTGTTCGGAATGGCTCTCTATAATTGGGGGGAGGCCAGGAGCTCCACCACGCTACTCCAGTATGGGTTGGTGGAGTTGCAGGCTAGTAGCCAACCCGCTGTTGGTTGTTTTCAAACCACGACAAGATTGAGCAACTGATCCAAAGCACAGGAAGGCATATGAAAATTGTCACTAGCAGTCAACCATGTTATAATCGACCGCGACGTTTTTACTAAGCTGCGTAGATCACTTGCGTTCTACGCCAGCCACCGGGCCATGCGCATTTCATCAATATACTTTATTATTAATTATTTAATACTAGCGACCCGCCCCGGCTTCGCACGGGTGCAATGCTGATACTAAATACACGTGATGAACAATGTATTCAAGGTATTTAATTGGTTAAGGATTAATGCTGTATTGGTTAAAATCGCTTCGAAAATTAGCCATTATTTGTCGTAAAAAGTAAATGACAAAAAAAAGTTATTGTGGGTTATCCATAAGAGATAGACATATACCATCACGGACTTTTCTGTAGACCTTTTCAATGTGTACAATACTTAGTACATTATTTTGATAAAACTCGTAGGGTTCAGCCTGCGTTTGCAATGTAAGCGGAAAAAATGTAATTATTTACGACATCACATTAGAAACCTCAAAAATAGCAGTACTTCTCCACTATTTAATGGATGTTATTATACATATAAACCTATCTATTAAAACCGCATCAAAATCCGTTGCGTAGTTTCAAAGATTTAAGCATACAAAGGGACATAGGGACAGAGAAAGCGACTTTGTTTTATACTATGTAGTGATATATCACTTCGTCTTGTAAAGAAAATGTAAGCGATGATTAAGTAACCTCACAGGCATAATCTATGGTGTAACTGGCCGTCTCACTTGTAATTTCTGATTCGGATTATTGTCTCCGCTACCGAACTAATGAAAAACTACCCTCTCTTAGTGAGATAAATGATTTATTCTTGTTACTTTTTACTATCTATAAATGTCTGTAGAGACGCTCAATATTAATCTTATTACTACCAATGTGTTTCTCAATAAGTGATTGTAAATCTTATGAGGAATAAATGGTCTTTTAGCGTAATATACCTACTGATTTATACAGTAGTGACACATGTCCATTAGGATGGAGGCGACGGCTATGAGAACGGAGAGACTGTAATTTAATTAGCAGCAACTAATTGGGTATTGAGTCGTGATGGAGATACGATAGAGGGAGGATTTGATTAACTTTGTGCCCTTGTCATAAATACCTAATATAATAGGGTCTTTCCTTCTAATCAAAAGGAATAGACACTCACAGTAGACCTGTATCCTATCCTATCCTAATGTTGAAAAAAAACCATTGCCTGCTAGTAGGACATTTAAAAAGGTTGATTACCCGAAACCCTTTTTGCGTCCCACTGCTGGGCACGGGTCTCTCCCCACTGTTGATATGGGAGCTTACTCCGCATGCTGCTTCAAAACGGATTGGTGGAAAAAAAATAAGTATTAAACTTCAAAATCAACCTACATACTTTTGACGTCAAACGTGATTATACGTTGTTAAATCAACTCCAATGTATAAATGAGTCGCTTAAACAGAGCAAATCATGGTTTATCTACTTGAAGCCTGCAGTGTTTAATGAGCAAATATAAATAAAATAACGTCCAATGAACAAAATAAAATTGAAGATAATTTATAAATCTGTGAGTCGGCGGAGTGTGAATCTGTGAATAAGGGCGTGGATCAAACAACGTAGTCCCTGTAGCTCCGAGATTAACTAAATGGGGTCTTCCAGAGTTGCGAGCGGTGAGAGTGGAAGCTCGATCCGTCCAGCCAGCAGCCCCGGGAAGGACAGCGGTGTGTGCGTGGCCGCATGCCGCCGTAAGCATCGGGAGGTGTAGGAGAGCACATTTGCTCTCGCAAAGAAGGACCCTGTTGAATAAAACAATTATTTATCTGTGATTAAATAATTTATCTATAATAAAATAGCCTTCCTACACATCACTAGTGCGTAAGCACATCCCTAAATTTTGTCTGTGGCTCTTTCCTTCCTTGTAAAATTGTGAATCACGGTGTCTCGCAGCAAAGTAATATTAAAACAAAATCTTGCAAAATTACCAGTTTTTTAATTATTACAACAGGTTATGGGCCCAGGCCACCTGTTTTACAGCTTAGTACAAAGTATTAAAGTACAAGAAAGTGAAATAATAAAAATTTTGCAAGTTTGCAACTTGGAAGCACGTGGCGGCATAATCTTCATTAGCCAAAATGTCATCTAATAATACGATGGCTCTGATCGAGAAGCTAACGGGAAGAGATAATTATCCTACGTGGAAGTTTGCAGTACAAACATACCTCGAACATGAAGAATTATGGACATGCATCACGTCCGATACTTGTGACAGCAAGCTAGATACCAAAGCGAGATCAAAAATAATTCTTCTTGTTAATCCTATTAACTATGTCCACATTCAAGAAGCTAAAACCGCCAAAGAAGTGTGGAACAACCTGGCGAAAGCATTCGATGACACGGGATTAACACGGCGAGTTGGGCTGCTGCGAGAACTGATCACGACATCTTTAGAGAATTGCCAAAATATAGAAGAATATGTGAATAAAATAATGGCAATGGCTCATAAACTAAGGAACATTGGCTTTCTAGTTAATGATGAATGGCTTGGAACTCTTTTATTGGCTGGTTTACCCGAGATGTACCAGCCAATGATCATGGCCCTAGAGAGCTCCGGTGTGACAATATCAGCAGACGCGGTAAAGACTAAGCTTCTTCAGGATGTAAGGAACTCAGAGTCGACTGCACTGTATGTCAACAAGGCTAAGGGACATCAGTCACAGTTTTTCAAACAAGCTCATTCTAAATCACATAAAGTAAGCAAGGGTCCAAGATGCTACGCGTGTAACAGGTATGGGCATATTAGTAAATACTGTAAAAACAAAAAGAAAGAACAAAATTCCAGCGAGGACTCTGGTTATGTGGCAGTATTTTCTGCAACTACTTCAAACAATAGCAGTAGTTGGTTCATTGATTCTGGAGCTTCAATGCATTTAACAATGCACCGTGAATGGCTATACGATGAAATTGCACCGCCTGTTTCTACAATAAAAGTAGCTGATGACAAGAAGCTCATTGTTAAGTCCTGCGGGAAAGTAAATTTAAATGTGGTTGGTAAAAATGGCAAGATGTCTACAATTAAGGTAGAAAATGTTTTGTATGTCCCAGAATTAGCCACAAACCTTTTATCTGTAAGCCAGATTATTAGTAAAGGCTGTAATGTACAATTTGACAAAGAAGGCTGCAAAATATTTAATAAGGAAAATAACCTGATCACAGTGGCTAAATTAGTTAACAATATGTACAGGCTTAATACTCACAGTATGCAGGCATACATATCAGAGATTAAGGAAAATGATGTTAACTTATGGCATCAAAGAATGGCACACCTAAACTTTGAAGATCTAAGCAAACTGTCAAATGCAGTAGGATTCAAATTGAAAAATGATAGTACATCCATATGTGTAACATGTCTAGAAGGCAAACAGACAAGGAACTCTTTTTCTTCAGAAGGATCACGAGCAAAACAGAAATTAGAGCTAGTTCACTCGGATGTCTGCGGGCCAATGGAGGTACCATCGCTTGGAGGAGCTCGCTACTTTGTCACATTTATAGATGACTTTACCAGGAAAGTATTTCTTTACTTATTAACTAATAAATCTGAAGTTATCAATAAGTTTAAAGAATTTAAAGCCTTGTCAGAGAATCAGCTTGGTACTACTATAAAAACTCTCCGTACAGATAACGGTAGAGAATACTTGAGTAATGAATTTCAAAGTTTTCTTAAGAAATCTGGTATTTCACATCAAACTACAGTTCCATACACTCCCCAACAAAATGGATTGGCAGAGAGGATGAACCGGACCTTATTAGAGAGAGCTAGATGTATGATGATTAATGCTTCTTTACAGAAACAATATTGGGCAGAAGCAGTATCAACGGCGGCATATATCACTAATCGCTGTCCAACAAGAGCATTATCATACTCTACTCCAGAAGAGATGTGGACAGGTAAACCAACAAGTATTAAACACTTAAGAATCTTTGGATCTGAAGCAATGGTGCACATTCCTAAAGAGAAAACTAAAAAATGGGACAAAAAGGCAAGTAAAATGATTTTTATTGGTTACAGTGAACAGAGTAAAGGATACAGGTGTATTGATCCTATAACAAAGAAAGTAGTAATCAGTAGAGATGTTACATTTTTGGAAAACAAAAGAGATTGTGGTATGGTACCATTAACAGACAATACAGTAAAATCCCTTCCAACTAATCAAAGTAGTAAATTAGAAGAAACTTCAGAACTACAGTCAAGTGATGAATACCATTCTGATGAAGGTTCTTTGTATGAGCCAGAAGAACCAATTGATGTGAGAGAATTAAATACAAATGTAACCACAAGGTCTAAAGCAAGACTCCAAAATTATGAAACAATCAGTTACAGTTGTACAAGTGAAGGTTTCGATGTAGATTTACCGGAAACATACAGTCAAGCAGTATCAACTGATAATATAAACTCCGATAAATGGAAACAGTCGATTAAAGATGAGTTAAACGCACATAGCATCAACAAGACTTGGGATATTGTTAATAAACCTCAAGGACTACGGGTAATTGGCTGTAAGTGGGTCTTTAGAATAAAAGAAACAGAATCAGGTCCACTTTACAAGTCCAGATTGTGTGCTAAAGGCTGTGCACAAAAACATGGGATAGACTACACTGAAACATTCTCGCCCACTGTTAGATATGACTCAGTCCGAGTTCTACTATCAGAAGCTGCTCAACACAACCTGCAAATACTGCAGTTTGATGTAAAAACTGCATTTTTATATGGTGATATTCAAGAAGATATATATATGACACCACCAGAAGGTTTAGATGTTCCCACAAATATGGTATGTAAATTAAATCGCTCACTTTATGGTCTCAAACAAGCACCACGGTGCTGGAATAAGAAATTTAATTGTTTGTTAGAAAAATTTGGTTTCGTGAGTAGTCATGCAGACAGATGTGTGTATATTGGAAATGTCAATAATAACAAAGTATATTTATTGTTGTATGTTGATGATGGCCTCCTGTTTTCAAAATCAACAGATGCATTGAACAAAGTTATAATAGATTTAAAGAATAATTTTGAAATTAAATATTGTGTACCTAAAAATTTTGTAGGACTACAAATTGAAAGATCTCAAGGTCAAATATTTATTCATCAGTCCAAATATATTCAAAAATTACTACACAAATTTAATATGTCTAATGCTAACTGTAACAGCATTCCAGTGGACCCAAATACAACTTTGGAAAAGAGTTTGGAGGTGCCAGATGAGAACATCCCTTACAGAGAGGCTGTAGGATCACTTATGCACTTGGCAATTGTAAGCAGGCCAGACATTATGTATGCTGTCAGTCTGGTGAGTAGATATTTAAATTGTTATAACATAACTCATTGGAACATAGTGAAAAAGATAATGAAATATTTGAAGGAATCTATGTGCTATGGATTGCGTTACTCATCATCATGTAACAGCATACTTCAAGCGTACAGTGATGCTGACTATGCTAAAGATCCATGCACGAGACGGTCACTAACTGGATATGTTTTTATTAAAAATGGAGCTGCCATCACGTGGGCCACACAGCGTCAACAAAGTGTTGCTCTATCTACTACAGAGTCAGAGTTTATGGCAGCATGCTCAGCAACAAAAGAGGCAATATGGCTAAAGGGACTATTATGTGATATTGGTGCTTTTAATCAAGACTCAGTGTGTCTTAACATAGATAATCAAAGTGCAATTTGTTTGATAAAAAATAAGGACTATCATAAACGATGTAAGCACATAGAAGTTAAATATAATTTTATTAAAGAAAAATTTATAGAGAAACAAATAGATTTAAATTATGTGAGTACAAAAGAACAATTTGCAGATTTGTTTACAAAAGCTCTTCCTAAAGATAGGTTTCACTATTTAAGAAAACAAATTGGTGTAGTAAAGTTAGATTGTAGTTAGTTATATTTTATGTAGTAGCTCTTTATAGTAGTTTGCTTTTATTTAGAAAGAAAAATTATAAACTTTGGTTAAGGTTTACTTCGGGTGAGAGTATTGTTGTCTAAAAATGTATACTATGTTTTAATTTTATAATTAAGTAAAAGCTGTTTATGTGAGGAATGCTATTTGGTGAGAGTGTTGAATAAAACAATTATTTATCTGTGATTAAATAATTTATCTATAATAAAATAGCCTTCCTACACATCACTAGTGCGTAAGCACATCCCTAAATTTTGTCTGTGGCTCTTTCCTTCCTTGTAAAATTGTGAATCACGGTGTCTCGCAGCAAAGTAATATTAAAACAAAATCTTGCAAAATTACCAGTTTTTTAATTATTACAACAGACCCGTTCCAGGGCGCCGCGCGTGTAGGACACTGGTGCGTTCTGCTGGAGATCCCGGAGTCCTTCCCAAGCAGAAGCTGAGGCAGGCCAACGAGGGGATTTTAGTGCGGACAAATCCCACATAACCCTTTATCCTTTCCCAAGTTGCCGGGTACCTTTTGAAGGTTAATACAAAAGAAGGATTAAACAACGTTTACACGTTACATACCTAACTAAAACACATTTACGTTGGTATCTATTCTAACGACCAACTTTATTGTTTTGACCACATTTTATTTAATCTAAATATATAGTTAAACTCAAAAAAACGTATAGGTGGGAAACAAAATTTATCGATTTAGATAAGAGTTCAAAGAAACATAGATATTAAAGTTGATGTTCATGAAGTAAGTGTTTGATTTAGTACAGGACTTCAAAAAACACCAAATTTAGGCAAACATTCATTAGCTTATCTGCTTAAAGGCTATAAATTAATGTGCGTAGTAAAGTATATACCAATGTAAATGAAAATATTAATTCATAAATTTGTGAGTTAAGATCGTTGATCAGACAACGTATGGAATAAAGTGAATGTAGCGACCTTCCGCAACTCATCAAGAGAAGAGCTACGGGTATTCCTGAATCACGCTATCGAAGTTTTCGGAATATCCTACCATATATACACGCTCCGAATTGAGTCAGTTGGAGCGCGGCCGCTCCCCGGGCATGACCACCTCGCCCGGCGGGAGATCTCCCTTTGCCAAACTGGTGACCCTGGACAAGAATACGTCCCTTCTGACCTTCATCAGTCGCACCTTCACTCCCTGGATGGATTGCAGCACTACTTCAGCAGCTCATCAGGTTCATCGCAGCGCGTCTGGACCACGCTTCCTGATCCTGATCCAGCTACCTCCAGCGACTTCGTGGACGGCTCGAGAACCCACTACTCGCCTCCACACTTCAACCTACCCTTACATCCCGACTCACCGTGGATAGAGGGTATCTCCACACCTCGCTTCACCCTCACATCTCGACTCACTGAAGATAGAGGGCATTGAAGGCACTTGTAAGCGAAGACTGCACAAGCTTGGATTTCTGAAGATATCGACCTCCAGTCTGAGCAGGGGGTGATGTAGCGACCTTCCGCTACTCATCAAGAGATGGCGCTACGGGTATTCCTGAATCACGCTATCGAAGTTTTCGGAATATCCTACCATATATACAAGCTCCGAATTGAGTCAGTTGGAGCGCGGCCGCTCCCCGGGCATGACCACCTCGCCCGGCGGGAGATCTCCCTTTGCCAAAGTGAATAAACCTAATTATGAGGCTAAACGAAGTTGTACGATGCTAAATCAACTAACGACGTATAATTACGTTCGGTTTTCAATGAGCTTAAACGGAGCCAATCAATCCGGATAACTCTGCCTTCATTATATTTACATTGATACATGTATCTACATTGTTTTATGTGTTCAGTTCCAATATTTATAGACAACTGATGCACTGAGGCGACTGAACCTTTTGTATCGGGGGGAACCTTCAAAAGGTACCCGGCACCTTAAGAGAGGATACCGGGTTATGTGGGATTTATACCACACTAAAAGGGCCTTCCGCTGCGCTTGGGGAAGACTCCAGGATCTCCAGTGGAACGAACCGGTGTCACATTCCGATGCTTATCCTCTTATCGTCCCCGGGGCTGCTGGCTAGATGGGTCGAGCTCCTACTCTCACCGCCCGCAACCCCGAAAGCCCACTTTTAGTCGCCTCTTACGATCATTCAGGGGATACCATAGCTCTATTCTTTATATCAAAGTTACAGGGACTAACAGATATAACCTACAACAGTGATAACCTACTGTTTTAAACCCTATTTGCTTATGGTTCAGAGGCTCGTATACAGTGTCAGTACGTAATGAGCAAAATGAATGGATAAATCAATTGTCTGTATTCATCATTTGGACAATACTTCTTATAAGTTATCGTACTTTAGATGGCTACGTTAAGCCATCGGAATTATTATTTATTCTTATGCAATCGGTCTTGATTTTGTAATTTTGTAATGTAATCCTGAATACAGGCCTTAAGAATATTTGACAACGCGATGACTACTGAAGTGAAACTCCAGGCTTCCTTGTTTATGGAGCCCATATTAATTGCAAAAGAGTTCTAGAAGTTATGAGTACGTATCTTTGTAAGGGGCGACATTGGAATATGCGGGATTCTGCTACCATCTACTCGTATTGTAAAGGCTTGGTCTGTGCTATTTCAATCATTGTATATCAGCGATCGTTATGTCTACATGTTCTGTCCGCTATTTTTTATAAGTAAATAAAAGTTCTTCTTCTTAACAAATAGTCTATCGGTAGTTTGCCTATTTTGCCAGTGTCAAGTGAACATTTAATTTTATATCCAGTTTTTGCCAATACCGTTGAACGCGGGCAAAATAATAATGTTAGTCATAGTTAAATGACGTCAGTCATATTAGTGTGATAAATCAATGACTAGTTTATTAAAATTTAATAAGGTTAAGGGCCTCTTTCACCAACTTCAAGTAAAGTGACAAGTACGCTTATTGTCGGTTAAAGTCACCCGTAACTTAAATTTAAATTTCACGATGTTCGAGTAGCACTAATCATATATTATGATAAGCTGACCTGTACTCATAGCTTTTACTTGCCAATTAGCTTTACTTGGGACGTAACTAATCAATACTTTACTTGAAGATGGTGAACGAGGCCCTAAGCATAATGAGGGCGTTTATTCAATGCATCACGTTAAACCGCTTAAATAGCTCCCAATCAATTCAGAAAACGCGCCATCATTAGCTGCTTTACTTGTGTGCCTACATTGTTTTATGTGAGCAATGAACTTTATAGTCTAATCATCGTCTTTATGCAATTGAAGTATATATTATATAAGTGAAGTTATAACTATGTTCCAGAAGATGGAATATTTACCAAAATTCTTTCAATTACCATCGAGCGTTTGATTACCCTCGGATCATAAAAAAGGTACGGTCATGTACGGTCATCATCATCACCCTAGACAATTGAGTACTCAGTAGAAGACGATCTTGTAGTAGTACTCTCTAACCGAACAACTACCGCTACTCAATATTACTTTACTTTGTACATACGTAGATATTTTATCTATACATATAATAAAACTGTAAGCAGGGTCAATTCTGTACATTGCATATAAATTTAAAAAAATACTTCTAGGGGTCTTTTTATAAGTAACAGAAGCTAAAAATATAAGTTTTGAAATTATTGTCTGTCTGTCTGTCTGTCTGTCTGTCTGTCTGTCTGTCTGTTGTTAGCTTTTCACGCAAAAACTACTGGACGGATTTTGATGAAACTTTTTTTGTTTTGTATATATTGGTCCTCGCTAACATTTAGGCTATAGATAATTTTAAAAATCACCCTTTAAGGGTGTGAAATGAGCGATGAAAATTTGTATGGAAAACTTGGATTTTTTCAATAGATTTTCTTGAAATTTGGTATAAATATTTTGTAACCAAAATAAAAGAATACGTGTTTCAGCATTTTCCGAAATTCACCCTTTAAATGTCAATTGTCTTTGAAACTCTTTGAAAATTGAGTGTCGAAACTTGATGTACAGAATATTTTTGTGCAGAGTAATATACTTATAATTTTGTATTTGTAATCTTTACTAACAAAGTAAGAATTCTATTTAAGCTTTTTTCAAAACTACCCCTCAATAGCAAATAAAATGGATTCGAAAGTTGGTATCTCAAGCGTACAATAATTAACCTTAACTTAATATTTCATTCTCAAATTCTTTTCCCTTCTTTGAATGATGTGTTTACTGATATATTGATGAATGAATTTCCGTAACATTAGTGTGTATTTCATATCAATCGGGTGATAAACAAAAAAGTTATGTTCATTTACACAATACGCGACATAAACTTAAAAGGCACTTTGGGGAATTTGTATGAAAGTTTCGGTAACAGCCCATTCAAAACCATAAATAAAAGTTTAAATTTAAGTACCTAAAATTATTTTGAACTCTCACTAATATTGTCGACTATATTGAATATACTTAGATCAGCTTACTGTAATTTCTTTCGTTGGCCGAGAATGGCTAGACTATAGGTAGGTACCTAATAAGCGCATCGCGAGCCTTACCGCCGCCGAACCTTACATCACAGGCTCCATTGAGTTAGTTGCTCAGCTTATTAGTCTTCTTTTGGGGTGGAAGATTATGAACAGGCTGCAGCTGAAACGATTATTATCGCTACATTATATCAAGCTGCAACTTTTTTAGCATTCCACTGCTGAGCATGGAGCTCTCCCAATATTGAGGAGGCCTCTAGCTCCGATGAACCGAAATCCAAATCTTACAATCTCAATGCATCCAGCATTAAGGTTGTAAGATACGGAATCTAAACCTTCATACAGAATGTACAAAGTCTTAACAAAACGAGACTACTGCAGACATCTAGGTGACGAATAGTTAAACTTTTAGTGAACCAACTGTTAATCTCAATATCTACCTACCTATTTGGTAATTTGACATTCGATTTATCAACCACAAAGTTTACATGTCATACGGTAGATGGCGTTATTGAGCAATATTGATTTCTTCTCCAAAGTGATTCGATGGAGATAATTTCAAATAAAAGCCTTAAGTCTAATAAAAGTAAGTACATAGTGTAAAAAAATAAAAAATAACATTTCACACGTATAGCCTCTCATTAAGGTAGATATACCCTGTGTCGTGGGTGCAATGAACACACATAGAGACAGAAACACAACCACCCAGACCGAGAACAGTTTAAACTCATCATTGAAATTTCGGCTTCGCCCGGATTCTAACCCGGGACAGTTCGATTAGCAGTCCGGCATGGTAAACATTGCGCCACGCGGGTTGTCCCATCGTTGGGTAGGTATACGTATGATGCTGAACATTGTTAATTGGACCAATGATAACTTAACTCATTTTTTGCGTCTTTTTATTGCGTACGGGCTGAGGGCTCATCCACACACGTTGATTGATGGAGATATTAACATCGATATAATGATATTAAGGATTTTCTTATTGAACGAATCGTGAGTGTACACTAACATTGTAGTTATATATTACACGACTTCACTCACGTAAATTTTTATCGGTATTGCCGACATGTTTCGGTCCTGACCGAGGACCTTCTTCAGGAGCTCCCGCCGGTCGAAAACATGTCGGCAATACCGATAAAAATTTACGTGAGTAAAGTCGTGTAATATATAACTACAATATTAAGGATTCTTTAAAGATTCTTTATAAAAATATTCTTTATTTCCAAATACAGATATCACACTGTGTAGAGACCCTGCCTTCTGCTTTAGTTTTCACAATGTTATATAAGTTATGACTTACGACCAAACTGCTGTCCGCAAGTTTTAAACCTATAGTTTATTAATTGACCTTACAATTATTTTTCCGATTGTTTAATCCTAAGCACGTGTATGTTTAGAAATTTTATCTCCCAACTACAAGTAGTTGTATAGTGCACCTCTTTTCTGGAGTAGGTTAAAGCTATGTATATATAATGAGTCTATACAATTCTTTGCAGTATAAATTCACCCAATTTACTAAAGATACTATTTTTAACATAGATGAAGCCACGGGCATAGCAGTATCTC
This sequence comes from Pyrgus malvae, assembly GCA_911387765.1. Taxonomy (NCBI): domain Eukaryota; kingdom Metazoa; phylum Arthropoda; class Insecta; order Lepidoptera; family Hesperiidae; genus Pyrgus; species Pyrgus malvae. Next base: position 6,864,886 of record OU426961.1, on the reverse strand, counting down.
TTAACTTTAATAAACGAGGTACATATTTGTAAAGAGAATCTGATTGCGCGAGAAAAGCGAAACGTGAGAAAAGTGGACAGTAAGCATTCCTTACTGTTTTAGGTTTGAAGGATTTAGAAAAAATACATTAGGTTTCTTCTGAACATATGAACATTGTATTATAAGTGATTTCACTATAATGTAAGAATAATCTACCTACTACTTATTCAATGCAAATAAATAATCTTTAATTTTTAATCAATCCATTTTATAAAAGTCTTTATACACGCGGACGACGTCGCGGGCACAGCTAGTCAAAAATAAAAACATATCGCACTTTGTCATGGTGTATCGTATTTTACGAGTAAAGCTCAGTTGATACCCACATCGCGAATGTTGAACAACAATATAATCCACCAGTATGCGGTGGCGGCCATCTTACATTTGATTTTTTTAGAATTTATTCAATTCCGTAAGTTAATCCCTTTTATTTGAGACCAATTATGTGTGATACCAATTTAGCTTGTTACAAATAGAAGCATTTCATCGGCTTAGAGAAATGGCTGCTACCCTATGTCCCACTGCTGGGCACGGGTCTCTCTCTATTATTGCGGAGGCCGGTAGCTTACTCCACCATGCTGCTCCAATGAAGTCCAATGAAGGTTGGTGGAGAGCAAAGAGAAAGCTAAGAGAAATAAAAAAGGTTAATTAAAAAATATAGGTATATCAAGACACCAGCAACTTCCTGAATATTCCAAAATAGCTAAATTAACGGAAAGTACGTACCGGTATTCTCAAACTACAAGTCTATTCCCGACGATAAAGAGATCTGTACACGCCCGCCCACCTGTGTATCTGTCGATAAACCCGTCGTGAATAGATGGATGACTAATGATTTCTCTTCGCACATCCCATAATTCTTTCTATCGGCTCGAAGATACCTGCCTACGCGACAGGATGCTGTAGGGTTGTCGATTTTTTTAACGTTTCTCACTCATAGCCTCATTGTAGGATATATGTACCCTGTGTCGTGGGTACCATGGACACATACAAAGACAGGAACACAAACACCCAGACCGAGAGCAAAAATTTCAAGTCAAAATTTCAACTTCTTTCAATTTCTTCGCCGGGAATCGAACCTTCGATCAGTACTTCGGAAATGTAAACATTGCGCCAGACGTGTCGTCAATATTGAAATGAACTGGCATTAAAAGCAGTTGAATTAACATTGAAACAGATGAAAAACAATTTTATGAGTCCAAACAGGTAGATTACAGGTAGAAAACAGGGGGATTGACGACCTAAAGAAGAGAGTGGGAAGCCGCTGCATTCAAAAAGCGCATGACATGAAGGAGTGGCGAACGTAAGGATAGGCGTCTATCCAGCAATGGAGTGTGATTGACTGATGGATGGTTGGATGCACATAGTTAAATTATAAATTTTACAACTGACTGACAGTTTTTTTTATTAGTTCCTAGCATAATATAACTACATGGATAAACAGCCAGTATTCAACCCTCTCAAAACTATCCGAATAACAAATTGAGGCCAGTTAAAATTTGCACCTCGCCATGTACACACACTTTAAATGCACTCACTCACGACGAAACTGCACCTTGCTTTGCCAGTGGAATATCGCGGCGCATCGAGCAAAACGTTGTTAAAACAACGAAATTCTCAAAAAAATGCCGAAATGTGTTGTGAAAAGGTAATTAAAAAAAATAATGATTGAGTTTACAAAACCGGCCTCAGATTGTTGTACGCAGAGTTACATCTTATTTTTCGTTTGATCTGAGTCATCCCTAAGATACTAACCAAATACTACCGATGCTCAATAAATGATGTTTATTTATACTAATCGGTCTAAATGTGAGTGACTATTTCGGGCATAGCATTAATCATGGAGGTAACGAACTTTTGTATCCCCATTTCCGCGTGTAACAATGGTGAATGATGGCCATTAATACGGAAGTTAATGGACTTTGCATGTAAATGAATATGCTTTTAAACTTTTTCCGTTGTTTCAGAAAAAGTTCGCATGACATAATGCGAATATTAATTTCAAACATTTGTGATAAAATTTAAATCGTTCATAATATTAAATTCATTTATGTCATTGCTGACACATACTGTAAACGTCTATAATATCGACAGTTTACTAGTAGGTACTCTTCATTCAATAGAAAAAGGCCAAAAGTTATACTTTTTCTATAAGCAAAATAGACTTCATAGAGTTATTACAGTTGTATCGTCATAAATGACGATTATCGAGACACAAATAAATACTGACGATAGTATGGACGTTTTTAACTTTCTTCTCAAAAAATTCAGTCTTGTATTAAGAGATTTGTAGACAAAGTGCCAAACAAATCTAAGAATTTCTCATTTCATCGTCTCAATGCTATCAGAACTTAAATTGAATCGGCTCTGATAAAACCCTCGATAATTCTATATTGAAGATAGACGAATAATAGTATACTTTACTAGAGATACGGAATTATGTTAATCCAAACCTTGAGATCTACCTCTGTTATATATAGAAAAAAATGTAGATATGCTGCAGCCGCTTAAAAATGGTATCTTAAAACCTGGAATAACTCTGACACTTTTCCTCTGCCTCCGCCATTTTAAGCCATCTTGACGTATGTCGTATAATCAAGACATCCGAGGAACAAATTTCTAAATAAAGTTTCATACACATAACATGTCTACGTATTTAATTTTGTATTCGTAACGTCATTAAAATGTGAATGATTTGTGTATAGTATAGATTTGTGTGTTTTTGGTATCGGGGGGGAAACCTTCAAAAGGTACCCGACAACCTTGGGAGAGGATACCGGGTTATGTGAGATTTGACCGCACTAAAACCCCCTCGGTGGCCTGCCTCTGCGTTTGTGAGGACTCCGGGATCTCCATAGGAACGCACCGGTGTCCTCCACGCGCGGCGCCCCAGAACGGGCCCATCTTCGGGAGAGCAGATGTGCTCTCCTGCACCTTCAGGTGTTCACGGCGGCATGCGGCCACGCATACACCGCCGTCTCTCCCGGGGCTGCTAGCTGGACGGGTCAAGCTCCCACTCTCACCGTCCGCATCGCCGGAAGCCCCCTTTTAGTCGCCTCTTACGATCAGGCAGGCTTAATCCCGAAGCTACAGGGACAGGTAGCAAAAAAACTTACTTTAGCATATTCAGTAAGAAATGTTCGTCAAAATAACAATTTACATTGGAATTTAAACAAAAAAAAAACAATTACCATTTTCAGAAAAAAATCATTATAAAATGAATAAATAATAACCAAATCTTACAAAAATGAGGGTCTCAAGTAAAAAACTTCGGTTTAAAAGCTCCTAGAAAACTGTTCTTTATTCAACGTTTTTACAGGTTACGTATGTAAAAAAAGTGTTAGGTAACACCAATCAATATACCGCAAGTTATCAAACGTCAGCGAGCGAGGTAGGATAATTCATCATTCATATCTGACAGGTCCAAAGTAAATTTATATCCTCGCGTAAAGTATATTGATACAAAACCTTCTGAAAGTTTTAACAAAGGGCCAATTATCTTCGAGTTCCGCTTAATAGACCCATTCCTTTGCCCTAAATGTGCTAGGCTTTACTTAGGGCCGTAAACTTAATTAAAATTTGATGTTTAGATTGCTCATCAAATTTAATTTTTAAAGATATTATGAACCAGATAGTAGAATTAGAAAGTGGAGGCTCGTACACATTCATTTCATTGCCCTGATGTTTTAATATTGAATTGTCAACATTAAACATGTCACATTTCATAAGATTTCTGCTTAGAGCATCAAAGGTACTGACTCACCCTTCAGTAGAGACGGCATAGCGCCACGCCTCCATATATAATTTTTGTGCCAAATCTGGTGCGGGAAGAAGAACGCACACATTTTAATTTTGTCACACATTCACAAATATTCTTTCATCGCTATAGACGCATACATTTTTAAATATGTCAATTTCACTCACAGACAGACACACTAGTTCTATAACTAGAAGGCACATTGTGCATGGACATTGGGACGAGGGATTCGCCCGTAAAGGCCACTCCTCTGACGGGTGTCATACCTGTCAATACCTTGATGCATTAAGGATTTCTGCGAAACTCTTTACACTCGACTTTAACTCCAAACCATTGCATTTAATTTAAGTAACTGCAATATAGCTACGAGATAGAGTATATTATAATACATAAATTTCATTAAAAACATAAGGTTTTCCTACCAAATATAAAGGAAAGATTTTAAAGTCCATCGTCGTTTGTCTGTCTGTATGTACGTCCGTATTTACGTCCACCTCCCCAGTAGCCATTTGTGACACATTTTTACTCTACCGCTCATGTTTATAATGTGTTTTCGTAGGGGAATGTAGAAGTACCCTTAAGCACTAAAAAGGATTTCTGGAATTTTCCCTTCGAAGGAGTAAAAATCTTTTGGTCGCAAAATTATTATCACTTGATGATAATGATCTCTTATAACGCGGATGAAGGCATTTTACCAGCTCAGCTACGTATTATATGCTGAACATTGAATATATGTTTGTACTATATATCTACCATCATTATATGTACAAATATCTACCGGTGAAAATCATGACCCTCAGTTTATTTTCCTGTAGCCGGGCACTAAATTTAAAAAAATGCTCAAGTCAAAGATAAAGTCTGAATTTTGTATAAGGACTACAAGTTATGCGAGTCGATTAAATAATCCGAGCATCATTTCCAAGCAACTTTTTAAAGGAAATAAATAAAAGTCTCAGTAGAGTTTTCCCAGTACAGTGAGGAAAGTGGATACTTATTATTAAACTACATAGTTACGCTTAGAAGCTACGAGTAAGTGCAATGTAGGGTGACTGTAATAATTGTGGACTCATAATTGTAATTTAAAGTTTTTATTTTCTTCTATTTATTTCTATTCACTATAAATTAACATTACAATATCTATTATAATCTTATTATCTCTCTCCCTAGAAATAATCGTGTCTATTAGAATCGTGTCTATTAGACATTGAGTCACTTTTCTCATTACTTTCTCTTTTGTTTTTTTATGGATTTTTATTGGTTTGTCAAAATGGTAACGCCAATTCTCTTCTATTAAGTTAAATAATAAAGTACCTGGAGTATTTCTAAACATACCTCTAAAAAGGCCTATTTTGCCAAAAACATGATCATGATTATTTGTTGATGGTATAAGCAGCTCTACTACACTGAGCACTGAAAAATAATATATCATTTCTCAGTCCACTTACTTCTAAATTCGTAGTCACTCTACTCTAGCTCTGAAGCTTTTTTATTGCCGCCAGGCACTGCTCATAAATTCCCATTCCCATATGATCGATGATAAGCGAGCAATTGTGCAGAGTATCTCTAGAGATCTCTACTTCAGCAGCTAAGTGATGCGTTTCTCGTTCTTGGTGGAGCGTTGACTCACGTGCTTTTATCATTCCTAATATCATAACTAGTGGGTAACAGTACTAGTGAAGAAGACGCAAAATGACTGTATTATTCACTTGCATGACTCCAACGGAGAAGTTCCATCGCTGCACTAATTTCTGCTGTAGAGCAGTTGTGACGATTTCCGTGGAATGGTATAAATAAATAAATAAGTTAATAAATATCTTTGGACAATTCACACAACACCATCTAATTTCAAACTAAACAGAGCTTGTATTATGGTAATCAGAAAGCTGATAAACATACCTATATAAAACTAAATACATACTTGAATAGATAAATTAACACCCAGACACAGAACAAATAGTCATGTTCATCACACAAATATTTGTCCTGGGTGGGAATCGAACCCACGACCTCACGCTTCGCAGTCGGCTCATCACCCACTACGCCACGGAGGCATTCAAAGCCTCCGTGGCGTACATAGTCCGTGGCGTATAAAGGTACATTTATTATAGATACCGACCAGGCTCAAATGAGACGACCATCAGTCTCCGTAATAGGAAATAGGAAGTTACATAAGACCTCAGGCAAGACCAGCTTGCTTGACGTTGTATATAATGCTGCATCGACGTCTAACACACATGTCCTGCAAACCCGTCTGCTAATCCCTTTGAATAAAAAGAATAAATTCTAATCGTCCGGATTCTATGGCTCCTTACTTTCGTCTTACCGATTCTTCAGATCGTCAGACCAAACGCAGATACATATAGGCTGGCATACTACGCTTTTTTGTCAAAAATAGTCGAGAAAATAATGGATTGTTCGCAGCAGAAGTAATTTAACGGCAAAGTTGGAATTAAGAAGTCCTCTTAATCTTAAATTACTCTATAGGACTGAAAACAGTCCTTTAAGTTCTTACTTAAATAGCGTAGAGTGACTATGATTTTCTTAAATTATAGTCACTCTACGCTCGTTCTGAAGCTTTTTTATTGCGGCCAAGCAGTGCCCATAAATTCCCATTCCCATATGATCGATGATAAGCGAGCAATTGTGCCAGAGTAGATCTCTGCTCCAGCTGCTAAGTGATAAGTTTTTCGTTGTTGGTAGAACGCTGACTCACGTGCTTTTATCACATGATATTATTATCTGCAAAACTTTTTTAAGAAACAATATTTATGAAGGAACGACGTGGTTTTGTGTTTTTAAATATGTGATACCTAATAAAATAAGAATAGCGAAACAATTGACCGTAATAGGGGTAGACCATGAAATGGCTACAAAGTATGACGTTAGTGTATTCCTTCACCAGGAGTGTTTTAAACCGACGCTACGAAATTTATAAATTCCCAAGTAAATCTTCAAATGAGTTTTCAAAAATTTTGTATAAGCACGCAAGTGATCAAACTGCATATTAAATGTTACGCGATGAATTTAAATCCCGTACTTGATCGGCGAGGATTGTGGCTTAAAGTCTCTCTCATTTTGATTACACGACCGTGGAAAAGTCATAAGTACTAAATACAATATTTTATTTTGATAACTTTCTTTAGTTTACTCCTTAATCCAACCCGCATTGGAGCAGCGTGGTGGATTAAATTCTAGGCTTTTACAATAATGGGGGCCTCCACAGTAACCCGCGCCCAGCAATGGAATTCAAAAAGGGTTGCAGCTAGACTAAATTGAAAATAATATCTAGAAATAATACTTCTGCACGTTAAAGTGCTATAAGTAAGGAAGTCTGTAATAATGTATAAAGCTGAAGAATTTGTTTGTTTGTTTGAACGCGCTAATCTCAGAAACTACTGGTTCGAACAGAAAAAAACATGTTTGTGTTGAATAGTCCATTTATTGAGAAAGGCTATAGGCTATATAACATTATGCTATGACTAATATCGAAATCCAGGTGAACGACGTCACGGGCGGCCGCTAGTACTTATATTTAAGTATAATAAATACCTAAGTAAGTACTTCACATTGACTAACTGAACCGATTATGTAAATCGCAGTTGACGTGAACTCAAATTGATGCTAATCTATCTATCTAATACTTAAACGAGCAATTCTTGTATGTATCTAAATATATTTTTGGAATCTCGGAAACGGCTCCAAAGATTTTGATGAAATTTAGTACACTGGTTGCGGGGATGATAAATCGATCCACAAATTTTTATTGATAAAATTTGGCGTTTTTTTAAATGTTTATGCAGTTAAATATAAAATTACTCTTACCGACATCTATTGGAAAATAATAATAATATTGTGGCGTAGAAAGCCATCAAAATGGTCAACATTTGACAATCCACCCTTCAAACAAATGACAATGTTGATAATTATGAAAGACCTCTATAAAAATTTCGTCAAGGGAATTAAAGCTTTCTTGGTCGAATGGTTACGAAAGCCGACTACGTAGCTAGAGACCCGGGTTCAAATCTCAAGTAGGAAAGTTGCGTTTTTTATTTTTTTGTGACAATTTTTTTTTAATTGGGAGCTAGGTATTTCAAAAGAATTTATCTAAGTCAATGAATGCTTTGCTTAAAAATAAACCAAGTAAATAAATTGTTTTTATCCGAGCAACGCTCGGGCGTCCAGGTACTATTAACTAAGGTCGCCAAATCTGCCTGTTGCGGTTGCTTCAAGTTACGCCTACATCTAGAGACCTACCTACGATCTAGATTCTATGTGTTGCTAGAATAATAAAACATTTCTCGCTTCGTTAGTAAAGCTAAGAGCTTTATTATAAGACATTCGCGACGCCTCGCTTCATAGACCGCGAATTAAGAAGTTTCTCTTGCTAGTTATTAATGTTGAAAATGCTTCAGAGACCGTAAAAACCTTGTTCGCGAAATTATGTCTTCATTATTTTAATAATTTCTACATTATTTAAGAAAATACATAGAAAATCTTTGTGCTTCAAAAGTTCTAATAATGAGTCTACGACGATACGAATGAACTTGAAGAACCAGCGTCTTAAATTAACGTATTAATTAGTAATATTGCATTCCACTGCTGGGCACGGGTTTCATCCCATAAACAGGAAGGCCTGGAACTTACTCCACCAAGCTGCCCCAATGCTGGTTAGTTGTACAGGCTTTATGTACGTATTGCAAGTACATCAACAACAATTTTAAAATCTAACAATTTCATTCTTGGAGATGCTGTACTGCTTTACATACTAAAACATTACATTAAAGTCATATACCATTTATTAATGTTCTTTTATTTTTTTGTGCGTAAATTTTCCCCAAAATTTCGATAAAAATCCAAAATAGCAACATTTCATAACCAGTCCGATGCTCCGGACAAGTTTTACTATTCGTAAGCAAGGACAACTTAGCCACGTCATTTAAATGTCACTTTGGAAGGATATTAATTTGGGAAATCCGGACCAAACTTTGACAAGTTATGGGCTTTCTGTTTAATTAAACTTTATTTGTATATAAACATTGTAACTATAGGGTATGGCCTCAATCCCTCAAAAGCTCGGGAAACGACCTCTATCTAGCAATGGGCATTAAAAAAGTTTTTAATTTTAAATAAATAATGATGTCATCCCACCAAAAAATACTTTCATGTAAAAGATTGCCGAGACCAGTACATGCGAGCTAGAACATATGGCTCTAGCCCGCTCCTAGCTCACGAGAGTAGAGCCTAGCTCCCGAACCTAGATGCCCCATTTTACCAGTTCTGACTTCACCAACTTAACATATTTATCAATGAAGAATTCATGATTTAAAATTATATACGTTTCTTTCTGAACATAAACATCAAACAATATTTATTTATTCAATACACAGTTGCATACACAAAGTACGAGTTGCAGCAAAATTATAGAAAAGGCAATAAATCAGTGAACGTATGCACTACGTTTGCTTTGTGTTCAAATAGAACTGGCTCTTCGACGCGTTCTTGTGAATTCGTGAGTGGTCCGTGAATTTCAACAACAGCTGGGATATTGCATAGACTCGCAGTCTGTGTTCTTTTGTTATTTAAATGGAGCAGACCATTTAAATAATAAACAAATATGGCTTTAAGTGGTGGCTGCAGTCCATGGACTTCCTACACACAAGTAAGCCTAAGTGTTGCCCTAGGACCGAGGTTGTACACAGTTGAGTTGTTACTCCGATGGCGATAGTTGCCTCATGTAAGTTTGGCTGGAAGTCGTATCTTTCCGTGTTTCGGGTGGACACCTTAAGCCATCGGTCCCGGTTGTTATCGGTAGATAATGGGCGTTAAACGTGTTTTTTTTTGGTATCGGGAGGGGGGGGGGAACCTTCAAAAGCTACCTGCCTACTTCTGATGCTGGAATACCGGGAGAGGATACCGGGTTATGATGGGTTATGAGGGATTTGTACCACACTAAAACCCCCTGCAGGCCACCGCATCTGCGCTTGAGGACTCCGGGATCTCCCGTGGAACGCACCGAACAGGCCCAACTTCGGGAGATTAGATGTGCTCTCCTGCACTTTCCGATGCGGTGGCATGCAGCAACACAAACACCGCAGTCCTTACCGGGCTGCGGTGTTTGTGTTGTTGCTGCGGTAAAAATTAAGAAACCTTTTGCAAACTGTTATAAAATTATTAACATCTACTATATAAAATTCTCGTGTCACAGTTTTCGTTGCCATACTCCTCCGAAACGGCTTGACCGATTCTCATGAAATTTTGTGAGCATATTGAGTAGGTCGGAGAATCGGCCAACATCTATTTTTCACCCCCCCCCCCCCCCAACTGATAAAGGTAGCCCACCCCGAACATTTGAACGCGGTACGGAGTTCGCGGGGTCAGCTAGTTATAAATAAATATATCAGCAGTTAGCTAGGGCTAGAGGGTTGTCGATCTTGCCGTTTAACAACAGGTAAAAGTGCATCATTAATGACAGCTTACGTCTAAATTCAAGACTGTCAAGCCCTACCATACCCATACCTTGCTGATGATACCGTAGCTGTATTTTTAATCCCGAAGCTACAGGGACTTACATCATGTGGCTTGCATGCTTGTCTGCTACCCAGTATTTGACTCCAACTTTGTCATTTGTATACAAAACAGAGTTCAGCAGTAGGACCTTTCTTTGGGCCCTTGGCTTATGAACGATTATTGCCAAATCATTTTATAATAAAGCTAGTAATAAATAAAATCATACAATAAAATAGTTTTATTTCATCTGAGCCTCATTATGTCCAATACGGTGTCCCACAAGGAAGTGTGCTGGGCCCATTATTATTTTTAATTTATATCAATGACTTGCCTTATTGCATCAACTATCCAATGACATTGTTTGCTGACGACAGCTCTGTAGTATTTAACTATAAAACTGATGATTATGAAAATGAAATAAATACGAATCTTAATATTATTATAAATTGGCTTAATTCAAATAATTTATTAGTTAATCTTAAAAAAACGCAAATTATGAATTTTACACAGCGCGATACTTCTTTACCCATGCTAAACATAACATATAAAGGGGAACATATATTGGAAACAAAGGTCACAAAATTCCTTGGTTTACATATAGATAGTAACCTAAAATGGAAAACACATTCTGAATTCGTATGCAAAAAGCTTAATCAGTTTTCATATGCACTCTATGTTTTATCTAAGGTAGTGAGCCAACAAGTTTCACTTACAGCTTATCATGGCATTGTATGCTCTACACTGCGCTATGGAGTTATCTTTTGGGGGAACTCTGTAATGCGTGAAGATATATTTAAAGCTCAAAAAAAATGTATACGTTCCATTGTAAAAATATCTAGCGTAGAATCCTGTAAACCATACTTTAAAACTTTTAAGTTGTTAACTTTTCCTGCGCTGTATATATTCGAAGTTGCTATGTTCGTAAAATCTAACCCATCATTATTTAGTGAACACTTAAACAGCAAAAGACATAAGCACAAACTGTGCACGCCAAAATCGAAGACTGCTCTTTTTAAAAAAAGTATATTCGGAATGACAGTCAAAATTTATAATAAGGTTCCACTAGCATTTCAAAACCAAGTCAATATAAATACATTTAAAAAGGAATTTAAAGACTATTTAATAGACAAATGCTATTATTCTATTGATGAGTACTTACGTGACACTTAGCTAATGAAATGAGTATGTTTATATAATTTCTAATTTAGTTTCTAATTGACATTATTAAAAAAGTTGACTATTAAAGAATCTAATTTAATTTAATTGATGTAAATGTAATATTTTTCTTTAAGATTGACATTATTAAATTAAATTTTAAGTAAATTTATTGTAATTGAAATAGTGATTTTTGTATTTGCATGTATAAATTCATTAATATGTAATAAGTAGTAAAATAATCAAATGTTCTCAATAATTTGCATACCCTTTTGGGTTAGGATAAGAGTACTGTATTCACTGCTTGTAACAACTGTTTAACCTTATCTTGCAAATAAATGAAATTGAAATTGAAATTGAAAATCATTAATGTTACCGGTAATTTTCTTTGCGTCTATTGATCAGTAAATCTTTGGAAAGTAATCGACCATTTCACGCACCTAATGGAAATACGGGGAAATATATTGCATCTCGCTGTCATCAGCAGCCCCGCTGTTTTATGGTTACAGCTAGAAATCTGAAAAGATTTCAGAGTATTCTTTGTTTCCTTGTATATTTGTGCAGAATTTGATCAATGTGTTACGAGTATAAGGAAAATTGCACTTTGAAATAAACAACTAAAAACAATTGAAATGCTTGTAACAGTAGTCGTTTCAAAAGAAATAAGTTAAGAGATATAATTACTGTAATACGTGTGTGCGTGGCCACATACCGCCGTAAGCATCTGAAGGTGCAGGAGAGCACATTTGCTCTCCCCGGTTCTAAGAAGTATTTTTTTTCATGAAAGCTGTAAAACTTATTCGCGCCTATAGAATCACATAATCGCGTAATAATAATCTTACCAATAGGTGCTCACTAACGATTTCATGTAGGATAAGCATATAGTAACACTGATCGAAAGTTTATAAAAACTTTTTTATATTATTTAAAATGTGTGATAATTGCAGGAGAATGCATTGCTGTGCGTTTGGGTGTCTTAATAATTCATCGATTCTTAATTTTATTACTTAAATTCGTTTAGTTTTCTTTTCCTTAAATAAAGTATTTCAATGAATAAACTATATTTCATTGTTCACGACTGTACTCTGTCCAGTTGCTAATCCGTTCACCTAAGAATCTGTCCACTTGCTACGGAGGGTTTATTACGAGCTTTCAGTAAATGCGCAAAGAACTGGGTAACTAATTCCCCAAAATATTATTTGTGGAAAGATTTTCAGTAATAGAGACATACTCTAATATACAAAGTAGGGCAGACTAAGTAGAGCTGTACATGCTGAAAAGGCTAAAATGTATAAATTTATGAGACAAAAACTGGGTTTCGAACATGTTCTACCATCAGCGAGTAATACAAAGCTAATAGATGTTGTACTTATGATAACAATTTTCAACTTCACTTATTTGTCTGGAAAAAACATGATTTAATTAATTGAAGCCAACCAAATAATCCAAGCAAATTTTATTATTCTAAAATTTAAAAATTTGTAATACATAATTAGAAGTGGGCCTTGAATATGTAAGCAACTAGCGGCCGCCCGCGACTTCGTCCGCGTGTACTTTGGTATTTATTAGTCAAGGCATGATGTTATATAGCCTTCCCCAATAAATTCAACACAAAAATATTTTTTCAATAGCTCCTGAGATTAGCGCGTTCAAACAAACAAAATCTTCAGCTTTATATATCAGTAAGTATCGATTAAAGTTTGGAAATACGAGTAGGAAATAAATTAGTTAATGACATTCTGTTAATCGATGGAAAGTGAAGATTCTTTCTAAAAACAAACTTAAAATGGCGAATATTACACATTTTATAGTGTAAAAATTTCCGTTGGGTTATCTTTTAGCCGTTAGTATAATACGGGTAACATCAGAATTGCTACAAGATACGAGTATATTAATAAGGTAGGTAGGTTAAATATATAAAGCAGGTACGAATATATAGTATTGAGTAGATACAGAAGAAATATGACACAGGAATTTAAATTGTCTGAAAATATTATTTCTTCCGTATTTTTTCAGCTAAAAGTAACTTGATATTCTGTTTCGATTTTGGTTGATGAGAACCAACGTTAATTTTATCAATATATACAAAAATCCATACTAATATTATGAATGTTAAAATGTATTTGTTTTTTTGTTTCACTTGTGCTACGGATTCATTTTTGTAATGAATAGTCATGGAGAGTGACATAGGCTACTTCTTACACGAGTATAATATCTTAATCCTATGGGGAGAAAAACGAGCATCCTTCACGGGTAGAATGGCAGACGAAAATCTAGTATCCAATATTTTAATGCAGAACATTTTAAACAGTTCCCAAGGCCCAACATTAACATCCATATTCATAAATAATACCCTATGCGTTGCGTTGGCGAGCACTTTGACGTCTAACAGTGCTCGCCAACGCATAGTATTATCTAAACAAATTCATAGACGATACTTGAGGTAAGCCTGCTACTATGCGTTTGTCAAAATCGACATGAATCGATGGCTTGACATAACGAACGCACGTCAAATAGCGCTCTTTGCATAGTGTGGCCTGCTTACTTAAGTAAAAAGTATGTTTTTTGAATATGGCTGTATACTACCAAAAACAACTTCAATATTTAGATTCATATACATACACTCAAAGTCCCATTCTTAGATTTCCTGTATGGCACAGGTAACCTGGATACACAAACACCTACAGAAATTCAAACTCAACCGTCCAATTTCTACCTCGCCGGAAATTGAGCACTAGCCCTTTGATTGCCAGCGAGTGTGCAAAACGTATTGGTGATAGATATCATCGCCGTTAGTAAGACGAGTACCTGTACGGCATATTAGAACGTGCACGAAAAATAGGGCGCAGGTGTTCAAAATTGCCTGAAAAAACGGAAGGCTAAGCTTTGAGATCATTTGCCTTCGATTATGGGGGATTTTATGTTTCACAGAAATTGAATGCCGGTTAATTTCTATGAAACATCTTTCAGTTATTTAATGTTGAATCATGGTTATCAATACAAATAAATAAAATTGGATTAAAATAACCGTTTTTTACTACATGCATATGAATATATAGGTATACCAAATAATTACCAAAATCGCATTTTTTATACTTTTTGTCTGTCTGTCTGTTTGTTACGGCTAATCTCTGAAACGGCTGGACCGATTTTGACAGGACTTTCACTGGCAGGTAGCTGATGTAATAAAGAATAACTTAGACTACTTTTATTTTAGAAAAAATGTAAAACTAAAGACCACGCGGACGAAGTCGCGGGCGGTCGCTATTAACTATACGATTTGTTGGCTGCAACCTTTTTTGCATTCAACTGCTGGGCGAGGATCTCTCTCTATTATTGGGGAAGGATGGGCTGGAGCTTACATCACCACGCAGATTCAAAGCGGGCTGTCAGAGGACTATACGAATATTAAGTACATATTAATATGGGGACGTCTTTATACGATTGTTAAACGCATCGGTTATTAATATGGTGATTTAAAACTAACCACTCAGTAATAATTATAAGCCACCCTGAATCAGAAAGAAAATTGAGTGCTGGTAAAGTCATTTACGAACGAATAATTTACTATAATACACACACGTTGTATACGATGTAGGACAGTAAACATTTTTCAAAGTTTAATTAACACTTAACATTCCCCCCACACGCTCTCCTAATCAAGATGTACAAGATAAGCGATACCCAAAACAGACAGACGAATTTTCATAACAGAAGTTGACCCGCATACTAATTAAACAGTATTGTTTTACTGCTTCTACGAACTCATATGCAGTTCTGAGTCATCAAATAGGTACAATAAACTTATAACAAAACTAGCGGCCGCCCGCGACTTCGTCCGCGTGGACTTTGGTATCAGTAATAGCATGATGTTATATAGCCTAAAGCCTTTCTCGATAAATGGACTCTCGAACACAAAAATAATTTTTCAATTCGAACCAGTAGTTCCTGAGATTAGCGCGTTCAAACTCTTCAGCTTCATATTAGTATGAATTTTCCCCGTTTTTGCAACATTTTTCACTGATGCTTCGCTCCTATTAATGCAGCGTAATGTTATATAACCTAAAGCCTTTCGACAAATGTACTATCCAACACAATCAGAATTTTTCAATTCGAACTGTTTCGTGAGATTAACGCGTTCAAATAAACAAAATCTTCAGCTTTATATATTACTAGCTGACCCCGCGAACTCCGTCCCGCGTTTAAGTGTTCGGGGTGGGCCACCTTTATCAGTTGGGGGGGGGGGGGATGAAAAATAGATGTTGGCCGATTCTCAGACCTACTCAATATGCTCAAAAAATTTCATGAGAATCGGTCAAGCCGTTTCGGAGGAGTATGGCAACGAAAACTGTGACACGAGAATTTTATATATTAGATTATGGATTTTCCCCGTTTTTGCAACATTTTCGCTTCGCTTCTATTAATGCAGCCTAATGCTTTATAACCTAAAGCCTTCGACAAATGTACTATATCCAACATAATCATAATTTTTCAATTCGAACCGTTTCGTGAGATTAACGCGTTCAAACAAACAAAATCTTCAGCTTTATATATTAGTAGTACCTATAGATTATACAAAAAAGTTCTTAACAGTATTCAGAATAACATTCGTGGGATACTCATCATAAACTTAATGACACGATTAATATGTGTGATTCTTTATGTGGGTCGTGGGACTTTTTTATTTGAATGGAGTAGCAGACGAGCATGCAGGCCACGTGGTTTTAAGTGGTCGCTGCAGCCCATGGACATCTACATACAACCTCAAGCAAGCGTAGGGAAATCTTGTCTGAGTTCGCATGCAGTTGCGCTGCTACTCCGAGGCTGGTGGTCCACCGAAACACAATAGAATTGGTTTACGGCAGAAGTGGGTGCAGCGGTGGTACTTCCCCGAGCGAACCATAATAGTTATACCACCTAGTAAATACTTTAGCTAGTAGACTTTTTTTTTTCAACCTTTTTTTTAAGTCCCACTGGGCACAGGTCTCCTCACAAGTGAGAGGGATTTAGGCCATAGTCCTAAACTAAACTACCTTTTACCTATCCTTTAATAAAAAGTAACTCACATAAGACTTTTGCATGGTTGCAACCTGTTTTTGCGTCCCACTGATGGGCACTGGGTTCACTACCGCATCTCTTAAATCCTTATGTTACAATTTATTAAACCTTTGATTACATATTACCCAATATTTTTTTACATGATGAAATTTTTTAACGTATACTACAACCTTAGACTACAACACTTTTTACAATACAATGTTCTAAGAACAAAGTTAATTGAAAAACATAGCAAAATAAATTTAAAGCTAGACAGAAACAGTAAGAAATTGGATTAAAATGAATTTAAATTAAAACAGTCGGTAAAAACTTGGTATGCAAAAAGCTTACTCACTGCCTTGCGGCGATAAAATATGAATTTCAACTATTCGCGTTCATTTATTATGAAAAACTTGAGTGAAAAATGTTGTAGTGCACTACAGATGAAAACAAAATTAGTTTTTGTGATACAATCGCGGCTAATTTGTTTTGTTTCAAAGACAATTCTCCTTAATTAAATCTTGCTTTATTAATTAGGGTTTTAGTATTTATGGTTTCTTTTTCATAAAAAAATCTTTTTTCGATCGAATGGACTACTGTAACAATTAAGGACGTTTCATACTCATAGCCCTACAGTAGGGTAGTTGTGTATGGGATGTGTGGTGGGTGCCAAAGACAGAAACATTAGCACCCAGACCGAGAACAGAAATTCATAATCCAATTTTCTGCCTCGCCGGGAATCAAACCCGGGACCCTCCGATCGGCAGTCCGATATAGTAACCATTGTCGTCGGCAATAATAAAGGCGCGCCTTATTTACTCTCTCTCTCTCTCCCTCTCTCTCTCTCTTTTACTCTCTCTATTATTTTTGGAAAACCTGGAGCTTACTCCACCAGGCTGCTCCAATGCGGGTTAGTAAAGATACGGGATAATGGCCAACCCACTTTTGTAATATGTTCTCAAAACCACTCATAGGGCCTCCGACAAAGTTTAACAAATGTAATTTATCGCTATAAACCGAGACCGACGACTTAAAGTCCAAAGCACGGAAACGCTTATGAAATTTTTGCCACTAGCGGTCACCCATCTCACACGCGACCGCGCCCTTTGGAAACACACAGAGACAATCGAGGAATTATTATACAAATAGACTACCCATCAAGCCGAAACAAGTGCACTATTTATACCTTATCTCACCCCTAACTATAAAATACAAACTACAAGCCGCGCTCTTGTAAGTCCATAAAGATTAGAAAAACCCTTTACCGAAAATACACCACTCCATACTTTCAAACTAAGATAAACCGGCACGATACCGTATCGGAACGGACGTCGAACTTACAATGAGGGATTGTTAGTTATAATTTATATGGGGTTCTTAGAAAGAGTTTGTAGAAGATAATATCAGCTGATAAATTGTCGAGACACGCTAGAAATATTTAAAATGCAACAATTCATAAAGCTTCAGTTTCGTTTAGATTGACGTAGTTTTTCATAATACTCGTGTTCTTACTTAACACAGAATGAAATCTTATTACTTTATCCAGAATTAAATCTAAAGTAACAATTTAGAAATAAGTATAGAAACAATCATCGCATCGCATCGTTTCAAGCACCATGTAACCTTTGATACCTACATTCTTACTAATATGTTTTATTTTTATTTTGTGCACACAGTGTCAAAGTTAAAAAAGAATGGTTTGTTTGTTCGGTGATGCTTTTTTGCTTTACCTATTAAACCAGTCGCCATCAAATTTTGTACACACGAGAACACAAGGTACATACTTCTTTATTAAACATAATACATAGTTAGTATACTTTGACTAAACGTTGTTTCTTGCGAGGAACACACAAAGAAGAAATGCTAGTGAAATATGAGGCTCACCTAGTAATATTACACGACCAAAAGAAAGAATAAACGCTAGTGAAACAGGAGCGCACCCAGTAATATCGTTTGAGGAACAGAAAGAAGAATATTTCAAAGACAAAGACAAAGAACTTTATTTGCACAAATATGGGTGTTTACAAAAGTTGTTAATACATATTTAGTACGCCATATTTACCTTCATGAGGTATGCAAATATTACAAAGATAAAAGAAAAAAACTTAATAATAACACAATTTATAAAAATGTACATTATTATCATATCAATTTTATTTTTATTTGATCCCATATTGCGCATTTTGAAAATTAAAATTTTTAAATTTTATTTCTTCAAGTAAGTATGTATTTATTTAGTTGTTTGTTTATTTAATTATTTATTCATATTTATTTGTACTTCGGATCGAATCCGATCGTCGGCTTTGGGTACCCATATTGCAGGGTTTTTGTACACTAAGAGGAAAAAAAGCCGGCGGAAAAAAAACCTCCCAGGTTTTTATGGAATTCCTTTATGCCGTTTTGTCGTTTAAGAAATCAGTGACTGAGTAATACGCCTTTTTCAGTAAATAAGTTTTAAGTTCTTTTTTAAACTCGTTGCCCGTTTTGATTTTGAGGAATTGCGTAGACCGTTATATATTTTTGGTCCCATGCAAAAGACACTATTATGGTATTGTTTCGTTTTAGAAGCAATTGAACATAATTTATTAGGATGCCTTTTTGATTTAAGGGTTTCATATTTAGCTATTTCATTTTCGACCATTAAAGAGATTTCGTAAATATATAAAGAAGGAAAAGTCAATATTTTTAAATTTTGAAAGTGTGGCCTACAAGTATCAGTTTCCTTTAGCTGACATATGGCTCGAATGCACTTTTTTTGGGCCTTAAATATGGTTTGTATTCCCGTCGCGTTACCCCAAAATATTATTCCGTATCTTAATGTGGCACCAACGTACGCATGGTATGCGTCCAGAACCGCCGTTTTGCTTACAACTTTTGTTAATTTATATAAAGCAAAAGAAAACTTATTTAACTGTTTACAGACGTGCTCTTTATGTGACTGCCATGTTAGTTTGCTATCTATGTATAGTCCTAAAAATTTTGTTGTTTCTATTTCTGATATCAACTTTCCTTTATAGTCAATATTTATTGTTTGCCCGTATGATACTCTGTTTTTAAATGACATTATATTTGTCTTATCGAGATTAATTTTAAGATTATTACTGTCTAACCAATCTATTAGGGATTCAAGAGCATTATTTATACTTCTTTCGAAAGAGTCTGTGTTTTCTTTTGTAAATATTACTGTACTATCGTCAGCAAATAGTATCATCGGTTGTTTTATGACTTTAGGAAAATCATTTATATAAATTAAAAAGAGTAAAGGGCCTAAAATACTTCCCTGAGGCACGCCATACAGTACTTTCCTAGGGTTAGAAAGATGTTTCTCTTGAGTTTTTGTGATTTCATTAATTTTTGCTATTTCTGTAATGTGCTGTCTGTCAGTTAAGTAGGAGTTGATTAAGTTTAATGCATTACCTCTGACTCCGTATTTCTCTAACTTAACAATCAACAATTTATGATCTACATATTCGAATGCCCTTGTCATATCCATCCATCCATATTTGCTAGTGAAACAGGAGGCTCTCCTAGTAACATCGTAAGATCTTACATACCCTAAGGGCTATATTTCACCGGGACACCATGGCGGCGCAACCAGTCGCCGTTACCAACAGAATGTATAAAGCTCTATAGAGACTGGTGTCTGTTTGGTTGCGCAACCAATTTGGCGGCGCAACCAGCTCGAACGACGGTACAGAATGTTACTGGTCGCGCCACCATGCTGGTCGCACCACCACTAACTACTATAGCCCTGTATGGCGTCTCACTCATTCGGCCGCCAGATGCCACTCAGTTTGCTATTCAAGGTCCATTTCGATACTGTAGCCGCAATTTGGTGTAGTGACTCTGGTGTCTGTATGGTGTCTAATTTGGTAGCTTACGGACACCATGGTGGGGTGACTGGTTGTGCCGCCATGGTGTCCCGGTGAAATATAGTCCTTAGGATAATACATACCAAATAATAGGTCAGTACCTTCTATTCCCGCTCTTGACGTCCAAAATTCGATAATGACCTTCATATCTATGAAACACTAACATACCTGCAATTGTGGACCCAATGGTATGTTATTAGAGGTCATATTAGTTCAGCAACCGATATTGGCAGGGTGCATGTGTCATAAGTCATAAACTACGTGAATGATTGTTTGGTCAGTAACAAATGGAACCGCAGACCGTAAGATTTCTAAATTAGCGTGCCATGACATCACCAATCGTTCAGACTGCTAGGCGCTTATGGTTCACTTGACTCATGCATCTAAAAAAATACATGTAATAATGTAAACAAGTGTCGCAAGGATGAATCAGCGAAGCATGTTTTTACAAACGTTGATGACGTTTGCAAATGCTTTGTATAGAGAAGTATCATGATTTTACTAACCCGCAGTTATTGTTTACTATAACTAAATGACTAATTTAAATGACTACATCTTGACAGTTTAGATATCCCTCATAATTCCTAAGTTTTCCTTACTGACCCATCTTAAAAATTGGCTGTAACCATTTTTGCGTCCCACTGCTGGGCACGAGTCTCTCCCCATTGTTGGGGAGGCCTGGAGCTTACTCCACCACCCTGCTCCAATGCGGGTTGGTGGAGTGGATCTTAAAAATAATATACCTTAAATGCGTTGAGCTTGAAAGCAACACCGCTCGAGCCATTCCTGTCATGAAGCAAACGTTGTTTTGAGCGAAAGGTATGGTTGCTACTTGCTAGCAACACTTACATGAGGCAACAATCAGCCTACGGAGTAGCAGCGCATCTGTATATGAAGAACTAGCGGCCGCTCGCGACTTCGTCCGCGTGGACATTAGTATTAGTCATAGCATGATGTTATATAGCGTAAACCCTTCCCCGATAAATGGACTATCTAGCACAATAAGTTTTTTTTTCAATTCGTACAAGTAGTTCCAAGCGCGTTCAAACAAACAAACTCTTCAGCTTTATATATTAGTATAGATATAGGTAGAGGAAAACAATAAGATTTTTTTATTGAATATTATTATTGGTTTTGACTGTTATTCATGTAATTTTTAACGGCAAGATCTGTAGTTTAAAGTTAAATTTATTGATCTTCGAGTTCTAATATTTACAATCTTGACAATCTAGTAAATTCTACCTCATAAACCTGTAAGGTATCTCGAATACTGTAGCTACTGACATCGTAGCTACAATATTCTTGTATTCGAGAGACAATAATCAAACTAAAGTATCATACTGGTGACATATCTACGTAGTTAAATTTTTTCGGTCAGTTACACACAACAAACTTTCTTCATGACTGTGGTTGAAGCGCTGAAACTTCTCCGGTCGAACCATAACAGTTCTCACAATTATTTCGTACGAATGACATTTGGCCTTACCTTAACCTGTGAAAAACGCATATTACATTTTGAAACAGCTTGTTGTATATTACATTCGAAACAGCTTGTTGTTCGTGTTAATTGGCTGGGAGTGTTAAATAGAAAACTCCATAGAACGAGGCTCATCGCGAATCCGCCACAACTGCAATGAAGCGCTGTCACTCACTCGACATTTGACCCATATATGGTGAAATGGGGTAACACGATTTTTGTCCGGGGTAAAAGAATATTTTGCCATTGACTCCGAAATAGAAACATTGAATATGCAGTCTTTGTTTCAGTAATTTTGTAAACGACACATTTTCAGTTTGTCGGACTTGAGTAATAATTACGAGATTATTAACCTCCTCGTAACTTCTTAATCCCATAGATAAAAGCATATTTGAATTCCTTGATTATCCCAATTGGTATTGGCCCATTCTATTTCAAAATTAAAATCGCACAGGTGTGACACCATTCTCAAATGTGATAAAAAATAACTGACTATTACAACATAATTACACGAACAGCTGAGAAGATCGTAGCGAAATTATTTTAACTGTATTATAAGGAATGAATAACTGGCATTCCGTTCGCGGCTCTGTCTGGTCTACATTTTTTCCCATAGGAATGAGATAATTGCTCTGAGTGAAAAGTAGCCTCCCCCAAATTATCTCCTTTTAAAAAATGTGCTTCATCTGCAAATTGAAATAAATAAATGTGTATCACCGTTGCGATGAAGGAAAAACAAACAGACAAAAAAAACACTTTTACATTTGTACTCCACTAGCCTTCGTCTCTAGTCTCTTACGATCTCTTACGATCAGGCAGGGGATACCGTAAGTCTATTCTTAATCCCAAAGCTACAAGGACTAACACCACGAGACCTGCATGCTCGTCTGCTATTTCATTCAAATACTAACTTAAACATGTTTAGGAAAGTACAATTACATGTACATGTATTATTAGGTAAGTATGGATAAGCAATTGTATTGTACGAATCATTAGAAAGTTATTAAGTACACACGAAAAGTCAGACTATAGTAACTCTGTAGACAGACAGAGTTACTATAGTCTGTTACGATTTCCCGCTGAATTTACTGAACCAATTTTAATGAAATTTTAAATACAGATAGAGTGGACCTTGGAAAAGGACATAGGATGATTTTATCCTACGTGAAACTATAAAACGGATCTACGTGAAGAATTGTGAACGCAGCTTCAACAGATAATTTAACTAAATCGTGAACGTGCCCATTTATGTAGATGTCACCACTTCCTTTACCGCTCGTCGTTCTTTTCTTTCTCTTGCTGTACGCGTGACCGACCGGTGCTAGCCATCCACAGAATTTTCCACGTTGTTAAAATAGCTTCCACTTATTTAATATATTATTATAATAAATATTTATTTCATTCAATATCAGTTTTTCATTAGGTTATGGGCCCAGACGCCCGATAGTTTAGTAATAGTGAAAAGTAAAAGTCAATTGTTCAAGTACGTCCGCCATTGCTATACAAGTGAGGTTAAAAGTCGCCGGTTACGACTTTATAATTCACTCCGGTAATAGTATTAGGGTCCTTTTTCAGCATAAAAAGGTTCATCATAAGCATCCACAAAGATGACGTCGAATCACATGGCTCAAATTGAAAAACTGCAAGGTCGGGAAAATTACGCCACGTGGAGCTTTGCCGTCCGTACGTACTTGGAACACGAGGAGCTATGGAAATGTGTGGATGATAAAAGCGAGAAATTTACAAGGGCTGAAGACACAAAAGCAAGGTCCAAAATTATACTACTGGTGGATTCTGTAAATTACGTCCACATACAGGAAGCAAAAACTGCTAAGGAAGTATGGTCGAATTTACAAAAGGCATTTGATGATTCAGGTCTGACAAGAAAGGTAGGTTTGTTAAGAGAATTAATTACCACAGATTTAGAAGGGTGTGGAAATGTCGAAACCTACGTTAATAAAGTAATCACTTGTGCACACAAGCTGCGTAATATAGGGTTCATAGTCAATGACGAGTGGCTGGGTACACTTCTACTCGCAGGGCTACCGGAATCTTACAGGCCTATGATAATGGCAATGGAGAGCTCGGGTGTGACTATAAGTGCCGATCTTGTCAAGACAAAAATTTTGCAGGATGTTAAAAATATAGGCGAGTCTGCAGCCTTTTACTCACAATATCACAGGGGAAGCGTTAAGAGTCACAAGCCTTTAGGAAAAGGTCCTCGCTGTTTTAAATGTAATAAATATGGTCACATATCCAAGAATTGTCGCTTAAGTCAGTACTCTAGGCAAAATCAAAGCAAGAAAACTAATAATGATACTAATAATAAACCTTCTTCTAGCTTTGTAGCTGCCTTCGCTGCATCCCCAGACTTAAACAAAGGATGCTGGTACCTGGACTCTGGAGCTGCGATGCACATGACGAATAATAAGGATTGGATATATGATTATGGCCCCGCACAGGTAACTACCATTAAGACAGCTGACAACAAAACACTGTCTGTAAAAGGTTGTGGCAAAGTAAATTTGAAAAGCTATGATGGAGTGAGTAAGCAATTTATTGGAGATATACAGGTAAAAAATGTATTATATGTTCCAGATTTGGCTGTGAATTTATTATCAATACATCAGATAACTAAAAATAATTGTGAAGTTAAATTTTACAAAGATTGTTGCAAAATATATCATGACTCGAAGCTAGTCATGACTGGATATGCGCACAATAGCTTATATATTATATATAATGATACATATGCATTACTGGCTTCGGCTCAACTGTGGCATCAGAGGCTAGGCCATCTAAACTACCAGAATCTTCAAAAACTTACTGAGTCTACTGATGGTGTTGACATGGAAGTACTCAAAGATAATAATTTAATATGTAATACCTGCCTACAGGGTAAGCAAACACGACAACCTTTCAAGAATGAAGGCACAAGAGCTTCTCGTTTACTTGAAGTTATACATTCCGATGTTTGCGGCCCGATGGAAGAGAAATCACTGGGTGGGGCCCGGTATTATGTAACTTTCATTGATGACTATTCAAGGAAGGTATTTGTTTACTTTATACACTCAAAGTCTCAAGTAATTGAAAAGTTTAAAGAATTTAAGAAACTTGTGGAAAATCAGTTAGACATTCACATTAAAACATTAAGATCTGATAATGGCAAAGAATATGTAAATGAAGAGTTTGACAAGCTGTGTAAAGATTCTGGCATCAAGCGGCAATTCACTGTACCATACACTCCCGAACAGAATGGTATGAGTGAAAGGATGAATAGAACTCTAGTTGAACGAGCCAAATGCCTACTAATTGATTCAAAGTTGCCAAAGAAATTCTGGGCTGAAGCGGTATCCACAGCTGCTTATATAATTAACCGTTCACCTACTAAGTCAATTAATTATAAAACTCCTGAAGAAATGTGGACGGGTAAGAAGCCAAATATACAAAATATGAGAGTATTCGGTTGCCGTGCAATGGTACATATACCCAAAGAAAAACGCTTAAAATGGGACATCAAAGCAAAAGAATTGATATTTGTGGGGTATTGTCCAGAGTCCAAAGGTTACAGGCTATATGACAAGAAGGAAGGCAAGATTGTAAGAAGTAGAGATGTAGTATTTTTGGAAGAGAATATTAACAAGAATTTCAATTTAATGCCATTAACTAGTTCACAAGTAGAGAAAACAATGAGCCTAGATCATAGCACTAGTTCATATGATAGTGTAAGTACTCTAAAGGAAAGTGATAGTTCACATGTCACAGATGATGAGGAATACATTCCTGAAGGACCTGTTACACCGAGCTCTGATCGACCAGTCACAAGAAGTATGAGACAAAGAAAATGTAAGGATATGCCTACCTACCTATGTCAAAGTTTATCAGACCATAATCATATGTTACCAGACGATCCTCAGACTATGAAGCAGGCCTTAGAGAGTGACGATGGACTACACTGGCAGAAAGCAATGGACAGTGAGTACAGTTCATTAGTAAAGAACAATACCTGGACCCTGTGTAATCTACCACATGGTAAGAATGTTATACCCTGCAAATGGGTATTCAAAAGGAAACTGGATGCAAATGGAAATGTCACAAAATACAAAGCTAGACTTGTAATCAAGGGATATGAACAAAAATTTGGTATTGATTATACAGAAGTATATGCACCTGTAGTACGTTTGACATCCATCAGATACTTATTTGGATTAACAGTTAAATATAATCTTAAAATACAACAGCTAGATGCTGTGTGTGCATTTTTACAAGGGGATATTGATGTGGAATTATACATGTCACAACCTCCAAACTATGAAGATGGATCAGAACAAGTATGTAAATTGAATAAGTCAATATATGGGCTAAAACAAGCCAGCAGAACATGGAACAAAAAATTGGACCATTACTTGTATGAAATTGGGCTTAAAAAATCTAAATTAGATCCATGTGTGTATTATGCTCATAATGATAATAACATCTTATTTCTCACTGTTTATGTAGATGATCTTTTACTAATTTATAACAATGAAGACTTTGCGAACAAAATTAAGAAGAAAATAATTGAAAAATTTGAAATGAAGGACTTAGGAAAAGCTACTTATTACATTGGTCAACGAATTACATACAGCAACAAGGGAATTTATATTGATCAAATAAAATATATAGAAAGCATATTGGAACGTTTTGGAATGAAGGAATGCAATCAAGTTGGAACACCCATGGAACCAGACTTGAAATTCTCTAATACCTCTGATTACATAGAAGCAAGATTATATCAAGAACTAATTGGTTGCTTATTGTATGTGTCACAAGGAACACGTCCTGACATCAGTTATGCAGTAAATCATCTAAGTCAATATAATAAGAGCCCTATGAGACATCATTTTTATGCTGCAAAGCGTATACTACGATATCTACAGGGTACTAAAAACCTAAGACTGTTCTTCAATAATAATGTAGATGAAGATATAATTGGATTTTGTGATTCAGACTGGGCTTCTTGCAAAGAAAACAGAAAATCATGTACTGGATACATTTTTATTTTTCAGGGTACAGCAATATCTTGGAACTCAAAGAGACAGCAGACAATTGCTTTATCAACCACTGAAGCAGAGTATATGGCTCTCTCTGCTGCTGCTCAAGAAGCCATATGGCTCAAACAGTTGCATCATGAACTGTGGCCTTCATCTGAGGCTACAGCTATTACTTTGTATTGCGATAATCAAAGTGCTATTAAACTTACAGGTAATCCCGCTTATCATACAAGGAGCAAGCACATAGATGTCCGTCATCATTATGTTCGGGACAGAGTTGCAAGTGGTGACATAGCAGTGAAGTACATCAGCACGGACTCTATGATTGCTGACTGCCTTACCAAAGCATTGACTAAGCCAAAGCATTACAAGTTCCTGGAAGGTATGGGCTTGCGTTCAAGGGAGGATGAAGAATTGTGAACGCAGCTTCAACAGATAATTTAACTAAATCGTGAACGTGCCCATTTATGTAGATGTCACCACTTCCTTTACCGCTCGTCGTTCTTTTCTTTCTCTTGCTGTACGCGTGACCGACCGGTGCTAGCCATCCACAGAATTTTCCACGTTGTTAAAATAGCTTCCACTTATTTAATATATTATTATAATAAATATTTATTTCATTCAATATCAGTTTTTCATTACTACGCGATCGAAGCCGCTGGCTAAACGCCTATGATTTTAATATGGCACCCAACATCGTGTAGCGTCGTATTTCAAATGGATGAAAGAAAGCTAGAGATATAGCCTGGAATAGCACATATGCTATTTTTTTGTCCCCATAAAACAGGTCCACGCGGGCGATGCCGCTAGCGGAAAGCAAGTTGAACATGAACCAACTCGTAAATCCATACACATATTCATCGGAGTATGTATTAAGATTAAGCGCTGAAACTGTTATTTTGATATTCGATGTTTAAAATCGCTTTAAAGTATTCTGCCTCAGGTAAACCGATGGAGATTATTCGGTTTGTTTGTGATGGGAAGATATTTTTGCGAACACAAATTTTCAACCGATTTTCACACTAAATCAATATAGGTGATATTCATATTAACAAATTGGTCTCCTTTTGCATCAATTGTGATACTTTTTATTCAACTCTGGTTAATTCAACCTATCCTACTAGCAACTAAAATTATAAATTCGAAAGTAACTCTGTCTGTCTGTCTGTTACGCTTTCCCGCTTAAGGCACTGAACCAATTTTAATGAAATTTTGAACACAGAGAGAGTGGACCTTGGGAAAGGACATAGGATAGTTTTAATCCTTCGGCAACCTATAAAACGGGTCCACGCGAGAGAAGCCACTGGCGTAATCATATTCTACAAGCAGCCTTTTATTGAGATACTAGTATCTCAATAAAATTAAACAAGCAAATCAAATTCTTATATTTATTGAAGAACAGGAAAATACTTCTAAATGCATCATTTACTTAGATATCTACCCCGCTAGGAGTCAAACCAGTCTTGGGTTGTATCGTTCGCCGGGACAAGGTTACCACTGCGCTATAATGGGTCGTCATTATGAGTCATTATGATTAACTGTGCCCCGCGGTTTCACCCGCGTTAATTTTTTTAAGTATCCTATTTAACTTCTGATAACTCCAAGAATTTATATACAAAGTTTCATGATTTTCGGTTGATTAGTTTTCGCGTGAAAGAGTAACAAACAAACTTACTTTCGCATTTATAATATTAGTAGGAAGTAGGATGATACTTACATATAAAAAGTACAGTCTTTGCGATGACAAAACTTTGGGTATTAAAGCACCTAGATACGTATACGGAGATGATAGTTTAAATTCTCGGGTGGAGCAACTTTGGCTTAGTTCGATCGCAGGTCTTGAAGTTTGGTATTTGATCTTCGCGAGACGTGAGAAGCCGTAATAGTACTGTGACGACACCAGAACTGGGACTATGTGTTAAATTCCGGTACAAATTTGAAGCCCGGAAATATTTTGTTATTTCTATATAATACTAGCTGACCCCGCGAACTCCGTACCGTGTTCAAATGTTTGGGGTGGGCCACCCTTATTACTTAGGGGGATGAAAAATAGATGTTGGCCGATTCTCAGAACTACTCAATATGCTCACAAAATTTCATGAGAATCAGTCAAGCCGTTTCGGAGGAGTACGGGAAGGAACATTGTGACACGAGAATTTTATATATAAGATATAACTTTCTAGCCCCCCATCAATCTCTGTACAAAAAGTCAGGTTAAAAACAAACAAACTTCCACATTTATTTATAATATTGGTATTATAGCTTAATAAACGCCATAACGATCATGATACGTGAGTGTTGCGGTATTACTGATATAGCGGCAGATGATCTCAGAGACGCATTTAGAAGTCAGCTGTTTCGCGGCGAATGCCTTTGTTTACAGTCCGTAAAATAGGCCATGATTAACCTATCTGTCGTACTGTGATTGGATATCCTATAAACGATTTTATCCATACTTATAATATTACAATTTCAAAGTATGTTTGTTTATATATTTGTCCTTCTTTCACGTCGTAATGGGGCTACGTGTTGACGATACTTTGAGGGTTGGGAAGTGACATAAGCTTTAGTAAATTCCTATAATATTTTCCCTGTTTAAATATTTTTATACAGGGAAAATTTTTCAGTGTTAAGGTGCGTACAGATTATATAACATGTTGTATAACTTGTGTTTTATAACACGTTCACATTATCTGATATTGTTTTTCCACTTTGCAACATATAAGAATACTGTACATACACATTAAAATAACAATGTTATAAAACAATGTTGTATAACATTTTCGTTAGTCGTTCCTATTCACAATGCGCACCACAAATAATAACCTGTTAAATAACTTAATAACATGTTATATAACATTCTGTCTCCACATTACTGAAACATGTTTTATAACATTGTTTTAAAACATGTTATGTTATATAATGTGTACGCACCTTTATGGAAAAATACAAGTAGCCCATGTGGATAGAGCCGCAGGTGGAAAGCTAGTGATATATACTTTTTTTCATTTAAAAGCACTTCCCTCTCATATAGTAAATGCACATGCAACAATATAAAATATACACCAACATGTACTATCATTACAATCGCTTTTTCAGGTTACCTTGTTTTGGCATTGTTTTCGGGCAAAAATAGGACAAAATATAGGAAGAATTGTTTTAAAAACTGTTTTGATTTCAATAGTTTTCAAATACCCAAATTTGCTTTTCCCCATTGAGTTCTAGCACTGTGAGCATTTTTGTGGTCGTGATTCCTATTACCTATTTGATATTTTTAGTTCATTGAGATCTCTTTTACGTTTATCCTCATCATTATATGTGGTAGAAAAAAGCAATGTTTATTAGAAAAGCTCAAAACTTATCTTTCCCTCGTTTCTCGCCATTCATACAGCGGGTTCCTAATATATTGCTATATTTCAAATGGATTGGAAAAGCGAGGGCGATGACATGTTTAGTTTTCATTTTTTTATTGAAGTTTATTATTGCTTTGTTTTGGATTCTATTTCGATATCTTTCGTTATCATTAAAATTAGAATTTTGGTAAAAAATAACGAAGTACTTTATTAAACCTGGCGCTCATTTTTCAAAACCTCTTGGCGGGTTTTCTGAAAAATATAGCATGATTAATAGCAGAACATGTCGGTGTTGGCTGGAAATTATCAGATCTGGGACGATGACTGATGGAGTTATAATATTTTTATGCGCAAGTGAACGCTGTGACGATCAGAGATAGAACTGAAATATAATGGGTTTGACTAAAATAAGGTCACATGGAAGTACTTTTTCAGATTAGATGCAGAATTGGGAAGCAGGGTACATTTTTATCGGTTTAATCGAAGAAAGAAAGAAAAAATATTTATTTCATATTGGGAATACAAAATATTCGCTTAATGAATGTCATTTTTTCCCGGTCATCGTCTTTACGGATGCCCGTTTGGGCTAGATGTTGAGCTGAGAGAAAAAAGGCGACTAAAAAAACATTTTTACTACACCATTGGCATATCGAAATGATAATTTGAATAATTTTAAAATAATAATCATGCATCATATACCCGTTTTAAAATTAACCTTATTCAGTGAGAGCAATATAGTATAGTGATACTAATATCAATACCTATACTGAACGTACAGAATATTTGTAAAGCTCCGTTTTTTAAAAAAAGGTACAGACACTAACAACATAAAAATATTTTTATATGAGATTCATGACATCACCTATGAAAATTTCTTTTTATTTGCTACCAAAACATTATCTCTGAGAAAATAATCAACTTTGATTTTAATTTTTGTTATAGTACGATAATATACATTTACAATTTCATTTCATTGATCAATAACTTGACTTACTCGGTAGGTGTTACTCGTATTAGTAAACAAACCAATTTGACATCAAAGAATTAATGAAAAAATGTTGAAATAAATATATTAAACAGAAAAAAGTTAAGGACGCAAATATCCTTCTACGTTGCGAGAAATATACCTTTAAATAAAAGCAGCAAATTTTATATTAAATATTTTCCCTCAAGTTCTCCACGGGATATTCAAAATGAATTTTGTGTTTGATAATTTTAATAAGATGTGGCGTTACTTAATCAATTTTTATTTTATAAAATTGCAATTTGTTGCTTTTACTAATATTGATTCGTTTATTATAAATTAAAGTAAGAATCATTTATTTAATAACATAAAGCGAACATAATAAGGACAGTTAAATAATCGCTAACAATAATTGACGATCCGTGCGACACAACGGTTACAATGCCGGACTGTCAATCGGGGATCCCGGATTCGATTTCCGGCGAAGCAGTGATTGAAATTACGAGCTGTTCTCGGTCTGGGTGTTTGTGTTCATGTCTGTGTGTATCCATGGTATGAGTATGAAAAGTTTTTATTAAAAAAATGCCACGGTTGTGAAGAATAGGGTTCAAATTTTAATTAGACGAACGTCTATCGCGAGAAGAGATAAACTGCTATTGAAATATACTATAACTAATACTCTTGATGCGAAGCGAGATTTAGAAAGACATCACAAAAATATAATGTTCGGTTCGTGTACTACACATGTGGGTCGAAGAACTTTAAGGTTTCCACCGGGAAGTACCTCCGCTGCACCCACTTCTGTTGCAATCGTTGCAAGGCGACCATCGCCTTTGGAGTAGCAGCGCAACTGCATACGACCTCAGATAAGAGATACCTTTTTTGTACCCGGGGGGGAGGGGGGGGGGCTACAAAAGGTAGCCGCCACCTTGGGAGAGGATTCCGGGTTATGTGGAATTTGAACGCACTAAAACCCCCTCGATGGCCTGCCTCTGTGCTTGGAGAGGACTTCAGGATCTCCAGTGGAACGCACCGGTGTCCTCCGCGCGAGGCGCCCTGGAACGGGCTCATCTTTGGGAGAGCAGATGTGCTCTCCTGCACCTTCCGAGGCTTACGGCGGTATGCGGCCACGCACACGCCGCAGTCCTTCCCAGGGCTGCTGGCTGAACGGGTCGAGCTCCCACTCTCACCATCCACAACCCCGGAACCCTCCTTGTAGTCGCCTCTTAGGATCAGGCAGGGGATACCGTAGCTCTATTCATAATCCCGAAACTACTGGGACTAGACAAGAGATACCTATGCTTGCTTGAGGTTGTGTAGATGTCCATGAGCTACAGCGACCACTTAACACCACGTGGCTTGCAGGCTCGTTTGCTACTCCAAGACCATTGACGTCTTATAGCTTTCCTTGTAATATTTAAGTAAAGTTTAGTACAATATTTCAGCTCATCTGCTCTAGGGTAGACATAGGAGTGATGGTATAAGCGTCCCGTTTAATTGGTTTTAACGAAACACTAAAAATACATGAGTACATGTACAGCTGGTAAATGAGTATGATGTGAAATTACGGAAAGCACTCTATAGGTTTTGATTCGCTTGTAAAATGTAATAAATAACTATGTGGTATAACAGTTCATAACATTAACTTGCGAAAACTTTGATTTGTTTACATGTATTTGTGACATGTTGAAGGAACTGCTGATAGGTCAAATTTGACATCTCTGTGAAGATCAGAGAAAAAGTGCTCTGAAGGCAGACAGACGGAAAACGAAATCCTAAAAGAGTTCTTTTTTAAGTTACGGCCCCAAAAACTAAGAGTGGATTTAGTGGAATCCTCGGATTTGCGATGACAAATGGAAAGGCTTTAGATAGTGACTGGGAGTGAAAACTCGCGAAACACCTATTCGCTCTTAGTGTATTAGAAGAAAAAGAAATATTCCTAATCATTTGTCTGTTAGGAACGTAAAACTGGTCCAAGTGTTCTTGTGTTTTGTGTATATTAGTGTTCTTGGAAAGGCTGGATCAACCAAAACAAGCAAGACAAGAAAAGGAAAATATAAGGATGTCTTAACGTAGGGTACGTCACATCTTGGAGCTTAGGAGATACCGTGTTAATGCGTCAATAATCCCAAATAACCTGAGGCCTTTGTGTAAGTCTGCACACGCGAAAACGTTACTAACGCGTTTGCGTTAAGATTTGAACTATCGACCTTATTCCTTTCATTTTAAGATCTATCTATCCAATTTTAACTCGGACGTAGTAGTAACGTTTGCGCGTTTACAAACTTACACTCAGAGCTCTGGTTGCAAGCCTCGACTTGGAGAGAACGCCAGGATCTCCAGAGGAACGCACCTGTGTCGTCACTGCAAATCGCTGTGCCTAAAACGGGTCCATTCGGTATTCCAGGAGTCTCCACCTACCATTTCAATTATTTTTCAGTTGTGGATACTAAGCAATTCTTAATAAGGCGCGTTGAGGCAAGAGCGTGGTATTTTAAGTAAAGATAGCTAAAAAAATTTCCTTCATGAATCTATAAGAAACTATTGATAGACATCCCACACGTGTATAAATACCATAAACCAAGTACATCTGATCATGTTTCCACGTGCACTCAGGGTTTTGACCTACATACACTATAATACGGTTTCTGTCGGAAGCAGTACTTTTTTGTCTTTTTTGTGTTTTAGTGTAAAAAAGTATACTCACTGTAATTTAGAAAAGTATATACTTGAGATGATCTGCTGTGCGGAGTCCTGTTTTCGTAAAAGATAATAAAAGATATATTTTTCTGTTTAGGATTAATTTATGCTAGTCTGTGTGTATGTAGGTATATAGTAATGTAGGTTATTCAAGACAGGAGAATTCCAAATTTTTATCTTATTTTTTGGGCACGAAGAGACGTTAGGGAGGCCCAGAGAGCAAAGAAAAAACAAGAGAGATGTTATAACCTGCTATTTGCACCAGAACCAGTGTCTCCAAACACACATTTTCAAAAGCCGTGCACATTACAATACATAAAAAAGATTCATACAATTGGCCACAAATTAAAATGACTCTCATCTGTTGATAACTGATAACAACTGGGACGGATGGATTAACATGCCCTCCGAAGCACGGAAACGCGTATTAAATTTGCCACTAGCGGTCACCAATCTCATACGCAACCGCGCTCGTTTTTCATAGCTGCGTGATTAACTTTTCGTCATAATTATATTCGATGACGAACTTTTCACGGTGGTCTCAACATTGAATGATAAGTGGGCAATTCGATACAGCAGACGCGTACCGCGAGGCGCGATATAATAATTTGTATTCATATTGGCTTTTAACTTTATAACATCATTGCTTTATTGTATGTATTATTGTGTGAATCGTTTTGTAAGTGTGACTGTTATTTATAGATCAGTGGAATAACAGTAGGTATTGTAACAGAAACGGGCCTCAAAGATACGAGTATCGACAGTATTCAAATAGGGAGAAAGGTATGGTAGATCTATTAATGCATCGGTATACGATATCAAAAAGGACCTAAGATTTGGTTATTATTTAGACGTGCTGCAATAACCCATCAAACATTATAATTTTTAACCGTCTTCAAATTAAATAAAGCAATTACTACACAGGTTCATTTCGTATTAATAGATCTATACTAATATTATAAAGAGGTACGATTTGATAGTTTGTATTGAATAGGCTCCGAAACTACTGGACCGATTTGAAAAATTCTTTTGCCATTAGAAGCCGATATTATTCGTGATGAATATAGTCTACTTTTTACCGCAGCAAAATACATTATTCCGGGAAAATGGGAATAGAGTCCACGCGGTTGGAGCAACTGGCTAAACGCCTATGATTTTAATAAGCAATATATCGTCTTACGTCGTATTTCAAACTGATGGAAGAAAGTTAGAGATATAGCTTGGATTAGCACATAAGCTATTGTTTATGCTACGGGGACCCATAAAACGAGTCCATGCGGGCGAAGCCGCAGGCGAAAGGCTGTTTTCAATATAAAACTAATACAATACCTGTACGAAGACCTGATGATTTACATGAGCAATGCCAATCGGAGGGTCCTGAATTCGATTCCCAGCACCTCGCAATTAATATTACCTGTTCTTGGTCTGCGTGCTTATTAGCTCGACTTTATCTGTGTCCATCCATAGCACCCACGATCCAGCGAATTCTAGTGTGGGGATAATGAGTCGTTTTCGTATGATTTATTTCTAATAAAAAAAGACTAACAGAAAATTATACACCTTTTTTGGTATCGGGGGGAAACCTTCAAAAGGTACCCGGCACCTTGAGAGAGGATACCAAGTTATGTGTGAATTGTACCGCACTAAAACCCCCTTGGTGGCCTGCCTCTGCGCTTGCGGAGGACTCCAGGATATCCTCCAGAGTGAAACGCACCAGTGTCTTCCACGCGTGGGGAGAGCAGATGTGTTCTCCTGCACCTTCCGATTCTTACGGCGGCATGCGGGCACGCACACACAACCGTCCTTCCCGGGGCTGCTGGCTGGACGGATCGAGCTCCCACTTTCACCGCCCATGCTGCATGCCCATCAGGCAGGGGATACGTAGCTCTATTCTTAATCCCAAAGCTACAGGGACTATAGCAAACACCAATATACAGTTGCCATAAACCGTTATGCGTTATGTCATAATTGAGTCATCGTGTCTATATTTGTGCAGTTGGATTCGTATGCATTCGCCTACGAAATTCCATAGTAAAACAACTCTTGTGACCAAGGTTATTGCTTTGTGGGTTCATTCTGTCTCTATTTTGGTCTTATGGCGATACTAATTGGTGTCGTTTTGGCATGATTTGGTGTCGTCTTGGCATGATTAATGTAGATGAATCGACTGATTCAATTCATTCAATCGAATTTAAAGAAGGTTTGGAGGAAACATTTTTATTTTATTATGCTAATCTTATGCGGCATTGTAACCGTTCCGCCACGCAGGTCGTCAATCTATTTGTGCTTATGATTATATGATTGCACTTATCTATCCCATAGGAACGGTACGTTTTTCCGGGATAAATATCTGTGTGCTATTCCAGGCTCTTATTTGTCCAGTTCAGCCATTCATGTGTGATTACCGACCAAAAACCCATCCATCCAAACATTGACTTTTATATTATTGGTAAATTTATTTAATTCTTAATATGAATGCCATTACCTTGTAACTCTTAGATTACGGTGGTTCCAAATAGTCTGTCTGTCTGTATGTATGTATGTATGTATGTATGTATGTATGTATGTATGTATGTATGTATATCTGTATGTCTGTCTGTCTGTCTGTCTGTCTGTCTGTCTGTCTGTATGTCTGTCTGTCTGCCTGTCTGTCTGTCTGCCTGTCTGCCTGTCTGTCTGTCTGCCTGTCTGTCTGCAAGTCTTGTCTGAGGTCGTTGCAGTTGCGCTGCTACTCCGGATGCTGTTAGTCGCCTCATGTAAGTGTGGCCGGCAACTGCACCTTTCCACCGAAACACAATACAATTGGTTCACGGCAGAAGTGGGCGCAGCGGTGGTACTTCCCCGGGCGAACTATAATAGTTCTATCACCTACAAAAAAATCCTAAATTACTTAAACTACTGACATACATATTTGTGTACCTAACAAATAAAAAAAATTAAGGTGACTCTCTATATTAATGTGATACTCAGAATGCAACAGACTCACTTCCGGCGTTCAATTATTTTGGGCGTGTCGATGCATTTATATACACCGTGCGTTCCCCGTGGACCAACTGTTGAGTAACCGTGGACCAATGTAAAGTTAATACAATAGATAGATTCAAATAATTTTATTCTGTGCACATTTTAGGTGACATAATCATTAAAATATTGTAATACAACTCAAAGCCAGGAGCGTTCCGATTTTCCAAATTTTTCCACAGCTAATTTGATTACTGGAGTTTCACGTTGAATTTTAAGTTCAATTTTGTACAAAAATATTTGAATTTTACATAAAATTGTAGGTTCATTTTGTAGTATTTTTTGTGTGTTAATTTGAATTTAGATACAAGGTTATTATGAAAGATTTTTTTTTCAAAAACATTACCAATGTTACTCGAGTATCAACACTTCCTAATGACGCTGATACAATAATCCGCAAAAGAAATTCTGTGTAATGCCTGCTACAGACCTTCACTTTTATCTGCACTGTTTAACTATACAGTAGGGCTGTACAATTAAATCGTATCGTGTGTAGGCAACGAGAACTGTAGTGTTTATCTGACAATGTAAGAGTGTAATAAAACTGAAGGTCTGTTGTCTATAACCTGCCTAACCCCCGGGCGTAAGTGAAGAAAAATATAATATGGTAATATTTCATTGGATACATATTTTGTGTATACTTTCGGCGTGGAACTTTACAGGTTTAAATTAGTTATTAACTAAACTCGCACTAATCTATTTGAGACCTGCTTTTAAAATCATTTAAGTCTATGTAAAGCTACCTGTAATTCAATTTACTACTTTCACTTTAAATTTGCTACTAATTAAAACTAAAATTTACTAATTAAAATTAGTTTCGGAATGAGTAACATTTCGAAATATAATCTGAAACATACTGAAAAGGAAAGTGCTGAAAAATCATGTGTCGAAATCAAATTTCACACAATTTTACAATGATATGACGGTAGCCAAACCACACACTTATAAATAAACAAATCTCTTTCTCGTATCTAAACATAATAGTGATATAATGATCATTCACCTATTCCACGCGAAATTAAACATCTAAACAAGCGGAAGACAGGGCCGTACTCGAAAATCAAAATAAAAACCTTCAACAAAAATTTCTCTAACAAAATAACAATAACACTTAACACTTGGAAAGTTGAAAAGTTCGCTTTTCGCAGGTGGTTTTCCAATACAAACTCGTTTTTCTTCCCGGAGGAACGTGCTCAAGAATTAAACTTTCGTGTTTTATTTGTAGAAATATCGTATAACTTAAAAATAATCGAGAATGAATAAAATTTATGTGGCTTTTTTTTGTGGCCTATCCAGATAGGTTGACAGCCTCCGTGGCGTAGTGGGTGATGAGCCAACTGCGAAGCGTGAGGTCGTGGGTTCGATTCCCACTCAGGACAAAATATGTGTGTGATGAACATGACTATTTGTTCTGTGTCTGGGTGTTAATTTATCTATTCAATGTTTTTAGAATTATATAAGTATGTTTATCAGCTAGTACTATGGTAATCAGAAATTACCATAGTACAAGCTCTGCTTAGTTTGGAATCAGATGGTGTTGTGTGAATTGTCCAAAGATATTTTTTATTTATAGTAATTTCCAAGTTATAAGATTTTTAGTCTAAAGTGCTATAAATGTAATTGTAAATATCTTCTATATTTTTTTTAATTTTTAAAATGTATTAAAGTAATTAGTATTAACCTTATTATGAAATGAGGGCTTACATATTTTACAATTTATTACATCCTTACATTCAATGAGAATAAACGGTTTAAACCGCTATTATTATAGGTATGCTAGTACTTATTTGTGTGTCAATGTTGGATATTTTTTTCATTAAATTTTTAAGTTTTAGGTTTTTAGGTAAAACGTTTTAGTTATGGTTAAATCTTTAATAA
Organism: Pyrgus malvae; assembly: GCA_911387765.1. NCBI lineage: Eukaryota > Metazoa > Arthropoda > Insecta > Lepidoptera > Hesperiidae > Pyrgus > Pyrgus malvae. Next base: position 6,826,093 of record OU426961.1, on the reverse strand, counting down.
GCAAATAATAACATAATAATCGTATTACTAAGAATAAAAATGCCGTTATTTTGATCTTCTCACAAAAATAAAAACTTGACGAATTCATTTATTAGCATTATTCTTTTAAGGCGAGGTCTTCAAAAACGCTTTCTACATTTCCCTTTTACGAAATTCCCGTAACGAAATTGAATTTGTTCAAGAAAACTTGAAACTTTCTAAGGAACGTGAGTAACGCAATACATTTGTAGCGAGCGCGGTCTTATTTAATTTTTGTTCTTATACATTTTTTTAACCGCACCACAGAGACGATTTCGAATTGAATTTTGACTGGCGCAGCACAAGATTAAAAGCAATTATCCTCTCAAAATACCACCATAACAGATACTCCAGATACCGCAAATCCTACTAATATTATTAACGCGAAAGTTTGTAAGTATGGATGTTTGTTACTCTTTCACGTAAATACTACTGAATGGATTTTAATGAAAATGTACAATAATATAGCTTATACATTAGAATAGCACATAGACTACAATTTATAAAGATATTGCGTGAATTATCCAAAATATGACGATAAGTGTCAAGTAATTAGGAAAAATTCTATCATCTGCGAGCTATTCTGGCGTGCGCTGCCAAAACCGCTAGAGTTACACATATGTTATGTATGATGGAAATGTTTATCTCAAAAAGTCCTACAAAAAAGACGGTCCAGCGACACTTCAGAAGGGACTTCACTTTATGCTAATCATCCTCTCTAACGCGGGTGAAACCGCTGGGCACAGCTAGTAATAAAAAAATGCACTTAAGTTATGGTATGAGTAGTGAAACATAATATTTATAGTAAACAGAATCTTAATTCATGTTAAAAAGAAAATTATATTTCTTTGCTTCTACAGTAAACATATTAAAAAGAATGAAATAGACTTTTTGATTTTAAATGATCGAAAGTTCCGCCAGATAAGTTATTATATTATTTATTTATCACATTACTTATGTATGTGGTCTCATATGGAAATTAAAGCAGAACAGAGATTAGAGTATGAAAATATCAAAAGCTTTGTAATAATTAACTTTATAATATTTTTCTCATATTATCGGAATCCCTCCCTGGAAATGGAATGTAGCCAGCATTGTTCTAGATATATTATTTCGCTTTGAACGTTTTACTAAAATTAAGATGTAATAAAACTGTGATCTCAAAAGCGAGATTACTCATTGGAGTCAAGCGTGATTTGTTAGTTTACTTAGAAAACGATCAAACGACTTCTTTCAACTTTCACTCTTATTCTTTGCGACATAAAGCTTATAGCTTCGTGTAAAGAGCACTATAAACAAAGTGTGTGAAAGTTTCTAGGTAAATATGTTTTACTACCTCCTACAATTTTAAAATATCCTCCTAGATGAGTCATCTATTCGGATGCATTTAGAACGTGCCGCCTACGATATTACAATTGCTTGGATTCAAATATTCACGTATGTCACAATATGTTTAAAACCATATAAATTTTATATATTATTATACTGACGTAGTCAAAGTCATAATAAATCTATGTTTAAAACAATGATACTTAGGGCCTCTTTCACCATCTCCAAGTAAAGCGTTGATTAGTTACGTCCCAAGTAAAGTTAATTGGCAAGTAAATGCTTCATAGCATTTACTCAGCGCAAATGACTCAATGAGACTCAATGACTCAATGAGAAACTGACCCGTACTCATGTACGGGTCAGTTTCTCATTATGATTAGCGCTACTCGAATATCGTGAAATTGAAATTGAAGTAATGGGTGACTTGAACCGACAATTAGCGTACTTGTCACTTACTTGAAAGTGGTAAAAGAGGCGCTTAGTGATTACAACCTTTTCTACCACTCGTATATAGGGACGAATCACGAGATTCGATTAATCTATTAATTAACATCCCTATAGTGTGCCTATAGTGAGTCAATGCAGAACGTCAGCACGCATCCTCTAACTGACACCTGTCATTTGAGAGCTCCCTTTAGGCCATAATAAAATTCTGCCGCAACTTCATTACTGAAAGACCGTTCTTTTCCAATAATGAGCTTTACAACGAATTTTCAAAGTTTAAAATCTTTAGCCCCACTATTCTTTATCTATGCTGTGAATGACGAAAATACACACAATGAGGACGATGTTTACTTAAACACCAAAATTACCGATGCAGGTGTTGAGCTTTTTTCAGTTATTATAGAAGCTTGGGAGAGATCGCAGGATGCCTTAGGTGTGTTTTGCGACCTATCTAAAGCTTTTGACTGCGTTCAGCACGAAACCCTTCTAAGGAAACTCAACCACTATGGCATTAAAGGTACCGCGCTTAAACTCCTGTCATCCTATTTGAGGGATAGGACTCAGAGAGTTGAGGTGAATGGTAAAAGGTCGTCTGGGTCACCTGTAGAGATGGGGGTCCCACAGGGTTCAATTTTAGGACCATTTCTGTTTTTATTATATATAAATGATCTTCCATTCATGGTGGAAAACAGTCATGAGATTGTATTGTTCGCAGATGATACTTCTCTTTTATTTAAAATTAATAGACGAATATCAAATCTTGACGACGTGAACAATGCTCTCTCTAAGGTTGTCCAGTGGTTTAATGTAAACAATTTACTATTAAATAATAAAAAAACTAATTGTATAAGATTTTCACCCCCAAATGTAAAGAAAGAAAATGTAAATCCTCAATTAAATGGTGAGGATCTTGCCATTGTTGAAGAAGCTTCATTTCTTGGAATCACAATAGACTCCAAATTACAGTGGGGACCCCACATCTCTCAGTTAGCGAATAGACTTAGTTCTGCAGTTTTTGCAATAAAAAAAATTCGTTCCCTCACAGACATTGCAACAGCCAGATTAGTTTATTTCAGTTATTTCCATAGTTTAATGTCATATGGCATTTTACTGTGGGGTAATGCGGCTGATATTGATTCAATCTTTATTTTGCAGAAAAGGGCTATTCGCGCAATTTATAACATAGGTGCTAGAGAATCTCTCAGAGAAAAATTCAAAGAGATAGATATTCTAACATTTGCTTCGCAATATATTTACGAAAACATCATATATGTACGTAAAAACAAAGAAAAATTCACTACTATATTGGACTTGCAAAGTCCTAATTGTGTTTCAACTAGGAACGGCCACAAGCTGGCATTTCCGAAATGCCGGCTTCATAAAAAAAGTAATTCTTTTATTGGGATGTCCATCAGGATATATAATAAAATCCCAATAAAGATTCAATCCCTGCCTTTAAAACCTTTTAAGAAGGCAGTCAAACAAGTCCTGTGCCGTAAGGCTTATTATAACACTAAGGACTATCTTAATGATAAAGGAGCGTGGGAATGAATCTCGCTCACACAAGGCTATTTCTTCATAGATTGTATTAGTTTTAGTAATTACTCGCATCTGTGAGCAGGTGGAAGTGGGTTGATGGTGTCTCACACGATCAGCTGTCACGTGTGACCATTATCGACCCATAGCCATTCTGTTATCTCAAATATATTATTATGTACTGTTTTTTTTAAAAGAGTGCTGGGAGTTTTTTTTCCGCCGCCTTTTTTCTCTCAGCTCAACACCTAGCCCAAACGGGCACTTAAAGGCGATGACCGGGAAAAAATGACATTCATTAAGCGAATATTTTGTATTCCTAATATGAAATAAATATTTTTTCTTTCTTTCTTTCTTTCATCAAATCGAGGTATTCTAGACATCCTTTACATCTCCCTCACTAGGAATCAACTCCGGAATCTTAATTTGCACAAATAGTCCTCATGACCATTTTATCGTGTCATGTGGTCGTCGATTGTTTTCACAAAGTAATTTTTTGGCGAATTGGTTCCACACTGTCATATTTGATACATTGTTCTATATTTACGACCATGTTACTAATAATAATATTTCATTGTCATCCGATTTATACATGCGTGCTAAAATTGAGCTCAATCGGAAACCGGAAAGTGAATCAAATTTAACTTGCAAGATATGATTACAGACAACGGGACAGGTGAAACTAAATAAAAGCTTATAAAAATTAAATTTAAGAAAATATTTTTATTTATTGACTTTATATTTTTCTGCACTTCCAGAAGGTTAGCTGGTAGAAAATGCCATTTGGCATTAAGCTCGCCTTTTGTTCAAATTTTATAATTTGGTCAATAAAGAATAAATAAATAAATAAAAATTTAAGAAACCCCCTACGCAAAAATGCCTTCCAAGATTTTGAAAAAGCGCTGATACTCTAAAACTACTGGAACGATATTAACCAAACATAGCTAAGAACTACCGGGCGGAAACTGGCTTTCTAATAAAAAAACCGCAAGGAAATTGATCCATTCGTTTGAGAGTTACGATGCCACAGACAGACACACACACAGACAGATATCGACGTCAAACATATAACACCCCTCTTTTTGCGTCGGGTGTTAAAAATAGGATTGAGCCTATTGTGAAAATTTGAACGTGGACCATAACATAAAAGAAGCTTTAATAGAATAGCTTTTATTAATTAATCGACATATAAGTGAACAAATGTGTCACTAAACAATGAATCTCGACCGACCTCATTCCTCACAAACAGTGACTCAACTGATTGATAAATTAGCATCCTTTGCACTGAACGGTCAACGTGATAATAACTCAGTTGGGTGTAAATGGACGTGAGAACCGATTTGATTATGAGTAATTACTTATTGTATTATTTACTAAATCATTGCTTGGAGTAAACTAATTTATCTCCGTTATATAGAACAATATTGGGACTTCTTCCAGGTCTTATTATAAAACTCACACCAAGGAGTAACACAGGCAAAGTAGAATGATTTTGTTACTGGCCACATCTCGGCTTTAGTAATAGCAATACTTATATAATTGCATAATAATAGCAGTGCCTGTTGCATTCCTATCATGTATAAGATCTTGATTAATACTCGGAGGGGGTTTAGTTGAGTGTAGTCTATGAATGCGGTAGCTATAATATATGTTTTTCCACCCTCATTAATGCCCTCTTCGGCTCTGCCCTGTATATATTTATCGCTGCTCAATGGTGAGAGAAAATATTGTACATAGTATTCATATTTTTTTTATTACCATGCATATCTGAGAGTTACAGAAATTACTTTGAAAGCACGATTCCATTTTGGTCTGCGTGATGGAATATGGTCTGAAATGTCTGAATGCCTCTCAACTTTCTCAATTACTCTTAGGACATTAAAAAAGGTACAAAAAACACGTCACACCAACAATTTTATGACTATCTTTTTTAACCTTTTTTATGTCCCACTGCTGGGCACAGGTCTCCTCCATCTCCATCACTCCAGAGAGAGATTTAGGTCATAGTCCACCAGTGGCCGTCATGCTTTCGAGGAATTATGAATTTCTCTTAATGACTCTATCTATTGTGTGTTAAACGGCAAAGAACATAACTAATTGGAGATGGCGAATTTAAACTCTATTATCTACAAAAGGTTGAACACAAGATCGCGATCAATACCTATACGACTTTGTATTTGCCGAAACTACTCCTGCCTTCCTGAAAATACATCTTACGTAAACAATGTCTTCTTCAGATATTGTTATTTTATATTTCAGAAATCATCTCAACAATTATAGACCTGAAGAAATTCACCAAACGTTGATAAAACTACGTAATACAAAAATAACGCTTGGTTAGGTTTGTCAAAATAAATTATATATTTATATATTTTCTCTTGCTCTGACATAAGCCATTTTGAATTGGTAAGAATAACATAAAACTATTTCAAATTTACGTTTAGTATTAGATTTGCAAAACTGTTGCGAAATTCTAAGATTCTAGAACAACAAAAGTTTACAATGAGTTGTTCTTGTTCAACAAATAAAATCTGAAAGCAATCGCGTGTTACTAAATAACAGAAAATTGATATAAAATTATTATTGTTTTCATCAATTTTTCTATACTCGTACAATAAATGGGCAGACTACCTCGCCATGTAGTCTGCTCACTACAGCTGACACCAACACACACACACACACATCTCCGGCAAGGCTCGGTTCTATTATAGCTAGCTGTACAAACTGAAACGAATATAATTACTTCACGATGGAAATGAGTCCAACTGTGATTCTTCTCCTCTCGAACATAGGTGTATTCACACCTACGAACTTCCAAAAATATATTTCGAATATAAAGCCACAAACCCCTACAAACGAACCGCATCTTCAGTCTTAAACATATTTAAAACGAAAGACCAAAGGAGCCGACATCCCATGTTCAAAGTAAAAACGAACAGACAAACATGAGACGGCATCCTTTATTTTTACGTCCTTGATGATTCTGCGAAACTCCATGTTAGGGATGTGCTACGTTAAGATACGTGTTTCTAAAGATGAGCGAGGCGAAATATGCGAGGTCTGTGATGAAGATCGATTCAAGTGCCGATTTAGCGATTTTTAATCGATTCATGTCACTGCGATTGTCAAGGAAATCGATTCAAACGTGCACTGAAATTCTAGATTGTTATCATAATAATTATTACATTAAATAAAGTCTCAAATTCAGAACATAAAACAAATTCTTTCGAGGTCTTAAACTATTTTCAAATAAAGCGTGTCTGATCTCTCTATTTAAAACATCAGTCTTTATTTTTTGTACCTCATCGCTATTGGTGGTCTCTAGTTTGAGTGCATAGAAATAAAGTGTGTATATAATTAATAGAAATATTTGTCTTCATTATTCTTTGCAAAATTTACCATTACTCTGCAAAATACTTCGATGTTTAGCTTAGCGATTGTCGCCACTATTGTGACATTCGAGATTGAAAAAATACACTTTTGTATTATTTATTTTACTCGTTAATTCATATTTATAATTATAATATTTGTAATAAAATCGATAATCGATAACAACTGACAAACAGACAATATGATGAAACAAATCATTTAGAAGGATTATGTAGCTACTACGAACCAAAAATCCAATAAAATGAGAAAATCATCGCGCATCCCTACCCTACCCCACACCCAAAGTTCGCCGAATCTTATGCATTTGATGTTTGTTCATGACAATACAATGCAGTCTTAAATGGTACGTGCGTCTCACTGCTGCGGCTTGCGATACGACTACGACTGCGACTTACGTTTGCGGCATGCGTTAAATGCGGCACATTTCTTATTGGATACTATTTAGATTTCGTAACAAATTAGAGTAAATGGTGTGTAAAAGGCGGTCCTGATTGACAGACCATCATTCAATTTAGGTTGAGTTAAAAGTAGAAGCGTAAAGTTTGTAGGACAAGAAAAAGGGTGGCGTACACGATGGAGTAAAATCTCGTGTATAAACCGACTAAGATCATTATTTCGTCCTAATCAGTCCTTGCCAAACTCTGATTGAAAATTTTATTCGTTTCATTTATAGACAGGGGTCTCTTCCCATAAAAAAAGAGGCCTGGAGCTTACTCGAAAAGGTTAGTAGCCAACTTACTGTCAGATGTTGGAAGCACCCTTACATTTAACCGAGCCCTTTTCTCTTTGCTACGTAAATCGCTTGCGTTCTTGATCATGCATAAATCTTTATTCTGGGCCTTTTGTTGGTAACCAAATGTACTTTAATTTACTTTAACGTTAGATTAAAACAAAATCGGGGAAAATAGGTGGCCTGCCTCTAGGTCATCAGTTTTCGGACACGAAGTCGCAAACGTCAGTAGCACGCGGGTGTCGCTTGTTCTTCAGTTAAATAGAATCAAGCTTCGCAATCATGTAGTTATGGATCATCCCCGTTTTCAATTGACAATAAAATTGTGCGTGCCTTATCTTCCGCTATTTTGTTTTAATCTAAGTAGGTAAATAAGACAGAGCCGCACGCATCGATTTTCGACTCGCAACGGCTCAGACGCGCAGCTCATATAAAAGGGCCGATGACGTAATAAAAAGTTTAAAGCATGTGTCCCTAGATAGAGATAACCTCTGGGCCGTGTGACCCATATTCAGAACAAGTCTTTATTATACACGCCGCTTTATTACACAATTTAAAAACTTTCTTTGCGTTTGTTGTTTTACAAACGATTGCTCTTAGAGCAGGGGTGATTAATTACTCGTATATATCGGTAAACAAGGTTCGGTACTTTGCTTTAGGTATATTTTGGGCTAAGCTTTAATGTATTAACATCAGTGTGGAGTCTAGAACCTTTTAGAGTATATTTTCGGTCAATTTCTCAACTCATGATCAACGTGCTGGCTCTTACCTCGGGCAAAGAATAAGTCTAGCCATACAGCGGGGTAATGTAGCCAGCGTTTTGGGTACACAGCCCGGAGACAGCAATTTGGATGCTGCTTTTTATATTTAGTGTTTTTTTTTTCTCTCTTTTCGAAAATAAAGTTTAGTTGTACAATTTTATATATTAACAATAGTTTTTATTGTTTTTTGTATTTTTAGGATAGATTTAATTTATTGTATATAAGTTATTTTCTGTATAAGTATTATATAATTTCTCAACTGATCAGACTTATTTTACAGGTATCGTATATCATAAAAAGTTTATAAAAACAGAGAAGTTCATCTTATAAATTTTAGAAATGTATAAAATAATAATAATATATAAAATCATGTACAATTTGATGTCAATGCTTGGAATACATGCATAAATTTAATGTCAAAGAGGTATGAAGTGGTCACTGCGTGGTCTAACGTCTTATGTGAATTTCGTCCTACTCCGGAGGCTGATATTTGCATCATGTAAATGTGAGTGGGCACCAATGAAAACGGTAAGCTCGGTGTAGATCCTAGCCAGTCAAACCAAGCAATTTCTGTCAAATGGATTCTAGTCAAACCAAGCAGTTTCTGTCAAATCTTCCCTATTGCATATAGAGCATATCATGGCCAAAGAAATAGTCCAAAGTGGTGAAACGATTTCATTTTAACGTCGTAATCGTAACCTCGACGCGACACTAATAAATACAAGCTGTGAAAGCAACATCTCACAGCCCAATTATATTCTATTTAGCTTTATGAACTCTAATGTGTTATGTTTACGAAACCGTTTTGAGAAATAAGATGTCATGACGTGGACGTATTTAATTTCAGAGTTTAATGGACTAAACTAGCTGTGCTTTGAGGTTGTACTTGAGTTACCAAAGGTTATAATTATTAGACAACTGAATATAGGTACTTGGGAGACCTCAGGTGCCATAGTTGTATCAATTAAATTAATTTCTCGAAAGCATGACGTCCACCAATCCGCACTTGGCCAGCGTGGTGGACTATGGCCTAAATCCCTCTCACTAGTGAGAGGAGACCTGTGCTAACACTTTATGAAATAACACTTTATGACCCATTTTCAAACAAAAATAGCAATATATTGGACCCAAATAAATGAAATTAAAAATAAATCCCATTAATCTTGCTTTAAACCTGGGGGACATTCAAAGATACGTTAATCCTTTCGGGGTCGAATATCCAATGATCCTTCCTTATAAAGTAGGTACCTACGTCATGAAAAGAATTCCACTGCTTAAATTTATATCTCTAACATTAGTGGGTGAATTTCAACAGGTTCAGTAAAATCTTCATTTCCGTGGATTTTTTATCCTTCAATTTTAGAACAAGCAAAAATAGTTTTTACTCAAGTTTTTGATAATATATGTATTCTTGCTTAATATCTAGCAGGCAACTTAAAAAACTAACGAGATATACAAGATTAAAAATTTCGTGTCACGGCGATGAAAGATGCGTGCACGGCAATGAAACATGCGTCCACGGCAATGAAAGAACTGTGCCACGGGAATGATAGAATCAATCCACGGTAATGAAAAGAATCCAATTATTTTTATATACCTAATACACTTACCTGAAATAGATACATCCCTATCTCTAAGAAGGAAAGGCATACACAACACACACATACATACACTCTTTTTACCCTCTACTCATTTAACATTCTCGCATCGATGTAAAATTATGTAATCGATACTTTTCTAAAGTATGCAATAGCTATTGCTAACCATATACTTTGCGTATAAACAAAAGGTATCATTCATAAAAATCTAGACCTGTTGTGATTACATACACACGCACACAGAATCTCACACACACACACACACACACAATCACACGCACTCACTCACATTTACTACAGTCTAAACACTATTTACCAAGTTTACACCCATTTATATGGTTTATGCTTCTTGCTATAGGACAAGAACGAACCATAGACAAAGGGTGTAAGCTTGTTGAAGCTATTACTGTAAGTCTGTATTACAAGATTTAATAGGGAAAAGATAAAAAAATATAATTTTGATAATAAGGCTGTGATTAGATAGGCCCTACAAAGCGTAGGTGGTAAATAGAGTTTAGACTTGGTAAATAGAGTTTAGACTGTAGTATGTGAGTGAGTGCGTGTGATTGTGTGTGTGTGTGAGTGTGTGTATGTTTGTGTGCGTGTGTGTGTGAATCTTTGTGCGTGTGTATGTGCATGTGTGTGGGTGTGTGTTTGCGTTTCGTGCGGTGTGATGGAGTACCAAATGTATATCATTTTGTAAGGTTAACGTGGAAATATCTTTTTGTAGTTGACTGTACAGTACTGTTTTTTTTTCTTAATCATGCCGTGGCGATGAAAACATAAGTCACGGAAATGAAACAACTGGTCATGGCAATGAAACTAATTTGTTTTAAAAGGCATGGCAATGAAATTTTGTTTCATCGCCGTGTCTTCTGTTTCATTGCCATAGCAAATTTTGGCTACGGAAACCACGGCAATGAGAGCACGGCGATGAAAATCGAGGCAAAAACATCAAGTATCCAAAAATCTTATAATAATTCACAGTAATTAATACGTCACCAATAAACATAAGATAAACGGCATTCTATCAAAAGCTTAATCAAGAGGACAAACTTATTCAAATAGAAGTTAGATCTATCCACGGCGATGAAAGAAAAAATGTCCAGTGATATAAAAATCGTATACTTATATTTATGACGCGAAAACGCAGGCACGTATAGACCTCCTTCCACGTCGAGCACAAAGCGACACTAATATGCAACGTTTAGCGCATATGGGTAAGGGACACAAGTCCTTAGATAAAACAATATTCTTAAATATGTTTAGGACATGGCGATGAAAGGTAGTTCTAGGACAAATGCATTTTTATTAGCCATTCGTTGTATTATTTAAATTTATGAATAAATGTATTCGGTAACAATACTATAACTATTCACGTATAAAATAAAACTAGGTTTTAATATAAATAACCAATAGATTTTTATGAATGACATATAATACACATCAAGGTGATGTGTGGACAAACACGGCAATGAAAGATTTCGAGGCTTAATTATTTTTTTTGAGCATCTATTAATCCTATTTATTTAAATATTTAGTGCTCCACATAGATTACTACTTCACCTAACCAGAAAAAAAACTTATAAAATTATAACTATATTTTATAGTACCGATTTCATTGATGCCACGTAATTTTTGTTCCCGGGAAATTCACCCTAGTGTTTGAAGCGGTACGATAATGAATGTACCATAGACCTAGTATATTTCTGTACATTCAGTCAGGACTAGAGCTTTTATTGTTTGACCAGGAAGTCCCACCGCTGCACTACCTTTGCCGTGAAGTAATTCTATTGTGTTTCGATGGAAAGGTGCAGGTGCCGGCATGACTTACATGGGGCGACCATCAAACTCTGCACAACTGTATACAACCTTAGGCAAGACTAACTAGCTTAGTAGAAACCTGTAGCTTCGGGATTAAGAATAGAGCTACGGAATACCCTACCTAATCGTAAAAGGTGACTAAAAGGGGGCATCCGGGGTTGTGGGCGGTGAGAGTGGGAGCTCGATCCGTTCAGCCACCAGCGCGTGGAGAACACCAGCGCGTTCCACTGGAGATCCCAGAGTCCTCTCCAAGCGCAGGGGCAGGCCACCGATGGGGTTTTAGTGCGGTACAAATCCCACATAACCCGTTATCCTCACCCAAGGTGCCGGGTACCTTTTGAAGGTTTCCCTCCGATACAAAAAATGGCAAGACTAAGCTAGCTTTGGATTGTGTGTAGATGTCTTTGGACAGTAACGACCACTTAACACCACGTGGCCTACATGCTCATCTGCTCCATTAAGTAAAAGGATACTGACTTAAACTTTAAAATGTGCTTAGATTGCAAGTTCTAAGTATCTCAACCCTGGAAACCCTTCGAAAGCTTATAGGAAGGAACGTTATAATTCAACTCGTGAATTTCCGAATGCTAAGAAGATGGGACCCTCTTAAAGATGTCACAGTTGAAAGGGCTTTAGGTAAACTGTAATCCTTGAGAGTTGGACTAAGGCCAAAGTCCATCTTATTTCCGAGATGAAATACGTAAAAAGACATCATTGTACTTCATTGAAAAATGTATTATTTAACTAAAAGTGTTGTTACGACGCAAACAAAATGTAACTTACATAATAGGTAAGAATAAATAAATATTGCATTGTGGGTACCATGGAAATCAATAGCTATGATGAAAAATTTGGTAAAATTTTGTAAGAAGAAACTTTTTATGGTTCACAAATTAACTTTAAACTTGGGTTAAATATTTCTACGGTCCCTACTTGCGCTGGATATGCATTTTATTCATTCTGCATTCTCCTTCGATATTTATTGTTTTTTAAGCCCGTCCACCAATCAAAACATTAAATTTCCTTAGCGAATTCGTGCAGAAAATAATACCCTAATCTTGTATAAGATAACCTAATATGCTATAGGTAATATCGTGTGAGCAGCGACGGTCGTGCGGAAAAGTCCACTGTCTCCGACACCGAAAGAACGAGTGATTGTGATATTTTATTTATATGTTTTTGATTAACGTGCGTGCCTGGAAGTTACCCATATTTCTCGAATGTATGATGTCCACCAATTCGCATTTGGCCAGCTGGTGAACTATGACCTAAGGGTAAAAAAATGTGCTATATACCAAATGGACCTGGTCTTGGCTAAAAAAGTAGTGCATGATATTATGCAAGCACTTTATCAAAGCCTTATACTTATCTCAAAACGCTGTTCTCTGAAAGAGCCGATTTACTACGACGAGAGCATACGAATATCTCCGATCTGTTGTCTCAGCATCTCGATCAGTTCCCGCTTTGTCTGCTAGTGCAGAGAAATGTGACATGATTTTGAAATCCATTTGCAAAACCTTTGTACGTAGGTACAAAGATTTTGTGTAGAAAAAAATAGGAGCGCTGTTTATGTCAAAATATTTGTATAACGTATGAATGGAATCACAAGTATGTAAGTCCTCAGATGTGATGAATTTAAAATATTCACTGATAACAAAACGCGTATAACTCAGAACAAAACCTTTTACTTATATCAGAAATTTGAAAGGGTGTATATTTGAATTGCTGTCGCTAAAATATAGAATGTACCTATTGTGTCATCTTGTAGTAGAAATGAAAATGTTGGATTTAATGATGCTTGGTGTGGTCAGTAATATAATAAACCTAACGAATATAACTTAGACTCTCTTAATGTGAGGAAGTTCATATAACTTATTCGCTTATTCTAATTCTAAGGCTTATTTCTAAGAGCTTACAAGCACGTCTACTTTTGTTCGACTTACATGTGAGAAAAAAGATTATCGACACGCGCCTACACGCGCTTTAAAAACAACCTTACACCCGTGATCTCGTATGGTCCCATGGTCAACATGCCGTACTGCCGATCGAGGGTCGCAGGTTCGATTCCTGCTCGGGCAGACATTTCAGTGATAAATTTCAATTTCTGTGCTCGGTAAGGTCAACAAACTAAAGTAAAATTACTTAGACCTTTACAATGTGAGGAATATTCCCAAAGTTCAATTTGCTAGCAGCGACTTGATTAGCGCTTTGTCTCTCCGCTCGTGTAGGTGGGAACATGGCGTGATTTAGGAATCCATTTGCAAATACTGGGCTACCTTTTAGAGTATGAGCTTACAGTTTCAAACCAGCGTATTTTTCTGTAAGTATGGAGTCGTTTCGACATAACGCCCTTACACGCGTGCTACTTTTCACAGTTCATAAAACCATATGCGCGTAGATAGGGTTTTTTCTAAGATTAACCGTGTACGGTTGGCGTCTTTAGTGGCTGATTTCTAAGAGCTTACAAGCACGTCTACTTTTGTTCGACTTGCATGTGAGAAAAAGATTATCGACACGCGCCTACACGCGCTTTAAAAACAAGCTTCACCCGTGATACCGTATGGCCGCATGGTGAACATGCCGTACTGCCGATCGAGGGTCGCAGGCTCGATTCCTGCTTGGGCAGACATTTTAGTGATAAATTTCAATTTCTGTGCTCGGTAAGGTCAACAAACTAAAGTAAAATTACTTAGACCTTTACAATGTGAGGAATATTCCCAAAGTTCGATTTGCTAGCAGCGACTTGATTAGCGCTTTGTCTCTCCGCTCGTGTAGGCGGGAACATGGTGTGATTTTGAATGCCATTTGCAAATACTGGGCTACCTTTTAGAGTATGAGCTTACAGTTTCAAACCAGCGTATTTTTCTGCAAGTATGGAGTCGTTTCGACATAACGCCCTTACACGCGTGCTACTTTTTACAGTTCATAAAACCATATGCGCATAGATAGGGTTTTTTCTAGGATTAACCGTGTACAGTTGGCGTCTTCAGTGGCTGATTTCTAAGAGCTTACAAGCACGTCAACTTTTGTTCGACACACGTAAGAGTTACAAGCTCGCCGATACGCACTTATATGCGCTTCAAAAAAACAAGATTACACGCGCGTACAGTACGCTTTTTCATCACTCTATAAGATATCACTCTAAAAGGGTACTGTGGAAGGTACCTTTGAGAAAAATATGAAAAGTGTCCACGAAAAATCTATGTCCCGTAAGGCGCACCGGCACCAGGTAAGGTGTGAATAATGACTTTAAATTGCTGTGCGCGGTCTGGTTGATAAATATAGAACGTTTCAATAATCTCTTAGAGATAAAGTGAGGGATATTCCCGAAGGTCCATTTGCTAGCACGACTCGATTAGCGTTTTGTCTTTCCGCCCGTATAGGCGGCAACATGGCGTGATTTAAGAATCCATTTGCAAATGCAGGGATACTTTATAAAGTAGAGTAGTTAATGCGGATATGTGTAGATTTTATGTACTTTTTTTATTTGAATTTTGAATTTAGCAGACGAGCATGCAGGCCACGTGGTGTTAAGTTGTCGCTGCAGCCCATGGATCTACATACAACGTCAAGCAAGCATAGGTAAGTCTTGTCTGAGGTCGTATGCAGTTGCGCTGCTACTCCGGAGGCTGGTGGTCGCCTCATGTAAGTGTGGCCGGTAATTAATAAAAATATTATAAGTATTCACACATGACACAGGACCCGAATGATGCTATGATTCGGTTGGATGGCAAATCGGGGCTCATGGGTTCAATTCCCGGTGAAGCACAAATTTGAATAAGGAGTTTAAAATTATTTACTCTATCTGTTCGCGTTCTGTGAGTATCATATAGAGTTTTATGAAATTGACAGTTATTTTAAGTTATTTTACCAACATACCTAGTTGTAACCCGCATTGGAGCATCGGAGTAAGCTCGAGGCCTCCTCAATAATGGGAAGAAACCCGTGCCCAGTAGTGGGAAGCAAAAAAGGGTTGCAGCTATATAATACAAGTCCCTGTAGCTTCGGGATTAAGAATAGAGCTACGGTATCCCCTGCCTGATCGTAAGAGGCAACTAAAAGGGGGCTTCCGGGGATGCGGACGGTGAGAGTGGGAGCTTGACCCGTCCAGCTAGCAGCCCCGGGAGGGACGGCGGTGTATGCGTGGCCGCATGCGGCCGTGAACACCTGAAGGTGCAGGAGAGCACATCTGCTCTCCCGAAGATGGGCCCGTTCTGGAGGACACCGGTGCGTTCCTATGGAGATCCCGGAGTCCTCACAAACGCAGAGGCAGGCCACCGAGGGGGTTTTAGTGCGGTCAAATCCCACATAACCTGGTATCCTCTCCCAAGGTGTCGGGTACCTTTTGAAGGTTTCCCCCCGATATCAAAAAAAAGCTATATAATACAAGGCAGGTAGGTTTAAATTTACTACGTTTTTTCATCACAAATATAAGTCAACGTCTTACCTAGATTTAGCAGTTTCGGAATCACGATTTTCTTAGCTTCAGTTAATCGATCAGCTTTTGTCTCTTTCGTCGTAAAGAAGGAAATATGATTTAGAAATCCATTTGCACGTACTGGGTTATCTTGTGGATAGACAGTGACAGAGATATTGAATGGAATGCTTTTGAGAAAAATATAGAAAGAAATACTCTCTCATGTTAATAATAATACTGAATTAGATTCTAGAACATCTTTACGTACCCCGGCTAGAACAGACAGTTTAAAGACAAAATAATATTGAATTTTTAAACATAAATTTGAACCAAGTTCATATATTTGCATTCGTAAACAAATAAGTTATTTCAAAACTGAAATTTCATCATTGTTTAATCATGTAGTCACTCAAACGCTGCTAGTAGTAGTGAAAATAATCCATAAAGAAATAAATTGATTAATTTCATTTTTTATTTTTATTTGAAAGGAGTAGCAGATGAGCATGCAGGCTACGTGGTGTTAAGTGGTCGCTGCAGCCCTTGGAAATCTACATACAACCGCAAGCAAGCATAGGTAAGTCTTGTCTGAGGTCGTATGCAGTTGCGCTGCAATTCCGGAGGCTGGTGGTCGCCTCATGTAAGTGTGGCCGGCAAAAGAGATTACTAAGAGATTAATATGAAGAGATTACTAGATAATGAAGATAACATTTTTGTTCAAACTCACAGAGAAACCATTTGAGAAACATCAGCTTTCAAAAAATAATTATCAAAATTTGTTTACCTTACAAAAAGTTATGAGGTTACATAAAACATCCATCGACGACCTGTGTGGCGCAATGGTTACCATACCGGACAGCCAATCGAAGGGTCCCGGGTTCAATTCCCGGCGAAATAGTTTGAATAATGAATTTAAATTTCTGTTCTCGGTCTGGGTGTTTGTGTTTCTGTCTTTGTGTGTGTACATGGTACCCACGACACAGGTTATATCTACCCTAATGTGGGGCTGTGAGTGTTAAGCGTTATTTATATCCACCTTTTGAAGTTTAAGAAACAGTTACATATAAAATATCTTACCAACAACACAATAATTTTCTAGGTGGTAGAACTATTATGGTTCGCCCGGGGAAGTACCACCGCTGCAACTACTTCTGCCGTGAAGCAATTCTATTGTTTTTCGGTGGAAAGGTGCAGTTGCCGGCCACACTTACATGAGGCGACCACCAGCCTCCGGAGTAGCAACACAACTGCATGCGACCTCAGACAAGACATACCTATGCTTGCTTGAGGTTGTATATAAATGTCCAGATGTCCATGAGCTGCAGCGACCACTTAACACTACGTGGCCTGCATGCTCGTCTGCTACTCCATTCAAATAAAAAATACAATATAATAAACATTGAGGTTACCATTACCTCAATGTTCAGTCGTCGCACTCGATCAATTCGTTCCTTTACTCTCGCTCGGAAGGTGGAAATATGAAGGGATTTACGAAGTACATCGCGAATGCAGCGTTATCTTGTAGGGTACGAGTGTTTTATGGATTTAGTACATAATTTGAGTGTATGCTTTGAGGCACGGTAAGCTTGATGCGATATCGTTATTAACAACAGAAGTTTTATTACATTTTTATTTAGAAAAAAACTTAGTTGCTAAAAGTTGCCACAGTGTTCAAAGTGTTCAAAAGTTTTGAAAATACGAGAATAGTCCTGTAGCTGCAGTAAACATCGATATAGTATAGTAGTGGTATATATGATCGATGGGAGTAAAATGCAAGCAACACAGCCAAGCGAAACAAACGCGGTCGGGTGTGAAACGGATGGTCACTAATTGCAAATTTTAATGAAGCGTATGCTTATATAAAGTAGTATGCTTGGGTAGCACGGCTAACTGTCGGCTACTTCTTGTCGACAGGTATTTAGCAGCCTTTAAATCTTTTCAAGTGCCTTAAGCGATTTTTAATAATATTTTTATTTTTATATCTTTGGACAATTCACACAACACCATCTGATTCCAATCTAAGCAGAGCCTGTACTATGGTTATCAGAAATCTGATAAACATACTTATATAATTCGAAATACATACTTAAATAAATAAATTAACACCCAGAAACAGAACAAATAGTCATGTTCATCACACATATATTTGTCCTGAGTGGGAATCGAACCCACGACCTCACGCTTCACAGTCGGCTCATCACCCATTACGCCACGAAAGCTGTCAATATTCTTTTGTTTTGTTATAATGTATTTTGCACGTCCACATTGCATGTGCAATGTGTAATTTAAGAAATAACTTATATTCCCATAATTTATTTTACATTTATGTATATTTTTAGTTTAAGTACCTATGCCGCTTCCTATTTAAAAACTTTTGAAAGTTTCAACTCTAAGGATACACATTCTCTGCTTTCATTACACAAGCTATTTGTGTAACTATAAAAACATTAGTGAACAAATTGTAACATCGCTAAAACCACAACGGCCTACATATTAAAACATCTTCATAAATAAAACCCATAAGGAAAGTGTTACGAAATAACAATAAAACGGATCGTAAACTTCAATCTTAACAATAATTCATAAGTGACGGCTATCCGTAAAGCGATGACTATATCAAATGGAACAGCTAATGTGACGCCTACGCTATAAGTCCATAAATCTATTAAAAACAGTTCAATCAAGTAGGAAATATTTAAAAAATAAAAGACATTTGGCGCCCGCGAAATCGGAACGACATCTGGCCGGCTGCAACCCTTTTTGTGTCCCACTGCCGAGCACGGGTCTCTCCTCATTATCGGGAGAGGCCTGGAGATTACATCACCACGCTGCTGCAGTGCGAGTTGGTGGAGGTGATGGTTAGTGGCCAATCCTCTGTCAGATGTTTTAACGACTGCTGCTATCTATCGACAATGACTGGGACCGACGGCTTAACGTGCCCTCCGAAGCACGGAAACCCATATGACATTTTTACCACTAGCAGCAACTATAGTGGCACATCCCACCGCGCCTGTTTGTCTTGCGTTCTCCGCCAGCCACCAGGCCATGACCGTCCTTTCTAAACGATATGTAATATGACAAAAACATCTATACAAGTCAAAACAGCATGTTGGTGATACAAAATCGTACAATAATTCTACTGTTATAAATTGTTGAGCAATCAGAGTCGCCTCAAATGAATTGATATGCGCCCAAATTATCTATAAAGGCTTTATTTCCCTTATTTAATTAATAAACGTGACAATTACAACGAATTTATCATTTCAAGCTCCTTTCCCGTTCCGTAGCCAAATAGCAAAAAACGGAACCCTTATGGATTCGTGATGTCTGTCAGTCTGTCTGTTTGTCTGTCCGTCCGTATGTCACAGCCACTTTTTTCCGAAACTATAAGAACTATACTGTTGAAACTCGGTACGTAGATGAATTCTGTAAACCACATTAAGATTTTCACACAAAATAGAAAAAAGCAATAAATTTTGTGGGTTCCCCATTCTTAGAACTGAAATTCAAAAAAAATATGGATAGGTCTTCAAAAATGATATTGAGGTTTTTGAAAATAAGAGAATGATAAAACTAAAAAAAATATATGATGTACATAACGATGCACACTTCCACCGAAAATTGGTTTGAACGAGATCTAGTAAATAGTTTTTTTTTAAATACGTCATAAATCGTAAACCACAATTTACCTTTCATTCAATCTTAATGCAATGATTTCTATGGATAATCAAAGGCAATGATGTATTTCTGTTGACGCTATTGTTATACAAATACAAAAATAGAATAAAATAAATATTTAAGGAGGCTCCTTAAGGAGGTTTTTTTCTTTGAGATACGGAATAATCAGCAAATCAAATCCCTTTTCTGTTTACCATTCAAGTTGGTGATATATTAAAATAAAGCATATAAATGAGTATGAATAAAAGTGATAAGTATGAGAAACTCCTGAAAAAGGCTTAACTTTTCTTCCATCGTAACTTCAGCGAACCCAATGAAACAGTCATGGCCAGAACACGTCTTTTCAAGAAAAAACGTTTATTCTCAACATACCATAATACGGTGAATATGGAGTGATAGTGTCTCACTTGTCACGTGTGCCCATTATCGACCCATTTTTTTTCAACCTTTTTTTATGTCCCACTGCTGGGCACAGGTCTCCTCTCACAAGTGAAAGAGATTTAGGCCATAGTCCACCACGCTGGCCAAGTGCGGATTGGTGGACGTCATGCTTTCGAGAAATTATGAATTTCTCTCAGGCATGCACGGCGATGGAGAACATCGTAATTAATAAAATATCGACGATATTTAACATCACCGTGGAGCAGCGATAAATGCGCACATTACAAATTTCTTTGTCAGAGGTGCGCGCCGAGGATTTGAACCCGGGATCGGTAGGGTAGAAGACCGCGGCTTTTACCACTCGGCCATCGCTGCTCATCGACCCATTACCATTCTCTTGTTTAAAAATATATATTAGCCCTTTTTTAATGAAATTAGTGCTGGTATCTTTCGCTGCCTTTTTCCCTTTAGATCAGCACATTAAGTCCAAGCGGGCGCCTAAAAGCGATTTTATGTTTTATTTTTATAAATAAACCGTAGAAAAAGGCTGACAATAACTTACACGTGGTAAAAATGAGTAAAAATTCCGATGCCCCGGAAGTATGACATTCATTGATATTATGTTTTCATGTACCCCGCGAATTTACCCGTTATTGTATATTTTTTATAGAAACGGGCATGGCCCGGCGTTTAGCGTAGGACGCAAACGATCTATGCAACTAAGCCAAACGGGCGCGGTCGGGTGTGAGATGGATGACCGCTAGTGGCAAAAAACTGTCATGCGCGTTTCCGTGTTTCGGAAGGCACGTTAAGTCGTCGGTCCTGGTTGTTCTCGATAGATAACAGTCGTTAAGCCTAGTCGGTGGCGTTATGGGCGCTTTGAAAACATCCGACAGCGGGTTGGCCACTAACTTGCATCTCCACCAACCCGCATTGAAGCAGCGTGGTGGAATAAGCTTCAGGCCTCCCCAATAATGGGGAGAGACCCGTGCCCAGCAATGGGATGCAAAAAGGGTTGCAGCCAGCCAGCCATAATTACTCAATGTATAATTTTTGTAGCCTTCCTCGATAAATGGATTATCCACTACAAAAATAATTTCAATTAGAACTAGTAGTTCCGAGATTAGCGCTTTGAAACTCTTCAGCTTTATAATAATAGTATTACTGATTTCTTATGTGAAGTTAATATCTATCTATATAATCTTTATCTTTCTTATCATTCCTTCAACTACTTCAATAAAACTCGTATAAAGAACACGTCCTTTCTAGGAAGACGTTTATTCTCAACATACTTACAGGGAATCTGATAAATATTGCGCTAGTATCCAGGGACTGCACCTAACTACTGCCCAGCAGTTGAGATAAAGTTTTAAAAGCCTCTCAAAGTTTGTCTATCGCCCTACGTGACTAGCAACAATCTGTCGATAAATAAAAGCAACATGAACATTTACGTTGGTATATTTTTAGTGTTCCGTACCCGAAGGGTCCTGTATTACTAAGCCTGTCCGTCTGTCTGTCATCAGGCTGTTTCTAATGAACCTTGATAACTGCACATTAGTAATGATGTATTTCAGTTGGCGCTATATCAACAAATACTAAAAATAGAATAAAATAAAATATTTAAGGAGGCTCCTATACAATAAACGTGATTTTTTATAGATAATGGTACGGAACCCTTCGTGTGTGAGTCCGACTCGAACTTGGCCGGTTTTTTGTTGTTGTTTTTCACAAACTCGCCACTCACTGAATGGGCCCCGTAAATGGCGTAAATGCCTGGGAGCAACATTGGCGTGAGCAGCTAGGGGTGTCGAGAGGAGCGGCACCGATTTTACCATCTCGGGTAATTTAAAAACACTTAAATTTTATTTTAATTTATTTCAATTAGATTT
Organism: Pyrgus malvae; assembly: GCA_911387765.1. Classification (NCBI taxonomy): domain Eukaryota; kingdom Metazoa; phylum Arthropoda; class Insecta; order Lepidoptera; family Hesperiidae; genus Pyrgus; species Pyrgus malvae. The sequence continues at coordinate 6,804,104 of OU426961.1, read as the reverse complement.
TAAATTTCTCATAATACATCACTATAAAACGGAATATTCATTTCATCCGGTCAGATAAGTTTTATTATAGGAAAATACTAATAAACTTGCGTAGGTACTACTCATAAAATTATCGAATGATTGAAAGTTATACAAAATATAAAAGCGAATTCAACTCCAAAATAAAGTGAATTCACATGGAATATAACAAACCTACATATAAGAAGATCGATACTAATATTAAAAATGAGAAAGTGTATTTATTTGTCCTTTCTTTACGTCGCGATGAAGTTATCTCATTTATGGAATAATTTTTGTGCATGGAGATAGTTTAGTTAACAAAGAGACATAAGCCACTCTTTACAGTAGTAAAACATCTCATTCCCATGGGAAGATCCATTAACGTATTTGATATTTTCTAAAGGGCACAGTTACACATCATAAGCGTATATATTACACACACTTAGTTACATAATGTCTAAAGTTTATTTTCGGCGAAAGCTGCAAACACGAACAACTCTTTGTATACATGTCTTTGTATAACATGCGCCACCCTTTAAGTCTAGACTTTATACCACGACGTAACTTGCGAATTTATTTTTATTTCGAGACATGATAGTACTTAAGACAAAGGAGATTCCGTCGTATACACTAAAATCTTGACCCAAAAGACCAATATGGCAGTGTCTCACGAAATGGAAATAAATTCTTTCAAAAGTTTTTGCTTATGTATAGTCTGGTTGGGAGATACTTCATATTCATTGACAATTGCGAAAGATGAATCGTTTATAATGTTGGCAATTCGCTTACGACGCCTACTTTTTTTTACCTCTTACCGTTGCCTCTTACGGTAGTCATGATAATATTGGAAATTCACTTGAAGCCTTCAATCTTATTCAAAATGGGAAGGTTATAAAAACATCAAAATATGAAAAACGAGTAACTAGCTAAAGCGCTGATGAAACCAACGCCCATAGCAATAGGTCAACAAGAAGCAAAAGCCATAAATCGTTCAAAAGCAAACATTTCGACAGTCCATCAAATCCGTGTTGGCGTGAGTACCCAACATTCTAATGTAGTGTTCGGGTCGTACATGTACTGAAGCAGGGTCAACTTACTGGCAAACATGTTAAATGTCGATGACGTAATGCCCTGCAGGGTTTACGAGCTGGCCGAAACAGGTTACCAGGATTGGGGCAGTAAAGTGTTTCTACATGGTCCATGAGATAGGAGAACGCGGTGAAAATAATCGTAAGCTACAAGATTTTCCCGGGATTTTAGGTACTTCAGAGATCCAGTTTGTTAGAGATAAATATAGGCTGTATTCTTGTAAAACGAATTATTACGAGGTCGCTTCACGCACAGAGGGAGTTCATCTCATATAGATTTTGCTAATTGTTTTTTAATTTCAATTTTCGTAAAGCAATCAATTTTCAAAATGTGCTCTTAACTTGTGCTACAAAATAAAGCTTCCTTTGGGAATATAGAGATGTGGCTGAAACCCTTTTTGCATCCCACTGCTGGGCACGTGTCACTCCCCATTATTGGGGAGACCTGGAGCTTATTTCACCACGGTGTTCCAATGCTGGTTGGTGGAGATGTGGGTAAGTGGCCAACCCGCTGTCGGATGTTTTCAAACCACCCATAAGGCCTCTGATAAGGTTTAACGACTGTTATTTATCAACAACAACCAGGAGCGACGTCTTAACGTGCCTTCCGAAGCACGGAAACGCGCATGAAATGTTTTGCCACTAGCGGTCAAAAGATGTCAGACAGACAACGACCCTCTTTCTTTTTAAAATAAATAAACTATCCGCTTCAATCACATAATTGAATACTCGTAGCCATAGTAGTTGATAAGTACTAGATAAACCTCAAAACACAAAGTAAAAATAAACAAAATCGTAACTCTTAAGAGACAATTAAACCTACACTGCACTGACATGAATTTATTTATTTAAAACACATACATGTAATACACTGGCTTATCCTAAAAAAATACATGTGCTTAAAAAGTGTCGACATACATTTGAAAATTTGTTTAGGCTATCAAAAAAGATGTCGGTATCAGGTCTCTGAGCAAGCAGCCTATTGATAAGTACGGGGGCGGCACAGTGAGGTGCAGCAGCAGTACGACGCGTGTGAACTAAATGCTCTACAAAGAGTCGAGCCGATCTTCTCCCGCCATAGTCACCGCGCATGTGATGCGTGGGTACTTGCAGACTACAGTTAGATAGAGCTAAGGGGTTATCAATTTTATTATTAAGTAACTGGTAATAGTGCAACAAAAGAAACAACTTCCTCCTCAACTCTAAGGTATCAAGCCCCACCATACCATTTACGTAAAGCGATGGATACAGAAAGTGAAGTGGCCCTTAAATTCGTTTCTACTCATAAAGTTGAAAATACTTTAATCTCTTCACTTGCACCAGATACTAACTCCAACAATAGTCCTTTTACACTCTTTACTTTATTGTTCATTACTGGATGTTTATAGAATTCCATGTGTCGACCCAGAGTTTATTGATATAGGTCACCCAGAGTTAAGTTCTTAGAAACTGGTAGAATATTGAATCCGTATTTCCGTAAAGAGATTGCCAAATGATCGCAATACGAATTTAAAGCAGCATATTTTTAGAATACCTTCTTTCTATTTGACGCTCTTTCTAAGATTTATCCCTATTTAACCACTGTTTAAGAATGTATGTTGTGAGCCAATTTCGAAAAAGGAGGAGGTTCAATATTTTGTTGGCTACCTCAGAGTTCAGTCATTTCTTATCCGATTTAGACAGTCTTCTTGTTTGTTAGAATATATTTCTAGATTATTACTTAAAAAATAGAGAGAGAAAGAGAGAGAGAGAAGGAAAGAATGTATGTATTGCATGGATGTTTCCTCATTTATAATCTTAAACAAAATGATAAAAAATTATGTTTTTTTTCATGATTTTTTAGATTCATTATAATAAATTCTTATCTAAAAATCAAGTAGGTAACGTAACGTAGGGCCCCCTTATCACTTAGGGGTATGAAAAATAGATAGTAGCCGATTCTCAGACCTACTGAATATGCATATAAAGTTTCATAAAAATCGGTCAATCCGGTTCGGAGGAGTATGGTAACCAACATTGTGACACGAGAATTTTATATATAAGATCATATACAACTGAAAGTGAGGATGTGTAATGTTCAGTACCGAATATACTAACTTTGCAATATTATTTGGGTATATTGATCTTTAAAAAAATTAGGACAGGTCAAATACCACAACGAACATTGTGAGTCAAGTTCCCAGCAAAACATGCAAAAACAAATATAAACTATTTGATGACACCATTCGTCGCGTAGACAAATAAGTAACTTCCAATAAAAGATGACATTAGCCTTCTTATGGATATTATGGGAAACGGAAAATGCATAATTATTTTGAACGAAGCGTGTTTTGCTGTATTACTTATATAAAATGTAACTCAGATCTAAATATAGGTTATGTTACTTAGAAAACAGAAAACAATTATTCCAATAAAACAAGAATTCTGATACAATGACATCAATCGATGAGTCATACGGTTACACTAGCCGCGTAAAAGATAAATTTAACCCTACGTTACAGTTTCCCCGAAACAGGGTTATGGTTATTTATTAACGGACAGTTAACTCGAACGGTTTTCACGTGTTGGGCAAGCGACGTGTTAATAATAATTTACGTTACGTACATTTTGTTTATACCGGACGTGTCGCAAGCATTTTGTAGAAAATCTGTCATAATATGTATTTCATTTTCAATAGTCTTCTTAGTAATAATAAAGATATATTAAAACCATTTTCCGTATGATCACTAGGCACGTTACGAGTCCTCTATATTCATAAATTTATCGATAATATTTTGGCAATAAATAAAAAATGAAGATCAAAAACTAACTCAAAGGTTAGAAGCCACAATAGTGAAACAAATGTACTTTTAAATGCGCCATACATTCTTATTGTAATGTCACCGAGCCCACCAGTCAATGATGATTACAATCCTACTGTATAATATATTCTACTTCACGAAGTCCGATCGGCTCTAGTTGTAGCAGTCACGTGTACCTACTGACAAGTGCTTTTAAAACGTAAGCAATGAAATCTGAACAACTCTGTCATTTACGTACTTTACTCACATAAATCTTATTATATCGTTATCAATTTTGGCGTCATTGAACGCTCTCGAGGGTACCTACACTAGAACAATGTGCACGTGCACGCCTTACAACATTATTAGCCAAACGGACTTCGTAATATAGAACTCATAACTTGTTTGTGAAACTATAAGTGGAAACTAATAAAGATACACACCTACACACATACCCACTGAAAAGTTTACCGCAAACGGTAAAAACGTACTTCAAAAAACTTAAGAACCACATTTTTAAATGTGAACACAGGTCTGACGTCAGCTATAAAACTGTTCAAAAGACTAATAACGAATTCTTGTAGGAGACTTTGATTAAATCCACGAGCCTTTACGGTACGTCTGAGAGATTCTTTGAAAATTGTTGGAAAATATTTTGAAATTGGTGAACCAGAAGTTCTAAAATAACCGGCATATGTATCTACATGCTAGCACTAAGCTATTTTCTTTATAATGCGTACCGTGCACGTTTAAAATAGCTTTCAGATTTCACATAAGAAAAGCTTAGATATGTCTGTAAGTAACAGTAAAAGACGGCTAGACTTACGAGGCGACCATCAGAGTCTTAGGAGTAGCAGCGCCACATTGTGTGTAGATGTCCATGGGCTGCATGTTTTATTATCGGGGGAAACCTTTAAAAGGTATCCGGCAATCCGGGAGAGTACCAATCGGTGGCCTCAACGACTCCGACTCTTTTTTCTTAGCTCAACTCATCGCCTATACGGGCACCTGGAGCCGATGACCGCGAAAAGATTGACGTTCATTAAGAATGATGATGATTCAAAAATGATTAAAATATTCGGGTTTTGAATGCTTGGCGTGGACTCCGGGATCTCCAGTGGAGGGCATCGGTCTGCTTATCCATTCAATAAAATAAAAATAAAAATAAATCTTTTATATTCGCAAATACAAAACACAAAAGACAATCATAAATTTTCGTTAAAAGTAAAACACATAACATTGGATTATATAAATTACTCATTGGATTATATGAAATACACGTAGGTAAGTCATTTCACATTCCAACATACGATCACAACATTTCATCTAAGTCTACGGAAATCCTTACATAAATTACCATTTCGTTACGCCCGAGTAAACGTACGGACATTGTTTGACTTCTGCTGACAACGTGCACCTGAGACGATCATTAATATGCCACTATTCTATTTACTCGACGTAGAATATTCTTTACTTCTTATTTATTTTTATAAATAAATCGTACAAAAAGGTAGACGGGCCGTGTGATATTAAGCGATCACCGTCGCCTTTGGACACGGGCTACCCCAGGGGAGCCACCCGAGCATTGCCGGCTTTGGAGGAGAGCTTTTTTTACAGCTTTCTTGAAGAACCCCATGTCTGGAAATAACTGGAAATGCCTCAGCTGGGAGGTTGTCCTATAACTTACACGTCCGTGGTAAAAAGGAGCATGCAAAGCGGACTGTGGAGGACCGCCACGAGTCCAGATGGTGTCGTTGAAACTTTAACCTTCGTCTGGTGGTATAATCGTGAAATAATGACGTAGGCATCATTTTGAAAAAATCCTCGGAGCACTCACCATACCATAGTAAAGTTGGTAAAACACGCAGAGCGAGCATGTCTCTACGCAAGCCAAGCTGTTCTAGCCTGTCAGTCAATCTTGGATCGTTGACGATTCGGACTACGCGATTTTTAACGGAGTCAAATGGGTGAAGCTGGTATTTTGGTGCTCCTGCCTCTGGTGTGGCAGCAGTACTCCATGTTGAGTCAGACCTGGGCCTTATAAGCGTCAGAAGTTGCCCGTCAGTGAAGTACTGCCAGCGAGGCCAGTGTTGAGGACACCAAGCTTTTTGGATGCCAATTTGTCCTTGTTCTCCAAATGACTCCGATACTGAACTTTACTCGTAATGTCAACTCAAGATACCGACACTTTTACCGACGGTGAGTGTAGTGCTCTGGAACTTGGCCGCTTGGACAAATCGGACAAATGGTTTTTTTTTTAAATGATGTAGCTGATAAACACGTGGCGTTAAAAGGTCACTGCAGCTCATAGATATCATAACTTCAGCCCTTGAGGTCGTATGCATTTGCGCTGCTACTACAAAGGCCGATGATCGACGTACGTCAAGCTGATAACCGCACCTGGCTTCCGAAACACAATACAATTCACGCTTCACGGCAGCAATGGATGTGGAGGTGGTAATTTCCCGATAGAATGATGAAGGAACTACCTCCTACACAAAGCATTCTACATGTTCACATACTACTAAGCGAAGTAGCAGCGTGTAAGGGCCTAGATAGAACGTAAGCAATCTACGCGGCTAAGCAAAACTTGGGATTTTTACACGCTTTTTATTAGCTTCACCTGTATGTTTGTATGTTTGTATGTTTGTAACCGACTTCTTTGGGCGCGATTTTGACCCACCCCACTTTAAACGGCCAGATTTCGTTCAAACTTTGTAGATTTATTGAGGACCGATGACAATACAATAATCTCATAACTTTATGTTAAAGTCGTAACTAGGATCATCAGGATAAAATAAAATATACGAGGGGCGGCTGATAAGTTCGTGGCCTAAGGTACTTTAACACGTCTAAGCGTCTGGTTAACTTGAAAATTTGCATAGGGGTCAAGGGCCGATGATAATGCAATAATTTGAGAATAAAAATCCAACTAAAAAATTAAAAATAAATAATTTAGTTTAAAAAACTAAAAACACGCTTTTGTGAAAATACGAACTAAAAAGTAAAAAAATAAGAAGAAAATGTATTTTACTGTAAAAAAAAGCGGGGGGTGGTTTTTACCACTGTTACTGTTGACACCATGCACCCCACGCTTTTTTTTTACAGTAAAATACATTTTCTTCTTATTTTTTTACTTTTTAGTTCGTATTTTCACAAAAGCGTGTTTTTAGTTTTTTAAACTAAATTATTTATTAAATATTCAAAGCAAAATATATCACTGCACTATTAAGTAGAAGGAAGCTTGCATATCTAGTATAATATTAGGTAAAACATTGGCTATTTATATGATAACGATTGTTATAAATTGAACGGGAGGATATTAATATGAATTGTAGATATTTTTTTTAAGTTTTTGTCAAAATTAATTTCAGTAATTATCGTGTACTTAATATTATTAGTACTATATGTATTGGTTACCATGCCGGACTGCCTATCGGAGGGTCATGGGTTCGATTCCCGGCTACGCAGAAATTTGAATGATGAGTTTAAAATTTTTGTTCTCGGTCTGGGTGTTTGTGTGTGTCCATGGCATATCTACTTGGCATCTATTGGCCATGGCTATCTTGTGTGGCATGGTATATCTACCTTACTGTGGGGCTATGAGTTTGAAACGTTTTTTTTATTATGAAGTACCGTGAGTCGTGAAGGTTTAATTATACCTGGTGCTCTGTATGCTATTTTACTTAACTAAAGTATGAGAAACTTTTATTACCATATACTTATCTCAATTCCAAACTTCTTATCCGAGTAAACTGCCTCAGGTGTTCGTTGCGCTCTGCGGAAGTCAAACATTATTCCAGAAATCCTTGGCTATTCCTACTTTATGCAAGGATTTTGTTAGTAAATCGGTCGGTTATATTGAACTTAAATATATACTTTCAAAAGAAGCGCGCATGACTGCTGCTGGTACAGAACGCGAGCGATCTATGCAGATAAACAAAACGGGCGCGGTAGCCGGGAATCGAACCCATGACCCTCCGATCGGCAGTCCGGCATGGTAACCAATACATATAGTACTAATATATTTAATACACGATAATTACTGAAATTAATTTTGACAAAAACTTAAAAAAAATCTACAATTCATATTAATATCCTCCCGTTCAATTTATAACATTCGTTATCTTACAAATAGCCAATGTTTACCTAATATAATACTAGATATGCAAGCTTCCTTCTACTTCATAGTGCAGTGATATATTTTGCTTTGAATATTTAAAAATCCCAACTATTTCTCAAGTATATCACGGACCGATGAAAATGCTGTGAACGCCGATTTAAATAGATTTAAATCTGGGCTTAAGAAGATAGCTTTAAACCATATTGTACCGTTGAAATATCCAAAGCTGTAATTGAACATTCTAGTGAAACAGTAAATAAAACGGATCAATTCGGACGTGACGTAACACTTCACACCCTCCCTTCAATTTAAGAGCTCTATAAAAACGTCCAATGGATAAGTTTGTCTCTTTTGGATGTATCTATTTATTTATTTGCACACAGCACTTACATTAATAAGATTTTACAATAATTATTTAATTTAATGTATCAATATATACAATTTTATAGTTATTGGCGATTATTATTTATGGTAATTATTTAATTATATGTCAACTTCAGTAAATAATTATAATAAAATTAAAAAGTCATAAATATTGCAATAATTTAACAAGTATGATTATTCTCTTCAATATTTACATTTTCTTTTATTTACATGTTCTGCAGAGCTAAATCGGAACTAATACGGAAGAGATCTTAAAAGTTGAATCAACACTGAAAAGAAATAAAAAAGTACGATATATTGAGGGGTTAAATTTAACATTGCCCTTAAAAAAGTATTTAAAAGTTTAAAGGTAATCTGGTATTAAATATATCAAAAACCAATACTAGCGCTCAAGTACGGAATTCAAATAGATGTAATTAGGGCTGAAGAAGCCGATCAAGCGTATTTTTACCGACTTATTACTATGAAAATATTCATATAACGATAATTAATTAAACTTTTTACTGAAACTGTAAATAAAATCGATCAATTCAGACGTGTCGTAACACTCTACACCTTGCCTTCAATTTACGAGCTCTATAAAAACGTCCAATAGAGACCGCATTTATTGCCTGGGGTACTATCAAACTATTTGTATACTCGTAAATTAGTAACTTATTGTTGTGTTGGATTTTGAACAAACCAAAAACATATTGGAAAAGAGACTGCTTCTAAATTAACAATAATTTTTATTATAAATGCAACGAAAATTGGTAAAACCTACTTAAAAGTCAATAGAGAAACTACTTAAATTGATCGATTATTTCATGGTCTTATTATGATTAATTTAGTACTAATTAGGCCACACTATGTTTTGAGTTAAAATTTGAACTTCAAACAGAATTAAGAAAACACAGTAAAGATATATTTTACACTAGCGGCAGCCCGCGACTTCGTCCGCGTTGACTTTGGTATTAGTCATAGCATGGTGTTATATAAAAAGCCGAAAGCCTTCCCCGATAAATGGACCATCTAACACAAAAATAATCTTTCAATTCGAACCAGCAGTTCCTGAGATTAGCGTTTTCAAAGAAACTCTTCAGCTTCGTATCTTATATATAAAATCTCGTGTCACAATGTTAGTAACCATACTCCTCCGAAACGGCTCGATCAATTCTCATGAAATTTTGTGTGCATATCGGGTAGGTCTGAGAATGGGTAAAATTCTATTTTTCATCACCCTAAGTGATAAGGGTGGCCCACCCCAAACATTTAAACGCGGTATGGAGTTCGCGGGGTCAGCTAGTATTAGTATAGATTTAACCTTAAATTTTATTAAAAAGCCTCGAAGACATTTTTTTAATCTATCTTAGAACTATAAAAGAGCTTTAAGGTTGGAATTTTAATAGCTTCAAATAGGGGCTTAAGAAGATAGCTCTAAAAGCATGATGCCAAAAGAAAGAATTTGACTATTGAAATATCCAGATTTGCTGTAATTGAAATTTTACTGAAACTGTAAATAAAACGGATCAATTCAGAGGTCTCGTAACACTTCACACCCTCCCTTATATTTACGAGCTCTATAAAAACGTCCAATAGAGACGACATTTATTGCCTGGGGTACTGTCGAGCTACTTTACAAGTTAACTCTATAAATGAATAGCTTGTTGTAGTATTGGAATACCACAGTTAAAGTTAAAGGCAGTTGAATGATTACCGAAAAAAACAATATACGATATTGTTAATTTATATTAACAATGTTAGTTTACACTCACGATTGGTTCTATAAGATAATATTCTATATTTTTAAAGTTTTTCTTAATTTTATTGTATAGGTAGGCATTAATTTTCTAAATCAAAGCCACCAATAAAACGCTTTACTCTACGAATTTAAATAGATAAATCAGTTTGAAAACGCCGAGTTAGAGAAGTTTAATATAGTCACAATAATAATTGACCATTCTACTAAAACAGTAAATAAAATCCAGGCTATATGAATAAATTATTATATCGCTATGTTCATTTCTAGCCAACCGAGAATATTCTCTCCATGTAATATATTATTATGATTAAACAGCTTTTTTACAACGTCATCAGAAAAAAACACTTCCTACTTACTTTAATTGATAAGTTTTTCGATTTTCTAATCATTATTAGTTACTTAGTTATTAGTTACCTATGGGAAAGTAAGATTAAACATTGTTGAATTATTAAATATGATTGAATATTAAATATTGTTGAATAAAGTTAAATATTTTTTATCAGAAACAACAACATAAGATCATATAGATATTTCAACTTTTTAAAATATGTATTATTAGTATATTTAAATATTAAACGGAAATCAACTTTAAATATGAAGGACCACTAAAAGCGCCCTAAGATCTAAGAGAATTATTAGACAAGAAGTGTCAAAGAGATTTATTATAATGTGATTCACAAAATTTATAGTACCTAATCTATTCTGTGCAATCTGTACAAAGAAAATTGGTTCTACTGCTGTTTTTTTATATTTAAACTCCAAAAACCCATTATTAATCGATTGTTCCCTTTATTGTCATGATTAATGTAATATTAATTATAACAATCGAAAAGAAATTGAGAAGAAGAAGCGATCTTGCAAAAATCCTAGGAAGCATCAAATTTTGTAATGTATCAGCGACCAATAAAAACCCTCTTGGCTCTGAATTTTCATAGATTTAAATCAGGGTTGCTGATGCCGATGGAACATATTTGACTACTTAAATATGAAAAGATGCTGTAATTGAATGTTTTACTGAAATTGTAACTATTCTGGTTCTCAGGAAAGGCTCAAAAAACTTGTTTAAGGTTGTATTCATGGGCCGCAGTGACTGCAGCTTAGTTCTTATGGCCTCGTCTGTTAATCCATTTAAATCAAATAAAATGTAGGTAGTAAACAAATGGGATTTTGTGCAAAATATATTAATACATTTACGTCAAATCAAATAAAAATATTTATTTCATATTTGGAATACAAAATATTCGCTTAATGAATGTCATCTTTTCCCGGTCATCGCCGTTAGGTGCCAGTTTGGGGTTGATGTTAAGCTGAGAAATAAAAAGGCGGCGGAAAAAACTCCCAGCAGAATTCTTTTAAAAAAAAAGTTGAGATAACAGTATGGCTATGGGCCGATATTGGGAACACGTTTCAGCTGATCGTAGGACACTATGAGACACAGTTTCATCTTTATGAAAAAAAAATCATTTTTAATATAAACTATTCAAATTCGCAAACCTTCCAAAATTAAGGGAAACCACTAGAATTCCAATGACAAAGTTGATTTAAAGTGAGTTTGGGGATGGCTGCCAAGTCAAAAGGTTTACGCTGCCAAAAGAAGGATGACGAACGACGCTTTCGCTCAAGAATAATGCAATCAACGTTATCTCAAAGAAAGTTTCGTGAGTTTCTTTGCAAACTTAACGTTATATATAATACCAGCGACTTCGCCCGCATGGACCCGTTTAATGGGTCCCCGTAGGATAAAAAATAACGTAGGTGATATTCCAGGCTTCATTGCTATATTAAAATCACAGGCGTTTAGCCAGTTGCTTCAACCGCGTTGACCCTATTACCCGTTTTCACGTAGAAATGAAGCATTTTCCCGCGGTAAAAAGAAGACTATGTTACTTAGGGTGAATGTAGCTTTCTAATGGTGAAAGCATTTTTGAAATCGGAACCGTAGTTTTTGAGTTTATTCATTACAAACATACAAAAATACAAATCTATCCTCTTTGTCTAAACTTACGTAAAATATAACTTTTCCATACCTGAAACACAAAGAGTAATAATTAAATTAACTTCGAAACTGTCTGTAGTATAAAATTAAAGTACATCAATGAAGTAAAACTAACCTAAAAATACAATAAATGTTATGCTTTATCTAATATATTAAATTCTTCTGTCACAGTTTTAGTGTTTATACTCCTCCGAAACGACTTTACCGATTGTCACAGTTTTAGTGTTTATACTCATCCGAAGCGGCTTGACCGATTTTGATGAAATTTTATATGTATATTCAGTAGGTATGAGAATAGGTTTATAACTAATTTTATAACCCTAAGTGTTAAGGGTGGCTCACCCTAAAAAAAATATTTTTATATTTTTGGACAAATTTGTTTTTGGTATTATGGTAGTATGGTGTGGCATTAAAAATACATTTAGTCCTAAATTTTTACCCTCCTAGTACCCCTACTTTTTAATAGCCATATTACTAGGCGATACGGAGTTCACGGGATCAGCTAGTATATGTACAAACATAAAAAAAGGTCGTCATTTATATAATTTTGTTAAAATCTATAAGAAATTCAAATTAAAGACAATTACGATTAGGTTTTAACGTTTTAGTTGTTACAACTCTCTCTAGCTTCTAAGATGAACGCCAATCAACTATATATTTAAATGTTTGGATTTGCTAATGATTGCATATGAAACAAACAAAATACTATCCATAACTGTCATTATTCCAAAACTCATTTAACATCATTAATGCAATTAACGAAATAAATCTTGTTTGATAACAAATGAAGAGAAACCTCTTGAAATATTATAATTCTCTTATATTCGTGTCGATTTAAACCGAGGTTCGGAATGGCTGCCAAAAGGGTCTCGCAGGCTGCCAAAAGATGACGAGTGACGCTCTCTCTTAAGAACAATGCAATCAACTTTATCCCAACGCAAGCTTCGCGATTTCCTTTCCCAATAAAATAAAGGTAGACACTGTTATACGATGTAAATTCAATTTACTTTTCAGGGTTCCGTACCCAAAGGGTGCCAACGGGACCCTATTATTAAGCCTCTCATGAATTGTGATGGCTAGAAGATATAGCATTAGACATTAGAAATTTTCACATATGATGTATTTTTGTTGCCGCTCAAACAACAAATACTAAAAAATAGTATAAAATAAATATTTAAGGGGGCTCCCAACAAATAACGTGATTTTTCATTCTAGATCATTATCTAGAATGAAAAATCACGTTATATGTTGCTGTATCTCATGAACCGTATGGCTAGACATTATAAATATTCACAAATACTAAAAAAGTAGAATAAAATAAATATTTAAGAGGACTCCCATACAATAAACGTGATTTTTATTTTTAGATAATGAGCTGTATCTCATGAACCCTGATGGCTAGACATTAGTTCATAGATAATGTATTTCTGTTGCCTTTATAACAAAATATACTAAAAATATAATATAATAAATATTTAAGGGGGCTCTCATACAATAAACGTGATTTTTTATAGATAATGGAACGAAACCCTTCGTGCGTGAGTCCGACTCACACTTGTCGATTTTTTTACAAATTCTTTTATTATTCAATTATTATGCTTGCTTTTCTGCTCTTATTTTAAATACTTTTTACTAAAAAGTAAAAAAGAATAAATTTTAATCAAAATTTTTATTTTCTACATTATGACATCGGTTTTTATTTTTTGTTTAAAATTAATTCATAGATTGCACTCTATAGATATAATACATTGCTAAGTTTGAATATTGAAACCTAGTTCATGTTGATAGCTAATCAGGTATGTTCGCTGAAACTCTCGCTGGAGTGACGTGTCACATCTGCGGAAGACATTGACACGTATGCCTCCAAACAATATTGTCATGATTATTCGAAATAGCTTTCACTCACTTTGAGTATGAATAATCCAGCCGTTTTGAATATCCCGCTGCGTAAAGACATTTCAAAGCGTACGTTAGTAATGGCCGCAACCCTTTTTTGCGTCCCACTGCTGGGCACGGGTCTCTCCCCATTATTGGGAAGGGCTGGAGCTTACTCCACCACGCTGCTCCAATGCGGGTTGGTGGAGATGCGGGTTAGTGGCCAACCCGCTGTCGGATGTTTTCAAACCGCCCGTAAGGCCTCCGACAAGGTTTAACGACTGTTATCTATCGACAACAACCGGGACCGACGGCTTAACGTGCCCTCTGAAGCACGGAAACGCGCATGATTTTTTTTGCCACTAGCAGTCACCCATCTCACACGCGACCGCGCCCGTTTGGCTTAGTTGCATAGATCGTGATCTACGCAAACCGCCGGGCCATGCGCGCTTCAATTCAAATTGCGTATACGGCCCCTTAATAACGTTAGTAATAAACAGTACTTATTCTGTGACATAAGTAAGCTTAATTTCTACTAAAAGCATCGCTACATTTAGATAAGTACTGAAGTCATGTTTCCGATAATCTATACCTAATTAGGCATGTTCGCTAACACTCTTACTGGAGTATCTTGTCACATCTGCAGAAGACATAGACACGTCTGCCTTAAACAATACTATAATCATGCAAATTAGGAAAAGCTTTAACACACTTTGAGTGTGAATATTCCAGCCGTTTTGAAAATCATGTTGCGAAAGATGTTATTGAGCAAAAATTGATCATTTTCATAGTTGCCATAAGTACTGAAAAATTAATTTAATAAATTTTGGTTATTTCTGTCAACTTATACGTATAAGTTTTTATGATTATGGGTTAAAAACATCCCACGGGAACAGCATATTTTTTCCGGAATAAAAACCATCCTATGTCCTTTCCCAAGATCTACTCTATTTGTGTACTAAATTTCATAAAAAAATGGTTTTGTAGTTCACTCAGAGACATAGAGTTACATTCGCATTTATAACATTAGCATGGATTTTGCTTATTCCCTGACACTCTCACTGAAGGATCTCACCATAACATCTGCGGAAGACATTGGCACTTATACTTACTCATACTTCCAAACATTACATTATGCTCAGACAAAATATTAACATGGCACTTTTTGCGAGTGAACAATCCAGCCGTTTTGAACGTCTGGTTGCAAAAGACGTTGTTTATCTTAAATATATATCATTCGTGTAAATTGAAACAATCCAGTCTACAATATTTAAGAGATAAAAATTAAAAAATGTCAAAATTAAACATTGTGGATATTTATTATCAAAAACTTTAAGATAAATTTCCATTAAACAGCTTAGCAAATCCAGATACAACTATTTACGTTTCGCAAGACGCGTGGGTAGACATCCGATCTGGATTAAACATGTTCCAATTAGACATAAATCAGGTGCAAATAACTTGGTAAACAAAATTGTCAATCTAAGAAAACGTTTTATAAAGCAATATCTAATACCTTTAAACGAGCAATTCTTGTATATACCTAAATATATTTTTTGAATCTCGGAAACGGCTCCAACAATTTTAATGAAATTTAGTGCCCTGGTTTCGAGAGTGATAAATCGATCCAGCTAGGTTTTAGTTTAAGAAATTTTAAATTATTAAAAAATATTATCAGCGATAATCAACTTAAATATAAACTAAAAAATACGACTCTTCCTGACATCTATAGGAGAGTATTAATAATATTGTGGCGTAGAACGCCGTCAAACGCCATCCGCCAATCCGACGTACAAAGAAATGGCAATGTCGATTTGAAAGAGCTTTATAAAAATTTCGTTCAATGAATTAAAGCTTCCTTGGCCGAACGCTTAAGCGGGCTGACTGCGGAACTAGAGACCCGGGTTCAAACCTCAATCAAAACCATATTGCGTTTATTTTTTATATATTTTTATTGGTAGCTATTTCAAATGGCGTTGTTAAGTAACAAATTCAAATTCAAATATTTTTATTTGTGAATATACATAGTTTCTAATTCTTTTCATGGTGCATCGTATTCTACAAATTAAGCTCTGTCATTTTATCCCTATAATATCGAGTTTATCGTACAAAATATGCAATCCACCGTTATGTGGTAGCGGCCATCATGAATTTGAATTTTTTTAGGGAGTATTGTATTTGACATGAAGCCATTTCATTTGATATAAATGGGTTAGTTGTACAAAAACATGAAATCAGCCGTTTTATTGCGGTGGCCATTTTGGATTTACAACAAGTGAGTATATAATTACATTGTCATCCAAACTCAACGTGTGTAAAAATTCAGATCAATCGGTTAAACATATTTGCTTTAAAATTGAGTTGCAAGATTCCACCCGAACAAACGCACATTGCAATGCAAGTTAATAATAAAAGCAAAAAAAAACTTTTAAAAAAGGTTTTATTTAAATGCTCTAAAAAAGAAGCAAATAAAATTTTTCCTTTAAAATTTTAACTATTCACTTATAACTTCATTATGTCATTATATACAATTTATATGTTCATAAAAGCTTGTCGCAAGTACCTATAAGTATTTAAATCGAGCGACAAGTTTTTATGATCACATATTGTAGAAGGCATAAAAAATAACTATTCCACCATATTGGATTAAGAATGACGTCACACAGCTTATCGTATATTGTCATCCAAACTAAATGTGTATACAAAATTACAGCTCAATCGGTTGAAGATATTATCTGCTTTAAAATTAAGTACCAAGATTCCACCTGAACAAACATATATTGCAAGTTAAATAAAAGTGTTTAAAAACGCTTGCAATAAGACTTTTAAAATACAAATTGGAGCTTACGATTAATCCACATCCAGTAATACATTTTTCAAAACAATCACGTTTCCCGTTTTAATATTCGAAACACAAACGACTGTTAAATCCATAACTCTCAATTAAGTCAAACGAAACAAATGGCGTGCAATTTACAACAGTGAAATGCGTCAAATCATTTTAAATTTTCCCATTACTCCTTCACGGTTCAGACCATACAGCTCTGAAACCGTTACCCGAAAATGTTAGAAAGGCACCTTTCTTCTTATCTTCAAAAGGTAATTTTTAAACGAAACTACCAGATTGGGAGATTGGAGTATCTCTTCCAATCTCCCAATCTTTCATCATCAATCGTTATGTGAGATTTGTAACGCCCTAATCGGTGGCCTGACTTAGCGCTTGAGGGGGACTCCGAAATCTCCAGTGGAACACACCGGTAGCCTCCGTGCTCGGTTCCACTTTAAGGCCCATATTAGGAGAGCGAATAAGCTATTCTACACCCTCGGGCTGCTTTCAAATAAACATAAATAAACTAAGATAAAATAACATTTCGCTATGAAGCCCTCAGTTATAAAAGGCACTCGTAAGCCGCATGATGTAGGGAAGGCAGGCTTTGTAATCTTTATAGGGTATTAACTTTTACAATTTATGGTATGATCGTTTTATTGTTTTTTATTTGTTCAAATAAAACTATAAGTGGTACCTTTCGCGGTTCGTCTTTGGAAGTACCAACCAGGAGAATCAGGCCTATTGCGTTTCGGTGGAAATATTTCGGCCAGATTAACATAAGGTGACCGTCAGCCTCTGGAGTAGCACGCCTCAGCTCAGGCAAAACTCAGGTTTGCTTGGGTTATGTGTAGATCTAGCGGCGACGGCAGAGTGGAAAGGACCGTGGTCTCCGACGCGGGATATGCCGGGTTTAAATCCTCGGCGCGCACCTCTGACAAAAGAAATTTGAGATGTGTGCATTCCATTTGCATGCTTGAGAGAAACTCATAATTTCTCGAAGGTGTGACCAATCCGCACTAGGCCAGCGTGGTGGACTATGGCCTAAATTTCTCTTACTTGTTGGAGGAGACCAGTTCCCAGCAATGGACATAAAGGGTTGGAAAAAAAAATGTAGATAGATAGGATAGCTAGTGACGTCCATTCATTGCAACGACCACTGAAAACCACATGGTCTGCATGCTGGACTGCTACTGTCATTTAAATAAAACAAGAGAAAATTATTTTCGCTGCTAAGCCCTCAGTTATAAGAGGCACTTGTAAGCCGCAAGATTGTTGGGAATGCAGGTTTTGACCCAGTTGTCCTAGGCTGAAGATTCAGATAAACGAGGTGTAAATGTTGTAGGAATTATTTGAAAAGAGTACTTTCTATAGTTTTTTCGGTCTGTTACTGTTTAGTAAGATTCCTGGTATCTTCACTTCTCATCAAATATTATAAATGCGATAGTTTGGATTTTTGTTTGCATGTTTGTTGCTGGACAGATCAGAATTAAATTTGGCACAACGATAGATTATAGTCTGAAATGGTACATAGATTATTTTTTACCCTGGATAAGTGCATCTACTAAAATTCATATTATTATGTCATATTGTTATCACAAAACATTTGAGTTGTGTTAAACTGACCTCAAGTTCCCAGTAAACGGGTAACCCGTTTGCGATAATATGTATATTCGTTCACAAAGGACAAAAGCCTCAGCTCATCCTTATCGACCAACGTAACATCACCCCGTTATTCATACTAAAACCACCAGTTATAATTTAATTTTCCTGCTTCCTAGAATAAGCAGGCCATTCCCAAACTGTGCATGTTTAACACCTCCCATTAGGTTTAACGAGTGCTATCTATTAACAACCGGGAACGACGGCTTAACGTGCCATGCATGAAAATTTTGTACCAAGTGGTCACCCATCTTACAACCGACCGCGTTCGTTTCGCTTAGCTGCGTAGATCGCTTGCGTTCTACTCTGGTCGCAAGCTCAAACGAGCTTCATTTCAAAACGGGAAAATCGTTAAAAAAACTTTAATTCATTTAAAAAATTAAGTGACCGGTGATTTGTACAGATTGCTCACTAGCACTACGTAAACATCTGACTCATTTATTTGTTAAAACTACAACACATGCGCTACATCTACCGGACACGCTCGTAAAACCTGTAAAATCAGTTATTTGCTCGTGAAGCTTCCGTAATGTTGGCGTAAATCTACAACAGCTTGCTATAACGTCCTACATAAAAGATTTTTTGTTCACCATGAATCAATTCTATTGTAGGTATTTCGGTGCAAAGGTAGGTCATACTGACATAGGGGACCACTAGCCTCAGAATTAGCAGAGGAACTGCAACCTGTAGTCCTGTTTAAGGTTGAAAAGCATATGACCGGTATAATAATAATGTCTGTCTCAATTTTATTATTATTTTATTTAAATGGAGTAGCATATGTAGCTATAGTGTCGATAGGCGATCGCTTAACACCACGCGGCCTGTCAGCCTTTTTGTTCGGTTTGTTTAAATAAAATAAAAAGACGAACACCCTGGTGATGGTTGTCTCATGTTAAGGCCGGCAGCCGCACCTTTCCACCGAAACACCACCTATAGAATCGCTTCACAGCAAAATTAGGTGCAGTGGTGTTACTTACTAGGTCAAGTCATGAAAGTCCCTGTAGCTTCAGGAGTAAGAATAGAGCTACGGTATCCCCTGCCTGATCGTAAGAGGCGACTAAAAGGGGGCTTCCGGGGCTGCGGGCGGTGAGAGTGGGAGCTCGACCCGTCCAGCCAGCAGCCCCGGGAAGGACGGCGGTGTGTGTGGCCGCGTGCCGCCGTAAGCATCGGAAGGTGCAGGAGATCACATCTGCTCTCCCAAAGATGGGCCCTTTCCAGGGCGTCGCGTATGGAGATCCCGGAGTCCTCCCCAAACGCAGAGGAGGCCACCGAGGGGGTTTTAGTGAGGTTCAAATCCCACATAACCCGGTGTCTTCTCCCAAGGTGCTGGGTACCTTTTGAAGGTTTCCCCCCCCCCCCCATTACAAAAAAAAAAGGTCAAGTCATGAAAGTTCTACCACCTATTAAAAATAAACTTATTAAGGTCAATGACCGGTCATTTGCACAGTTTGCTAGTGATGTGAACTTTGACTGATTATTTGTTCAAACTATAACACGTGCGCTATATCCACCGGACATGGTCATAAAATGAACAAAAACCAACATTTGCTCGTGAAGCTTCCGTAATGTTGGCGTAAATCTACAACAGCTTGATATAACGTCCCACATAAATGAAATGGCAGGTTTAGTTTGGTTAGTAAAAATGTGTTTGTTTCAATTAAATCAAACCACGTTTTAAAAATTAAATAAAAAAAAAACAAAAACTCGAATGCGACACAACTAAAAACTAAAAACGACACTACTAAAAACGACACAAATAAAAAGAAATAAAGAAATTTTATAAGCGATACACACATACAATTACTTATTTCTTCCATAAAATAGAAGCCAAGACTTATTTGACTTTCACTGGGCTGCTCCTTAGAAAAA
The DNA here is from genome assembly GCA_911387765.1 of Pyrgus malvae. Taxonomy (NCBI): domain Eukaryota; kingdom Metazoa; phylum Arthropoda; class Insecta; order Lepidoptera; family Hesperiidae; genus Pyrgus; species Pyrgus malvae. The sequence goes on along the minus strand of OU426961.1, from coordinate 6,783,759 downwards.
TTTAAAACGGGTCTCAATAAAGCATGAGTTCGGTTGTTAAAAAAGGGTCTTTCTTATTAATCATTAATAACACATTTTATTAAACAGTGTTTTTGTGGAATAATAATGGCATAGTGTAAAATGTTAAGGCATATAGTCCTATTACGACTTTAATAACGCCGAATTATAACTATTTGATGCCACGGTGGACAAGCCCCGTGACTGACCCTTTCTATATGTAACCTTATATTAGTCTTAAAGATTGTATGTAACTTAATTACGCGTGTGAAAAAACATAGAGATATGTAAAGTAGATATACGATTTTGCACAGAAAAATTCAAAATACGTACCTCAAATAGGTGACACTAAACTACGCTTGGAAAGCAGTATAAGGATTCGTTAATTTATTTTATACATGATTTTTATTACCTTTTAAATCAGTAAAAATTTCGTCAATTGACTACAAATGAGTTGTGACGTCATAAATTATTTTCTGTCTGTCTGTCTATCTGTCTGCTACGCTTTCCCGCTTAAACCACTAAACCAATATTAATGAAATTTGGAACACAGATAGAGTGGACCTTGGGAAAGGACATAGGATGGTTTTAATCCTACGGGAACCTATAAAACGGGTCCACGCAGGCGAAGCCGCTGGCGGAAGGCTAGTATAAAATATATGAGAATGTCACGTTTTGACAGTTCATCAAAGTGTCTCAATTGATTTGATACTCCAAGACCGGATTCGGCATTGACTTTTCTACAAATATTGCTGTAATTTTAATCCGCTATTTTGTTTCAAAAACGAAATTGTGGAACGTAATTGCGAATTCATCGAAACTACCCATCGTTTGCACGCTGATCAAAAATTACGCAACTTGATTTATTATTCGTAAAACTCGTAAAATCTTTTATTTGCTTTTCGCGATCGTTTGGCGCTGGCGGGAATGTCTTCTGTAGATTGCTACTTTTATATTCAGTACTTACAGAAAATCCAACAGTAAATTTGTTGTAGTTTTTCAGATCAAGAATGGTAATAAATAAATAACTGTTCACACTCATAGCCCCACAGTATACCTACCCTGAGTATACCCTGTGTAGACCCTGTAGCTTCGGAATTAAGAATAGAGCTACGGTATCCCCAATCTGATCGAAAGAGGCGACTAAAAAGGGCTTCCGGGGTTGCGTGCGGTGAGAGTGGGAGCTTAATCCGTCCAGCCAGCGGCCCTGGGAAGGACGGCGGTGTGTGCGTGGCCGCATGCCGCCGTAATCATCGGAAGGTGCAGGAGCAAGGTGCACATTCGAAGATAGACCCGCACTATAATACATATATTATATATAGGCGCCACGTGCGAAGGACACCGGTGCGTTCCACTTGAGATCCCGGAATCCTCCCCAAGCGCAGAGGGCCCCCCCCCCCAACACAAAAAAGGTATATTCTGTGTCGTAGTGCCATGGTATATTGCACACACAAAGACAAGGAACCAAACACCAAGATCAGGGAAGAACTCTAAATTCATAATTTAGATACCTACCCCCTGGGAATCGAAACCTGGCTTAAAATTAATAGATTTTGCTGTATCAATTTAGCTTACCCCATCTGAAGCTAACTGATCTCTACAAATCCATGATATAGGAACCAAACACCAAGATCAGGGAAGACCTCTAAATTCATAATTTAGATACCTACCCCCTGGGAATCGAAACCTGGCTTAAAATTAATAGATTTTGCTGTAACAATTTAGCTTACCCCATCTGAAGCTAACTGATCCCTACAAATCCATGATATATCGAAATTGATCAGAGCAATCCCTCGATGGAAAGCTTAGTAATTTCTATTCCGGTTTACTCATAAATCCTAATGGTACCAATGAAAGAAATAAATAAAACATTGAAATGAAGCAAAAAAAACAATTACGATTTAAAAGTTACTAAAAAATTTGAAAACACCTCTAAGTGATGAAACTCTGTAGGCTTAGATTTGTATCCTAATAGGATTTTTATGCATCTCTAAATATATCAAAATGTACCGTTAGTAAAAAAGTTAGTGTAAATCATTTTTAATATTTATTTATAGTATGCTGAACAAATAATAAATTTTCAGAATATCCTTAACTAATCCTTCAATTTGAGTAAAAAGCTACAGCCAATGTCACGAAGTATTTGTAACGATTTAAGAATTTGTTACAATATCGCACACCTAGATCTAAAGAGGTATTAACTCAAAAACACACTTTTTTTAGAAAAGGCGAAAAACTGTTTTCTGTGTCCCTGCACACGGTAGAAGTGTTTTGTTTATAATGTTGTTTTATATACACACCTAGAATAATATTACTGTAAGAATGTCATGTTTTATGCATGTTTTGGCACAGAAAATTGGACTTTTTGATTTATTTCCCTTTTGCTATACAATGTATTGTATAAATGTTACATTATTTTGAGTTGAGCCTCTATTGGTGAATTAAGTTTTTAGTTGAATCTCTTTTGATGAAGCACCATTAATTTAAAAAGTAATAGCATTTTGAATTATTTTTAATTCATCCAAATAACATTCAATAACAGAGTGTGGTGTGACGAGGAATAAGAGTTTATTATTGATTGATAAGCAATAAAAGAAAGGTTAACAAACAATATTATTTATTTATGTTACTGTAACAATCGGTTATGTCAGTATTTTATTTATAATGTTGACGTGATAACGTCTTTAAAATCGTTTTAGTCGGGTGACATGTTCAGAAACTTGTGTCACACCAAAACCTCACGAGCGCGATCGCAGGTATAACGAGAGAGAGACGGACCGATCTCCCGTCTCATCTCGAGCGCTGCCAGTCATTCCGTGAAACTTGTCACGCGGAATCCTCACGAGCGGAGGCTGGCATAGCGTTCGAGTGAGTGGACCGATCTTCCGTCTCTCTCACTCTAGCGGCATACAAACGAATGGAGATTTTCTCGTGCGGACGTTATCACGTAAACATCTCGATCGTAATTTTAATTGTAGTTTTAAACAAAACAAAAAATATAGATACCTAGAAAAAAACTAATATATAAAGAATTCAAAAAAAAACACCTCACATAACTGAGAACATAAACTTTTATACTTATGAATTCAAAATTTCAAACTAAATCTATAGAATAGAATAGTGGCATTCAATATTCAGTATTTATAATAACGCTTACTTTTTATTTCTTTTTCATACCGATTAACAACTTTGGTGGATTTTTAATAATAAGGATGCACTTAATTACCTCCTAGACTATCCTTATATGTAATAAAAATCATAATATGGATCGAAAATTCGAAACACATTCTTATCAACCAATTCTCTGTCTTTTTTTTTGGATCCAATATTAATATTTTTTCGTTGTATGCTCGTGTTAAGCTATTCTTTTCTATAAGTCTCATCCGCAAAAGATGTTTCGAAAAAAAAGGCATCTGGGTGTTCTTTTTCAACTTTGAGCACTCCAATTTCATGCCACTTAATTAGATTTTTATCTGCATCTAAACAAAAATTTGTGCCTCATGACTCCTGTACAGCTTTTACAGCATAAAATTAATTGTGGGTCATTTCAACAACTTCGTAAGATTGGACTCTGCTGAAAATATCTTTAATTTGTTATTCAATCACTCCGTGTATATTATCTCCTTCATTCTGTAAATGTTCGCGTATCGAAAACCAGTGAATTAAAGACGTAACTGGTAAATTATTGACAGTTGAAGATCTGCATGGCGCAATGGTTACCATGCCACACTGCTAATCAAAGGGTCTCGTCCCGGGTTCGATTCCCGGCGAAACATGAAACAAATTTGAATGATGAGTTTAATTTCTGTTCTCGGTCTGGGTATTTGTGTTTGTCTTTGTGTGTGTCCATGGTACCCACGACACAGGATATATCTACCCTACCATATGAGTGTGAAGGAATGAAAAGGAATGAAATATTTATTTTTATTTTACTACAGATGTTGCAAAATTATATTCCCATCTAAAGGGATCTAACTCGGAAAAATGGCAGTAAATAGGGAACAAACTCTATAAATTCGATGTCGAATATGAAATCATACTAAGATGGAAAAATCCTATCGCTAATAGCAAAATATGTTCTGTTTAAATTGTTTTTGAAATGAAAATCACAGCTTAAAATATGACTCAACAAAACAGACACAAGTACAAATCAAAAAATGTATCAACAATATGGTGCTAACTCAAAATAAAAATTAAAACTGTACTCACCCTGCCAGCAATACGGGTTCAACTCAAAATGTAGTATTCATTCAATTATCACTAACCATCTGAAAGGCGCGAACTTAAAATAATGCTATTTAGATTTTCAACAATATAGGTACAACCCAAAATAACTCCAATTTGTTGCGATGGACGCCTGCGCTCCGCGAATAATTCTAGTGGCAACTAGCGATGTTCCTGTTTTTGTGGGAAGGAGTGAGGCTCATTCGCTCAACAAAAAGGATACAGGGCGCCACCTAGCGTTGAGGAACGTAGTTATTTTTAAATCTATTTTATTGGCCAATAGGTATGGGTATAAGTAATTCAATGGTGAGACTAACTCAATAACACCGATTTTTGAGTTGGTTCCCTTTAGATCTAGATGTGCGATATTATAGAACCGAAACTGTTAAAAATGTTTAAGCCACAAGCAAAGAAACTCAAGGACAAAGGAGAGTTCTACAAACATAATGTATGTATGAATGTAATCTAGAATTCAAAGTTGCTCTAGCTCGGTAACTACATCGTGGAGTCCACTCGCTGTAACTAGTTCCAGTTCTTATTAGATCCTAATCCTCTATGGAAATCACATTTAGTCACGGCTCTGGGCTTACGAATGCAAATTCAATTTTGTACTGTCCGATTGTACCAGTTTAGGTTTTTGATAAATAAAAAGTAAGAATTTTTGAAGTGAAAACTTCTTTAGCGGCGTTGTGCACTTTTATGGGATGGGTAAAAAATGTGAAACTCGCGTCAGGACACGTGGCCTGATCGAATATTCTTAAGACGGAGGGGTGACAGCTGACGGCTCGACTGTCTGTATACTTGAAAAGTTCGTTTATATCAAGTGTTTAAAATATCGAAATTGAACAAAGAGCATCTATTAATGAAAAAGTGACGAAGAAATAGTGAAAGAAAATGAGTGAGTATTTTATAAAAATACTAGATGAAAACCTACTGAAAATACTATATGAAAAATAATACTGATAATTAAAGCAATTCGTTGTGTGCGAAAAAAAATGTGCGAAATTATTCCTTAACAAAATATCAAAAATGCACAACATTATGTTCAAGTTTTCACTTCTGCCGGCACTCCTGGAGTGCAACCCGTTTTTTTTTTACTTTTGCTTCATTGAATAGGAAGTGTAATGATTAATATTTTCTTTGAATATTGTTACAATGCCGACTTAAAACGTTAATCCCAAAGCCTATTACACCGGTCCAACGTGTGAATCTAAAAATAGCATTGTGTGGATCTCGAAAATAGCATTTTCGTGATTTCTATGTATGGTTTTTAAAATTTACAAAATTATGATTTATAAAATAATTATATTGGTCAGAAAACTAATATTAGAAATCAGCTTAGCTCTTAATAGTTTCAGTTCTTATTAGACCATAATCCTCAATGGAGACTCTAGTAGTTCTTGGACTACCAAATCAATTGAGGTACTTTTATTTAGCTGTCAAAACGACATCCCTTTGTACGGATGTACTTGTACGAGATGTACGATGTACTTGTACGAGAAAATGATCTGGGATGTCACAAACCATTTATAGTCAATTGACTAAATTTGTATAAAAAATATGTATAAAAATAAATTTAAAATTATCATGCTTTCCAAGCGTGGTTAAGTGCAACCTTTTCAAGGTATACATTTTGTTTATTTTGTGATGTTCATTACTCTTTCAACGTGTTCCTTTCCATTCCAAACATAATTTGAAGCTCGTTAAGCCACTAGGTACCTTAAATCTTCTTAAATCCTATTCTTTTCATAATAATAAATTGAATACGATGTAAATATTACTATAACTCCATACTAACTTTGTCACAGGTGCTGGCTTATCGATTACCGATGTAAATAAATTTCCGGAGCCTTCCAGACCGTGAAGTTATTTATTAGAAAGTTCGCTAGCAAGAGATATTTAATAGATATTTATTATCTAAGATATCTTTCTGTTATCTGTTACAATATTATATTATTATGTTTCTTACTTATTTTTTTAGTATAGTTTTTATTGCTCATTTTAATTGTTTCTATAATCGAGTCGATCTAAATCACTTTTTAACCTTTCGTTTGATGACAGATGGGAAAAAATCAATTTGAACACGATCAATTCACTCGCAATACGATCGATACAACGATATACATATCGCAACGTTTTGTATATACATATGAAACAATATTTTCAGTTTTCCAGCAGATAATTCAGCAAAAGTATTACAAAATAAAAAAGTTTAAAAGGTTCAACTAAGGTTTTATATTTAAAAAAAACATTACAACTGCCATTCTACAGGACGTAGGCCGCAAAAAAAAAATGTTTCCTTACGCGATGCAATTGGGGTATAATGTACCTACAACAATCGCCGCACTGTGTGTGGTTATAGTAATGGAGACATTATTAATTTTAAATCAAAGAAAACTAAAAATAATAATTTACTAAAATTGGTAAAAAAAATCACTTACAATAGATATGAAGATTCCTCCCCACAAATAAACATTTCAATATTTCTTAATACTTGACGCAGATGTGAACTTATTGAACCATTGATAAAAACTTTCATAGCTTGCGAGTCTGTAAAGTTATTCATTGCTTTGGAAGCGCTGTGTCATAGTACTCAGTATTCCAGATTTCTTCGTTTGGTATTAATAGGTATTTTTTTAAATATTCTTTGTATATATAAAAATGAGTCTCTCATTTCATTGGTCACGGCATCACACGTGAACGGCTGGACAGATTTTGCTACTTCCTTTTTTGTTGTGTTTGTTATTATCAAGATAAGATTCTTATAAAAGAAAAAAATAGAAAATTGCGTGAAATATTAGAAAATTTAAGAATACCTGCTTAAAAATCATATAAAACTTTCTAATGATTTTCTAATGTAACCTTCAGGTGTTAACGCTTTTGACAATATGAACTTTTTTAATGTAACCTTATGGTGTTTGTCATAATATTGACAGAATGAGTGCTGCAAATAACGTCAAAGAGGATGTACTAAAACTGAATCTATATTATAATACCTTTAAAAGAGCAATTCTTGTATGTATCTTATATTTTTTGAATCTCGGAAACGGCTCCAAAGATTTTGATGAAATTTAGTACCCTGGTTTCGGGAATGATAAATCGATCCAGCAAATTTTTATTTAATATTTATGCCGTTAAATATAAAATTACTCCTACTGACATCTATTGGAGAATATTAATAATATTGTGGCATAGAAAGCCGTCAAATGCGACCGTCAATACGCCCTTCAAACAAATGAAAATGTCGATATGAAAGACCTCTATAAAAATTTCGTCAATGGAATTAAAGCTTTCTTGGTCGAATGGTTACAAAAGCTGACTACGGAGCTAGAGATCCGGATTCAAACCTCAAGTAGGCAAGTTGCGTTTTTAATTTTTCTGACAATTTTTTTTTTATTTGGGAGCTAAGTATTTCAAAAGGCTTTGTTAAGTAACACTAAGCCAATGAATGTTTTGCTTAAAAATAACCCAAGAAAATCAATTGATTTTATACGAGCAACGCTGGCACGTCTAGGTACTACCGTTTAAATCAGATGCATTAGTATACCGAACCAATTCAAATTCAATATTCATAGTTAAACAGGACAACATCTGTCGGATCAGCTAGTAGTTTAATGTTTTCCAAAACTTTATTCCGTCTTCCCACAAATTTCGTTTCAACTCTACCTACAGCTGTTATATTCTATATTATTCTCTTGGAAGCGTTTCGTTAGTCACGACAAAGAATTAACAAATGCAAATAGAATTCGACGGCGGTAACTTGTTCTTGCCATAATAATGTAGCAGTTTTGTGTCAGCTAACTTTCTCTAAATCCTTATCTGGGTTTTCAAAAGCTTCTCTCTCATATATTTTTTCAACCCTTTTTTATGTCCCACTGCTGGACACAAGTGAGAGGGGCTTAGACCATAGTCCACCACGCTGACCAAGTGCGGATTGGTGAACACACCTTGGGAAACATCGAAATCAATATCACAATGTTTCCCTCCGTGGAGCAGCAATAAAATGCATACATTACAAATTTCTTTTGTCAGAGGTGTGCGCCGAGTATTTGAAACCGGTATCTTCGTATCGGAGACCACGGTCCTTACCACTCGGCCATCGCTTTCTCATTATAAACATCTTCAATTGTTTTTCTTTACTTATACCTAGTTTTTAAAACCTGACTAGGTTGACTAGGTACCTAACTTTGGTCGGTTTTTTATACTGTCTTAAGTAGTAAACTAAGAATGATGGACATCTAAATTAAATATGCTCCATCGACAATAATAAAATGTGTGTATTTGTTGCTTACTTATGATTTATGTGTAAACAGTATTTTAAAAGGAGTTTGTGTCGAAAACAGTTTTTGGAAAGCATATGTGATGTTAATAAATAATAGTTAAACAAAACTAAAGAACACGCTTTAGTGAAAAAACGAACTAGAAAGTAAAAAATAAATTATTTTTAATATGAATTAACAATAATATTGTAAACTAGCGTGGGCTGCATGGTGTCAACAAATAAATATTTTATTGGCAGATATTCTATTCATATTACAAGATTTCAAAAAAGCGTTATCAAAGGATTAAAAAAATAAGTTAGTATGTAAGTAAGTAAGTACGAATGAAATGTTTAGCAGTCTAAATGCTATTATTCACATCAAATATAAAAATGTTCTGTATGAACGGATATTGTTATGAAATGTTCCCATTTTATCATATTTGAGATAATTTTGTAAATACGCGAATTCGACATGTATTGTAACATGTAACTTTAATTTTGTAGAGATTGACTGACATCCGGCATTATCGATAAGCTTATCGATATGTCTCTTATCATCCAAAGCTTATTATTTTTAAAAATTAACCTCTTAATTTTCAAATTATTTTATTAAATTTTGGTACTCTATAACCAAACGCCAGCGCGCGCGCATTGCTCGGCGGTTAGCGTAGAATGCAAACGATTTATGCAACTAAGCCAAACGGGTGCGGTCGGGTGTGAGATGGGTGACCGCTAGTGGCAAAAATATCATGCGCGTTTCCGTGCTACGGAGGGCACGGTCGATAGATAACAGTTGTTAAACCTTGTCGGATGCCTCATGGGCGGTTTGAAAACATCCGACAGCGGGTTGACCACTAACCCGCATCGTCACCAACCCACATTGGAGCAACATTACTGGTGGAGTAAGTCCACTCCAGACCTCCCCAATAATGGGGAGAGACCCGTGCCCAGCAGTGGGACGCAAAAAGGTTTGCAGTCAATCAAACACCACTATAATAAATATCCTTGTAAATAATTTAAACTTGACATTGTTTCAGATTTCCACAAAATATTAATGATGGCTTAGAATGATAAATAGTGAAAAATGGATTCCTAAAAAATATTCAACTACAAATTATTATATTATTATGAAGCAAGCACTTCGAAGAAAAATGTTTTGATACTTAATTTATTTAATATTGGAGAAAAATAAAATTATTTTGTGTGTGTGTAGTTTTATTTTAGTTACTTTACTGTTAGATCTGTGTCTCATCAAGACAGATACGATAAGCTTTAATGTATATAGACAGTCAAATTCGAGGTACGCGCAACACTCTTTGTCAAGCACACATGCGCTTCACACGCATACTGAGATATTCTGTTTTAAATATATAAAAAATCTATGTCAATAATTATTCTTTCCATCTATTCTCTATCATCTATTCTATCTCTATCTCTACAATGATAACGGTTCTCTTACAGTTATGGCCGCAAAGCTTATAAATTCAGATAGAATACGTACTATCTAGCTACTACTAGCTAGAGGCAGACTGCACAAGTCCATTATCGTATGCTATCGTGGCCACACTGAATTTATATTGCCTAGGTGAATTAGCCAAGATATGTGAAATTGCTGATGCAATAAATAATATAAGGTCAACGAATTTATTCTGTTAAGAATTTTGGAACTGGAAATATCTTGATAAAATAAATACTATAATCAAAGTTTTAATTGTATCAATAGCAATTTTTTTATTTTGCGAGGAAAGCATTACTCTAGGTAGCAGTGACTCAAAAATCTATACTAATATGTAAAGCTGAAGAGTTTGTTTGTTTGTTTGAACGCGCTAATCTCACGAACTACTGGATCGTATTGAAATTTTTTTTTGAGTTGGATAGACCATTTATCGGGGAGGGATATAAGGGAAGGGGCTTTAGGCATTAATAAAATCATGCTATGATTAATACCAAAGTCCACGCGGGCGAAGTCACGGGCGGCCGCTACTCTACTAATAATAATCCATATTCCATATAATAATATTATAAATTTGAACTCTGTCTCACTCTAACTGTCTAACTCTGTCTGTCTGTCTGTCTGTCTGTCTGTCTGCTACTCTTTCACGCTTAAACCACTGAACCGATTTTGATGAAATTTGGCATAAACATAGAAAGGACGTTGAGAAAGGACAAAGGCTACTTTTTACCGCGTGAAAATATCTCATTCCCACGGGAAGCAAATGAAATGAATGAAATGTAATACACTACATGTTACTACTTACTTCATTTACGTCCAATATCATATTTTATAACTTATATCCTTTCGTTTTATTCTTATACTTTGCTTTTGCTTTATTATTTCTTTACGTTTTTACTTTAGCGTTCGGGAAATTACAAAGTGTCTTCTCGTCCAGAATACCTCAGTGCCTGAAGTCGAAAGTTTTCGAGCAGTGTGTGTTGCCAGTGATGACCTACGGCGCTGAGACGTGGTCTTTTACAGTTAGCCTTTTCCACAGGCTCAAGGTCGCTCAGCGAGCGATGGAGAGGGCTATGCTTGGTATTTCTCTACGCGACAGAATCCGTAACGATGAAATCCGTAGACGAACGAAGATTACCGACATAGCTCTCAAAATTTGCAAGCTGAAGTGGCAATGGGCAGGCCACATAGTTAGGAGGACTGACAACCGATGGGGAAGAAAGGTCCTCGAATGGCGACCACGTCTCGGCAAAAGGAGCACAGGCCGCCCTCCAACCAGGTGGACTGACGACCTGAAGAAGATAGCGGGAAACCGCTGGATTCAGAGGGCGCAGGACCGGACGGAGTGGCGAACATTAGGGGAGGCCTATGTCCAGCAGTGGACTTTAATAGGCTGATGGATGGATGGATGGATGATTTCTTTACAAAATTATTTATTTTCTGTAGGTATTTGTTTATTTTACATTTTAACACAGCTATCAAATTGTCATGTCAATCTTTTATTTTTTTAAATTCGTTTTACGGCATTGTATAAAAATCCTTTCAGCCATTCAATATTAAAAGAAAAGAAAAATTTTATGTTTCTTATTTCATTTCATAGATTAATAGAGTATAGTAGGTATTGTCTTTGGCTTATTCATATTTTAATCAATATTTAAATTTATACATAAAGATGAAGAGTTTGTTCGTTCGTTCGTTTGTATGTTTGTTTTAAAGGCACTAATCTCACGAACTACTGGTTCCAATTGAAAAAATCTTTTTGTGTTAGATAGTCCATTTATCGGGGAAGGCTTTTTTTAAAGGCAGACGGGCCGCGTGGTGATAAGGGATCACCGTCGCCTATGGACACGGGCAACCCCAGGGGAGCCACCCGAGGGCTTTAGGCTATATAACATCATGCTATGACTAATACCAAAGTCCACGCGGACGAAGTCGCGGGCGGCCACTAGTACTTGCTATAAACGAATTATACAAGTATAGACAGTCGAGCCGTCATCAGCTGTCACCCCTTCGTCTTACGAATATTCGATCAGGCCACGTGTTCTGACGCGAGTTTAACATTTTTTACCCATCCCAAAAAAGGTGCACAACGCCGCTAAAGAAGTTTTCACTTCAAAAATTAACGCGGGTGAAACCGCGGGGCACAACTAGTAAGTACATAACAACTCGTAGCTTTCCGCCCGCGTGGTCTATACGTTCTTTGCCGCAGTAAAACCTGGGTAAAAAGTAGTTTATGTCAATCTCCAGCCCCCACTGTCCCAGGGTCAATCCATAGCACTGTCCCGACGTGAAAGGACGAACATACAAACAAACAAACAAACACACTCTCACATGTATAATGTTAGTATGGATATATGGACACAGTAATTTCAAACTATGAACTTTTAATTTTAATAACAGTGAAATGAAATGAAATTAAATATTGTTTATTCACTGTACGGTTCATTTACAAACTCTTAGTGAACGTTATTTTTTTTGTTCTGTCTGCTCTGGGTGCGCTTAGGCAATGCTGAGCTGAAGAAAAGAGCAGACTGAGAAAAACTTCAGCCCTGTTTTAAAATATGAGGTATACAATAATTAGCTTTCTTACAGAGTAGCTATGGGCAGATAAGGAACATACGTGGCAGCTACCGCATGAGTCAATGTCGTCCCACAGCTATTTGTTAGTAGCAAATAGTTCTAAAACGAGATTTATTATATTAAACGAGTATACGAATAACAAATCGGAGTGCTTTTTAATCGGTGTTGACGTAACCCACGCATGAATGTATGAGATAATTATTATCAGCAATGCACATCAGAACAATTCATGACAATGAGTTAATTACTCGTCCAGCCTTGCACATAACAGCAACAAGGACTTCATCATATCCAGTTAATTAGAACGGGGAAGAAACGGATCGCTTTCAAACATTTCAGATTGTTGATGAATAAATCAATCCGAATACTTCCGCGTATAGAATAAAAATACATCGACAGTACGGAACTATGGGTTTGTTTATATTCAAGGGAATATTTATTGAGGCCAACGATCAATGCAGCTATAGAATGCGTGAACTATCGAAAACAAAGTAAGTGCTGAATTAGATATGAAAGGGACCAAGACAGACCACGTAAGAAGCTTGGGGCAGTTTAGAAGCGACAGCGACAGTTTAGAGTTTTTCGATTGGTCCGCAAAAGCTTTAGTTTTTCATGTCATTGTGATATTATTTATGAAAAGCTTCAAGACATTCAACCCTTTTTCTTTTAGTTCGAAGAAAATTTATTAGAAATACGTTGTGATGCTTCGCATGGAAATACCCGTTCTTCAGATGAGTACCTGAAGCCTTTAGTTAGTGAAGTCTTTACACATTATTCTTATTTTTCAATACCGTATACATTCCAATATCGCATACATATTCCCATTCCAATACCGTATACATATTTAACAAATATGTATACCGTATTGGTTCTTAATACGGAAATCCATACTAATATTATAAATGCAAAAGACTGTTTGTTTGTTTGTCTTTCTTTGTTGCAATGGAATGGTCTTAGGTTATGGACTGATTTTTGTGCGTGCATATATAAAGACGTTGTTATATAAGTTCCACCACGTATAAGTCGTCGCAGATTAGCTCTTTGTTTAATATAGGTTTTATTACGAGTTGACGTTTACGAGACGACCCGCGTGGCGCAACGGTTACCATGCCAGACTGCCAATCGAGGGGTCCCGGGTTCGATTCCTGGCGAAACAGAAATTTGAATGATGAGTTTAAAATTCTGTTCTCGGTCTGAGTGTTTGTGTTCCTGTATTTGTATGTGTCCATGGTACCCACGACACACGGTATTAAATACCTTACTGTGGGGCTATTGTTTGTTTTTACGAGTACATCAGTTTACAAAAAGGTCAAGTTTCTTATATAAACTTTACTAGCTACATTATATCACAATCTCCTATCATTTCTTACCAAGGTAACTAATCTGACGCGGCACTCGCATGTGTAACATAGTTATCGACTTGCGCTGCTCTGCACCATGCTGACCTACATGGAACGCTCTAGATATTAACGTTCTTTACATGCAACTTCTACCTGAGAATCAACTTTTGTAGTGTTAGGGCCTCTTTCACCACCTTTTTGTGTCCTTTCAGCCCTTTTTGTGTCCCACTGCTGGGCACTGGTCTCTTGACATAGCCACGTCACACGTACTCCTAGTGTACATATTTCCATTTCCTAATTTTTCACATTAAATTTAACTGATTAAATCTAATATACAAAATTCTCGTGTCACAGTTTTCGTTGCCATACTCCTCCGAAACGGCTTGACCGATTCTCATGAAATTTTGTGAGCATTTTGAGTAGGTCTGAGAATCGGCCAACATCTATTTTTCATCCCCCCCCCCCCCAAACTGATAAAGGTGGCCCACCCCGAACATTTAAGGGCGGTACGGAGTTCGCGGGGTCATTTAATTATATAATATACTAGCAGCCATCCGCGACTTAGTCCGCGTGGACTTTAGTTTTAGCTTGTTCTAAAAAAGTTACTCCTTATTAGATCAACTTACAAGTGAAAGTCTCGTCAAAATCGGTCCAGCCGTTTCAGAGATTAGCCAGAACAAACAGACAGACAGATAGACAAACATTGTAAGAAATGTTATTTTTGGTATATGTACCGTATGTACATTCATATGCATGTAGAGTAAAAAGCAGTTATTTTAATATTACAAACAGACACTCTAATTTTATTTATTTGTATAGATATATAATTATATATTAATCAAAGAGCGAATCAACAAAAGTTAAATAACGCTTCGACTTCCATGAATATTTTCTTGATGAACAGACACTAATCAAAATTTAAGTTTTTTAAAGTAAAGTAAAACAGGCAGCTAAAACACGTTTTGATGTGTAGTAAGCCCAAGGACTCCCCAATAATGGAAAAAAACCCGTGACAGCAGTGGCACGCAAAAATCCATTTTTAGTTAATAGCTTACGACCTTCTATATGTGTTAGTTCACAACATTCGATTCCCGAACGAAACTTTCCTCTCCTACCTACATTCCAACTATCACGGTACCTGGAGGTAGGACGAGAAATCATGACATAAAATCGTGAATTAGTGACAGACAGATAGTCGTCTACTGCACCGCGCCGAGTTAGGTCGAGCTACCGAAGTTCCCTTCAGCTACGCTATTCAGTACGGCTATCATCATCAATCTCAAAAGTTTATTGTGTGTGTCGCATTTCGAGTACATACGCATCATCACGTCGCTAAGAAAATCAACATATGAAGGATATTGGAAGAACGGAGTACGCGCGCGTATCTACCACCAAGACGCGAAAATACGTGAACCAGGTATTTCCCACACCCATTATTTCATTATCCAACAATATGTTTCTTTTCTGTTTTTTAATCTAAGTATGAAATTTTTAGCAATATCTGCAATACACTTACTGAGTATTATTCTCTCTCTCTCTCTCCATTCTAAGTATTATTACAAAGTACTATTTCTCTCAGCTCAACGTATAGCCCAAACCGACACCTAAAGGCGATGACCGGGAAAAAATGACATTCATTTGTATGAATTATATTCCTAACTAGCGGCCGCTCGCATCTTCGTTCGCGCGGACTTTAGTTTTAGAATTTCTCTAGAATAAAAGTAGCCTAAGTTACTCATTACAGCAGCTACCTACCAGTGAAAGTCTCGTTCAAATCGGTCCAGCCGTTTCAGAGATAAGCCGGAATAAACAGACAGACAGATAGACAAACAGACAGACAAAAATTGTAAAAAATGTTACTTCGGTATATATAACGTATATTTATTTTTATATGCATGTAGTAAAAAGCAATTATTTTAATACTACAAACTGACAATCCAATTTTATTTTCTTCTAAAAGGAGGAGGTACTGTATTCGGCTGTATGTTTTTTTTTTTTTTGTATAGTATTCCTAATATGAAATAAAAAAAATATCAACGAATTTTACAGCAGCTTCCAGTAAATAACTTCACCACTAAAACATTATGTGCCTTTTAAAAGTTAATCAGCGTACACTATAATACAGTTGAGAAACTGAAATTCGGATTTCATTTTGCAAGTTTTAATTATGCAGATTTTTGAGCAAACGGTTAAAATTTCGACTCAAAATTGCGAGTTGCTGGTTTCGGTGTGACCGCTTTTAAATTATTATTACTCTGAAATATTAATAAAAATAAAAACAACGCTTCACACTCAAAGCTCCACAGTAGGGTAGGTATACCCTGTGTCGTGGGTACCATGGACACACACAAAGACAGAAACACAAACACCCAGACCGAGAACAGAAGTACTCATCATTCAAATTTCTATTTCACCGGGAATCGAACCCGTGACCCTTCGATTAGCAGTCAGGCATGGTAACCATTGCGCCACGCAGGTATGTTGATAATTTAAGACACGGTAATATATTTTTTTTAACGTTTATTTGAGAAAACAAACAGTTACAAATTATAATTTAAATAATTCTTATGAGCTATACAATAGTGTGTAAATTTGCAACCAGAATCGTTTTCTACATATAAGTAGAATAATATTATAAAGTGGTCTTTGCTAGATAATAAATTAATGCAGATTACACTTAAGGATTTAGCTGTACCAAAATTTTACGTCCCACTGCTGGGCACGGGTCTCTCCCCCTTATTGGGGAGGCCTGGAGCTTACTCCACCACGCTGCTCCAATGCGGGTTGGTGGAGATGCGGGTTAGTGGCCAACCCGCTGTCGGATGTTTTCAAACCGCCCCAAAGGCCTCCGACAAGGTTTAACGACTGTTATCTATCGACAACATCCGGGACCGACGGCTTAACGTGCCCTCCGAAGCACGGAAACGCGCATGAATTTTTTTGCCACTAGCGGTCACCCATCTCACAACCGACCGCGCCCGTTTGGCTTAGTTGCGTAGACCGTTTGCGTTCTACGCTAGCCGCCGAGCCATGCGCGCTTCTTAATATGTATAATAAATGTTAAAGTGTGTCTGCTAGTATGTCTTCTTTCACGTCGCAACGTTGCTACAGATAAATCTGTTTTGTGTGGTCCTTATTTCACGCGATGGAGTGATCCTGTGGAATGATTTCTGTGCCTGAGATATTTATAACACTGAAGAGAGACATAGGCTACTTTTAATGACGGGAAATTACGATGGGATGGGAAGATCCATTATAATGTTTGATACTTATAGTTCGTAATGTTTTCATGCCTCTATTATGCTGAAGAAGAATTAAAATCTAACTAACTGGTTACATTTATTTATTCCGGCATTCAATTTTGATGCCATAAAATATACAAAATTATAACAACCTAAAAATTACTTGCCAGACTTTACTAATATATATTTTTTAAGGAATTTTAATCGTTTTTTTTTAAGTTAGTTGGTCATAGCAATAAAACAGTTTGAATAATAATAAATAAAACATTTATCTAAAACTAGCGGCCGCCCGCGACTTCGTCCACGTTGATTTTGGTTTAGTCATAGCATGATGTTATGCCTGTCCTTCCCCAATAGATTGATTATTCAACACAAAAATAATTTTGCAATGCGAACAGAAGTTCTTCAGATTAGCGCGTTAAAACATATTCTTCAGCTTTATAGATGTATACAGTATATACATATATATGGATATAGTAATATCATTTATACAATCATTTAGAACATAGTTATATCGCTTCACTAGTATATACTTGTACCAACTCCACCGTAAAGCATTTCATTGTCTGTCATCAAGCTGTCACATTTCTACATTGTTTTATATCTTCGAACCAAAAATCCTTGCCGTTCGAACACTAGACCCGCGTAAAAAAATCCTACTCCCCAAACCAAAAATCCTTGCCCTCCCAACACTCGAATCGCATAAAAATGGAAGCACACAAACAATAAAAGTTTTCACAAAGCGAGGCTTTGGCAAACCCACTTCAGCTTCAAGCATTCAGCTTGGCTCTCCGCACTTTGCGCTGAGAGTTACTGATATTATATTAATATATATAAATGATGTGTCACTTTGTTTGTCCGCGATGGACTCCTAAACTACCTACTTAACCGATTTTAATAAAATTTGTATACCGTGTGCAGTTTGATCCAACTTGAAAGATAGGATAGCTTACATCTCAATTTATAGTCGCAATATTAATTTATTTCTGATAATTTAAGGCAGGACAACGTCTGCCGGGCTCACTAGTCTAATATATAAAATTCTTCTTTCACAGTTTTAGTGTTTATACTCCTCCTACGGCTTGTTCTGGGTGCTGCTTCCTAAGGCGAGGCGGGTTCCCTTTCCTTTGGTGATGCGGGCTCCCATCAGGCCCCCGGCCTGTTCAGCCTCAGTTTCACTAGATGGGTCAGACACAGAGGGGAACTTTAGCATCAGTGACTTTAGCTCATCCATGGATTCAATCTTACGACGAGTTTTGTCGGGAAGTAAAATGATAATTTTGCCTTCCGCAGAAAACGCGATGCATAGGTACTTGAATGTTCTCAGCTTGCACATCAGTCAGCTTCATTTTGCCTAGAAAATACAGAAAGGACAGTCTCAACCGCCTCATTCGGTTTTTCAGGCAGGCCATGGATTAAAAAGACCTTTCTTCTTTTAAAGTTCAAAAAAAGAAACTTTTTTAACGTTTAAAAATAAATCTTATTAATCTTGTAATTTATTTAAGTTTAAAAATAACTTTGTTAATGTTTTCATCGATGACTCCTCTAATTGACTTTTCTTTATTAAAGAACAATCAGAGTACAGAAACGTCGCTGATGTTTCGTAACCGTATTTTACCACAGTTCAAACTGAGCTGGGTAGCTAGCTTGTAGCCGCAGTAACATTTTGCTTGCCTACATGCGGTGTAATAAACTTCTCTGCACATGTATTACATTGGTTGCTTTAAAAACAATTAAAACAGCCTACGCCTTCGGAAGAGAAAATAATGGATTCCAAGTTCGTACTAAATATACTTTCAAGTAGGATGAGCCTACCGCGTTGCTCCAATGCTATCGAACGCTTTCAAACCGCCCATTAAGTGTAGAACAAAATTTAACGACTCATATCCATTGAAAATAACCTGGATCGGTGGTTGACTCCGAAGTAGTATTAGGTACTCCAATTCACTCCCGATCGCGCTTTTTATTACATCACTTGCATTGCATTATTCAATAGCCACAGGTAACGCTAATGTACACTTCTATTGAAATTCTATCAAACGACTCTAGTTGAGTTTTAACTGAATATACCAAACCATACACATGTGGTTACGTTGTTTGTTGTTCTCTCATAACATAAAGAGAGGACTGCGAGCTACAAGCCACAGTTACATGTACAAGCCCCCATGCAGTGGAATAAATCTCCTCCGTACATTGCCTCGCTAGAGATAAACAGAATTAAACCGCTTACGTTGCCTTTGTATAGCTTGTATTGATGCGGTACTGTCATGCTATCTCTCACTGAGCAAAAGCTGGTTCAAAAACAAGTATTATTGAAATGAAATGAAATAAATAGTTGAAATGAAATAGTTTATTAACATCCTGGGTAATAATAAACACTTGATGTTTGTCATTGTTGTACGGCCATCGGCTGACCGTCATCCGCTTTGGGTGCGCTAAGGCTTCTGGGCTAAGAGAAAAAAGCGGGCGGAAAAAAACTCCAGCCCTGTTTTAAATAAATTTTCAGGTACAATGTTATTTATTATGCAGCATGATTGTGGGGTGACAAGGAGCACAGGAGACAAATATCGTGTGAGTCAATGCTTAATTAATGAAGGTTTTTTTTGCATAAGTTTGATAGCATATCGACCAAATTACCAATTAATCATAGCCTCACACAAGGATACCTCGTATACTAGGTACTATAGTACTACATACATAGTACTACAATACTATACATGAAGACAGAAACACGAAAACCCGTATTAAATTAATCATTCAAATTTTCAGCCTCGCCAGTAATCAAACCCTGTAGCCTCGATCGGCAATTCAGCGTGGTAATTATAGCACCATATGGAACAGTTAAATCGTTAAATTCTATGAAATTCAGTTGAGTAATTGAATACACCTCGGTTATATTGTTGGTTGTTCTCTCACAACACAAAGTGAGGATAGCGAGTCCACACACAAGCTACAGTTACATGTACAAGCCCCTATGCGGTAGGATAAAGCTTCTCTATACATTGCGATTGTATAGCTTGTATTGATACGGACCCGATACGCATTCCTTGCTAGACTTAAACCAATTAAAAATACACTAGAACTTGGTTTTCAAAATAAGTATGTACATAGGTTATTATGTTTTTACTACGACGACCCGCGTGGCGTAATGGTTACCATTCCTGACTGCCGATCGGAGGATCCCAGGTTCGATTCCAGGCGAAGTAGAAATTTGAATGATGAGTTTAAATTTCTGGTCTCGGTCTGGGTTTGTGTTTCTGTCTTTGTGTGTGTCCATGGCACCCACGGCACAGGGTATAACCTACTGTGGGGCTATGAGTGTGAATCGTAACTCAATCAATATTACTTTCTCTCACAACACAGTGAAGAGCGCTAGCTACAAACGCCAGTTACATGCACAAGCCCATAGCGGTGGAATATAGCTTCCTGTGCATTTCCTCGCTACAGATAAACAGAATTAAACCTCTCATGTTGCCTTTGTACATATTGTATTGATGCGGTGTTGAAATGCAATCGATTGCTGTTTTTAAGCCGATCAGAATACACTTTCTTATATAGGAATATTTAATTTTGACTGTAATATTTGTAATGATCTCCTTCTGCGACATGACGGATTCGCAGAAGGAGGCAACCGCCGCCCACGCTCTCTCGCTCTCCAGCATTGCGCTCACAACGCGGGGGAGCGAGAGGTCCCGCCCGACCACCGCAACCAGACTGCGGCGCTGCTCGGACCACGACGGGCACACCTCGAGGGTGTGCTCCGCCGTGTCTTCCGCCGCGCCACAATCGTGGCACGATGGGGCCTCCTCCCTACCGATTCGGTGCAAGTACGATCCGAAACAACCGTGTCCGGACAGTACCTGCACCAGGCGGAACGAGAGGAAGCCGTGCGCTCGTTCGAGCCAGTCCCTTAGGACCGGCCCGATGGCGTCCAGCGTCCGGCGGCCGAAGTGAGCGGCGGCGAGGTCCTCCGCCCAGTGAGCAATGACGGCATCGCGCGCCTGCTGTCGGACGGCCGCTTTCTCTTCCGGGGCCGGGCGCTCTCCAAGCGCCCTCCGCCCCGCCGTCCATTCGTACACCCTGGAAAGCACCTCCGCCTCGAGTTCCCAAGGCGGGGTGCCGGCCAGGGTGCACGCAGCCGCAAAGCTTACCGGTAAGCCCTGCCCACCCGCTGGGACTGTACTACTTCCCTAGTTTAACCACCTGCTAACTTGGATGGTTGAAGAACAATAGCGAACTTGCATGATTTTTATATAGTATCAATCAATCATATTTGGCATAGGGATCAAGTGTCCTAAAAGGACCACACCGATTGGAGCACCACATAAGACAGAAATGTGAGCCAAAGTAAAACCTCCTATACTAATGATTGAAATAATTGAAATTAATAATTGAAAATGGCCTATACTAATTAAGCGAAAGATTAATCAATTAATTAACGTCACCGTCCGCTAACACAGTACTATGGGAAAAACAAGTAATTTGAAATTTTAACCCTTAAAAACTGTGTTAAAGTATACAGTGGTGATATATTTTTTTCTTGTTAAGTCATAAGAATTCTGAAAAAATATATTAAACACATTAGTGGATGAAATTTAAAAAAGAACTAAAATTTTTATAATTCATATTTCCTAGAGTTTTCGAAAAAAAACTTTTTTCCATTTTGTCATTATTATTTGCAATTTTCTAATTGAAATATATGCATTTTATTTTAAAATATTTTTTTACATATTCCCTATTAAAGAAAATATAAATGTATGTGTTATTAACTCTACGATGGTTACTTGCAAAGTGAGACCATGGCCGATGCAGCCCTAAGCATCTGCAATTTCTGCTTTTTGGAACTGTGATAATAATATACTGATTCACAAAACGATCGTTTCTTGTTTTTATTTGCAAAGTCTAACTAAGCGCCAAACTGCTCTGTCAAAAATAAATGTTCTCCAGATTCACTGCGAAATCTTGCCCGATTTAGGGCTATTTTGGCCAATTGTATATAAAATTTGTATTTTTTTTTAATTTATTTGTATTAAAATAGCATAGAATGAACAAAGAACCCGTCTGATTTACATGTTTTATATTGCATGTACTTCACTTATTACTATGACATAGCCGTTCATAAACATACTCAGATATTTGTTGAAAAAGAAAAAAACACCGTCTGCATGGAAGGTGATTAGACGTAAGTTTACATTCGGATTTCATTAGTAATAAAATTAAAAAATTAAAGCAACTGATTCCTTTTGAGCTTTATAAAGACTTGCAAAAAAGTACTGCATTCTGGAACTGTAATTCACAGCACGACTGTAATGATTTAACTTGTTTTTGTTTGCGAACTCTAACTAAGCCAAATCCAAACCGCTTTATCAACAGAAGTTCGAAATCTAGCCGGATTTGGAGCTATGTTGACCAATTTTATAAAATTTGGTAGTAACGTTAACCATCGCAATAAATGGTAACGGTATAGCAACGAATATAAACTATATGAGTGTAAACAACTAAAATTAAATCTTTTTTTCAGTCTTAGTCCATTTTGTGGAAAAAAAAACAAAAGATATGCTATAATTAATGAACGACAAAAAGAGCCACTAGCTAGCACCAGAGAGATGTTTTTTTTTCAACCTTTGTTATGTCCCACTGCTGGGCACATGCCTCCTCTCACTAGCGAGAGGGATTTAGGCCATAGTCCACCATGCTGGCCAAGAGCGGATTGGTGGACGTCATGCTTTCGAGAAATTATGAATTCCTCTCAGGCATGCACAGCGATGGAGAACATCGTAATCAATTAAATATCACGATATTTTCCATCACCATGGAGCAGCGATAAATGCGCACATTACAAATTTCTTTGTCAGAGAAGCGCGCCGAGAGAGAGATGTATGTAAGTAAAAATTAAAGTATACCAAGAAATCGATGAAAGCCAAACTTCACATTATCAAGTACGCTTGCATCGATGATTTCCTCAGTTTAAAAAATCTCAGAAAAGAAAAAAATAAAATACTCTTTTTTTCTTTAGTCCTTTCAACGAATTGTAAATCGAGTTGTTCAACGTTCTGGTAACTGTGTAAGCGAAGAAAATGAAAACGCAGCAGGACTGTAACGATTTAACTTGGTTTTATTTGAGAACTCTAACTAAGCGCTAGACCGCTCTGTCAACAGAAGTTCGCCAAAATGACTGCAAAATCTTGTCCGTTCCGCAAGTTTGTTGGCCAGTTTCATAATAATTTGGAAGTAAACTTAAACAAATCAGTGGTTACTGGCTAGAGTGTATGAAATTTATCAGTGTGATTGTTGTTGCAAAATTGTCAAACTCAAGTTGAATCAATCTTGTGCTGGGTCTTTCTCTTTGGATATTTTCTAATAGGTCTCCTTAAACTAGGAATTTGCCGTACTTCTACTCATTTATTAATTTAATTTAATGAAAAAATAATACAAAAAGTTACTGTAGTCCCTTTGTTTTAAATTTTGTAGGTAGTAAACAAACCCAAAAATTATAAATTTTCTCATAAAATTCCCACTCGGTCGAAATATACGATTAAATTGGTATATCTTTTTTCCAAGTACTATTAATTTACATTGTTCTATTTATGCCAATATTATATTATTTTTGCATATAATCATAGAAATTCGAAATAGTTGTCAGTAGGTACTGCTGCATTTTAAAGCCTTGATTTGTAGTAAGACTGTTACGAAATTAACTTGGTTCTATTTGCAACCTCTAACTAACTGCTGGATCACTTTGTCACCAGAAGTTCGCCAAAATCACTGCAAAATCTTGCCTGATCTGCAGTTATGTTGGCCAATTAACTATGAGTATATATATAGGTATATAATTTTAATTATAATTTTGATTTCGGTTCTCAGTTCAACATACATTTAAATGATGAATACAAATGTTCGTTCTAGGTCTGGGTGTTTGCGTTCCTGTCTTTTTGTGTTCTTATGGAACTCATCCACGGCTCCGAGAATCCTACTGGTAGTTTACGAGTGTGAAGATTAATTTTCATGTTTAAATTTTAATTTAACAGTGAATTTAAGAAATGTGTTAGAAGCGAAAAACAAATATTAAACTAATTGTTGTTATAAAATCATTATTTAATATTTTTAAAGTTATTAAAATTCGTTTTAAATACAAACTCAATCAAGGAAATACTCCTTTTAGATGCTTCCTGTTTTACGTTTAAATTCAAGCACTTTGCATAGAAATGGAACAGATTCTAGACAAAAATATTTTTAAGCTTAACGAACCAGTGCTTGCATTGTTAGTTTCGGAATTGAAAGACACTGTTTAAAATACAGATAGGCGAACAAAGCCTTTATAAAGTTAAATTTTGTTAGCGTATATTCTAAATCTTAGAGGTATACCAAAATAGACAAGTTGGTAAGGCGGTATTCCAGCCATTTAATATTAAATAGCTAAAATACACAAGGCTTATAGATTAAAAATAGACACAAAATCTAAAATTAAGGTAAGTAGAAATATTTTTGTAACCTTTGTTATTTGACTTGGCTGAAGCATTTGATTATAAAAATATGTTCCACTTTTTACAATTTCGTGCTTATTTTTATTTCTATAGAAAGAGTTTTTACGTCAAGTCTTTGTTGACACTTTGATTCAGAGATTTAAATCTCTACTTTGATTCTTTTGAAAATTTATTTTTAAGAATTTTTCGTAGAATAATAATAACTTTACTAATCTCACAGTGCAAAAAATCTTGATTTTCGTTGTTTGTGCGTTTTCTTTTGAAACCTTAGCGAGAATAATCAAATGTTTTTATTTCGCATTGTTTTTCGTTTGAATACATTTATTTATTTATTATTCCCAAACCAACCAATCTCTGTATTTAGTACCAAAATACAGAGATAATGTACATGTACATTGACGCTTGCGAAGGATTTTTCAATATTCCTGTTTTAAGGGGTAAAATGAGTGTTAATTTTTTTTCTTTAAGCTCTACTGTATAGTCATATAGGGGAAGATATAAAAAAGTTAGTTAAAGTTCTATGATATGAAATTGGCGAAATCGCATATACAGCCTGTATATGTTTACAAGTTTAGGTAAAGATGTAATACAAAAAAAATTTGTCTATATAACAAAATTCTCATTTCTGCAGAAGTAATTTGTACAGATGACAGCCTCTGTGGCGTAGTGGGTGATGAGCCGACTGCGAAGCGTGAGGTCGTGGGTTCGATTACCACCCAGGACAAATATTTGTTTGATGAACATGACTATCTGTTCTGTGTCTGGGTGTTAATTTATCTATTTAAGTATGTATTTAGAATTATATAAGTATGTTTATCAGCTTTCTGATTACCATAGTACAAGCTCTGCTTGAATAAATAAGTAAATAAACGTTTCACACTAATAGCCCCACAATAGGGTGTATATACCCTGTGTCGTGGGTACCATGGACACGTACAAAGACAGAAACACAAACACCCAGACCGAGAACAGAAAAGATCATTCAAATTTCTGTTTCGTCGGGAATATAACTCGGGACCCTTCGATTATCAGTCCGGCATGGTAACCATTTCGCCACACGGGTCGTCAGTTTTGTCAGCTTAATTTAGAATCAGATGGTGCTGTGTGAAGTGTCCAAAGTTTTTTTTTCAACCTTTTTTTATGTCCCACTGCTGGGCACAGGTCTCCTTCTCACAAATGAGAGGGATTTAGCCCATATTCCACCACGCTGTCCAAGTGCGGATTGGTGGTTTATTTATTTAGTTATTATTGAACCTTAGTATTACTTTAGACAGCCACTGATTATTTTTATCCAAGACTGGCTTAGCTGTACGTCTCGCAGTAGCCTATCAAGACTTTCAGCTAGTTGTTTCATCAAAATTTCCTTTACTTTTATCCTTACTCTAAGAAGGGCTGCCACTCTTTTTGCGCCCAACGGTAGGTACGAGTCTCTCGCAATAATTGGACTAAACTTTACTTTGTATACTTGTTCTTTATTCCCAGCCGAAGGTTATCATAATTCATTTTTAAATCGTTATGGATATGGAGCAATAAGTTTTACTAATTTTGCTTCTGATTCCCGTTATTTGTGTGTTGCTTGTTGTATCCTTAGCGAGAAATTTCCCTTTCTTTTTCAACCGCAATATTCTTTCAGTGTCTTTAATAGCTTAATTGACGTAAACTTTACGGTAGAATCGAAAATAATAAAACACTACGCTCTTCAATACGAGTGTAATCTCGTTTTGGAAAAATATTATTTCGTAACTAGGGACGATTTTTGTCATGTTTACAGAAACATTCTCGACGTTCAAAAACTTGTTAAATATGCAATCTGAATGCTCAAGGATTCGAACAACTTCGAGTGTCCTGTGGGACACGAACAATTGAACTTATTCGTTATATAAAAATATAAATTCCTTCCTCACTCTGAGATGGTAGGATGACGTAAGAACGGTCTGTCTCGAACATTTGTGAACATCTGGTCTGAACTGCAAACGACTCTCTCTCTTATAACATTGCTAAGGGGGTGAAAATTGCCTGTACTTATCAAGTAGTAATTCCCCGCTAGGGTCTGGTAACACCTAAGACATTAAGGGTACATTAGGCTCACAATTAACCCGGGAATGTTCGAACCCAATAAATTATCTTCTTGGTTGAAGACCTTGATTAAAGTAAGACCGCTTTTGTTCCTTAAAGCTCATATAAAAATGAATTTTTGGGTTAGAATAGAATGTGTACTCTATGTTCAAACTGTTATAGGTTTATGAGTAGCTTAGTATTAAAAAATCGTCGTTATCGGCCAACATTAGTCCACTGTTGGACATAGTATACCTTCCACAAGGTTGCGACTTAGTCCGATTATACACTACAAAAGTTTAATTGCTTTCCCGCTTACTTTATTAACAGTAAATTAGTAACATTTTACATAATTACTAGTGGATCCCGCAGACGTTGTCCTGCCTTAAAAGTAATAAAAGAGGATTTGTTTTCTTATTATCTTAAAGAGACTTCATGTTACTATCAAACAAAAATATAAAACAAATAATGACATACGAACTGTCCTGTTATTCTGAATGTGTCAAAGTTTAGAACGGCACGGCACGAAATACAAACGTTTGACAGATAGGAACAATTTATATGGGAAAACTACTTATAAATAAATAAAAAATTAAAAAACAGTGGCCCAAATTGTGAATCTAAACCATCCTCGAATCCATTTGAATACACACAAAAAAATTCATTGAAATCTGTCCAGCCGTTAAGGAGGAGTTCAGTGACATACACACTCACAGAAGAATTATATATATTAAGATTATCTCTTTATCACGTAAAAAATGGGGCCAACAGCATTACATTACTTTTTTTTATCTTTTTCGTTTTTCTTATGTATTTAATGAGAAGTTCATGATGGAAAAGTGTTACATTTTATATTTTGGTGAGGCAAATTCTTGAAAATTTTAAGAAGCCCTAATAAAATTTTCTGATCTTACTGTCAAACATCTTTAACGTTTCACAAGTCAGTATTTTCGAGGCTTTAAAGGTTTAATAGTATCACCATCATTCACTGAATCTATACTTATACATAAAGCTGAAGAGTTTGTTTGTTTGAACGTGCTAATATCAGTAACTACTGGTTCGAATTGAAAAATTATTTTTGTGTGGAATAGTCCACAAGTAGTGTTATTGGGGCAGGCTATAGGCTATTTAACATCATGCTGTGACTAGCGGCCGCCCGCGACATCGTCCGCATGGACTTTGGTATTAGTCATAGCATTCCCCAATAAATAGACTATTCAACACAAAAAGAATTATCAATTCGAACCTGTAGTTCCTGAGATTAGCACGTTCAAACGTCCACGCAGACGAAGTCGCGGGCGGCCGCTATTTCTTTATAGATAAGTCGGTCCATTTTTCAATTTAGAAAATTATTTAGAAACACAAAGAGATGCTAACCTTTGAGCGAAAAAGCCTTCGCAAGAAAAATCAAGCATAAAAAATAAAAGTAGGGCGGATATAAAGTGATAAGTTATTATATTAAAGAAAGTTGAATGGACCAAGAGCCTGGGTTCTATGTTAAGTAAATTGTGAAATCAATTTAAACTCAAACAAAGGAAAAGATAAATGAAATATTATTTTTAAAATTTATACTTCGAAATATTATAACAGTAAACATTTTCTGTACGTTATGGTTATTCACGAAAATGGTTACATCAACATAAATTTAATAAGGTTAGTTCAAAGATATTCTTATGTCATCACAATAGTCATTGTTCACCGTGCAGTACTAAAGGGTTTTTACATTATCCTGAGTCATAATAATACTTGGCCGCAACCCTTTTTGCGTCCCACTGCTGGGCACGGGTCTCTCCTCATTATTGGGAAGGCCTGGAGCTTACTCCACCACGCTGCTCCAATGCGGGTTAGTGGCCAACCCGCTGTCGGATGTTTTCAAACCGCCCATAAGGCCTCCGACAAGGTTTAACGACTGTTATCTATTGACAACAACCGGGACCGACGGCTTAACGTTCTAACCCTAACTAACGTAACCCTCCGAAGCACGGAAACACGCATGTTTTTTTTTTGCCACTAGCGGTCACCCATCTCACACCCGACCGCGCCCGTTTGGCTTAGTTGCATAGATCGTTTGCGTTCTACGCTAACCGCCGGACCATGCGCGCTTCGCATAATAATACTTCACTGACGTAAAATAAAGAATAGTTAGCAGCAGAAAAATAATTGCTAATTTTAAATTTCTGAACAATGAGTTCACTAGACTTGCAGATTATTGAAGGAGCGTGGTAGAGATATAATTTTAAATGCTTTAATTCGAAAATTTATAGAAACTCTATCTAAAACTTTCCCAAAAATCTTGGGCTGCCTATTCATTGAAACAACCTGCGTCCAAAAGTCACGACAGCAAAATATTGGAACATTTAGTTCATAAATTAATGATATTTGCTTCCAATACACATTTTGCATGTAATCACAGAATTTATAGTACTTTCGTCGAATCAGTAGTAATGAACGTGTATTAATAGCAACGAGTACGTATGATAGCGATTCCAGTGCTCGTTAAGCTAGCCCATACATTGATGCCTGAAGAGCCATCCAATCAGCGGTATCGGATACATGTTGACCTGCAGTTCCGATTTACATTGTTACGATCCATGATGGTACTCTACTATACTATATATCGATATATACGTACTATCGATATTTCGTACCATTATCGGATGGTACTTGACTGTAATACTCGTATTGATCGACGATCATGTTTTGGACAACAGTTAAGAGATTGGGTAATTTAAATTAAGGGGATTGGGAATACTTAAGTTGTAAAGAGAATAAGGGACCGGTTAGTTTCGCTCATGTTTAAGATTACCTTCAACAGTTTTTTGATATCTTATTGTGTTTGAACCTGTCTATCTATACAAAAGAATGAAATTGGAATGTCTGTTTGTAATATTAAAATAACCGATTTTTATACATACATATGAATGTACTCGTTTATACGATACATTATCTAATATATAAAATTCTCGTGTCACAGTTTTCGTTGCCATACTCCTCCGAAACGGCTTGACCGATTCTCATGAAATTTTGTGAGCATATTGAGTAGGTCTGAGAATCGGCCAACATCTATTTTTCATCCCCCCCCCCCAAACTGATAAAGGTGGCCCACCCCGAACATTTAAGGGCGGTACGGAGTTCGCGGGCACAGCTAGTCTTATATATATAAAAATCTTGTGTCACAATGTATGTTGCCAATAAACTCCAAAACTACTGAACCAATTTCAATCAAATTTCACATGTACCCGTATTTTGGTCTAACTTACTGGATAAGATAGTTATCATCTCAATTATTTGCTTATGTCGTGAATGTAAACGAATATTTTTTTCAACCTTTTTTATGTCCCACTGCTGGACACAGGTCTCCTTCTCACAAGTGAGAGGGATTTAGGCCATAGTCCACCACGCTGGCCAAGTGCGGATTGGTAAACGAATAAAATGTATCAATTAATTGTAGCAAGTGTTTATTTACTGTTTAGTTTTATGAAGTTCTCATTGATGGCGGTGTGATTCATCGATAAAATTCTTCAGTATTGTTTGACATCTAGGTTGCAAATATACCCAATAGATGGCGCTGTGTTCTGTTTCTTAGAATATAAATTCTATTATTTTACCGGTCTATTATTTTACCGGAAGGGTTTTATTTCCTCAGTTGTCTGTCTGTTTGTTACGGCTGGTCTCTGAAATGGACTGATTTTGACGGGACTCACTAGCATGTAACTGATGTAATAACTTAAACTAAGTACTTTTACATTAGTAAAAATCTTAATATAAAGTCTACGCGGACAATGTCGCGGGCTGCCGTTAGTTTTTGCATATGTATACGAGTAATAAGAGCATAGTGCACCACAAAATGCGAAAATCTTAAGTCAAAAAAAAATTAATTACTTAAAACTAACCACTCCTTGGGTTTGTTGGTAAGTTCCTTCGTTGTACAGTATCATTCATAAATCAATCAAAATATTTAGATCAGATTGTGGGATGAGAAGCAAAAATATATTATTATCTTTATAATAAATCATTCCTGTAATTGAATCCTTCAGATATTCGGTTGAAGATTTCTGGATATTAGCGTATCAAAAGTCTTATGACATTATTTCTTAATGAACTGTGCAAAATATTCTTTACCTATCTTAAAATGTGGAATTCTTACCCGATAGGTAAGAGAACGGAATCGAGATCTGCGTAGAGGAAAAGCAATAAGTCGCTTTGAAAATGTGAGTTACGTAATAAAAAAGAAAACTCTGTGAAGCTAAGAAAACTCTGAGAATTGCAGACACATTTTCTGAAACCAGAAACACTAAAGACTTCTTTCCTTTCCTGAGCGTCTTATGACTCTGATCCCTTCTTTGAGGCTTTGTGGAAAAATAAATTCTTAACAACTCGTGTACCTAAGGCCTGAAGTATATCGGCCATCGCCGATTACGTTTATAGGGTTAAGGAGTCAATAAGGTATGGACCCTACGATAAATCTCATAATCCTTATAAATCTTTGCTTGTTGGAATTGTGGCCCGAACTTGAGATGAAACCCTCCGAACCCCCGAATAAGTTATAGCTTCCACCAGGAAGTCAAATAATAGTGTCCTAAGTTAGAAAGTTAGCCTATTAGCAAGAGTTGTACGAAATTGAAATGAAAAATATAATTAGTTATTAAACAAGGTTGTGAAAGGTCAAATAAAGAACATTTCTACTTTAGTACCTTTATGGTTTTCAAGTAAATCTATACTAATATTATAAAGAGGAAAGAATTGTATTTTTGTATGTTTGTAATGAATGAACTCAAAAACGACTGTTCTGATTTCATAAATTCTTTCACCATTAGAAAGCTACATTCACCTTGAGTAACATAGGCTAGTTTTTACCGCGGGAAAATGCTTTATTCCTATGTGAAAACCAGTAATAGGGTCAACGCGGTGGAAGCAACTGGCTAAACGCCTATGATTTTAATATAGCAATGAATCCTGAAATAGCACATAGGCTATTTTTAATCCTACGGGATACCATTAAACGGGTAAAGGCGGGCGAAGCCGCTGGCGGAATGTTAGTGTGTTATAAAACAATAATTTTTACTTTTATTTCTTTACAAAAAATACTACATCTACAAGCATAAGAAAAC
Organism: Pyrgus malvae; assembly: GCA_911387765.1. Lineage (NCBI taxonomy): Eukaryota > Metazoa > Arthropoda > Insecta > Lepidoptera > Hesperiidae > Pyrgus > Pyrgus malvae. Next base: position 6,752,012 of record OU426961.1, on the reverse strand, counting down.
CATGTAAGTATCAAGAATGGTTCATCAAAAGCATCGATAAGCTATTGTAATTGAACCGTGGAAGCATTATTTGAAAATAATAGAACGTACCCCACGACGTAATACTAAAAAATACCCAGCTATCTAAAAGATTAAGCGCTGGAGTCGTGATGAAAATTTGCAAGTTAGAAGGAAAGATAATTTGTTGAACGAACTCTCCGCGGATGAATTGCTCTGGAAGTCGTTGCCCGAGACAGGACAGTAATCAGCAAACAGATTGACAGAATGACAGAATACGCATTCATTCATAAAATCACGCCTATTTCCAATGATTGAAAACTTTGTACTTAAAGAAGTCATTTCTAAAGGTTACAATAAAAAAATACTTAAAAGACTGAAAAATATTGTTCTGACTTGTGTTTCATTTTCACGAATTGTCACGGGGTTTTTTTTAATTATATTTGTTGGACGTTATTTTCTACGTCCGTGCCCATTTAAATATAAGTAAGCATCAAAAGATAAGCTGTGGTAAACAGGCCAGACTCTCAAATAAGTTTTAGGGAATCTGTGTAATTAGACTATTTTGTAAAGAAGCGTACTCGTACTTTCCTTATGCGAAAAAAATGTAATTGTTCACTTTTTGAAGTCGGTTTTTTTTCGTTTAATTTTTTTTTCTTTTTCAGTTTCAAATTATGACAATTATATCTAAGATACTTATTGTTTAGAAATTTACTATCCATGTAAGTGCCACATCTTCAGAGCAAATCAGCAATTAAGCGCTGGAGTCGTGATAAATATTTACAAATTAGAACGCAACATAATGTTGCTGAACGAACGCTCCGCGGATAATTTTTTTTGAAGTCGTTGCCCGAGACAGGACAGCAATCAGCAAACAGATTCACAGAATACTCATTCATTCATAAAGGCACGCCTATTTCCAATTATTGACTTTTGACTTTGTCCTTAACGAAGTAATTTCTAAAGGTCCGTTTGAATTAAAACTAACTCAAAAGACTGAAAAAGAATTTCATTATCAATGGATCAGATTATAAATTTCTTTGAGCAATTGTAATTTTGAACACATATAAAACCATTCACCATAGTATTAAAAGCTCGACAAAAATAGTAAACAACCGCATACATTTTATTATGCGTCACGTTGTCCGCTATGGGCTCCTAAACCACAGAACCGATTTTAATCAAATTTGCACACCGTGCGCAGTTTGATCTAATTTGAAAGATAGGGTTGCTTATATTATATCTTAATTTATAGTCGCAGGCAAAAGTATAATCATATAAATTCAAATAATCCGAGCGAAGCCGGGCCTGATTGCTAGTTTACTATAAGTATTGAGACCAATACATGACGACCCGTGTGGCGTAATGGTTACCATGCCGAACCGCTGATCGGAGGGTCCTGGGTTCGATTCCCGGCGAGTCAGAAATTTGAATGATGAGTTTAAATTTCTGTTCTCGGTCTGGGTGTTTGTGTTTCTGTCTTTGTGTGTATCCATGGTACCCACAACACAGGGTATATCTACCCTACTGTGAGGCTATGAGTGTGAAGCGTTAATGAAGCATTAATACTGGTACCAAAACGTTGTTTTTACGTGTCACAGAAGTTGAGTCAACACTTAAATGTATTTAAAAATGGAAAGAAAACAGTTCACTCATTCCAACATTTCATCGTCCCTTCCTGGACGGGTTTTTATAATGGCCATTACTTTAAAATACTGCCCGAATGCATTGTGAAGCATAACAGTAACTTAGTAGCACTTGGTAGTTACTAAACTTTTTACCGCTGTATTAAATGCAATGCATAAAAGGATGATGAAGACTGACTTTCAGCACAAATCCTTAGTGAAAAAGTTGAAAATAGTACCGTTAAATATGCTTTGAAGAATTTTTGAGGCAAGCATTTTTGGAAATTTCGTAACAAGAGCGTGGAATTATCGAAGGAGTGTTTATTATAAATCATGCCTTGTTGACTTGCCTCACGCTAACCGATTGTTTACAACGCCTATCGAAGATAGAGCATACCGTTGCTGTTATATCGAAAATAGCATTGTTAAATTTAACTATGGGGTGAATGGAAAAATGTTGTAAATCCAACTGTTATACAGACAGCTTTAATTAAATTCTCTGCCGTCCGGTGCATGAATGGTAGCATTTTAAATTCGTTTTGTTGGTCTTATCGGCTCGACGTGAGAGGCATGTTATTTATGGAGTTCATCTTTATCTGCAATGTCAATTTGTATTAGTCATTTAGCTTTTGTATTGGTATTTAACTACGGGCACAAGTACTTATTCATTATTATAATTCGTCGTTATAGCGTTTCGTTATCGTTCGTCGTAGCGTTTATTGTAAGTGCTTCTTCGGTTTAATCTTCATAGAGTAATATATTTGCAAAAATATTACTAGTAGGTAGTTTCTAGAAGCAGTCTAATTATGAATTTAGTTCTAAAATTAAATTATTTATGTAGATGTGTCTAGTTTTCTTCTTTATTTCTCCTTTAAATATTTCTAAGTACGATTACAATAACATACTTCTTACATTTTTTTAAACAAAAATAGCAATACTAACTTTTGCAACGAACTCCTCTTTTCTGATTGACTCTCTACTGCGCTTTTCGCAAAACTTCCTGTTGATAAACTACCAATTACTACAATCTAATTAGGTTAATCAAATATTGTGGCCGCAGAGTTTTAATCACGCTACACAAATATTCCTACTAAGTACACTGCCTATTTGCAGACCCTTGTTAAGTGTTTCCTCGAGTACATTAAACGCTAATTTGAACCCGACCCAAAACGTTCGTGACGTCAGCTTTTCACATAAAACTTTCAGAGTCCTCGCTGAGACGGTAACTAAAATTACCATTATACATTACAGGATGCATGCTGAGTGTTATATCATACCAAGTGATTAACATAACAATGTAATCTGCATTTTTGAAGTACAAGATGTTAAAATTACGGCCAAGGGACGCTGCTGTGCCTGTGTTCTAGCTACTTTTACTTGGAGATATTGCATGTGTTTTGAAGCTGCATCGCGTTTTTGGCAGCTTAGTCGCGGCTTCGGAATCGCGAATTTGTGCCTACTTCAACTCAAACACGGTAGCAGAATCGCGGGTTTTAGCGTTTTCAAGTATGCACGGTGCACCGTTCTAGGTTTAGAGACTAAATCAAAATGTTACATATCCAAACTATATATACAGAGTTAACATTAATAAATAAATATATAACGTTTCACTCTCATAGTCCCACAGTAGTGTAGATAATACCCTGTGTCGCGTGTACCATGGACACACACAAAGACAGAAACACAAACACCCAGACCGAGAACAGAAATTTAAACTCATCATTCAAATTTCTATATCTCCGGGAATCGAACCCTTCGGTTGGCAGTCCAACATGGTAACCATTACGCCACGCAGGTCGGCATAGCTTGAAACTTTTTTATTTAAGTACATGATAGTTTATATAATACATTTTACGTTAAGCTTTATCAATCAATCTGGAGCTATCATATCAGTGTTACAAGGAATAGTTTAACCTTTATTACCTTATATTAGGAAAATTCTACTTCATCCTGTCATTAGTGTAATTTTAAAGCATTATTTTCCTATTAATATACAAAGATCTGCACTTACAATCATTCGGGAATGTCCGCAGCGATCTCGGGATATGAAGGGTCCTAGAATTTAATCCGAAATTCCGAATAGGTATTGAATATTGCTGAGTGAGCTGTCACATAATAAATCAAACTAATGATCAACTTTTGGATCCGCCCTGATATTAATAGGTCAAGAATCAATTTATAGTATTGACCTAATTATATAAAGTGTATGATTGACCTTATTATACTTATGAGGTAAATTATTACTTTTTCAATCATGCAGTAGCAAATTTTAAATAATATTTTACAGTTCATTTTTAATCAATCTTTACTCAACCCTGATAAAAAAAATTTCAACCTTTTTTTTATGTCCCACTTGCTGGGCACAGGTCTCCTTCTCACAAGTGAGAGGGATTTAGGCCATAGTCCACCACGCTGGCCAAGTGCGGATTGATGGACGTCATGCTATCGAGAAATTATGAATTTCTCTCAAGCATGCACGGTGATGGAGAACATCGTCATGAATTAAATATCACGATATTTTCCATCACCGTGGAGCAGCGATAAATGCGCACATTACACTTTGTCAGAGGTGCGCGCCGAGGATTTGAACCCGGGATCGGTCGCGGTTTTTTACCACTCAGCCATCGCTGCGCCAACCCTGATATTAATAGGTCAATAATCAATTTATTATTGACCCAATTATATGAAGAATATTATTGACCTTTTTATATGAGGTAAGTATATATTATTTATATCATTATTTTATATAATATGCATTCATGCGGTTTCGAATTTTGAATAATATTTTACTGTTTGTTGTTACTTTTTAGGGTTCCCGTACCCGAAGGGTGCTAATGGGACCCTAATACTAAGCCTCCGCTGCCTGTCCGTCCATCTGTCTGTCATCAGAAGGCTGTATCTCATGAACCGTGAATGCTAAACATTCGAAATTTGATGTATGTATAATAACGATGATGTATTTCTGTTGCCGCTAAAACAACAATGACTAAAAAGTAGAATAGGTAAAATAAATATTTATTGGGGCTCCCATACAATAAACGTGAGTCCGACTCGCACTTTGCCGGTTTTTTTACTGATCTTCACTCAAATACCTGCTCATAATTGTTAGATCCATAGATAGGACCTATGCACCTAACAATTATGTACAAGTTAATTTTTATACATTCGGTACAATGAAGTACATTCTCTCTCAATGAGCTGCATTTCACGCCACAATGATTAAAACAATGAATTATTTTCTAGTAACAAATTACGATTCATTCGCGGTTCAAGTAAATAAGAAATTTCCCCTGAATTCGTATCACATATCCGGTGATTCAAAAGAAAACAATGTCTTTCTAATTTGTTGGATGTTGGATTATTATTGAACAAAATATATTATTAGCTTTATATTCACTTCACTATTGTTTTTCTATATTTAAATATTAATGTTATATGATTATATCGAAGTTATTTGATGTTCTTTAAAATATTATATTAAAAATTCCTTAATAATACTGATTTGGCATTTATACTAGCAATTTGGTACCTATTCTATCAGAAACATCACACACTCATAGCCCCACAGTAAGGTAATCAATACCCTGTGTCGTGCGTACCATGGACACATACAAAGACAGGAACACAAACACCCAGACCGAGAATTTAAACTCATCATTCAAATTTCTGTTACGTCGCGAATCGAACCCGGGACCCCTCCATTGGCAGTCCGGCACCATTGCGCCACGCGTGTCGTCGCAGAACTGATAAATGAAATTACTGCACTGCACGAATTGCAGACATCCTTAAATTCGCTTGATTTTCTAAAATTCGAGGGCAACGGATCAGATTGGATTCTCGGATTCTCCTAAAACTATAAAACAATTTCTCATTCAATTCATTTCAATTCTCTGTTTTCAATATTTTACATCTGCAACGAATGCACAAACTTAAAAATAATGCGTGAATAGTAACGTGAAGAAATTCTTTGAGCTTTACACTATAGAATCATATTAGATATCTAAGTATATGCATTCACTTCAGTATTGTTTTTCTATATTTGAATATTAATGTTATGGTTCCAGTAAAAGATGGTACGGCAGTGTTTGCTTTGCGCTCGACTTGGCGGGGCACTCCCGTGCCCCCAGATATGATTATAATATTATCGAAGTTACTTTAAGATATTATTTTAAAAATTCCTTAATAAAACTGATTTGGCATTTATACTAGCAATTTGGTACCTATTCGATCAGCAGTCCTTACTCAGAAACTGATAAATGAAAATAATGACGATGAAGAAACTGATAAATGAAAATACTACACCAATTACACGAATTGCAGACATTCTTAAATTCGCTTGATTTTCTAAAATTCGAGGGTCAACGGATCAGTTTGGATTCTCGGATTCTCCTAAAACTATAAAACAATTTCTCATTCAATTCATTTCAATTCTCTGTTTTCAATATTTTACATCTGCTACGAATGCACAATGTTAAGAATAATGCGTGAATAGTAACGTGAAGAAATTCTTTGAGCTTTACACTATGGAATCATATTAGACCTGGATATAAGTACATATTTGCATTTTTCTTAAATGACATGGAAATCATTATGTACAAAACGTGCCTGCTTCCCCTTCCGAACGATAAAACCTGACTGCAACCCTTTTTGCGTCCCACTGCTGGACACGGGTCTCTCCTCCTTATTGGGGAGGCCTGGAGCTTACTCCACCACGCTGCTCCAATGCGGGTTGGTGGAGATACGCGGTGATACACTAGCGGTCACCCATCTCACACCCGACCGCGCCCGTTTGGATTACCTGCGTAGATCGCTTGCGTTCTACGCTCGCCGCCGGGCCATGCGCGCTTCATCAAAATTTCTACCTATCACCTACAAAATACTTACATACTGCCCATACTCTAAGGCACGGGTAACACGGGTACCGTGCCTTACTTTCAGAATCTCTCATCTAATTATCTTAGATTGCGAGTATCACGAGGTTTACATTTTGTTCTTTGTTAGTTTGTTTGTTGTCTGCATAAAAGATATCATTGTGAAGTACAAAGCCATGTTAATAGCTCTGGTTAATTGGTGCTTCAACCAATTTGATCCTCGATCTAAAAGCTTAACGTTGTTATCCTAACATTCATATTTTTTAACGACTGTCCTTGTAAATTCAAATTTACATAACTTTTTTCAGTTATATTTCGTCGAATAGGCTTGTTGTGAACATTAAAAATGGAAAACTGAAAGGAGTTACGGTTGAGGTATTAAACAATAGGCAGTCTTCGTTGAAATATAACTAACAAGCCTTCCGCCGCTTCGCCCGCGTGGACTCGTTTTATAGATTCCCGTAGAATAAAAACATCCTATGCCCTTTCCCAAGGTCCACTTTATCTGTGTTCCAAATTTCATTAAAATTGGTTCAGTGATTTAATCGGGAAAGCGTAGCAGACAGACAGACAGACAGAGTTACTTTCGAATTTATAATTGTAGAGATGTAAAGAAATGTTTGACATGGACGTGTTGTAAGACACGTTAGTAATTATAATAGACTACTAATTCACTGTTCGAATAATTAAACCAATGCATACAAAGATAATAGGAGACAATGAAACACCAATAATAAACTACTGAACCAATTTCAATGAAATTTGGAACACAGATAGAATGGACCTTGGGAAAGGACAAAGGCTGGTTTTTATCTTACGGGAACCTATAAAACGGGCCCACGCGGGCGAAGTCGCTGGTGGAAGGCTAGTATGCTTATAAACGTAGGTTACTATTGGTTTTGTGCATAGGTGCACTTATTTACACTTTTTTTTATGTCCCACTGCTGGGCACAGGTCTCCTTCTCACAAGTGAGAGGGATTTAAGCCGTAGTCCACCACGCTGGCCAAGTGCGGATTGGTGGACGTCATGCTTTCGAGAAATTATGAATTTTTCTCAAGCATGCACGGCGATGGAGAACATCGTAATCAATTAAATATCACGATATTTTCCATCACCGTGGAGCAGCGATAAATGCGCACATTACAAATTTCTTTGTCAGAGAAGCGCGCCGAGAGAGAGATGTATGTAAGTAGAAATTAAAGTATAACAAGAAATCGATGAAAGCCAAACTTCTCATTACCAAGTACGCTTGCATCGATGATTTCCTCAGTTTAAAAACTCTCAGAAAAGAAAAAATAAATACTCTTTTTTTCTTTGAGTCCTTTCAACGAATTGTAAATCGAGTTGTTCAACGTTCTGGTAACTGTGTAAGCGAAGAAAATGAAAACGCAGCACGACTGTAACGATTTAACTTGGTTTTATTTGAGAACTCTAAGCGCTAGACCGCTTTGTCAACAGAAGTTCGCCAAAATGACTGCAAAATCTTGTCCGTTCCGCAAGTTTGTTGGCCAGTTTCATAACAATTTGGTAGTAAACTTAAACAAATCAGTGGTTACTGGCTAGAGTGTATGAAATTTATCAATGTGATTGTTGTTCCAAAATTGTCAAACTCAAGTTGAATCAATCTTGTGCTGGATCTTGCTCTTTGGAAATTTTGCTAGTAGGTCTCCTTAAATTAGGGATTTGCCGTACTTCTACTCATTTTTTAATTTATTTTAATGAAAAAATAATCCTAAAAATAACTGTAGTCCCTTTGTTTTAAATTTCATAAGTAGGAAACAAACCCAAAAATTATAAATTTTCTCATGAAATTCCCACTCGGTCGAAATATACGATTAAATTGGTATATCTTTTTTCCAAGTACAGTATCATTCACTGTTCGAATAATTAAACCAATGCATACAAAGATAATAGGAGACAATGAAACACCAATAATAAACTACTGAACCAATTTCAATGAAATTTGGAACACAGATAGAATGGACCTTGGGAAAGGACATAGGCTGGTTTTTATCCTACGGGAACCTATAAAACGGGCCCACGCGGGCGAAGTCGCTGGTGGAAGGCTAGTATGCTTATAAACGTAGGTTACTATTGGTTTTGTGCATAGGTGCACTTATTTACACTTTTTTTTCAACCTTTTTTTTATGTCCCACTGCTGGGCACAGGTCTCTTTCTCACAAGTGAGAGGGATTTAAGCCGTAGTCCACCACGCTGGCCAAGTGCGGATTGGTGGACGTCATGCTTGCGAGAAATTATGAATTTTTCTCAAGCATGCACGGCGATGGAGAACATCGTAATCAATTAAATATCACGATATTTTCCATCACCGTGGAGCAGCGATAAATGCGCACATTACAAATTTATTTGTCAGAGGTGCGCGCCGAGGATTTGAACCCGGGATCGGTCGCGTAGAAGGCCGCGGCTTTTACCATTCGGCCATCGCTGCTTCATTTCATTTACACTTACATATAACATACATATTTTTTAAACACTTTAGTCCATGGTCATTCTATTGTTCCCGTCTCTGACTGTAAATTCAATTTTACAATATGCAAACAAGCATACTATGAATAACGGAGTATTATAGATAAAAACTATGAATGTAAAATTCTATTTACTAAAGTGAGATGAGGTAAATGGAGTCATTTGTGTACAATATTAGCTTTGCCATGCTAGTTGGCAGGAACTTACACCCATGTTTGTTGAGCAAAACACACAAGCGCAACCCACAGAGCATTCATTAAGTTTAACTTAAATAATCTGCTGTGTAAAATTAAGTTCTATTTCCAGGGATTTCAGTTAAATATTGCTGTTTTTACTAATGAGAAGTTCCTCCTTTTTCCATTATATTGGGAAGTTCTGAATGGTTATATAATTCATTTGAGAGCGACAATTATTCTTATCTGCGGACTGATATAGTGTAATAAGAATTCATTAATAACTTGGTTATCTAAACATTACGTACGTAATAACATTCAAATTATTTACATCAAACTTTGGATCAATGACATTTTCCCTAAAATATTATTGCTTATGATGGCACGTTGCATGTCACGTCTAGCATGTCGTACGTTCGTAGATAGCAGTCTAAAAAGCTACCTGCAGATCATTGGATTTGCCCCATACTGCGTTGGAGAAATAGGTACCTATAGTGGAGTAATATCTAGGTCGTCCAAATTACGAATTACCTGTGGAAAATAGTGGAATATTGTTCTGTATTTCGGTGAAAACTAGCTGTTTCTGGTCAAACTTACAGGGTGTACATCAGTCAAATCTAACCTACTTTAATATTTTACATTTTTAAATAATATAAATTGTTATAGGTATCCAATAAAGCAAAAAAATAGAGTTAAATACTTGTTCATAATGTTTTTTTGTTCCCAAAAATACATATTTGGATTTTGCATAGAACTTGGCACTCATTTAGATCTCAATGCTTTTTGCGGCGAAGCCCACAGCCAAGCATAATTTTTGTACTGAACTTGGCTCTCCTTTTTTACATTTATGTTTTTGGTGGGATATCATTACTTTTTGTAAAGAAAACTAGGTAGGTATTGAGATTTAATGTTTTTTCTTGCGGTTCCGCTGCGTGGTTTTCTTTTTTATGTTATTTTCTAAATTCTCTTGAATGTTAGAGATATTAGTGCGCATTATACAATATAGGTAATGCGCATATATTGGGATAGTTTCAAATATCTTCTTGTAACGGTTCCAACGCTACAAATAAAACACTTTTTTTATGGCGAACCCCCTCCTACTTTTTAACTTTTTTATTTTTAGATTTTTTCCTTACGCTTACACATGATTACCGAGCTGGATGCCAAATTTCACCCTTCTAGGTCCTCTGGAAGTAGGTAAGGTTTAGGTACTATATGTCTGGCTAGCCAGTTCCTTTGCTTGAACTTGGCTTGACACGCTGCCGCGTGTCTAGATTAACGATTCGCAATTTTTCCTTTATCTGTGCTATTTATTAAGAATTTATTATTTATTTAATTTATTATTAAGACGTTGCTTCGTTTAAAAAATTTAAAGATTCTGAGTTCATGGGAAGTACCCTGTAGGGTTTGATTCCCATGCGAGTGTCGAAAATTTGTGGCATAAACTGCTGTATCTTTTGATTGCGCTGGCTTAGAAGTTTGATTTTTTCACAGCTCCAATTGACAGTAGACCTGAGTTTTTGATATAAATTCCAGCTTGACACCTCCGCGCGTTCTTGAGAAAAAGGGTCTTGACTACTCTTGACAGACAGACGGACAGATAGCAAAGTGATCCTATGAGGGTTCCGCTTTTTTCCTTTCGAGGTACGGAACGCTAAAAAGTAGCAAAGCTTAAGCTGTATTTACTCGTTTTAGTAACATTTTACATGGAAAATGTTTTTTGGTGGCATCCGTTTTTTGAGTTTATCGCAAATTGACAGAAACGGTCAAGAAATGTATGTAAGTACAAATACGAAGGTTAGGAAGTAAAGTGGTTTAGGAAGATTACGCCCTAATAAGCGCGTGCCTATTATTTAGGTCCTTTGATATAAATATAGGTAGTATACTTAATTGTATAGATAGACATAGACATAATATAATCATGTTGCAGAGAGCGATGGAGAGAGATATGCTTGGTATTTCTCTATGCAACAGAATCCGTAACGATGAAATCCGTAGACGAACGAAGCAAGCGAAGCAGCTTTGCAAGCTGAAGTGGCAATGGGCATGCCATATAGTTAGGAGGACCGACAACCGATGAAGAAAGGTCCTCGAATGGCGACCACGTCTCGGCAAACTGTGCTAGGCCGCCCTCCAACCGAGTGGACTGATGACCTAAAGAGGACAGCGGGAAGCCGCTGGAGTCAGAAGGCGCAGAACCGGGAGGAGTGGTGAACGTTAGGGGAGGCTTACGTCCAGCAGTGGATGAAAGGCTGAAACGATGATGATGAATCATTTTGCATTCAGGGTCCAAAGGCAAGCTCGACAATCCTGGCTGCACCGGTTTTTTTTCTTTGTGAAAATTTTCAATTGCTGGCGATACTTCATGAGGCCACTATCATCCTCCGGCCAGAGCAATAGTACACGACCCTAGACAAGACTCAAGACTCTACTTTCAAGTTGGATTATAATTTATAAATGTCCATGGATCGAAGTTACTACCTCTTAACACCACGTTGCCTCTAAATTCATCGATAAGTGCATATCTAGGTACGTCACTAAAAATATTTTAACTATATTTTAATAATAGTAAATCGATTTAACCCTCTAGTTGGATATTAATGTCGAAGGTAAAGGTATTAAACAGCTTCACAATAATTCTACCGGAAGAATTAAACTTCTTAGTTAGTGTAATATTCTTGTAGGACTTACCTTTTTTGGTGATCCAAAATTTTTCAATTCTTGCACACCTTTAGGCCTTCATAACACGAATAATAAGTTCGGAGCGCATCATTTCCAAATATTTTCAACAAACAGAAATGTTTATACAGTTGTTTCTTTCATTGGTTGTTATCACAGAAGTAAATAAATTATAAAATAACGTCGCAAGTACTTGCTAAACTTTTTTCGTGGACTATACGAAAGAATCCCACAACATCTGCTACTGAAAGCCGGCTTTTCGAATGGTCACGGTATCATGCCGGGTTCCGTCCGCGCCTGCGTCTTTCCGACGAGCCTCAAGTCAACTCTATTCTGTCTCAAATCTCTACAACTTCCCGCCAAACGATGCATATAATCCGACTAAATTTAATGATATTTGTGCACCATACCCTTCACAGCTGCTTTTGACATACACAATTTGTTTGGGATATACTACTTTCATTGATAAATTCAGTATTATGATGATAAGTATGAAAGCATGGAATTTTCTATGGACTCTATATATGAATGAAGCTTGCTCTACATTTTGTACGTACTATATTACGATATTAGTGACATCTGTTACCTACGCAGCACAACATTCACTTCACTCCTTAATAATAAAATACTAGCTGTATTCCACAGATGGCGCTCATAATGATATTGTTTTTGTCACATACATAATTCAAAAATTATTATTTTTAATGCTTTATGTTTATTGATTTTAAACTACTTTTTATCAAAAATACCTTGTTATAATAAATGATTATGAAGAATAACGTTACTTTTTCGACTTATTTTAAAATACATAATTATGATTATTTATACAATCTGTGCACAATTTCATAATACAGATCACAAAATACAAATGTGAAATAAATTCAAATATGACATGACATAATATGAAAGTGCCATCAAATCAAAGTTGCCATCCTAACTTTTTTGCCCTTGTTTAGGAAGGGAAATTCTATCGGAGTTTTTAATGAATCCTTATACCTACATAAGTTTATAGCTTGACCCTTTAGAGTAGGAATTAAATATTAAGGAACTAAATTTTGTAATAAATGACAATTGAAAAATTATGACAAACTTCAGTCAAACTATCAAAACAAAATATTGTTTTGTGATTTTTTTTGCTATTTTCGGTAGATTAAACGTTGGAAATGGTGGATATTTATTAAAACGCATTAAAGATGTAAAGAGTGGTACAATAGAAGCTGTTAAGTACAATATTTTTTTGAGATGTTTGGAGGAACATTATAAAACTACTTACTGATTTGGGAGATCTCTACAAGATAAAATTGCTGGTACGACAGGTATTTATTCATTCTAATTTTATATAAAACTTATGTTTACGATAAATATTACAGTTGTCGTCAGTTTGGCATTTAGTATAGACCATATAGTCGACATTAATTGCGGATTTAACATAACTATAAAGATTATGTTTACATAATGGAAAGTTGAAAGAACTTTGACAAGGTGACTTTGTATACAGTGACTGAAATGTTTGATGATTGATCGTTATGCGCTACTACTCTACTTTAATGCTTTTTTTATTACAGGTAAATTTAAAAGTAATGTCCGACGCATAATAATCGCATTGATCCTGAAAAGTAAAATATTTGTGTTGAATACATCAAGAAAATAGAACAACATAACTGTAACAGGAGAACGCTTTGATAATATGCATATACTTATAGACAGATTAGTAATCCGTGTTGGAGAAGATAATAAATAATAATAAACGTTACACACTCATAGCCCCACAGTAAGGTAATTGTATTGGAAATATCATATAGTTTTTAGAAAACATATTGTAATTTAAAACTAAAAATAAAGATGTTTTACATTTCTCAGGATAGTTTTTTTAATGAATATTAGATTGAATTGACATTAAACTGATCTGAAAGAATTAGGAAATAGGCAAGTTTTTCTATATTTGGACATCACGAATTTAAATAATTCAGTTTAAGTTTTAACAAGAGAACAGTCTAACTTTCAACTCCGTTATTAATAAGTATCTTACCACCTATTCGAATCTTCAAAAAATACTTGAATTATCAAAATCATTTATGTCATAGTATAAATAATACCGTATGAACGATAGTGGCTCCCTCATTTATTACCTACACTTTCTCATCAAGCTATACACATGTAATGCTCGAACGGAGCTTACGTTTTAATTACGTGTTCCGAACGTAAGGTTATCAATAAGTCCGCATCTTGTAACGATTCAGAAATTACTTGAGGGCATAAATGTGAAATCCATACTTATATTTTTTTACCATCCGAGGTTACCATCTGTGCATTACTCTTCATAACCCATTTTGTATCACATTACACGTTCTTTATAGTAATAATATTTTTAATAGTATATTATTATAATTTTTACGGCTTCAAACCACCACCAACGCTATTCAGGATGTCCCCAAAATATGTACAAAAGAAATAAATTTGTAATTTTAACCATTTCAGGAGCCTTTTTGTATCTTTTCTGGCCCTTTACTGTAAAAAAAAAGGTTTTTCTAAATAAATTATATTATAATTCTATATTTTTTTGGAAAAAAGATAATAGATCAAATTTGGGAAATGGGTTCTACTAGCTTTTTATTTCAGTAATTGTAATAGGTGGTTTCTTTCTCAATTTTTAATAATGAAAAAAACAATGATTTTATTGGGGAAATCATAATACGATATGGCAGCTTAGTGATTACATACTCTCTGGTTCCTTCCGAAAATAATCGATTATTTATTAATCGATTAATCATTATTGGATTATTCGAAGACCCATTATTTGATTTAAAAAATTAAACAAGAAAGACAAAATAGCCAAAAGAGCTAAAATAAAGGGGTCATTACTATCAGAAAAGCTCAAAATACAGGGACAGAGATAATAACTTTAATTAATTCATTAGAAATATAAAATCCGTGATAGGGACAGACTAACTAATGTAAATGCCCACAAAGAGAATTGGATGTTGCTATTTTTTCCTTTTAGCAAAATAGTGCCAACTGTTTCATGCCTGCACTAATTTTGAACGGTATAAGTATATGTATAAAAATATAATAAAATTTTGTATAAAGTTATTACCTTAAATCTAAGATATCTAATAGACATACGTTTTTTTTTTACCTTTTTTTATGTACCCACTACTGGGCACAGGTCTCCTCTCATAAGTTAGAGGGATACAAGCCATAGTCCACCACGCTGTCCAAGTGCGGATTGGTGGACGTCATGCTTTCGAGAAATTATGAATTTCTCTCAGGCATGCACGGCGATGGAGAACATCGTAATTAATTAAAAAAATTCTTTGTCAGTGGTGCGCGCCGAGGATTTCAACCTGGGGTCGGTAGCGTAGAACGAAGACCGCGGTTATTTACCACTCGGCCATCGCTTACATACTACTTACATAGACATACGTTAGTCTCCTTTATTTTTTTTCTGACCAGATGCTTATAATACGGTCAACTAAAATTATTGTTAGTAAATATTATTATTATTCTCAGAACATAGGTTCATATGATCGATCATCTAATTAATGATTCGATATGTAACATCGATTCTTTTTCGACTAATTGAATTATGCACATCCCTAGTTTTCCTTTTTTTATCTCTAAAAAAACTGAAAATTAAAAAAAATATTTCAATGAATCACACACAATCTTTTAAGCTTCCAAATCTTCCAATTTGTTTTATTCAAGTACTCTGTCTCCGTGTTTTTTGTGATTAGGCTGCAACAAATTTTCAACATAGAATGTTTCGACCGATATCTAAGATCGGTCGCAAGTTAACTGATGAAAGGAAATCTAAGGAATTTGTCAGGAATAAAGTGGTTCGGCTCGCTTCTATTCTGAAACCGGCTGACAAAATAAAATTGTATAACAAGGAGAACAAAGAGTTATTCGGCCCGTTGTTGGAAACTAGTAAGCAAAAGAAAAGTCGTCTAGTGAAGGAGGGTGAGTGTGAATCTGTGTACGGGTCTTGTACGGAATATAAGGCTTCGGCAACCTTGTCAGTGTCACTATGCAACTTTCATTATCGGACTTCCTAGATCTTAAACCACAAACAGATGTAGTGGAGTTTCATAGTGCGTTCCAACATAATCAATACTAGTATTTACCTACTTTGTTTTTCATTGCGTATTTAGATCTATACTACGTTACACCGTGCCAATAGAGAATCATATGACTGACACATTTAGCGCCGTGTGATTGTACTTCCACGCGTATTAAAACATTCCTCGCAATATAGCTTTATCTGTCGTTTGCAGCTAAAAATAGCCAAACGTCGCATCAAAACAACGAGTCGACCGCGAGTGCGAACAGTGAAAGTACGCAAAAATTCGTTCGTCCAAGGCATGAAGTCGTAATCCGATACGCAAGTAATCCTGTGGCTGTTATAGACGTTTTTAAGTCCAAAATGTGGCAGGGTGCACGGACTACGTTGAACTTTGCTGGGGTTCTCTTGAACAACACAGCTGTGAGGGGACTCAAGGGCGTTTCGGTGCAAAACGCCGCGCGAAGCTCCCCCGCGCAGCCAGGGTATGCCAGTGAGGATAAAATCATCCAAATAAAACACCACCAGAATGACTTCACCCAACAATACCCTTCAGTCACCCTGATTCTGAACAAAACAATGTCAGATGAGACCAGAGCAATCCTGGAAAAATGGAAGCAAGATAGAATAGCGGAAATGGGCTTGGAGGAATTCAACAGATATTATGAAGGTATGTACTTTATTAATTTTCTAAAAGAGAATTAAAATCATTGTTCTTTTACAAAATGTCTTCGAAATTCTATGTTGTTATAGCAGTTTCTTAACCACATTAAAATTTACATATATTTGGAGGTTTATTGCATAGCAGTTAATGTTTTATCTTAATCATAAATTATACTTAATGATGTTTGCTTCAAGAAAAACAAATATTGTCTTCAGTGAACAATAACAAACTATGATGATGTGTGGTATATTAACACAATAGTGTTAACTTTTCTTGGTCATGTAAATCACAGTACCTGGATGGGCAAGCATTACTCAGATAAAAACAATAAAATTTTCATAGACACATTGGTTTACTTAACAATGCGATCTATTTCAGCTCCCAATTATAAAAAAAATAGAATTATATATACTTGCCGACAGATGTCAGGAACAATCATATTTTTAAGTTTATGTTTAATTTGAAAAGATGGATTAAACAGTATTTTCAAAAAATTCAACCTAGCAAGATCAATTTATTGCCCCCTAAAACCTCTTCATACTAAATTTCATGCAAATCGAAGAAACTGTTTCAGAGATTCAAATTATTAATATATTTGGGTATATTATATACAAAATTAAAAATGAAGCAAATCAGTTCATCGTTTAAAATGGGTCTCTCGACACAATCGGGGAGACCTGAAGCTTTCTTCGCTGCCCTGCTCCAAATGTTGATTGGTTGAAATTAATCCTATGAAATATTCAAATGGTATGGCATACTATGATAGAAATGTATTGCCATAAACACACATAGTACAAATAAAACTATCAAAACAACATCAATGTCAAACCATTTACTTTTAAGGTGACCTTACTATTAAAGATCACTTATTCAATACAAGGCTAACCAATTCATAGTTAGAGTGCAAATTGAGGAATGATACTAGGTAGCTTTCTTTAAGTATGTAGGAAGTATGAAACTGAATTTATAAGTGATCAGCTTTATTTCCGACATGTATACAAAAAACAGGAACTAAATATTAAAAACTACATACATAAAAACTGGCTCTTTAATTTGGAAATTAAATAAGTGTGACAATATTTTCTGCTAGTTGAATATGTGGATAAAAAAAATTAAACTCTTGTGTTTCACAAGAATGCACTCATGATCTGTTAAATCTGGCTGTAGCCCACGTCATACTACTGAGGGGTCTATCCCCATTATTGGGGAGGCTTAGAGCTTACTCCACCACGTTGTTCTAATGGTACCTAGAGACAGTTATCTATAGCCAGGACTTAATATTATAGTAAAGAAATAAATTAATATTTCATATTGATAGCCACACAGTAGAATTGATATACCAATTTTCGTGGGTACTGTAGAAATACACAGAAACTAAAACGCATTTCAATTGTTGCTTCGCCTGGAATCTGAGTGCCCAATTGCATGTTCCACATTGTTACAATAGTGCTACATGGTTCATATTCACATTTAAAAATATTCTGTGGTCCTCTGCCACAGCTTTGAGCACTAAAATGTGAAACTGAAAAAGGGGCACCAAAGCATTCCACGAGAGATGCTCACTTCCATCAGGAGGCTTGCGAAGGTCCACTGAGAATAGAATATAATACTAATTTAGTGCAACTTACAATATGGGGGAAAACACATTGTATTATGTAAATTAGGATTATTAGTTATGCTAATTTTTTTGTTTGTATATGGCTGCAACCCTTTTTAAGTCCCACTGCTGGGCACGGGTCTCTCCCCATTATTGGGGAGGCCTGGAGCTTACTCCACCACGCTGCTCTAATGCGGGTTGGTGGAAATGCAGGTTAGTGGCCAACCCGCTTGTCGGATGTTTTCAAATCGCCCGCCCATAATGGCCTCCGACAAGTTTGTATATAAACAGTGGTAAATGTATACAATACATGTGCAGGATATGAAATTGGATCTTTGACCACAATATTGAAACAGAGACATTGTCATAAGTTCATAACCATAATACAGAACACAGGCTTCATGTAAAAATACTATTATTATGTCTGATAATTCGTTCTTGAAGCTAAATGTTTGAAACCAAACATTCATACTCTGTAGATATAACACATTAAGTTGTAGGTGGTAGAACTATTATGGTTCGCCTGGGGAAGTACCACCGCTGCACCCACTTCTGCAGTGAAACAATTCTATTGTGTGTCAGAAAGGTGCAGTTGCCGGCCACACTTACATGAGGCAACCACCATCCTCCGGAGTAGCAGCGCAACTGCATACGATCTCAGACAAGACTTACCTATGCTTGCTTGAGGTTGTGTGCAAATGTCCATGGGCTGCAGCAACCAATTAACACCACATGGTCTGCATGCTCGTCTTCAAGTCCGTTCAAATAAAAACAAATTAACATGATTTCATAGTTCTAGGAGCTGTAAACATATTTTATAATATACCTGAATGTTTACTTGGACTTGGATATTTAGTGAATATTATTTGGTATGTTATTGAAAAGCGAGTTGTAATTTAATACATTATTTTGTTTCATCTTGCTGTCTCTGACACAAACGTGCAGAATATTGGGCAAAACACAATAAATCTCTGTAAAGTCATGGTGGATACATGTTCCCAGCAGTGAGATATAAAAAAGGGTGGAAAAATGATATTGAAAATTATTATTATATTTCATACTCAATATGTGTTAGGTAACTGGATATAATGTTTGTAAACAGAGTATGCATTACCTCATCTGAGATCTAATAAGATTTGTTTAACTAGATTGAAGTTCAGGGTTAGGAGTGACGTTGCTGTGTTTTATCACCATTAATCCCCAATGGATATAATCCGTGGTTCATAAACATTAATAAATACATGAGGGCTTATATGGGAACCTTCTGATGCTACCATCTCATATGTATGTAGCATATAGTGTTCATGAGGGCATTAATATTTTACTCAATGCTTCTAAAGCTAAAAGCTAATGGAAAACATAATCGTCAAAGGAAGTATTTGTTTTAAGAGCTTAGCTATGAAGTTATTGCTCATTTAGGTTTTATTAAGTTAATTGGTTTGCGTAGTGTGAATTAAGTTTTATCTGTGAGATGTTGCCACTTAGTGCATAATCAAATAATCATCCATCAATTTATCAGCCTTTAGAAGTCCACTGCCGGACATAGGCCTTGTTCAGGTCGTTAGTGCACCTGGTTGGAGGGCGGCCTGTGCTCCTTTTACTAAGACATGGTCGCCATTCGAGGACCTTTCTTACCCAGTTAACAGTCCTCCTAACTATATATAGCCAGTACCTAAAGAAACCTATAGCAGTATAGGAAAATATAAGGAACTAATTGGGTTATATTAATTCTTGTTGTTTATCTCACAACAAACAGTTATAAAGCATTTTATACTGGGGCTGCTAATTATAAACAGAATGTAAATTTATCTTTGACAATTAGTTGTATGTCAACAAGGCGACACACTCATAGGACATGCACCTGTTATTATGTTGCTTAATAGGGTTTGTATTGCATAATCGTACATAAGGTCTAGTTAACTTCATGTTAATGGTACCTACATGAATGTCCACCTTATCAATGCACATGTGAACAAAATCAGTAGAATGGTTATCCTGTTATCTTTTTGTTTGCCAACTATACAAGTCATTTTTGACAGCTTTGTTAACTTTTGATTCTATGAATTATCTAAATTATTGAGTTTATATTACCTACAAAGAAAAAAAAAGATAAAAAAATTAAAAAAAACACGCTTTTGTGGCTAATCGAATTAAAATATGGAAAATATTTTTTAATTACAATGGGTTTATATTACAGTAATAGAAGGTCGAACAATCAATCATAATTGATTACCTCAAAATATCAATTCAGATCAGAGTAAAAAGCCTGGGGTGCATTTTACTTCATTTTCATAACTCTCACGTAGATATTGCCGATAGAATGAATTGTAACATTTAATATTATCAAGCACCCCACACTTTGTACTCTGAATTGATATTTTGTGGTAATTATTTATGATTACCTCAAAATATCAATTCTAACTATTCTAATTATGCCTTCTACTACTATAAAATAAACTCTTTGTAATAAAAATTATTTTCTACTTTTAGTTCGATTAGCTATAAAAGCGTGCTTTTTAACTATTATTTATTTTTAATTTTTTTAGTATCTACTAAAAAAATTAAAAAAAAAAAATCTTTTTTTTCATATTATTGCAGTCATCGGTCCTCGATATATGCAAAGTTTAAAATTAATCCGACAACTAGAAGTACATCAAAATCGTGTTAAATAACTTAGTTGTAAACATCTCAGAGAAGCGCGCATTGCCCGGCGGTTAGCGTAAAACGCAAGCGAACTATGCAACTAAGCCAAACGGGCGCGGTCAGATGTGAGATTGGTAACCGCTAGTGGCAAAAAATTTCATGTGCGTTTCCGTGCTTCGGAGGGCACGTTAAGCCGTCGGTCCCGGTTGTTGTCAATAGATAACAGTCGTTAAACCTTGTCTGAGGCCTTATGGGCGGTTTGAAAACATCTGACAGCGGGTTGGCCACTAACTCGCATCTCCACCAACCCGCATTGGAGCAGCGTGGTGGAGTAAGCTCCAGGCCTCCCTAATAATTGGGAGACCAGTGCCCAGCAGTGGGACGCAAAAAGGGTTGCAGCCAAACATCTATTATACAAATCATTTTTGTATCATAAATTAGGAAAACGGGCAAAAGTTAATAGTAGAAAAGGCCGCCCACATTTTTCTTAAATTGTATAAATATAATCTTTGCCATAAACACCTATTTTAAAAATACAAATGAAAACTGTGCCAGATAGGTCATTAGTTCTTGGACTTCATTTCTTATATTGTGTACTTAGTTTAGTCACCAGTTACCATGATTCATTTCATGTTTTGTAATAATTTAATTACATTATCTTATTTCACTGATAACAAATATTGCAATGAAGAAACACATACAAAAGAAAAAAATAAGAAAAATAAAAACAGTTTTATTTTTTATTTTGGGTACTTGCTTAAAAATTTTGATGTCAATTATCTTCTTCTTGTCTCCAGCCCAAATGGCAGTAGGGACAAAATTCCACAGCACCCTGAAGAACTATTTTACACAACCGCAGAGCCAGCTTAGGATCGAGAAGGAAGTGGAGGGGGTATGGATCTCAGTAGCAGATGCATTGAAAAGTATATCCTCACCGAAAGCCATAGAGTCCAATGTTGTACATCCAGTCTTAAAATATAGAGGCATTTTCGACGCCATTGCAGATTATGAGTAAGTTTTTTTTTCATATAGTTCTCTTAGATTTGTATTCTCCCAAATATATATTATTTAATAGCCAACTGCATAGGTATAAGTCTAAGCTGATCACTGTCAAGCATAATATAATTTTGAAACCTAAGCGGAGCACCCAGCAGTGGAATCAAAAAGTGTTGTAGCTATTGTTGTCTTTAAATAATTACTTTTAATTGGGGATAATTTATTCTATTTCTGGAGCAAAAAACAAACTGATAGCATGTGTAACCATTGATTTAAAGTTATTTTTTAATTTTAATTTTTTATTATTACAGCCTTTGATCAGACACTAACTTTTCTTCTTCCTATTCATATAGCATTCTTTTGTTCCATTTTTGTGTGTCTGTTTGCCAGGTGGCAAAGGCCTCCTCCAATCTTCTCCATTCTGGCCTTTCTTCGGCCACTCTACCCCATGTTGTTCCAGCGACTTGTCTGATGTCGTCATCCCACCTTCTTTTTGGTCTACCTCTCTTTCTTTTTCCATCTCTTGGGTACCATTGTGTGACTATTTTACTCCATTTATCCTTTCCTCTGATAATGTGGCCTGCCCATTTCCACTTCTGTCTCCTTATTTTCAAAATTATGTCCTGCACCTTAGTCTTGTTTCTAATGCTGCTATTCCTTACTTTGTATTTCCTTTTTATCCCTATCAAGCTTCTTTCCATAGCATATTGACAAATGGAGAGCTTGTTTGCTATGTTTTTTGATAAAGCCCATGTTTCGCTCCCATATGTCAACACAGGCAAGATGCAAGTGTTAAATAGTTTGCTTTTCGTTGAGATGTGTAGGTTCTTGTCCTTCAATACCTCTTTCAGGCCCCAGTACTTCCTCCAACCATTCACAACTCTTCTATCAACTTCTTTGCTTTGTTATCTTCTGGAGACATCAGTTGACCACGGTATATGTATTCATCTGCATAGGAGATTTGGGTCTGTTCCACTGTTACAGGATCTTTGTTGCCATTCGTCATGATTTTTGTTTTCTCCGGGTTTAACTTCAATCCCGCCCTTGCACTTTCTGATGCTAGGTCATTTATCATCCTGCTTAGATCTTCTGATGTTTTTGCAGATAATACAATATCGTCAGCAAATTGTAGGTGCGTTAACATGCGGCCATTGATACAGTTGCTCAAAAAGTGCCGTATTGCAGGGACGTATAGCGTGCGGGAAGTGGGCTATTAGTGCTATTACACACTCGTGCTTTTTCTTTACCTTTTCCGCACTCGTGCGTTCTCGTTCCCAACTGTCAAAATAATGTCTATTAAAAAGAAAAAAACCAACCTCGAAGTTTTAGAAGTTTTTATGATTCATGCAAATATTTCTAAAAAGAAGCTACTAATTTGTTTCAATATCAGATTTAATGATTTGATTCAATGAGTTATGTTAGATTTCATTTCAATTCATCTCATTAACATTTTCATTTCATATCAATAAAAAAAATCTACTGAAGACTTGGCTGTATGCTTTTGCCTACCCAGAATGGGTGAAGATAACAAAAAAAATCTCTGCATATAGGTATTATTTTACGGTTGGCGCCATTAAAAAAAAAATGTTCTTTGCAAGTTTTTATTATTTTATTAAATTGCTTCATTTTTTCGCAACTGTATTAAAAATAGTTGTTCAGTACACGTGCGGAACCGTCATTGGAAGGAGTTCCGACTGTCAACACTCACCTTCGGCAGCCTTTCCGCACTTGTAATGAAATATACTATTTTATGACAGGTTTTTTAAATTGTAATAAACTCTTTTGGCAACCCATTTTGCGTCCCACTGCTGGGTACTGGTATCCCTGATTGTGTAGACCTAGAATTTACTCCACCGCACTGTTCTGCTATGAGTTAGTGCAGATAAACCATTACATCTCTATTGGTCGCTTTTAGAGGAAGAATATTTATTAATTTGCTTCCTATCCTAGCTGATAACAGTTTAAAAAATGCACATTTAAACGTAAACTAGCAAAATTTATAAACGCAAGCGATCTATGCCACTAAGTCAAACGGGGGCGGTCGGGTCAAGTGTGTGTGTGTGTCGGGTGTGAGATAGGTGACCGCTAGTGGGAAAAAATTTCATGCGCATTTCCGTGCTTCGGGGGGCACGTTAAGCGGTCGGTCCCGTTTGTTGTTGATAGATAACAGTCGTTAAACCTAGTCGGAGGCCATACGGGCGGGCGGTTTGAAAACATCGACAGCGGGTTGGCCACTAACCCGTATCTCCACCAACCCGCATTGGAGCAGCGTGGTGGAGTAAGCTCCAGGTCTCCCCAATAATGGGGAGAGACCCGTGCCCAGCAGTGGGACGTAAAAAGGGTTGCAGCCACTAACTATTTCATTCAATTCCAGAGACCGACCAACCCTAATCGAGTGGAAGAAATCGGACAAACCTCGCAAATCGATAACGCAAACATACGACAACCCAATCCAACTGGCCGCATACTTCGGCGCGGTTTGCCACGACCTCAACTACAAGCATCTCAACGTACGGGACGCGTTACTAGTGATAGCGTACACTGATGGGTCCAAGGCGGACGTGTACCACCTCTCCATGGACAAGATGAGGGAACACTGGGCCCAGTGGCTCATACGGCTGGAGACGTACATACAGAAGTTTGGCAACGAACCGCAGAAGATCTTGAAGGGCGGGAAGAGGCTGTTTGAGGAGGAAATTGGGAGTCTCTAATTTTTGGTGAGTTTTATAAAATGTTTACTTGTATTAGATTAATGAAGCTGGCACGTGCAACATATACACATGAGTGTGTATCGGTGAAGCACTCTATACAGAATATCTGCTCATTGCACACATAGAGTGCTCATTGCATGAGGTCACTGGCTGTCATAACGTTAAAATGTATTATTGTGATTTGTGAGTATGCACCACCTTATAATAATTATCAGCAGATTGATAACCTTATTTAATTTATTATGCATATGAGTTGCTAAGTGCTTTCATTCTTGAAAGTCCGTTTTGTTTTGTATAATTCGATTGGGTGTTTATTAGTAGAGTACATATACCCTGTGTCGTAGTTACCATGGACACACACAAAGAGAGAAACACAAACACCCAGAACTCAGGATCAGAATCGCAGGGCGATTAGCAATCCGGTATGGTAACTATTGTGCCATGCGGATCGTCAAATCTAATGTGCCAATACTGCCAATTACAGTCAAATATTATTTGAAAACTACATTTGACTTAGGTCAGATTCTCTATCGGCACCATTAGACATAAAACCCTAGAAAATTAAATATTTTGAACATTTATTTTCTTTTAATTTTAAAGTCAGAAACTATCATTATATTTGATGACTCACGTGGGGCAACACCATGCCGGAATGCCGATTAAGATTAAGTTCACGGCGAGGATGCAATGGAATGATTCATTTTAATTTCTGTTCTCGGTCTGGTTGTTTGTATTCATGTCTTTATGTGTGTCCAATTGTCCATGCCTCCATGGTACCCATGACAAAGGGTAGCCTAAGGTCAGGCTATAAGTATGCAGTGTTATGTATTTATTTCTATTGTGGTAACAGTGTTGTTGTTTTTAACAATGAATTTCGGTAATTTATATTTTAGCATTCGGCGACATTTCGTTTCTTGGCGCCAAACATCACAACACTAAATTGATGTAAAAAAAAATCTTAATAGTTGCCAAAATATCCACTACGAGGGTGTAAACATTATTATGACGCGTTGATGTAATGTTTTGTAAGAAGGTTTGCTTGTGTTTTAATGTATTTAAATGATGTTTTTTTCTTTTTTTTAACATTACCTTATCTGCAACTGTTTTTGAAAATTATTGTCATTTTCTCATATTGGAATGCTATTGTTATTAATTTATATGAATAAACAAGAACAACATAGTTTTAATTAACATTCAACCATATTTTGGTAAGAAAATTGTGTTGGTTTTTCTTTTAATTTAATATAATTTTCTTAAATTGATCGCCCATGGATATGCTCCTGTTACCTGAGACTTGCCTAATAAAGCTACTCGGAGGCTAATGGTCGCCTCATGTAAAACTGAGCAGGGAACGCACCTGAGAAATGGTTTCCGCGATGGTGGTTAGGGTTCCGTACCTCGAAAGGAAAAAACGGAACCCTCATATTGCTCAAGAACTCTTGGAAGTATCAAGCTGGAATTTATATCAAAGACTCAGGTCTACTCTCCCTTGGAGCTGTGAAAAAAACATTAGATGTTTGAATTGCCAGCGCAATCAAAAGATTGAAGAAGGAAACCTATAGGGTACTTCTAGTAAATTCAGAATATTGAGATTTTGTACGAAGCAACGTCTTATAGCACAGATACGGGAAAAAATGCCAAAACCATAAATTTTTTGTTACATCATATATTAAAAATATTTTACGGAACCCTCGGTGCGCGAGTCTGACTCGTAAATGACCGATTTCCTTTATTTGAATAGTATAGCAGACGAGCACGCACGTGGTGCTAAGTGGTCGCTGCAGCCCATAGACATCTATCTACACACAACCTCATGGAAGCCTAAATCTTATCTCTGGTCAAGGTCATATGCAGTTGCGATGCTACTCCGAAGGCTGATGGTCGCCCCATGTGAGTCCGTCTACCACCTTCAGAGTTTGTTCCATTTTTGTACATTTTTTTGGCTGTAATTATTTACCCGTAACCTGCTAACTTAAATAGATTTGGATAGTAATACTAAGGATTTTCCATGAAAAATATATAATCAAGCAATAAAATTATGAAAAACATTGTTATCTTACTAATGTCAATGTTTATTTGCATTCCAGAGAGGCCATTCATCACCTCAAAGGATGAATCTAATTTTCGAGATAGCGACGTCGAACAACAGAGTATGGGCGAGAGATAAAGGTGTGAACTGGATTGGACGAAAGAAAATGGAACCTTATGTCAATTGAATGGAGTTTAAATTGGAGTGTGCTATAATCAAACTATTCTATTGGTAATATCCTCATTGGCTTTCAATATGCTTCAATGTAAAGCAGTGATATAAGACCCCCTAAAGACCTCTATATAATTCTCAGGTAGAGTTAGATAGATATTGATCTGTTAAGACCTTAGAGCATCAAAGTTACTGGCTCACCCTTCAGTAGAGACGGCATAACGCCTCGCTTCGATACATAATTTTTGTGCCAAATCTGGTGCGGGGGAAGAACACA
Source organism: Pyrgus malvae (assembly GCA_911387765.1). NCBI lineage: Eukaryota > Metazoa > Arthropoda > Insecta > Lepidoptera > Hesperiidae > Pyrgus > Pyrgus malvae. The sequence continues at coordinate 6,725,031 of OU426961.1, read as the reverse complement.
CACATTTTAATTTTGTCACACATTCACAAAATATATTCTTTCATCGCTACAGACGCATACATTTCTAAATATGTCAATTTCAATTAACAACGTCATTTTCTATGCACCGACAACACTGACACCGACACACACAGACACACTAGTTGTATGACTAGAAGTCACATTGTGCATGGACGTTGGGACGAGGGGTTCGCCCGTAAAGGCCACTCCTCTCTGACGGGTGTCATACCTGTCATACCTTGATGCTCTAAGGTTAAGACTGAGTTAGTTGAGGCAAAAAATGTTTGTGAGTGGTAACTTGGAACAGTGATTGAAATTTTGAAATTCAGGTATTGTTTCGCCCGCTGAATTCAAAAGTGGAACAAGTCGAAAAAACAACTTGGTAGTTCATAAACTGGAACAGGTGTTATGTTATGATTATGAACTATCAACTTATTGTTTTCCACTAAATGACACTTTATTTGATCTTATTTCTAGCCATAATAACTACATAAGTATTGTCTATGGGACTATTAAAAGTTGAAATTCGAAAATTTTATGACATGTTACGAGTATTTAATTGAGTATAAAATAATACATTTTGTTAAATGATTGTCTTATTGCAAAGTCAACTTTTTGATCAGTTAAATAATTTGTTTGTGATATGAAATTGATAATGTTTTAATTCACATTACATGTCAATAAAAACATATCAAAACATACAATCATTTAACCATCTGTATTATTAAAAAGAAAAATGTTGCTTAGTTAATTAAATGGTAATGAAACGTTGTTATGTAAGACTGGTACAATAAATATGTTTGTTACATCTTTAATTGGGCCAAAACACTATTATATCCATTTGGCTGAAACTAATAGTGGCACTTCACATGGCAATTTGTGTTCGCTATTCGGTGTTTGTTCTATTTGGCAAACATACAAATACGACCATCGACATAATATGTCATCTCAGTCAAATAACTGTTTATTTGGGTATTTGCCTATTGATGATGCCTTTGATGTATCACAACCGCAGCGTAACGCGTATTTGTTATAGGCCTTGTTAGTCAAATTGGAAATAATACCAATACTTTTTGCCAAATATACAAATACAAATAGCCATGTAAATGTCAGGAAAGGATAAAGGTATGCTCATACATAAGAACTATGTGATATCTTGTTTTAGTACTGTTTGTAATAATAGGAATTTTCCTCCATTTTCCTTGTTTGATATCACACTATCTCAATTTTGGTACTAGCAGAAGTAACCCAAAATAGTAAAATTCTTAAAATTAATCTCATGTCATGCATATTGAATGCTTTGTTAATAATAAATTTATGTTTAAAACTATAGATTAAGTGTTTACTTTTTTTAGATTGTGAAACACCAACATCACAGTTTTTTACACTAAAGAACAATGTTCAATTATTTTTCAGTTTTATCTAAAAAGTTCAAGTAAATACGCTAAAAAAAATATTGTTTTCAAAACCATATTATTCTGCTATAATACGCCATTTAGTTGTGTAGCTATTTTGAATTTATAACAATACTGAGCATATAAATAGCATTGTCATCCAAACTAAATGTTTCGACAAAATTTCAGCTCAATCGGTTGAAAATTCAAAATTGAGTTGCAAGATTCCACCCGAATAAACATACATTTCTAGTTAATAATAAGCTTTTAAAAATCAGAGGAATTGTATTTTGAGTTACATTTTGTTTGAGACAAGTTTTTTTTTCATTCTTTATGAACATTGTTCTTTTTATGTGGTCACCATACGCTATCGAAAAAGGTAAAGAAATTTACTCTACCAATGTTGGTATGCTTTCAACTAATATGTGACAGCCATTTGTTTATGTATTTTTTGTATGTTATTGTATATTATTGTCTCTTTTTTTATCTCTGTATGCTTATATTAATATTGTGCGTAATTAAGTTTTGTGTGAAGCATCTACTGTTTATGGTACGTTTTGAACTGTGGGTGTGTTTATAAAGATATTTATTCTAGGTACCTTAATAATCTCACTCACTTGTTCAATTAATTGATGTTTCCAAGTTTTGCCAAAAAGTAATAATTACCTAGTCATTTGTTCTCATTGGTACAAAGCTTAATTACAATACAAACATTCTTCACTGTTATATTATTATGTCGATATTTTATAGCATTTATTATAGGTACTTATGTTTAAGTTACATAGCAATTTTAACTAAAAAAAATACGGTAAAAAAATATAATTTAACAAAGACATATTTAGCTTCTAGAATGTTGTGTTTATAATTACCCTGACGTTTTGTAAGTAATTTAGAGGACAGCAATTTCAGTTTATTGTTTAATTAATGTTGTATGTATTGTATGAATGTAATGTATGTGAGCTGAATTAAAATTCGAAATTGAAAAAAAAAAACAGTTCACTAAAGAAGACGCTATAAAATAGGTATAAATGTCTTATAACACCCGCTAGAAAGCCCTGGCGCCGAGCTAAAAAAATCTCTATCTAACAAACAATACTTGTAAAATAGGAATGAGTACAGTTAACATGCTAATAGTTTATTTTGATTTAATTAGTATTGTTTTCTGTTCACTTATGTTCAGTTATATTTCGGATTTTTGTTTTAGCGTCTGATAATGTAAGCTTGGTGAACTGTTATGAAGTAAAAAAACAGCAGTGTATTGTCTGTTTGCTGCTATACTCTTCAAGCCATTTAAAATAAGGTCTGATATAAATTTGTACCGACTACTGTTAACTGATTAAAGTACCTATCTAGGAATAAAAACGTGTTTTAATACTACCACAATAAAAAACTAGATATTATTAACTAATGGCTCTACTAGGGGCCATCAGTTGACTGGAGATTGAGAAGCGATTTCAGTGGTCGAAATGCAACGTAATATTCGATTGTAGCCAAGAGCCAAATAATTCTTTTCTTACTTACTATCTTCTGTATCTGTGTCCGTGAACTTTACCACTGCCATCCACTGCTAGCAGTCAATCATAAGTTTGAAATTTCTCAAAAAAAAAACAAATGAGGTGTGGAACGTTATTTTTTTATTTATTTATTTATAACCGAACAGAGAACCTCTTCCTAAAAAGCCGTTAAAAATATTTTGACAATCGAAAATAATGTACAAAAAATATAAAATTCGAAATGAATATTTGTGAAATTGGTGGTTGTATATGATGGTCTTATCCATGTTATTACTAATTGGATCTTAAATTGACAAGTTGAACCACCGGGAATGATTTTAGTTGAACCACCGAGTAGTTGGTCCAGCGGGAAAAAAAATTCCCCGTGGTCCAACTAGTTGAACCAACGGTTGGTCCACGGGGAACGCGCGGTGGAAGAAAACGAAGGAAGGTGGAGAAATAATATGTAGTATTATTTATTATTTTATGGTGGAACCATAAGAATAGTTATTATTTATTCTTATGGTGGAACGGTAGGATATGAGCGAAAAAAAATACAATTGGCCACATGGAATAAATTGTAACGAACGCGACAGCCACCTAGCCAATCGGAGACATGCAGCCATGCTCTTAGAATAATTACAATTACCTACATTATAGAAACCAAATTCGCGAGCCAAAATTGAAGCATGTTGATTGGTGCCATTAATGGCACCAAACGCCGGGCCGCTAAGTAAGACTCAAGGTTAAATTTTATCACAACACTTTAAAAACAAGAGAAATCTAATGAAATAACTTTTCTTTCTCTGTGCTACGCTTTCTCGCTTAAAATACTGAACCAATTTTAATGAAATTTGGAACACAGATAGAGTGGACCTTGGGAAAGGACATAGGATGGTTTTTTATCCTACGGGAACCTTTAAAAAAGGTCTACGCGGGCGTAGCCGCTGGCGGAAGACTAGTTTGTATATAAAAAAAGCGAAAATATACTGAATGTTAAGTTTAAATTAATAGTGTTCAACTTCAAAGCAATGACCGGTTCAATGTAAATAGCCTTGAGCCATAAAAAAGTTAATTAGTGACAGTCCAGTCAGCTGGTCAGAAATGTCATTTGTCAGTCAGGTCAGTTTGACAATTGAGCAGATGGTGTGGTAACTGTGGTATTGTTGTTGATAAACTTTTTATACTACAAATTAATTTACATACTTACTCTATTTTTTGAATAATATTTTAATGTTGTTATAAGTGATGACGTCAACTGTGTTGTAATTTTACTGGAAAATTAAAATCAGTGCTGTGAAAGATATCGCCCATGCATACGTTTAACTCGTCGGTGTAAAATGACCGATATGTGTTAATTTATTCTTCCTACGTTGTTGCTACGTTCAAAGTCTACTGTTCAGTATCGTTCTCAATTAATTGTTGTAACCACTTCTATCAGGAAACAGTCATACTTGGTCTTATCAAACTATAATTCAGAAATAGTGGTGATTTTCAGTCTTACAACATACACTTAGAGAATAAACAAGTTTCATGAGTTAAGATAAAAGATATTAGCAGTCTTTTGTTATTGGCCTAGATATTATAAGCCTAGATATAGGTTTATTTAATAATTTATCAGTTTTAAACAATACTTTCAGGTAAACAGATGTGTTTTCTTATTCTTAACAAATACAGTATTTGTTTGTTCTTAATACTTGATAATACGTTAAGTAATTCGTTTTTTAACAGCTTTAATTTGCTCTAAAAATGGCAAATACTTTACAACGTAAAGCTATACAGTTTGTGAATAAAAAGAAGCCAGTATTAACAACTTTATTTAATCGTGCAAGGAGTACAGAGGCAAATATATTGAAATCAGTGTATCCAGCCCTGCAAAACATAAACTATACAGTGAATGACTTTGTGTGGCAAAACCTAGATAGATGGCCTGATAAGACTGTAGCTGTAAGTATGAATTACCCTATTTAGTACTGATATAACTATTCAAAACCTTGCGATGGGGTTAGTGGCTTGTTGGACATTAAAATATAGTTTCTGATCATAAAAATTTTGATGACCCACGGGGCTCAATGGGGTCCCGGGTGTTGATATCCATGGTACCCACGACACAGGGTATTATTTACCTTACTGTGGGGCTATGTGTGTGTAATGTTTATGTGTTAAAAATGTACAATAGACTAATAATAAAAACTTAAAAGAGTTCTTACTGTACTCTGTGCTAATATACAATGGTTTACTCCCAAGTTTTTTTTTTCAAATCTATCACCATTAAACATTTTATGAAATACTAAAATGTAACTCTGTGATTTCATATTGAAAAAATATTTAGTTGCAGCAGCCTTGAGACAAGTGCACAGAATATTGATCATACACATGTTAAAAAAAATTTGGATCTGTGAAAAATAATATTAGGTACATTCAAAAACTTTGCTTAACATAGATACACAATAAAGTATATTTTTATTGTGATATTTACAAAAGCAGTGCGCTTACCAAACTACCTATTAGGTAATTCTTAAACTGGATAGCCTTGAATCTCTCGTTTAGTTTTAACCAGTTCCACACATGTTTCATATAAAAAAGTATATTAATTTAGTCTTACTAATTGAAAATATGAATTTCTTCTACTCAATACTCAATTTTTTATTGCAATTCATGATACATATGACAGATGTTGTAATAAATGTTATAACAGTAACATGAACCCTAATTAGGGTATTGCAAGGTAAAGGTATAGACATTAAACACCTTCATACGGTTTTGGGGGAGGGCGGGGTGGGAGTACCCCTTGGACCTTTCCCCCCTTCCGGAACCCCATGGTTATGGAGGTATCCCCAGGGTTAAAGTTTTGAGGTTAGAATAGCGCTCGGTAAAGGTATAGACATTAAACACCTTCATACGGTTTTGGGGGAGGGCGGGGTGGGGGGAGGAGGGGGTGGCAGTACCCCTTGGACCTTTCCCCCCTGCCGGAACCCCATGGTTATGGAGGTATCCAGGGTTAAAGTTTTGAGGTTAGAATAGCGCTCCGTGACAGCACCAGCGCTGCGAGAAGACCACTCCCTCCGCCCGAGCGAAAGAAAGTTAATCATAGCATGTCGACGGAAAAAAGTCAAACCTAACCTAACCGAACTCATTCATTTTAAATGACGAGTTCTTTTTGTATCTTTTTTGGCGGGGGGCTTCGCCCCACACCTCCCCCCATACGGGGGGCTTCGCCCCCCGAAACCCCCCTTCCCCTACTCTACGGGAACACTAAGTTTTTTGGAATTCTTGATAAAAATAAAAATGAAGTGGACGAAACGTGAAGTGAACTTGGCGTCATGACAATTAGTAGACGTAATAACATTCACGTAACTACGACAGAAACGGAATATTTTTTTACAAAATACCCGCCGCACGGGTGATGTTAGTATGCGTTGCGTTCCATTCACGTATTTTTTTAAAATTCTGCCCTTAGATTGAAGAAATTGCGTTTCATTTCACACAAAATTTTGAATTTTAATTTTAATCGTAATTAAATAAAACCGCGCCTCCGGCAAAAAAAACCGCTAACAGGGTTCAACTACACCCTAACTACCCCTCCTCATTCACAGAATAATCAAAATCCTGTGTTAGACTTCTATACCCAACCCTATTGCAATGCAGTGAGAGCGAACCAATCTGTTCTATATACCTTATGTTACAAAATATTCATTTAATATATAAAAACAGTTTTGTATTAAATATTGTCTTATTTTTTTAAGAAGTTAACTTCACTATTGAGTAGTTGAATCTCATCGGGCAACTTGTTAAAAATCTTAATACACATTGCATATGGTCTGGAGCTATACATTCGCAGTTTTGAAATAGGCTTTTAAGTATATTGTGCTAATTTGATTAATTTATTTTTTATTAAAAAAATCTATTATGCCCATTATGTTAGCTGGGCAACACTAGCACTTAACAAAATAGGTAATAAATTTATTTTACCAAGGTACTTATTATGTAATCTAAGCTAATTACTTTCAAATATCAAAATAGGTACGTGCATTAAGTACCTATATAAATATGTTTATTACAGTGAAAATAAGCATGTTCCTTTAGTGGCCACAGCTTTACCTTCTTACCTCAAAATTCCTTGCTAAGTAGTCTCTTCTTGCTGAGAGCCCTTCTATTTTATTTTGAAAATTAGTGCTATCTGTTCTACAGTCAAAACCTCTTATTACATCATTAATAATGACATATTGGTTATAATGACCGAAAATTAGTGCCCATTAAGATGTTGCTTATAGAATTAACATCGGTTATTAAAACTAACCGGCTGTTGCGACTTATTATAGTGATCCGTTCGATGTTGTTATAACAGATTTCTATGTTGTAATACAATCCCTACTAATATTATAAATTCGAAAGTAAAACTCTGTCCGCTACGCTTTCCCGCTTAAACTACTGAAATTTAATAAAATTCGGAACACAGATAGAGTAGATCTTGGGAAAGGACATAGGATGGTTTTTATTCTACGGGAACCTATAAAACGGGTCCACGCGGGTGAAGCCGCTGGCATAAGGCTAGTAAGTACATCATATTCTGTACTGCTGTGTGCCCATTCCTTTCGGGAGGCTCTACTTTATACGGCTTTTCATCTCGTCAATATGCGAGGTCAAACTTATGTAGGTACCTACCTAGGTAATAAGATATTCATAGAAGAAATTCAAACATAATTATTTTAACTTAATGACAAAACCGGCTGTATATATTCATCGAAGAGAATCAAGTAATTTAATTCTACATAATGATTTGTAAAACTGACTGTAGGCTCTACAACCGGTTCTTTATAGGTACGATAAGCGGGGAATACATAGTGTGAATGCGAATGGCGTCTGTGGAGCGTCGCGTCGTTCCACCGAAAATTTCTGGTGCTCTTTGCCGAGCTTCACGTTCAGCCCACAACTAGCTTCGTTCGACCCTTGTGGGAGAAGCTTACTTTTCTCGCATACCCCAGTAAAAATACAAATAAAAAAAAAATCTTCAAAGACAAATGTGGAAAATATTATGTTGAGTCTTTGGAGGGTCGTTCAATTCATTTCAAGCCTTCACCTATCGTCGATATTGTTAGCCGAGCTCCCTTTTCCCGCAAATCCCATTCCAAAAAAAAAACATAAAGTAAAAATTACTACGAAGACTTGATATGATCGATCTGTAGATTACCCGAAAACCACGTCTACTATTTCAACTTTACTGTTTATATTATTAAAATAAGATGATTATAATATAACAGCTAATCATGTGTAATTGATACTTAATAACGTAACGTTTTATTACGTAAGCTTGTTAATAGGATTACCTATTTGCTTTTAATCGGTTTGACAATTAACTAGTACTACGTTCTCAGATAATTTATTCATTTGAGAGTATGTTAGGCGATTTGTTGAAAAGAACTTGTAACTTAGTTCTTTTATGTTAAGTAGGTATTTATGTATGTAACTTTGATTGTTTTTGTTCGGGGACACGGGGTGGGGGACATATATGTCGCAACCATCTGGTCAAATCAGCCACTCAATTGAAATGCTAGCCCTTTAATTAAATAGCCCTTCGGACCGCACCTTTTTGATAGTGTAGTATTAAAATGACCCCAAAAACTTTCGGCCCGAAAGGGATAACAACGGTTACAAATACTCTTTATGTTCATTGAAAAATTAGGTACTTAATATAAGTACGCAATGTAAAACAATGGCATGTAAATTGTATGCCTGTCGCATTGTTTCTTTAGATACGAGTGTCGATAATAGGGTGCAAAGTACGATCTCAAGTTGTTCTGTAGTTATGTACAACCGCTAACAGGAAAATTCGTTACGTATTTTTGCCAGTCATCAAAACATGAGTATAGTGGATTAAAGTTAAAACAAAAGTAATTATAACTTTTGCAAAACCAACCTAATACTGCAATCATTCTTGTCTTATCCTTCAGAATTAATAAGTAAAATATAGAAGGTTTAATTGCCGTATAATAATCCATACATTTGGTTCACCGATATTGCCGCTAGGGGCGCTGCTAGTAGATGTATGGGGCCATAACCATACAATACTGATCTGTTTAAAACTGACACTAGGGCCTTGGATCATGCTGCAGAAATATGTATTTTGCAGTGGCTGCTGCTGGATCACGGCTTAGGCCTTTTTATTACCCTAAAAATTAATAAACAACAAGCCCTGATTTTTACATGCTTCCTGATGGATATGACTAGGGCATTTGACTTTGTAGATCATGCGCTATTAATAGATAAATTAGAGAAATACGGCATTAGAGATAATGCTTTACAATGGATAAAATCTTATTTAAGTAACAGAAAACAAATAACTGAAATAAAAAGAGTTGACAATAAAACAAAAACGGAGGAAAAGTACTTATCTGATCCCAGGGATGTAGTATACGGGGTACCTCAAGGCAGTATCCTCGGTCCGTTGCTTTTTTTAATCTATATTAATGATTTTCCAAAAGTCATTGAGCAACCAATGGTTCTCTTTGCTGATGACAGTACAGTTATATTTCCAAATGATAATCCAGATACATATGAAATTAATATAAACAATGCCCTAGAATCATTAGTAGATTGGTTAAATAACAATAATCTTAAAATAAACATTGAAAAAACAAATATAATGACATTTAAAAATCGTGTATCTTATGGGAGATCTGTAAATATTAATTATAGAGGTAAAACCATATCCGAAACAGAAAGTATAAAATTTTTAGGCTTGTACATTGATAATAAACTCACATGGAGATTACACATTGAACATGTATGTAAAAAACTTAACAAATTCTCTTTTGCTCTTTACAAATTGTCAAAAATAGTAAATAAATCAGCGGTATTAAGCGCGTATCATGCGTATGTTGGTGCAACTCTTAGGTATGGTCTTGTATTTTGGGGTAATGCAACGGGTATTGAAACAGTTTTCAAAGCGCAAAAAAAATGTATTCGGTCAATGTGTCGACTGCGGCAAACAGACACATGCAAGCCACACTACCAAACTCTAGGGATATTGACGCTCCCTTCGTTATATATCTATGAAATATGTGTAATGGTTAAAAACGACATTTCTAAATACAACACGTTAAACTCAAAAAGACATAAAAATAAACTATGTGCAATAGCCTCTAAAACTAAACAATATCACAATAGCGTCTTTTGCATGGGACCAAAAATATACAATAATCTACCGGACTTTCTTACAATAAAAACTAATAACGAATTCAAAAGAGAACTCAAAACATATTTAATTAAAAAAGCGTACTATTCGGTCACTGAGTTTATAAACGATAAATAATAATAAAAAACATAAAATAATATAAACCAAAAAATAAAATTACATAATAAATAATTTTGTCCGCGGCATAAAAACCTGGGAGGTTTTTTTTCCGCCAGCTTTTTTTCCTCTCAGTGTATAAAAACCCATCCTGGTGGGTGCCCCAAGCTGATGACGGCAAACCTCGTATGGTTCAAATAAAATAAATCATTATAAAAAGCACAAAATTGGGTTTGTCTAATTAATTAAAACTATACAAAATTAAATGTAATACTACATACTTTAATGTTTCTTATGTAATCTTTAATAGTAATTTTAGAATTTAAGTTTAAATTAAGTCATTAAATTTAATTAGTTTATCAAATTAAATTAAAATTTGTACACCCTAAGGGGTAAATATGGAGTTCTAAATATTTTGTAAAACCTTTTTTTTCACCCATATTTGTGCAAATAAAATATTTCATTTCATTTCATTTCATTTCATTTCATTTCATTTCATTTCATTTCATTTCATTTCATTTCATTTCATTTCCCTTTTAGCATCAAAGGTCAAAGTGCTTCTGCATGACTTGACCGATATCGTATTCGGTCGCTATCAGGCAGGTGCAACGGTACTTTTCGATGTATTGGAATGCATTGCGTTGTGTTACGTCCTTTACCTACTTCACGTAAGAAATAATGGTGGGAAAGAATTTGAGTAACGTATTGTTATCGTGGCGTATGCAGGCATTATATATTCCATCTCTAAATTTTTCTACTTCTATATTTACTACACTAACAAAAACTTTCTATTATCATTGTTATCCCAGATTTATTCCAGGTTTGCCCAACAACCGGCCATGGCTACACCTACGCGCAATCACACAGGATGTCTGTGTCATTAGCTGCATCCTTACGGAACAAGCTCAAATTGCAAAATGACGACAAAGTTGCCATCATCCTTCCGAACATACCGGAATACCCGTGCACGATACTCGGGGTTCTACAGGCTGGCTGTATTGCCAGTATGATGAACCCGGCGTACACTGTTCGTAAGTTCAATTGAAATTTTATTTGTGGTCTTACTTTATTTATTGTTTTTCTATTACTTCTACTACATACGTACTACTACATCACGGAGTTCCAAATAAACCGTAGAATATTTTGTCTTTTTAGGGTTCCGTACCTCGAAAGGGAAAAACGGAACACTTATAGGATCACTTTGTTGTCCGTCCGTCTGTCTGTCTGTCAAGACCCTTTTTCTCAGAAATGCGTGGAGGTATCAAGTTGGAATTTATATAAAATACTCAGGTCTACTTTTCCTTGGAGCAGTGAAAAAATTATCATCAATTAAACTTCTAAGCCAGCGCAATCAAAAGATCCAGCCTTTAATGCCGCAATTTTCCGCAAATTTTCGACACTGGGAATCAAAACCTACAGGGTACTTCCCGTTAATTCAGATTCTTGAAATTTGATCGAAGCAACGTCTTAATAAAATCTTGATACGATTGTTACAATATGTTAGTATGATTGATCTTTATTTTTTGTTGTTGCCATAATAAATTGCGGTGTTATCTTTGATAAAAAGTTTGTTGACTTTGGATGGTAAAGATAATTTATTGCAAGAGATCAGAGTCCGAATCTTAATTTGAAGATAATATTGCTATTATAAGCTTTTTGCCACGAATATTTGCAGAAATTTTAACAGAAAATATATTAATTAAGAAGCTTTAGAAACTGCATAGTCTGAGGTAAACTTATGCGAAGATTACTATATATTCAAGAGAAAAATATGAACTAAAAATATAAGTGTCACGTGGATTATGGATAAAACATGGAGGTACACTTTATTAATATCAGACCCAAGTAGAAATGTAAACCAGAAGTAAAGTTTAATTAATGACGCACGGCGGGCTGCAACCTTTTTTCCGTCCCACTGCTGGGCACGGGTCTCTCCACAACTCCACACTATTGGGGAGGCCTAGAGCTTGCTCCACTACGTGCGGGTTAGTGGAGATGCGGGTTAGTGGTCAACCCGCTGTCGGATGTTTTCAAACCGCCCATAAGGTCTCCAACTATGTTTAACGACTGTTATCTATGGACATCCGACGCGGAAGCAAAATGAATTTTTTGCCACCAACGGTCACGCATCTCATACCTGACCGCGCCCGTTTGTCTTAGCTGTGTACGTAGATCGCTAGCGTTTTACGCTCGTCGCCGGGCCATGCGCGCTTCGAGATGACAACTAAATAAACATGATTATAATAACTTGTATAAATTCGTCAAAACATGCGATAAATATTTATTAATCCCTATAGGAAACGTAACGCTAAGATAACCGTCTCTATTTACGTATAAAATAAAAACACCAGAATTAATTAGTAACACCACGTCGATATTCATGCAGCATGCTCGACCAATTATTGGTCGCTGCAGTCAATAAACTCAAGAGCCATTCAACCTCAATTGTTGTATGAGGGCCGTAGAAAGTTTGCAGCGCATAGCTTTTAAAGCTAATTTATTATCGCCTCAAGTAAATACGGCCACCTCACCTTTCCAAAACATATATTCAATGAATTGAATCAAAGAAGCGGTCACGCTGACCTGGTTAAATCATGGAAGTTCCATCATCTATACACATATCTTAAATACTGTTTACTTTATTTTTCATACATAATTCAAATTGAGCTATTTCTTTTATGCAGGTTTATGGCGCAATAGCACTAAATCCAGCATCATTATAAAATCTTTAAATAAAAAATTAAAGCATCCTGAATTTTATTCACCTCATTCAAAAAATATATATTCTAATTTTATGAAAAATTTCTTGCAGATGAACTCAAAAGGCAGTTAGAACTGGTCGATTGTAAAGCTGTAATCACATCATCGTTCTCATACCCCAACGTGAAATTAGCGCTGCAAGAAATTAAAAACAAAATACCTGTCATTTTAATATCCAACGATGAGACGCCAGAGGGCGCTATCAAGTTCGCCGAGTTTGCCGAAGATCTATCCGTTGACACCAATTGTTTGAAGTCGGTGCAACGCAGTCCCAAAGATGTCGCTATTATTCCATTTTCGAGTGGTACCACTGGGTTTCCAAAGGGTGTGGTGTTGACCCATCAGAGTGTTGTAGCGATAAACCAGATGATTCTCAGTCCCGGTATCCTTGCTGTTGAAGAAGCGACTGGTAAGTTACACTTATATTACATTTATATTTAAACAGAACTTGTATAGATTATGTAATGTCTTTTCATCTGCCAATCTACCTATTTGACCAGTTCAGATTCAGTTTACAAATAATTTTTCAACGAAATTGGTTGTCTGTAAAGTCTGTTTACGGATGGTAGTTTAACGTGACAACGTCATAACAATTCAATGAAAACCACATTAACTTTTCACTTCACTTTAGAAACAGTCGACGAACGACGCAAGTCGAATGCTCAAGCCTCAACGTAACGTACAAGCGCCGATCGTAAAGTACAATGAGCGTAACGTATAATGAGTCATCCTATTTCGTGCGTGCAGCCGGCGTTCATCCATTTTTTAGACGTTGTCACGTCAAAATATCATCCGACTCTTAAGAGAATTAGAGAATTAAAAAATAGCATATTGTGCATTATTAGAATCTGTTTTCTTAAAAGTCCGTTGGATGAAAAACAACGAAGTTTGGATTCGTTTTAAATGTTGCCACACTTCCAAACTCTCTGACCCAAATCTTACCATTTTAGCTCTGTATAGCTCTTTTATCTTGTGGATGCCACCTTATAATGGTTGTGTGTATGCATGAAAGTCCCTTTCATCCTTGTGTACATTTTATTGTTACCGAGTTAATGTTGAAACTATTTGTTTCCAGCATCATACCAAACAGCCATACCAGCCGTGCTACCCTTCTTCCACATCTTCGGGTTCAACGCCGTCATGTTGAACCTAATGACCGTTGGCGTCAAGCTCATCACCATGACGAACTTCAAGCCGGACCTCTTCCTGCAAACGCTGGTGAAGCATAGGGTTGAGCATTTGTACGTCGTACCGCCAATGGGTAATCATTTTTTTTATTGTTAATCGTTAAGTAATGCACTTTTTTACTATTTTGAATTTTTAACGGAGCAGCTGACCAGTATGCCTGCCTGGTATTAGCGCTGCAGACACGGTCAGGATACTACTCCGAAGGCTGATGGTCGCCTCATGTAAGTCTGACTGGCAGAATTACACAAGAAGCTGATCAGTAAGTTACAAACGGCCAAATTTAGTAACTATAGTAACTGATGATAGTTCCTTGTGCACCTAACAATCTTGGTGTACCTGTAAGATAAAGAGCCTTATATTGGCGAACAAAATGCAGGCGTGCAATCCGAATTGGAAATCAATGGTAAAGAAGTGTAAGTGGTGAATTTAGATGTTATTTTTCCCTGTAACCGGTTTTCCATGATACCCACTGGCTGGCTACAACCCTTTTTGCGTCCCACTGCTGGGCACGGTTCTCTCCCAATATTATTATCTACCTTACTGTGGGGCTATGAGTGTGAAATGTTATTTATTATTTATTTAAAATAAATACATCCATCCATCCATCAGCCTTTTAAAATCCACTACTGGACATAGGCCTCCCCTAATGTTCGCCACTCCGTCCGGTCCTGCGCCCTCTGAATCCAGTGGTTTCCCGATATCTTCTTCAGGTCGTCAGTCCACCTGGTTGGAGGGCGGCCTGTGCTCCTTTTGCCGAGACGTGGTCGCCATTCGAGGACCTTTCTTCCCCACCGGTTGTCAGTCCTCTTAACTACGAGTATATGGCCTGCCCATTGCCATTTCAGCTTGCAGATTTTGAGAGCTATGTCGGTAACCTTCGTTCGTCAACGGATTTCATCGTTACGGATTCTGTCGCGTAGAGAAATACCAAGCATAGCCCTCTCCATCGCTCGCTGAGCGACCTTTAGCCTGTAGAAAAGGCTAACTGTAAAAGACCACGTCTCAGCGCCGTAGGTCATCACTGGCAACACACACTGCTCGAAAACTTTCGACTTCAATATAAATACATACTTGCTAAAAAAAATTGTTTCGTCTTTCCAGCTGTGTTCTTAGGCAAGCATCCGGCAGTGAAGCCAGAACATTTATCTTCAGTGATAAGCATCGTAAGCGGCGCCGCACCTCTCTCTGAAACGGACGCAGCCGCGGTTATTAGTAAAAAGGTTAGTATTTTGAAAGCGAAAAAAAAAGACAATGCGAACAGCTGTCAAACATGAAAGCTTCGTGTTAGGAGATCGCGTTGCTGGATATCTGTGGCCGGTCTTACAAGAGGCGATCATAAGCCTCCGGTGTAGTAGTGCAACTGCATACGACCTCAGCCAAGACTCGGGCTTGCTTAACCGTTAAATATATGTCGCAGCCATCTGGTTAAATCAGCCACTCAATTAAAAGGCTAGCCTCTTCATTATACGCCAGTATTCAATGAAGTAGCCAAATGACGACCAGCCAAGATGTTGAATGTAACGTCCAATGACTTGGCTAAACGTCACTTAGTCGTTTTGTTAAATGGAATAGACGACTTTGTAATGTTTGACTAGGATGACTGTCAGTACGCAAGTTAAATTATTACTTGACATAAACAAGGAAACTAAACATTTAAGATTCGATCTAATTAGTAATTTCAGTAAAAACTTAATTTCAATAAAAATTCAATTGAAAAACTGAAAAACTTGTAGCAGGCGGCGTAATACTAGGTACATCCATCTTATCACAGTTTCTTTCATCAATAATCACACCTTAAATTTATGAAACTAAATTTAAATCACCTGGCTGATTTGATGTCAGCTATCTTCAAAGGGCTAGCTTATAATTAGCCAACTAGTTGAACGTTGAGTGATGCAAGTCCAATCAAATATCGGCCTAGGCATTCAATTGAAAGCTGGCATAAAATGAATGGGCTAGCCTTTTAATTGAGTAGCTGATTTAACCAGATGGCTGCGACATGTATTGACTTGCATGCTCACCTACTTATGGTAAATCTTGTCTGATATTGTAAGCAGTATGACATTACGATGGTTCTCCAGGGGATGCAACTAGAATACAACAGGGTTGCTCCATGGAAGAATCTTATTTAGTAAAAATCAAAGCTCATTAAAAAAGTCGGCATAGCTCTGGTGACAGTCCTTGAGGTTGCCTGTGTTCATGAACGACAGTGATCGCTTAACATCACGCAGCTCAACTGCCTTTTTGCGTTGATCAGTGTATAACATACAATAAAAATAATATTAATAATATGGGATTTTTCATTCCATCGTAGGATTTCATAAAAAGAAACAGTTTTTAAAGCAGATTTTGTTTATTATAGTGCCCATTGATTACATTAAAATTTGATTATTTATAGTGTAAACCCTCTAACACTGCCTCGTTCTTTAAAATAAAAATAGTGTTATTACACAATTTGTTGTTACTTGATAAAACATTTATTTGATAAACACTTGAAGACAACTGTCCTTATCTTTAAATTCAAATGTACATTAATATTATCATTGTTGTTTGTGGGCTGTGATAGCGAATCTAATGAGTATTTTGCAATATATTTTGGGATTGATAATAGTTTTAGCGTCAGTGCTGCTAGACATGAATTTGGAAAATAAGGAGTGTTTTACTTTTGGACACAGTCCTTATTGGACGCCGTTCTAACGGCCTATTGCCCTTTGAATCTAACGGCTTTGCGATGCATGCAACTGAAAATTTCAAATATTTAAGAAGAAATTGAATTTTTTAGCGGTAATTTTAATGAGATGCCTCATTTTAAGGTATTAATAATCAAGATTTACACAGAAACACAAAACCGTTGCTAACTTTGCGGTCTATCTTACGCTATATTTATTTTGGTGAATACCAGCGCCCCAGTGCCAAAAAGGTGAACTGAATTTAAATCACCTGCCTGATTTTACGTACGCCAACTTCAAACGGCTAGTTTACAAGAAGCCAACTAGTTAAACGTTGAGGGATGCTAGTTCAATCAGCTATCGGCCTAGGCATTCACTTGGATGCCGGTATTTAAATTAACTGGCTAGCCTACCAATCGCGTGACTGATTTAACCAAAAATCTGCGACAGATACATAGTCTGCCGCCAGTGAGGACCTTTGATTTTGTAAAAAAAAATATACTAAAATCTTCTATTCCAAAATCTGAATTTATTTCCCAGAAAGATGTCGTCTTCCGCCAAGGCTACGGTTTGACGGAGACCAATGGAGGCGTGTCTGTCGGCTACAAAGACGACAAGAACCACGCCTCGGTGGGACATGTTTTCGCCGGCTCCGAAGTCAAGATAGCCGATTTGAATACTCAGGAGGCATTACCGGCTGAGAAGGTAAATATTTTACAGAAAAAAACTAGAGTGGGAGTTTGAACCGTTCAAGCTAACGGTCCCGGGAAGACTTCGAAAATCTCCCGCCAGGCGAGGTGGTCCGAATGACTCGATTCAAAGCTTTTATATAATGCAGAATATCAATCAGAATGCCCCTAGCGCCATCTCTTGATGGGTTGCGGAAGGTCGCCACAGCGGTAAATACGAGAGGGTGCAGAAGCCTCTTTTCGGCGCGCCAAGAATGGAGTACACTGGTGTGTTCTGTTGGGTATCCCGGATTCATACCTAAGCGCTGAAGCCGAGGGGTTTTTAGTGCGGTATGAATTCGTCATAACCCGGTATTTCTCCTCAGGAGCCGGGCACCATTTGAAGGTTTTCCTCCGATACAAAAAAAATGAATATGGCTTAGCATACTAAATATCCACAAAAAACCGGCAAATTGTTTGTAAAGTAGGTTTACGATCGAGATGTTTACGTGATAACGTCCGCACGAGAAAATCTCCATTCGTTTGTATGCCGCTAGAGTGAGAGAGACGGAAGATCGGTCCACTCACTCGAACGCTATGCCAGCCTCCGCTCGTGAGGATTCCGCGTGACAAGTTTCACGGAATGACTGGCAGCGCTCGAGATGAGACGGGAGATCGGTCCGTCTCTCTCTCGTTATACCTGCGATCGAGCTCGTGAGGTTTTGGTGTGACACAAGTTTCTGAACATGCCACCCGACTAAAACGATTTTAAAGACGTTATCACGTCAAAAACCGGCAAATTGTTTGTAAAGTAGGTTTACGATCGAGATGTTTACGTGATAACGTCCGCACGAGAAAATCTCCATTCGTTTGTATGCCGCTAGAGTGAGAGAGACGGAAGATCGGTCCACTCACTCGAACGCTATGCCAGCCTCCGCTCGTGAGGATTCCGCGTGACAAGTTTCACGGAATGACTGGCAGCGCTCGAGATGAGACGGGAGATCGGTCCGTCTCTCTCTCGTTATACCTGCGATCGCGCTCGTGAGGTTTTGGTGTGGCACAAGTTTCTGAACATGTCACCCGACTAAAACGATTTTAAAGACGTTATCACGTCAAAAAGACATATTAATAGAGCCGACTGAGCATATTTTAATTTGTAATTGTAGTCTTCCGCCACGGCTACGGTCTAACAGGCTTTAATTGCGCTGCTACTCCTGAGAATAATGGTCGCTTTATGTCCTGACATAGGTAGGCGCTTTCCTATCGAAACTTAATAGATTTGCTTGCTTGACGGTAAAAATTCGGGCGAACCACTAAAGTTTTTTTATTTTTATTTATTTATACTTTATTGCACTCATTAACGAAAAGTACAAAGGGCGGACTTAATGCCTAATGGCATTCTCTGCCAGTCAACCCATGGCGTTGGTGTGAAGCTGTGGTAGGTGCATAAAAAGAACTGTACCTATTATGAAAGTAGAAGAAATATATAATATAGACTTTAAAATAATTATAATGTATAATAAAGAATAGTAATTATATTAAGTATATAACAAAAAGGAAATCGTACCTGCTTAATACATAAATACTTACTTCTACTACTTATAAAAATTCTACCGCCTATATTATCTCTCGTGCCGTGCACCTGTTTATAATAATTTTATTAGGACACTAGCGGCCGCCCGCGGCTTCGTCCGCGTGGACTTTTGTTTTAGATTTTTTCTATAATAAAAGTAGCCTAAGTTACTCCTTATTACATCAGCTGCCACTGAAAGTCCCGTCAAAATCGTTTCATCCGTTTCAGAGATTAGCTGGAACAAACATACAGACAGACAAAAATTGTCAAAATGTTATTTTGGTATATGTACCGTATATACATACATTCTTAAGTATGTAGTAAAAAGCGGTTATTTTTATATTACAAACACACACTCCAATTTTATTTATTTGTATAGATAAATAATGTAAGTCCCATCCCATACTTTATTTCTCAGGAAGGCGAAATATGGTTCAGAGGACCGAACCTAATGAGATGTTACTACAACGACGAAGCGGCTACCAAAGAAGTAATGACTGAAGATGGCTGGTACAAGACTGGTGACATCGGCAAATACGACGAGAAGAACTACTTATATGTTACTGACAGGCTAAAAGAGTTGATCAAGGTAAGAGGAATATTCCTTAGGAATGTTTTATGGATGTACTACTGTGTGTAAATAAGTGCACCTATGCACAAAACCAATAGTAACTTACGTTTATAAGCACACTAGCCTTCCGCCAGCGGCTTCGCCCGCGTGGACCCGTTTTATAGGTTCCCGTAGGATAAATTATATATATATATATATATATTTATATGTATATTTTTATATATTTATATATATATTTATATGTATATTTTTATATATTATATGCATGTACCTATTATTAATAAATACTTAGAAAATCTTATTCATTCAATTACTTGTTTTTAATTAATTTCTTTTTTTTTAAATTTCTCTTTAAATAAAAGCATTTTTTAAATTTATTACGTGCCTACCCGTAGCTCTCACCATCACCCAGGGTTGACTGGCAGAGAATGCCATTAGGCATTAAGTTTAACCCTGTAGCCCTTAATTTAAGGTGGTACGAATGTTAAATAAATAAATAAATAAAAACCATCCTATGTCCTTTCCCAAGGTCCACTCTATCTGTGTTCCAAATTTCATTAAAATTGGTTCAGTAGATTAAGAGGGAAAGCGTAGCAGACAGACAGACAGAGTTACTTTCGAATTTATAATATTAGTAGGGATTTAAGTGCACATTTTTTGTGTGTAATACCGAAGTAGATTTCAAGTCATTTTATTATTAAACAAACACTAACATTGTAGTAATCTATCAGACTTTGTTATTTATCGGGAATGTCCAGACATGTTTCGGTCTTGATCCTGACGAGGACGTTATTCAAGAGCTATAGCCTTCTAGTATATACGTAACTACAATGTTACCAACATAAGTTACTTTACTATAGTTGGTAAACCGACATTTGTAAGAAAAGAGCTATGATAAAGAAGGATTGATGAAAGAAAGAAAGAAGGTCGATATTAGTCGAAAATTTCGATACAACATTGACATCGGTAAATATGCCGAGAAGGAAATTAAAAGGTAGAAGAGGCTTCTAACGAAGTGATATTAGACGACAGGCGGTACAAAACTGGCGTCATCGGCGGGAAATATGACAAGAAAAGCTACTTATCGGTTACTGACACTCTTGATACTCTAAAAGGGTTGCTATATCTTTTCCCACGAATGGCGGCTTACCATACACATTTATCTCTTTATGCATTAGGTTTGAGATGAAATGAAATATTCTTTATTCACTGTACGGTTCATTTACAAACTCTTAGTGAACGTTATTTTTTTTTGTTCTGTCTGCTCTGGGTGCGCTTAGGCAATGCTGAGCTGAAGAAAAGAGCAGACGGAGAAAAACTTCAGCCCTGTTTTAAAATATGAGGTATACAATAATCAGCTTTCTTTTATCTGAGAAGCTAGTCCCTGTAGCTTCAGGATTAAGAAAAGAGCAACGGTATCCCCTGCCTGATCGTAAGAGGCGACTAAGAGGGGACTTCCGGGATTGCTGCCGGTGAGAATGGGAACTCGATCCGTCCAGACAGAGGCCCCGGAAGTGACGGCGGTGTGTGCGTGGCCGCATGCCGCCTTAAGCATCGGAGGGTGCAGGAGAGCACATCTGCTCTCATGAGGATGGCCTCGTTCTGAAGCGCGTGGAGCATACCGGTGCGTTCCACTGGAGATCCCGGAGTCCTCCTCAAGCGCAGAGGCAGGCCACCGTGGGAGTTATAGTGAGGTACAAATCCCACATAACTCGGTATCCTCTCCCAAGATTCCGGGTACATTTTGAAGATCCCTCACCCCCGATACCAAAAAAGGGGCATAATTACTATCATGTTACTATAGTAACCCGACTGTTCACTAGAGTCACAATTTTATAGTATGACACAACGAAAGAAATTAAAAAAAACATTTCGCCATCACAACATTCAACAAGGTTAATAAATAAATAAAACAAAGTTTAACAAATAAATGAACGACGAAATGGGCTCGGGCTCAGCCTATGTCATAGATGACACTGATGATGATTCTGCTGGTTTTCAGCATGTGCCGCATTTTTGTGTAGTCAAGCTGGATGGTGACACATACTAAGTACATCTATTCATCTATTTCAGGTTAAAGGCTTTCAAGTCCCCCCAGCGGAGCTCGAAACAATAATCCGAACGCATCCAAAGATCCTCGACTGCGCAGTACTAGGCATCCCAGATCCCATAACCGGCGAGGCCCCTAAAGCGTTCCTGGTCACCCAGCCTGGACAGAAGATGACCCCCGAGGAGATGATGGAGTACGTTAATGGCAAAGTGGCGTCGTTTAAAAGTATTAAGAGTGTTCAGTTTGTTGAAGATATACCCAAGAACCCCGCTGGCAAGATTTTGAGGAAAGTTCTGAAAGAAAAGTATTGTTAGTATGAGTAAAAGAGATGGAGAGAGAGAAAGAGAGAGCGAGTGGGAGAGAGCGAGAGAGATAGAGAGTAATAAAGAGAGTAAAGAATAAAGATTATTTTTCCGTTAAAAACGTTGATGGAAACGTAATACATTAATGAAACATACATTTTTGTACAAAAACGCAAAGATATTTTTTTAAAGGTCGATAATTTGCGTGCGCAGAATACGTGTCTTAAAATACAGATGCAAAGACATACAACAAATGTAAAAAGGAAGTCGAGAGAGGGAGAAAGCCAAAAAGAGAGTGGAAATAAGAAAGAGAAAAGTGATGTGTGAGGAGAAATTTGAACTATTTTCGTCGCTAATATAAGTGTAATGGAACTCTAAAAATACTTTAATGAATTTATTATATACTCGTATTTTTTTGTGAATTCTGTATGCATATATTTGATATTTATATCTAAAGTGTGGAAAATGGGTTGGTTATGTAGGTATGTGTAATACAATATGTGTAAGGACACGAAATTATGATAGGAGTAATATAATGGCTGCAACCCTTTTTGCGTCCCACTGCTGGGCACGGGTCTCTCCCCATTATTGGGAAGGCCTGGAGCTTACTCCACCACGCTGCTCCAATGCGGGTTGGTGGAGATGCGGGTTAGTGGCCAACCCGCTGTCGGATGTTTTCAAACCGCCCATAAGGCCTCCGACCAGGTTTAACGACTGTTATCTATCGACAACAACCGGGATCGACGGCTTAACGTGCCTTCCGAAGCACGGAAACGTGCATGAAATTTTTGCCACTAGCGGTCACCCATCTCACACCCGACCACGCATGTTTGGCTCAGCTGCATAGATCGCTTGCGTTCTACGCTAGCCGCCAGGCCATGCTCGCTTCATATAATATAATATAATACAGCAGAAACTCGATAAGTTAAAGTCCAAGGGAAACACAAAATATTTTAAGTTATAGAGGTTTTGAGTTATCAAGGGTGTATGTTAGGGATATATTAATATAGAGTTAGGTCTGTACATATGTATGTACCCTTGTTCCTATTTTTACTCGAATGCGTCACAAGGATTGGTTCAATAAAATACAGAAATTTGAATTCATTTTAAGCCAGTTTTATCACACAGTAAGTAAAGCGATATTTCCAGGACAATGATCAAAAACTTATGATCCAAGTAAGCCGTTGTCTTAAGGCTAACCGCCGCAAAGCTTTAAAGAATTTCGAAGAAGCAAACAATAGGTGACATACGTATTGTTTAAGTTAACTAGCACCTGGACGCCCGAGCGTTGCTCGGATAAAAACAATTTATTTACTTGGTTTATTTTTAAGCAAAACATTCATTGACTTAGTGTTACTTTACAAATCCTTTTAAAATACCTAGCTCCAAATAAAAAAAAAATGTCACAAAAAATGAGAAACGATACTTGCCTACATAAGATTAGAACCCGGGTCTCTAGCTCCGTAGTCGGCTTTCGTAACCATTCGACCAACATAGCTTTAATTCCATTGACGAAATTTTTATAGAGGTCTTTCATATCGACATTGTCATTTGTTTTTGAAGGGCGGATTGACGGACAACATTTGACGGGTTTCTACGCCAGAATATTATTAATATTTTCCAATCAGTAAGAGTGATTTTATATTTAACTGCATAAACATTAAATAAAACGACAATTTCTATCAATAAAAATTTGTGGATCGATTTATCATCCCCGCAACCAGTGTACTAAATTTCATCAAAATCTTTGGAGCCGTTTCCGAGATTCAAAAAATATATTTAGATATATACAAGAATTGCTCGTTTAAAGGCATCGTTTAAAGGCATTAGATTTAACTAGTGAACACGTGCAAGCAAATAAATACCGAAACCTTTCGTTTTGCACGCTCTTTCAAAATGACACATTGACAAACAATTTTATGTTATAGAGGTTGTGGAAACATTTCTTTAAGTTACTGAGGGCCAATACAGAGATTACATACTTATTTAAGTTATAGAGGTTGCGTATTTTAAGTTATAGAGGTTTTGGATGGGAAGGGAACATAGTATTTTTTGAAGTTATGGAGGTTTTTAAGTTATCGAGGTTTGACTTATCGAGGTTCTACTGTATAATAATAAATAAGT
This sequence comes from Pyrgus malvae, assembly GCA_911387765.1. Taxonomy (NCBI): domain Eukaryota; kingdom Metazoa; phylum Arthropoda; class Insecta; order Lepidoptera; family Hesperiidae; genus Pyrgus; species Pyrgus malvae. The sequence goes on along the minus strand of OU426961.1, from coordinate 6,700,948 downwards.
GATCCATTTTGAAATAAAATAGAGTGAGAGGAATTGTGTGTTACAAAGTAAGTTTTTGATAAATATTGACTTTGATGTATTACTATTCTTGATATTGAAGACTTACATATTTTTAAAGCATGTATATATAATGAAATATATTTTTGATTATATTTACACCACAGCGTCACAAAACATCACAACAAACAAATACTTAGTTTTTTCTTAAATGTAATTTTTCACTGTAATATATTGAAATGTGCCTTAAAAATTATACATGAATATATTTTTTGTAATAAGTAACAATATGTTTGTATTAATTTTTAAATACAGTAATCAGATAGGTTCACTATTGCCGAAATATTAAGATAAGAATTAAAGCAGATTACATTTATCTTACGTATTTACTAATAAACGTTCATAGAATAAATAAATAAATATCTTTGGACAATTCACACAACACCATCTGATTCCAAACTAAGCAGAGCTTGTACTATGGTAATCAGAAAGCTGATAAACATACTTATATTGTAATTCTAAATACATACCTACTTAAATAGATAAATTAACACCCAGACACAGAACAAATAATGTTCATCACACAAATATTTGTCCTGGGTGGGAATCGAACCCACGACCTCACGTTTTTCAGTCGGCTCATCACCCACTACGCCACGGAGGCTGTCATAGAATGTAACATTTTTTAAGACCGTCCTTCATAATTATAAGCACAAGAATGTTTATTAAGAAGATTGTCAGTTTATTTTTGTATTAGGTATGTTACTCGTATAATTTGAAAATTGCCACAAGCGGTTACCCATATCCGTTTGCTTACATACGTCTTGCTTGGCTTCTATACTCAGTGGAGCCCAGGCGCGATCGCAGCCTTCAATTTGAGGGCAGGGGGGGTCACTTAGAAATTTGCGGAAAGAGGTTGAAATAGTACTCCTTAATAAATCATTACATCTTCTAATGAGTATTCATTAAAAGAAAAAATTCATATGAAACAATATAATTTGTCATTGTATCTCAAGAAAACTATGATTTGGTTGGTGGTGTGACAAAATTAAAATGTGTGCGTTCTTCCCCCCGCGCCAAATTTGGCACAAAAATTATGTATCGAAGCGAGGCGCAATGCCCTCTCCGTGAGTCAGTACCTTTGATGCTTTAAGGTAGCACTTAACAATATTTTTAATTTTTATTAAGATTTATTCATAATCCATATTAAATAAATGTCTTTGTATTTGAGTTTTTTTTATATTAGGCTTGATATTTTTACGATTTTTATTAATTGCCACTACTTAAGCCTTAGATTAAATTTTAGTTAGGTATACAATCCAGAGAGTTTTACGAATTCCTGTTCCATTGCGTGTTTGTTGGGCTTTGATAAAATTTATGTATTTGCATTAAAAAAAACATTTATCATTAAAAACTTGTATTGTAGAGTATTACCTACCTTTTTTTTTGGTGCCCATAATGGGCCCATCTTCGGAGGTTAGATGTGCTCTCCTGCACCTTCCGATGTTTACGGCGGCATGCGGCCACACGCATACACCGCCGTCCTTCCCGGGGCTGCTGGCTGGACGGATCGAGCTCCGACTCTCCCCGTCCGCAACCCCGGAAGTCCCCTTTTAGTCGCCTCTTACGATCAGGCAGGGGATACCGTAGCTCTATTCTTAATCCCGAAGCTACAGGGACTAGAGTATTACTTACCTACCTATATTGCAAAATAGATGTAAAAATGCCTGCAAATATTTTTGATATTTTAGGAATAAGAAATAAGTATTTTTTGTAACTCATTATTAAATTTAATTAAAAGTTAATTAATTTGAGTATTTTTGCCATTTGAATTATTATTATTTGCAATTTGAATTATTTACTGACACGGTTCATAATTTGAAACTTATTTTATTAATACATGAATTACGAAAATAGATTAATGACTGTATAATTACATTTTATTGTTATATATACTTATATACAGATAATATTATTTGTCATAATAATATGTATTAATTATGGACCAAGTATTAGTAAGAATTTTGTTGTTCAATGTTTTATACAGTTTTACATTTATATACAAATGTTATATTTTACAAAACTTACATTGTTATATATACTTATATACAGATAATATTATTTGTCATAATAATATGTATTAATTATGGACCAAGTATTAGTAAGAATTTTGTTGTTCAATGTTTTATACAGTTTTACATTTATATACAAATGTTATATTTTACAAAACTTACACTATCTTTCATGTATAATACGGAAAAAGGTAACCAAAATATTTCTTGTCAATTAATATACAGGGTGGTATGTTTTGCATCAATTACTTTTGCATTTAATGATTTTGTATTATCATTTTCATTACATTTTACTATATCACTCGGACGAAAAGTGTCATGTTCATTACTCTGAATAGTAACTTAGGATTCCATGCAATTTAACTTTTTTTTTCCAATAATGGACGAAATCATATGCGATTAAAATTTTGAGATTGACTGCAATCGGAGGTTATTAAGAAGAAACGCGGGTTCAGCCGAATTTGAAAAATAGGTATTTTAGAATAACTATTGCTATCGCACTGCGCCCTGCGCTATCCGCCGCGTGCGATAGGGACAGATGCAGCTCAGACCGATTATACCTACAAACTTTCTTACTAAATCGAGGTTTCGTATTCTCCTCTTCTCTCCTTCAAAATTGAGTTTATTAAAAAAAAATTCACAAATATCAAGAAATAAAATAAGTCTATGCCCCTATGTTTTTATTTGGTCGTAAAAACCTTTCAAATTTGTTTTTCAGTTGTTAGATTAGGGCCGTATGAAAGAGGCATTTTCTAAGATTTTTGAAGTCATATTTTCTGATCTAATTAGTTGATTGAAAAAAACAAAACATAGGAGCATAGCTTTAGCAGACTTAGATATTTTTCCTCTAGAAGCATTATCCAGGGAGAAAATAGGAGAATACATTTGTATGGAAATACGGCGGTAGTGTTTCCTCTTAAAGTCGTATTAGTATAGAAAGTCAATGACATTGTTGGCGCAAACTCTTTTTGGGTCCCACTGCTGAGCACGGATCTTTCCCCATCACGGGAAAGGAGCTTACTCCATGCTTCTTCAATGTGGGTTGGTGGCCTACCCGCTGTCGGATGCTTTCAAACCGCCCATAAGGCCACCGACGTGGTTAACGACTGTTACGTAACGTTAACAACCGGTACCGATGTAACGATAACAACCAGTACCAGCGACCCAGCGAAGTACGAAAATGCTCATGATATTTTGTCGCTAGCAGTCAGCAATGTCACACAACCGAGCCCGTAGACAAAAAGATTGATCCGGATTGAATATTAGTTTCGTCCGTAAAAAATAGCGATTATTATTTATCATTAGGTACATTTAATCTTATTTAAAATTCTCATAATTTGGATAATAGCAGAAAAATAATTGTTGCAAAAAAGTGCCGTATGCTTAAAATTTTGTTTACGAGTAAACTTTAATCTCTAATTATATTTTGTTATTTAACTTTAGAATTTATGTTTTTTGTTGTAATAAATCATTGTTTATAACACTGAATTTTACGTTGTTTCAATTGTTTCCAGTTATTTTAATTTAAAATTTAAATTCAAATTATTCACATTAAACTTGCTAATGTGAAACTGGTGTCAGTAATAATATACGTCAAACTCCATTTTTTCTTTAAGATAATTTTATTGTTGTAAACAATCTTAGCATATTATCGAAATATACTTACAAAAACAACTATCTATAAATAAATAAGTATATAGTGAAGCTAAATATCGGTTTTAGTGTTAAAATGGCCCTTTGTCCTCAAAACCTTTTTATTGTGATTGTATAGGTATTTGTATCTTACTTGAAAAATCCAATAACACGACATTGCGTGTTAAACTATTAACGTAGAAAAAAGGAATAAATATTTTTGACGTGACAATAATAAATCGATGAACGCCCGCTGCACGCACGAAAGAGGATGAGTCATGGTACGTTACGCTCATTGTGCTTGGCTTGAGCGTTCGGCTTGTGCCATTCGTCGATTGTTTATAAAGAGAAGTGAAAAGTTAATGTGGTTTTCATTGTTTTAGAGCATCAAAGGTACTGACTCATCCTGACGGGTGTCAATACCAATGGTGCTCTAAGGGGACAGTGTATACATAAGAGTAAGAAAAATCCTTGTGGAAAAATCCCTCAAAACAGGGTTTGGTTTTCATTTTGAAGACCATTCTCCAATAGGAAAGAGTAAGGAATGACGAAACAACCAAACTCCACTTGCTGTTTGTACACAAAATTTATTATGTAAAATAGATAAAATGGGTAGAATGCATGTATCGCAGTACAAGCAAAAGTTGCATTACGAAGAAACACATACAAATAAATAAATAAATAAACGTTACACACTCATGATCCAACAGTAGGGTAATTAATACCCTGTGTCGTGGGTTCCATGGACACATACAATAGCAGGAACACAAACACCCAGACCGAGAACAGAAATTTAAACTCATCATTCAAACTTCTGTTTCGCCGGGAATCGAACCCGGCACCCTTCTATTGGCAGTCCGGCATGGTAGCCATTGCGCCACGCGGGTCGTCAAATTAAAATTGTTAACGATTACAAATGCATTAAAAAATAATATATGTGCGAATACGCAAATACTTCGAACAGATAAAAAGCTGACAATGTTCTCATTTTTCAAAGAATTGGCCACGTTCGCCATGAGAAAACAGTCTCATTAATATTTACAAAAATCACCTTGCCATTGAAAGAAACGCTAAAAACATGGCCGAGTACGAAAGTCAAGGCTACTACGGATTGCGTAATAGGTATATCGTATACACATTCAAATTAGTTAAACTAATGCAAAATATGCATACTGAATGTCGACGCCATCTTCTTTTTTGCCAAAACTGTTATTTTTTCCGCTTAAAACCAAGGTGAAATTTAATGTTCACTGATTGAAACGGATGTGTATTCTGGACATATAAGTAGGTACCTAATGCTTAATCCGACGCCGGATAAACACGGCAAAAATCCCGGACATTTGGGCGAAATATGTTTTTTTCCCCGGACATCTCTGGAAAAATATTTTTTGCAACAAAAATAAAAACATCGTTATAATTTTTTAATTCTATTCGATCGTTGACTATTTTTCCGAGCCTTCTTGAATGCGGGTTATTGTGGATGAATTTTTAATTAAGATTTATTTCAATTTATCGCTTATCTATTAAAAAAATGGATTTCCCCTGACAACAAAAGTGTCCGGGTTTCACCCATGTACGGCGTTCGCGGGGGGCATTGACATAATCTGATTAACTCCACTCCAACAGCTTGAACATGTTGTCCGTATATGAAACAGATAAAGAGTGTCGTTGTACCATATCAAAATTTATTCGTGAAAGGCAGTGGCGGATCCTGGATTTCAGTTGGGGGGAGGGGGGGGTGGCGTATCCTGCGCCTGGTTTGGGGAGGGGAGAGCCAAAGTCAAGATATGTATTATGTATGCGAAAGCTTAAGACCATTTTGAGTGACGCGCCGGAAGTCTAGTCTAGTCTAAATACTACGTACCAACTTTAAGTAAGCCCAAAAATTGTACTATTAGTCTTTCAAAGTTAGAACATTTTTGATTTTTTGTTAAATCTAAAATCTTATTTAATACCGTTAACCATGTATTACTTTTATATTAGTTCACTAAATTTACTGTAATAAGACCACATCTGGGAAGGAACTGACTTCTGCAACACAGTGAAAACTAAAGCAGAAGGCAGGGTCTCTATACAGTGTGCTATCTGTATTTGGAAATAAAGAATCTTTAATCTTTAATATCTAAATATCTCAAGCCTTATTTATTAAACAGTAGGAAAATGACAACCTGAATCCATGACACCATCATATAAATACTTAGCAATATAACTGATAGAGTGATGTAACCTAACGAATTGTAATCGATTGATTTAAAATATCTAACAAAAACAATAATGATAAGTTAACTTAAAGTCCAATATCAATGTAGTAGGTACCTACATAAATATCAGCAATTATTTACATGACCGAGTGACGTCTTTACAGAGTAAAAATAATATCAAGCGTTTATGATCGAATTGAAAGATTTTCCGAAAATCTTTCAATTTTGACCTATTCTGAGAGCTTTTGCCATCGATTCACCCTAAAACTTGTAAGATGAGATGATACAACACTGTGCAATGACGTAGTGACGTAGATACCTACAATGGTGGCTACCTACTATATTCCCATTCAATCTTTAGCCACTAGCCAATTGCGTTAAAATAAACAGACACACCTATTTTTTTATAATAATATCTTTGTTTTGTTTCTCTGCGTGCGTAGACATTATTACGCGACGCGACGCCAGTTAAAAGTGGAAAGTAAAATTGTGCCAAAGTTTTTGTTGCGTTTGTATTTCCGATATTTATGCGTCTCGATCGCCTCGAGTGGCCTCCGCCTAGGGTTGACTATGAAGGAGCTTTTAACTTTTTGATTAAATATCAATTCAAACGGTTTCAAACTGGCGTATTTTTCGGCGCGTATGCTGTCGTTTCGGAAAATGCACTTACAGGCGCGGTACTCGTACTTTTTGTACCGAAAAATGTAAACCTTGATATTTCGCGCGTACACGCGCTATAAGACGTGCGAACGCGCCGAAAAATATGCTAATTTGAAACGGCTCTTAGACCTTTCATGGTTTGACCCGTTTGACCGGAGAAGTTCCAACTAGAAGTTTGCTCCAACTTCTGCCGTGAAGCTATTGTATTGTGTTTCGATGAAAATAGATAGATGTCGCTACGACTGAGGGCCTACTCTGTACGTTTCCGTCCGTAAGTTCTAACATTTTCGAAATCGTTTTTGGCACACTCAGATATTTTTTTAATCAATAAGATAAGCGTTGTCATTGATGACATTAAGCTACTGAATGAATAATATTGCTAGAATTTCTTCAGTGTTATCCAAAAATGAAGCCCGAAATTCATTAAGTTTCGGATACGGGCGTACAGAGTAAGCCCTCTGCTTACGACGTCGTGCAAAGCTCAGTCTTACTTGATGTCTACACACAAGTCCACGGACTATAGTGACTGATAGTAATGGTAAATTCAGTCCAGTGGTGGTACTTCCACGGTCGGTCCATTAATGCTGGCTGACAACCCCATTTTGCGTCCCACTGCTAGGCACGGATCTCTCCTTATTGGTAGCCTGGAGCTTACATTTCATTGGAGCCATGCTGCTCCAATGCGAGTTAATGGAGACCTACAAAGCTACCACTTATAAATTTCAGGTTTAACACTGGCATTCGTAGACGTAGAACTTGTGGCCGACATGGCTACATGATGTCTACCTACCTACTGGCTACTACCTACTGACTATTACCACTTATAAACTTTAGGTTTCACACTGGCATTCGTAGACGTGAGGAGACGTAGAATTTGTGACCGAGATGGCAACATGATGTCTACCTACCTACTACGCTACTATCTCCTACCACTTATAAATTTCAGGTTTCACACTGGCATGCTTAGACGTGAGGAGACGTAGAATTTGTGGCCGAGATGGCTACATGATGTCTACCTAACCTACTAACTACTATCTCCTACCACTTATAAATTTCAGGTTTCACACTGGCATGCTTAGACGTGAGGAGACGTAGAATTTGTGGCCAAGATGGCTACATGATGTCTACCTAACCTACTAACTACTATCTCCTACCACTTATAAATTTCAGGTTTCACACTGGCATTCTTAGACGTGAGGAGACGTAGAATTTGTGGCCGAGATGGCTACATGATGTCTACCTACCTACTACCTACTGTCTCCAAATCAAACTTGGATGCCCGACATACATGTTTCACGTGTTTTAACGACTAGGCTATCAGTATGTTTCGGCTAGAGTAACGCAAGTCAACGAACATCGATATGTTCTTTGTTACTACGAGTTAGTATGTACTCGTAAGCCAAGCTTCTTAATAAAATGTAACCTTTAATAACACATTGGCCTACTTTACGCTTGGGACGCCAATTTCAATTAACATTCCAATTGAAACCGAAACAATGATATAATCGTAAATTTTTTGTCATCCCTTGCTTTCAGTAAATAATAGTGTACTAAAGATCAAACTCCAAGGTTGGTTGAAGCGCAAATAATCTGCGTTACTTTATAAGTGTATACATATATAAAATGCATACCTCACTGATTTATACTTTATATTAACGCACAGCTGAAACTACTGTACTTAGAAACTTGAAATTTGGTACAGGGGTTCCTTTTAGAAATTCTTTCCCTAAAGAGGTGAAATAAAGGGGTGAAAATATGGAACTTCCTTCTTACATCAGCTACCTGCCAGTGAAAGTCCCGTCAAAATCGGTCCACCTGTTTCAGAGATTGGCCGGAACAGAAAAACAGACAGACAAAAATTGTAAAAAATGTTGTTTTGGTATATATGTACCGTACCGTACCTATATACATTCATATAGATGTAGTAAAAAGCGGTTATTATAATATTACAAACAGACACTCCAATTTTATTCATTTCTTATTTCTGGACTTTGAAGTATTATAAAACAATGATTTGATTGTATTATGAATTTTGAATATTATAAATTGTTACTTATTCCCTTCATGATAATAATATTTTTAACGCGAGTGAAACCGCGGGGCACAACTAGTTCATTATGAACTCGCGTGGTACAATGGTTACCATGCTGGACTGCCAATTGAAGGGTTCCGGGTTCGATTCCCGGCGAAGCAGAAATTTGAATTTCTGTTCTCGCTCTGGGTGTTTGTGTTTCTGTCTCTGTGTGTCCATGGTACCCACGACATAGGGTATATCTACCCTACTGTGGGGCTATGAGTGTGAAACGTTATTACTATTATAAACCTATGTAAATTATGTTTTTGACATTGAATTACTATAAGGCTAATGACTATAAGGTATTATCTAACAAGGATAACGACATTGAAGTGGGTGAAGCGTGATTTACGGAAACATTTTTAATTAATAGCCATCTAGAACGTTCCGATGGTACAAGGAATCTCCCTCCGGTTACTTATTAGGGAAAATCCTACTACTATTATAAAGGCGAAAGTTTGTAAGTATGGATGTATGGATGTTTGTTACTCTTTCACGTAAAAACTACTGAATGGATTTGAATGAAACTTTACCACAATATAGCTTATACATCAGAATAACATATAGGCTACAATTTATAAAGATATTGTGTGAATTGCCCAAAATATGACGATAAGTGTCAAGTAAGTAGGAAAAAATCTACCATCTGCGAGCTATTCTGGCATGCGCCGCCAAAACCGCTAGAGGTACACCTATGTAATGTATGATGTTAATGTTTATCTTATATAGTCCTACAAAAAAGCCGGTCCACGGTACTTCAGAAGGGACTTCACTTTATGCTAATGATCCTCTCTAACGCGGGTGAAACCGCGGGGCACAGCTAGTATAATATACCAGCAGCCTTCCGCCAGCGGCTTCGCCCACGTGGGCCGTTCTATAGGTTCCCGTAGGGCGAAAACCATCCTATTTCATTTCCCAAGGTCCACTCCATCTGTGTTTCAAATTTCATTAAAATCGGTTCAGTAGTTAAAGCGGGAAAGCATAGCAGACAGACAGAGTTACTTTCGAATTTATAATATTAAGTAGGGGTGTACATAAGTCCTTACCTAATACTTAGACAGTATTTTTACAAGATTTTTAATACTTTAAGCTGTCGTCAGCTATAATATTATTTAACAAGAAAAAAGTACGAAAATATTATACCACATAGTTACCTAGAGGCGTGCTCAATCATAAGGTAGGTACTACCTACTAGGTACTACAAACTACTTGATAAAGAAAGACGAATAGTAAATGAAAACATACCATTTTTACTACCTACTTTTTTTTCTCACGGAGTCTAGATATTTAAGGGGGAACCAGATATAGAATATATAACTATATATAATAAACTATGCATTTGATCATGTCATGATTATCAGCAAAGTGTTGTGCATAAGCCCACAAAGGTTGTAGCAACGCGTGCAGCTAGTAATTATGTATATAAGATAATTTTAATATTACAAACAGACTCTCCAATTTTATTTATTTGTATAGATAATGCTTTATTTATCTAAATAGATTCTCAACATTGAGACGTTTATTTGCCTGACAGTAACGATGAATAGGCACATTGTATCGTTTCTGGAACTCTAGACGTAGCAGTTCACTTAGATACGACTAATTAGTTAGTAGGTATAGTCGTGGCCTTAGAATAATTACAATTACATTATAGAAAAAAAGTTCGCGCGCCCAAATTGAATCATGTTGATTGGTGCCATTAATGGCACAAACGCCGGGCTGCTCCGTAAGACTTAAGGTTAAATTTTATCACAACACTTTTTAAAAATAAACGAAGTCTAATAAAATAACTTTTCACAGTGTTTTCAATTTTGTAGTATTTTATAGTTAATTTGGTCAAAATAAAAATATTTTGTTTGTCAGATGTGACAGCTGTAGGAATCTATTTAGTGTTTCAATTTTGACAGCGCGCTTGAATGAAGACACTCATTCTATACGTATTTATTCTAAGGTCGTGGCCTAATTAAATATTTATTTTTAATCTATATCCGGCCGATGGAGTATAATGAAGAGTCTTATCTGAGGTTAGAGGCGAAGATCTAGTCTAGTCAATATGAGGCAAATATGATTGGATTATAGGGAATAGGAATTAATATCTTTGGATTACAGTATCATGCAAAAAGGCCAGATCCACGTTCTGTTTTTATCTGAATCGAACCATTAAAAAGTATTTCAAATTTCTTTCAACGTGTTATTGGACATAGGACAGAGCAGTGAACGATTCTCTTGCGATTCTCATTCCAGAAGCAAATTGGAAAATCCAAAAGTGCACGCCTCATAATCTCATCCTTCAAAAGAAAATTGATTAATATATAGATATACTAAAACTATGAAGAACAGTCGATATTTTTTTTTGAAAAGTGATGAAAAGTGAAAGGGTTCTATTCCTAAGTATAACGAAGCGTAAGAGAAATTAAAAAAATTGGGATTTTTTATTCATCATATTAATTAAAAAATACTAAATTAAACTGCCATTTTCAATACCAGATCAGGGGAAACAATTCTGAATGGGGAAAAAACTCGATATGTGCAGTATTACGGACGTTATCACTGCCACATACGGGATCCATACGCACAGAAACACGGACGTCCATAGAAGATTTTCAATCAGTTTTTTAAGTATATAAAACACAATAAATGTTCATTTATTAGTTCACTAATGTTAAATTAATAGTTCATCTGCATATCAGTGTGCGTGCTCATATGAAAGAATCGATGCAAAATACGTAGATAAGAGGCAATCAAAGTTCAAGAAAAGCACATTTTCTAGCTACTTAGTTCAGAGTAGTGCACTACCTCAAACGCTTCGCGTTATGAGGCGTGCAAATTCGCTTTATAAAAATAGACAAGATAATCCTAATCAGGTATGATAATTCTTTATCAATCAAACATTACGAAAGACAGGCCCATGACTTCAATGAGTGACTTTAATTATGTACCTACTCGTATTTCTTATAAAAGCTTATAATTAAAAAAATGTTTAAAAAAAATTAAAACCTACTTGAAAAGAAAAAAAAGATCCTAAATACATAAGTAGCTATTTCGCTTATGATCCTTGTTATTGCAAATGAATCAATATCTTTTGACTTATGAACTTTTTTTTCGGGTCGAACCCTTACTAAAATGGCATACCTTGCTGTTGATATTTTTTAAAGATTCGTCTTTTTAAAGTTCGACATAGAGGCCGCCCGCGACTTCGTCTGCCTGATCTTTGGTATTAGTCATAGCATGATGCTATATAGCCTATAGCGTTCCCCAATAAATAGACTATTCAACACAAAAATATTTTTTCAATTCGAACCAGTAGTTCCTGAGATTAGCGCGTTCAAACAAAAAACAAACTCTTCTCTTTATATATTAAGTAGTATAGATGAGGCTTTTATGAGGTTTAAAATGCCGGAGTGCCGCGCAAGAGGTCCTGGATTCGATTTCCAGCGGGACAGACATCTAAATGATGAATTTAGAGGTCTTTACCTAGTCGGAATGTTTGGGTTCTTATCATTTTGGGTGATCTTGGCACCTGCAGTGGATATCCTCCTGTAGAGTTTAAAGCGTCATTTAGATATTTATTTCGTTAACTCGCAAAATGCCCATTAATCTCCTTTTAAACAGGCTGCACGCAAAATACGTTAGTTCAGTTTTTCAGTGTTACGGTTTCAGTGATGTAGTCACAATATCCAGTGTAAGATTTCGACGACCTGCGTGGCGTAATGGTTACCATGCCGGACTGCCAATCGAAGGGTCCTGGGTTCGATTCCCAGCGAAACAGAAATTTGAAAGATGAGTTTAAATTTCTGTTCTCGGTCTGGGTGTTTGTGTTTCTGTCTTTGTGTGTGTCCATGGTACCCACGACACAGGGTATATCTACCCTACTGTGGGGCTATGAGTGTGAAGCGTTAAGATTCATCGGTCTGAACATTGGCCCGTGTTCAATCAGTTGAGTCGCCGGCCTTTGCGGTATTTGATTTAAATTAGAGAGGTTATCCACTGGTTACAGCGATATAAATGATCGATAAGCGATTGAAAAACTAATAGAAGTAATTTTCGTGGTCACTATCTCAAAGACCCGTTTGAGTAACTGTCAGCTCATGAAATTAATTTTCCGTCAATCCAAAATAAAACACCAATCATAAACTTAAAAAATGAAATACTTTTAGAAGGTGATAAAAAGAAATATTAAACGTGTAAGTAGTAATATTTTGCAGGGCCGGATTTAGGGGAGGGCGACCGGGGCTACAGCCCCGGGGCCTCCACAAGAAAAGGGCCCCCACAATACAACTCCGAAAAAAAATCAAATTCAGACTAGTAAACAACTTTTTCTTTCATTTTTTTTTCGCGTTTCATATAACATGATTACATTAAATATTAACAGAAATCATCGATCTATATTTGTTCACTCCAATTAGGCAATCATTAAAATATTGGCTGAAAAAAATGTCCATTTTATTTGGAAAATAATTTGGGATCAAGGGGCCTCCACTCCTTTGTTGCGCCGAGGCCTCCAGACCTCTAAATCCGGCCCTGATATTTTGTTTACCTTTTTAATAGGTAAGTACATAGCTACATATATATAAAATATCAACGAGATAAACCATACACACTCATAGCCCCACATTAGAATTATCTGTGTAAATAGTAATTAAATTTCGTCTTTATTTATTTTTTCAACCTTTTTTTATGTCCCACTGCTGGGCACAGGTCGCCTTCTCACAAGTGAGAGGGATTTAGGCCATAGTACACCACGCTGGCCAAGTGCTGATTGGTGGACGTCATGTTTTCGAGAAATTGTGAATTTCTCTCAGGCATGCACGGCGATGGAGAACATCGTAATCAATTTAATATCACGATATTTTCCATCACCATGGAGCAGCGATAAAATATGGTGTTTTTGTATTTTTATTAGTTACATAAATTTGAAAGAGACTGTGTCTACACTATTCTGTCTACATATGTAAGTATGACTCTATTCTACTATAATATCTCAAGCTTACAGCCAGCCATTTAGAAGGAATTTATTTTTACATCCTGCTTGTATTACTTTTTACTGACGGCAAATTAATAGGTTCGTTTAATGCTTTTGTGGTGTCTTTTAAACACTGTCACGTAGTCATAAGCAGTATCTATCTATACGTACCAGAAGTTTATTCCTAAATACTTATATCGTTTTGATGATAAATAGATTTTTCTCGTTAAAAATTTTATAGCTTGCAGCTCGAACACCAGTTATGCAACAGGTCACCTATTAGCAGGTTTATCATAGTGCGAAACATTTGCGAGCGAATCGCGCTCGCAGCCGGCCGGTCAACGTTCAGTATCAGTCAGTAATTTAGTATAGGTGTTCTGTTGTGCAGTATTCTCTGTGGTCTCGGTGAAAACGCGCGCGAAATCGCAAAAATATGGCGCGTAAATTGCTATTGCGTCAAATTAAGGAGCTGAAATCTATGAGGAGTTTATCAACCAGTGCGTTTATGAACAAAAATGACGAGTTCTTAATAAAGTCGCCGTTGCAAGACATAGTTATGCCCAATGTGAGGTTCTTGGACCGGTTGTGGGCACAATCATCGCACTTTAAGAATCATGTGGCACTTGTGAGTTTTTTTTTAATTTTTGGATGTTCGTGAATATATTCCATTAAGAAAAAAAAAAGAAAAAATACTTTCTTTTTAAAAAACACAGAGAAGGGACAATTACAATACGTAGTTTTATACAGGGTACCTACAAATGATTTTTGAATTAAGAATTAAATATTTATAAAGTGGTTCCATTTGTATGGAAATACCTAATAGGATCTTGAATATAATATATTTTAACCAAGCAACTCTTCATTATTTAAAATTACTACCAATGAGAGATAAATACCTAAAATAAAATAAAATTCAAGAGCTTTCAAAGAAAACAAGGTGAAAATAAATTATAGTTTGAAGTAATTTCCGATAAATGCTTTTTTATTGTTTCTAATGCTTAAAATATATACTTTACTCTGTAATCTAGCATAGTTTAGCATACCTAGGTTATTTGGGAGAATCCTTGAACGCGAACCTTACGTCAATATTTTGTTTTGCGAAAACATACCTAATCACTTTGGTAAACATAGGTACATGATAATATCACAGAGTATCATCGCTTAATGATGACTAATCATTTCTATATGGTCACGTTAGTGCCAAAATTGTTTTAAAATGAAAATTATACTGAACAAGAATAATAAAATCTTGATTCGAATTTCTTTTTTTGGCGATAGTTGTGGTATAGGGACAATATCGCACTACAATTTGTAGTTAAATACTTTTAATCTCTTTATTATCTTTTTTTTTAATTGACTTACTATCAAACAAATACGACTGTTAAGAAAATAAAAACGAAGTATGTAAAGAAACATTGATTTACTCTACTATTCATACATACAGTTTCTGTATGGTTTGACTCTACATTTTCAGTGCGAAAAAATAGGGGAATG
Organism: Pyrgus malvae; assembly: GCA_911387765.1. NCBI lineage: Eukaryota > Metazoa > Arthropoda > Insecta > Lepidoptera > Hesperiidae > Pyrgus > Pyrgus malvae. Next base: position 6,685,855 of record OU426961.1, on the reverse strand, counting down.
GATCAAAATAAAATAAGTATTGACTATTATAATATCATATCGATAATATATTCTAGACTTATTGGAAATGAAAACAATCACATTTAAGAACATGAATTTAACAAGTAACTTATTAAAAAATTAAATATTAGGTAATATTAATATTATCAATATATTATTTATTTAATTAATGTTAATTTTATAAGTACCTAACATTTTGTTTCGCTAGAACTTATACAGTTATGATAGTACCTATCGAATAGGAGATCAGGGGCTTTAGTGTAAGTTTGTAAACGCGCAAACGTTACTACTGCGTCCGAGTTAACATTGGACAGATAGATCTTAACCTGAAAGGAATAAGGTCGATAGTTAAATTCTTAACGCAAACGCGATAGTGACGTTTTCGCGTGTGCATACTTACACTAAGGCCTCTGTGAATAATACCATGATCATAAAGATTGATCCAAATAATCAAATATGAATCTTACTCATGTCTACAAAGTAATGACAGCATACTTAGTTATCATATTGAGGTTGTAAGTGTTTAAGGAAAAATATTTTCAAGTGACTCTACATTGTTTTTACTCTGCAATTCATAGAAGTGATAAAAACTTTATGCTCTGCTGTTATTTCAGAAAGCAGAGGTATAGAAATTTTTGGGGATTCTTAGGTGTGGTTTGTTTTTCGCATATTTCGCATTTCAAATATGAAATCTTTATGGCGTGGGCTTAACGTTTTGTTCCAAAGGAATGAGATATTTTACTCGGGTATAAAGTAACACCTGTGTTACTCTCCAAACCCCGAGCTATCTGCTACAAATCAGGTCAATCTGTTGCACCGTTATGACGTGAAAGAAGGACAAACAAACAAACAAACACACTTTCACATTTATAATATTAAGGATGGATCACATCCTTAGGCTGGATGACTATTGAAGTAGGTACTTGTTTTTTTGTTTCATCATCGTAATTGAAAAATAACCTACACTTAAATGGAATTAGTTGAGGAAAATGTTCATTCATGCACAGGCGTTACTTCCTATTAGGGTAGGAAGATAGTCTTAACCTACTTAGGTACTTGGTGCTTAACGTATCTTCGCGCCTTTTAATGGATATTTGGATTACAACACAAGTGATTCATAGCTTTTATTATAAAAACTTGCTGGGCGCAGGTCTTCTCTCGAAGTTAAAAATAATTTAATCGAATATTTAAAAAAATAAAAATAATATAATATAATCCTTCACTCTGACGAACTTCGGATTGGTGGACTAGCCGAGCCTTTGAGATTTTTTTTCACTCAGGCGTGTATTTATATATTTATTTTTGCAAACACCTTAAACTAGGAGTTACAAGGGGTTAAACCTATAGGCATTGTCTTCCAATTCTCTTCTTCTTCTTGGGTGTTGATGACAAGGTGTGTGTGAAAATGAAAAATTAATAAGAAAAGAAAAGCAATGATATTGTTTATTTATTTATCTAAACTAATCTTAAAGTATTACCTTAAAATAAGGAACACATGGGCGTGCTTAATGCCTAATGGCATTCTCTACCAGCCAACCCTGGGTGACGAGTAGAGCTTGTGGTATAGGGAATAAAAGAGGGGGAATTGTGTATTGTGTACTTACGGTAATGAAAACGTAATGAAACTGTACATTGTAACGTCGGTCAGACCCGTGACCCATCGCTAAAAAAAAACAACGGGTTGCACTCCGGTAGTGAAAACATTAACGTTGTGGCATTTTTAATGTCTTAGAATCGTTAGGGAATAATTCCGCACGAATTGCTTCAATTAACAGGTTAACAGTATTAATTTCTACCTAGTATTTTTATAAAGTACTCACTCATTTTCTTTCACTATTTCTTCGTCAATTTTTTCATTAATAAATGCACTTTGTTCAATGTCCATATTTTAAATACTTGATATAATTAAACGAATTTTACAAGTATAGACAGTCGAGCCGTCATCAGCTGTCACCCGTCCGTGTCACTCCATCTTACGGTTTTTCGATCAGCACACGTGACCTGACGCGAGTTTCACAGTTTTTACCCATCCCATAATGATGATAATGTACATATCATATAGTTAGAAGCACCGATAATCGATGAAGATTTAATAAAGGGGACCACGTCGTGATGAATGGATTCGAACTCAGGCTACCCTCTATCAGATGGCTACGTACTACTACTACTTGACGAATGTTAAAGCCTGTAATAAAGTTACAATCCAGCGATGTACGAGTATGAATTGATTGTAAGTTGAAATCTATGTCTAAATAATCCTTAACCTTCTAGAACGTTAAGTTTTTAACGGAACCCCTCCTACATTAAACTACACAAAAACTTTAACATTAACATACAAAAAGCCGTGGGAAAATAAAACCAGACTATAAAGTTAGGTAAAAACTACTTTGCAACAATCCGCAATCAGAACGTATGATGGTGTACACTTTTTTCATGCAATAGCACCTCCCTCCCTCCCACATAGGATACATGCATATGCAACAATAAAAAATATACACCAACATACGTACCACCACCACCAACACGTGTTTCGCCCCAAAACAGAGCATCATCAGGGTTATTGACTCTTCGACGGTTACTCTCAATGTCAAAACCAGACTGTTTATTGTAATTACGACGTTTACAATGTAAGAAGTTCGGAGTTGTGTCATAAAAGTTGCCTTATACTCGTAGGATAGGAAAGTGAAACTGTCCGTATGGCCGGCTATACTTCAATACCAGTTTGAAATAAAATACCGGTACTGCATTGCGAATTTCAACATACCCAACTTTGCAATTTAAGTAATAGGGCAAAGCATACCCGTTCCAAGAAAACTGAGTTTTATATCCTTAGCAAATATGACAGTAAAGTAGATTCCTCTTCCACAGATTCTTCTTCTCATTAAGGCACCCTTTGAAAAAGATGTTCCTATATTTTACCCTTAAGGGGTTTAATTAGGTGTTGAAGGTGGTAGTCCCTGTAGCTTCAGGATTGAGAATGGAGCTACGGTTTCTCTGCTTAATCGTAAGAGGCGACTAAAAAGGGGCTTCCGGGGTTGCGGACGGTGAGAGGGAGCTCGACCCGTCTAGCCAGCAGCCCCAGGATGGACGGTGGAGCGCATCTACTTTCCCGAAGATGTGCCCGTTCTGGGGCGCCGCGCGTGGAGGATACTGGTGCGTTCCACTGGAGATCCCGGAGTCCTCCCCAAGCACAGAGGCAGGCCACCGAAGGGCTTTTAGTGCGGTACAAATCCCACATAACCCGATATCCTCTCCCAAGGTGCTCGGTACCTTTTGAAGGTTCCCCCTGATATAAAAAAAATGTGTTGAAGATGGTAGAACTTTCATAGGGGAAGTATAACCGCTACACACATTTCTGCCGTGACTATTCATGACTATTCACTATTCCTATGTAGGTATAATAGTTCGGTGGAAAGGTGCAGATTCTGGCCAGACTTACATGATGCGCCTTGGAAGTAGCAGCTCAACTGCAGGCATGCTTGTGGTCGTGTGTATGTATGGGCTGCAGCAACTACGATACCTAACACCACGTACTGTTACGGCCGGCTACGTAAAGTGCAAGTCTTCAGTGCCGCATCAGCAGCTTAGGAACTAATATTGAAGATCTGGTCCCGCGCAGTCAGTCTGCTCTCATCCTCGGCACTGGCCACACACACTTTTTCATAATTCCAAAGTGTAAAACGCAATAAAGTGTAGTAAACGGGTTTTATTCTATAATAAACAAGTTCTAGTATTCTATAATAAATAAGTAACAACAGGAATGCCCATATGCTACACTACTACATTGCAATATAAAAATGGGTATATAAGTAATAGCATAATATAAACCTAATTATGTAGGTATGTATCCATTCAATCAGTGGCTACCCACTCACATAATTTTCACATTATTATGTTTTAAACGTTTGCGTCATTGCTACGTCAAATTGGGGAAAACATCAGTAAAATGGCGCCTTTTGTCTAAAATTGGCCTTAAAAATAGATGTGTTTAGTTTTTATGGAGGATAATTTTCAAGGGTTCAGTAAAAAACAGTGTTGTAATCATCATTGTCAACTAAACATTCGATTTGGTATTCTCTTCTAAAATATCAGGCACACAATATGTAGTGTGCCATATATTTGCAGGGCTATGTGGCCCTTCAATGTTTCTGGAAGGAAATACCGTCTAAGGCCGCTATCAAACTGGTGTTTTACGAGCGTTGACGATTCTCCAACGCTCCACAGACGCGACGTTACCGCTGCGTTTAAAGTATGCGCAACGTTAACTAACTCATGCTACGATCGAACGCTGGCCGTAACCCCTCCACCGCTCATACGAATAGAGTAGGATAGTGTAATGGCTGCAACCCTTTTGCGTCCCACTGCTGGGCACGGGTCTCTCCCCCTTATCCACCACGCTGCTCCAATGCGGGTTGGTGGAGATGCGGGTTAGTGGCCAACCCGCTGTCGGATGTTTTCAAACCGCCCATAAGGCCTCCGACAAGGTTTAACGACTGTTATCTATCGACAACAACCGGGACCGACGGCTTAACGTGCCCTCCGAAGCACGGAAACGCGCATGAAATTTTTTGCCACTAGCGGTCACCCATCTCACAACCGACCGCGCCCGTTTGGCTTAGCTGCGTAGACCGTTTCGGTTCTACGCTAGCCGCCGAGCCATGCGCGCTTCCTAGCCGCCGAGCCATGCGCAGTTCAGTTCAGCGCGGATAGTGTAATAGTTTACAAAAAACCGCAACGTCGACGTCAAGTTGACGCAACGTTAACGTTGTTTTTGCGCCGCGACAACGTCAGAGAAGCGCTAACGCTCGTAGAACGCCAGTGGGATATTGACCTAATGCAATCTTTGCAAACTTGAATAGAACGTTTATACCGTGTATTCTCAGTACTATTTTAATGTGATAGAGTGGTTGTTTATTTGTTTGCTTGTGCTTCTTCTATATCGGAATGGAATGATTTTTCAGCGTATGGACACAATTATAGAGTACCTAGTAGATTGTAGTAGGTCGTAGTTTTTATAAAAATACATTAATGTACATACTGATACTGGCAAAGATTTTTTATCAAGGTCTACAAGTGCATTTCCGCCTGCAAATTTGTCGTCAAAAATTCAAAATATTTAAGCGACATTCTTCGTGCACCAAGCAAGGTCAAATTAATTCACAGCTTATTATTATTTACTTATTTTATTAAATTATCTTATATTTTACTAGCGATACGACCCGGCGTATGTCTATCCCTCGGAAATATTATATTTCTCCGGGATAAAGAGTAGCCTATGTATGTACTATTTCAGACTAGGTACTATCTATCGCTGTAACTTATCTCATCCCGATCTCTTCAGCCGTTCTTGCGTGATTGAGAAACAAACATCCAAACATAATAGTATGTTCAAACTTTCTGATTTTATATCATTAGTACCTATAGGTACATTTTATAAGTCAGCGAACGTTTTTATGAGTATAGCTAGGTAGGTTATAATTCTTATAATCCTTATATGATTTGACATATATACCTACATAGGTACTCTGACGTCATATTTAATTTAATGTGGTGTTCACTAATTTGAATTCATTAATTTATTAAGATACAACGACACCTGACCTGTTAAACAGTTTTATAAGTATATATAACAGTTTTATAAGTATATATATATCTTATAATAAGTATTTGTATAACCAATTAATAATTTAAATTACTTATTAATGTCATGCAAAGTACCGTCAAAACATTTTTTATACTCATGAATGTTCCTTTGTACATTGAACAAACAAAGTTACCTGTCTTATTGTTAATTATTTTATTTGAAAATACAACATTTAATAAATAAATATGACAAAAGGACAATTAATTATGATTTAATATTAAAAATAATTAACGTTCAGTTTGATTATGGCGTTTAATCCATAATTATGGCCTAAATCCTTCTCATTTTCGAGAGGAGACCTGTGTCCAGCAGTGGGACATAAATAGAGTTGATAAAAATATTTTATTAAATCCATTTTCAATTAAAGTAGATCCAATTTATCCAGAATACACTATATACATATGTATATGTGGGACGTGAGGAACAATAATAACTATATTCTAATTTAAATTCATCTTTTAATATTCACAATAAATTTAGCACAATACACGCGTGTCCAGGCCGAAATCGTCTTCTGTTCTTCCTATCTTCAAATCCGTGTCACGTCTTTCTTCTTTCGTCTTCCATATCATCAGCCAGCCATTCATCATATCATTTTTTTTCAACCTTTTTTTGATGTCCCACTGCTGGGCACAGGTCTCCTCACAAGTGAGAGGGATTTAGGCCATAGTCCACCACGCTGGCCAAGTGCGGATTGGTGGACGTCATGCTTTCGAGAAATTATGAACTCTCAGGCATGCACGGCGATGGAGAATATTGTAATCAATTAAATATCATGATATTTTCCATCACCGTGGAGCAGCGATAAATCCGCACATTACAAATTTCTTTGTAAGAGGTGCGCGCCGAGGATCGGTCGCGTTGAAGACCGCGGTTTTTTACCACTCGGCCATCGCTGCTCATCATATCATACAAACTTATTATCAAACCTCTTTTCTCAGGACACCATCATTTTAGTCATACATCCTACATATACATACAATATTTATCTACCCGAAGTATAAGCAGTAAAGAAAATGACTGTTTACAATTTTAAAAGAATCAAACAAAATAATCCTACTATTTAATTTAAACCTTGAATCATTTTGATTAATTGAAAAAGTACAGGAATCCAGCTGATACGAGTACTTACATAGTGTATGTATTCTTGCTACTGGAAAAGCAAAATGATTACATATTTCCTAAAATCCTGTCTAATACAGATAAATAGATTAAGTACTCTATAGACATTACAAGTAACGCAAGCTGTGGATCTGGTGAAGGATCACGTATCCTCACCATACACGAAGCCCAGGGACTGACCTTCGAAAAAGTCGTAATAGTGAACACTAAGCTAGAGAAAGGGAAGGTGCACGACAGCGTCGCCCATGCAGTCGTCGCCATCACCAGACACACTTGCTCCTGTGTTAATTCCTACGTCAAAGATGATGCTATTGGGAACTTTATACAGGCGGCTTGAAAAGCAACAACAGCGACGATCAATGACTACAACTTGGTAACTGCCATCAGCCACAGGGACATGACGGTCATTGACGAAACATTAAAACAACTCCTGGGATCACACGCTGGGACCTCAACGGACTAAACACTAACATCACTAACAAAAACAATAACAAAATAGTTTAAAAAAGTAAAAAAAACACTAACACACTAAATAAAAAAAATCTGGAGCAATTAATCGTGACAAAAAAAAAGAAAAATAAAGTAAAAAAGCAAACAAAATATCTTGACGCAAAAAAAGGCACGGACGCCAAGTCTGTGGAGTTTAACTATTGTAATTAAAAAAAGACATTACAAGCAGTGATCGTAGAAAGTACACTACTAAACTTATGGCGTCATTCATATTGAAGGTGGACTTTATCCTTTAGGCCAATCATGTCGGTTAGGGCCCTTGCGCTAAGTGGCCAATAAAATATTTGGACTTCCGCGTCGAAATAGTTAAACATGCCGGTGAACGAACATTTAATTGACTTGAAATATCTTTTGTTTTTAACAAAATGATGTTTATGTTAACTGATAATTTAGTTTACGTATCTTGAACTTGGTTTGCGATATCTTTCGTTAATACTAAGTGCCACACCCATTTCTGTTGTGAGAGAAATCATGAATGAAACCATCCACAAATCTTACGACAAAGTTTAACGACTGTTTTCTGTCCACAACAATACGTTCTAGCGCCTAGACCTAGAAGCACTAAGCATTTGACCGCGTTCATCATAAACTCCACAGCCGAACTCAACTCACGACCCATGGGATACACAGACATGATGCCTCATGGGTTAACCACAAATATATTCGGCCCCAAAGCCTCAAAGAAGGTTAGAGCTTTCTTGACGTTGGATGTAGATATCTGTGGGTTGAACCGACCACATGCATACTGCACTTTGTAAGAGTTCCTATGCAGATGGACCTAATTAGGTGTTGAAACAGCTTCAGTGCAATTATTGAGTAAATTAATTAATTCAATTAAATTTAGCCTTTATTACAGAAAAACACTTGACAATGCCATTGACTATTGTTCTTGGACGATAAGGATTTTCCTGGTCTGATATAGACTTCTTAAAGATAATTTAACGCTGTAAATATTATAAATACTTAATTACTAGTAGGTATTTTAGTTAATGTTTTGTGTTGAAATAATAAACATGTTAGCAATTTCATTATTTAACTTTGTCTAAATCCTCGAATGAGCAGCGATGGCCCAGCTATTAAGACCGCTTCTGACACTTGATACTTCACTTCTGATCACGGATGCAATATGCTTCTCCACGGTGATTGAAAATATTGAGACATTTAATTAATTAATTACAATGTTTTCCACCACCGTTTATGTCTAAGAGAAACTCATAATTTCTCGAAAGCCTCATGACCTCATGTCCATAAATCCGCATTTTGTAAATTGGTTTTCTTCTTTCATCAACTGGATGTTAGCACCTTAAGCACCTTAAGGCTAAAATTTAGATAATTTTAAACTTTAAAAAAATGTAATGTTTAACAAGAGTTATCATTTAAATAACAACAATTAAAAGATGAAAACATAAGTCTTATTATTTAAATGACAGACTTACTTAATGGCGTAATATATTATTAACAAAGAGGACGAGGACTCTTGTGCTTAGACAAATAATCCAAAAATTTTGCATAAAAATAATAATTAACCTTCAAGGGAAACTTCAATGTCGACAAAATTTGATCATTTGTATGGCTATAAGGTCATGACGTATTTTTCTGGGAGTGGACTAAACTCTTGAGAAACATTTTATCTGATAATTCGGCAGTTAAATCTTTGTTATAAATTAGAGTGTATTTGGATTGAGATTGACTTTTTGCAAAATTTTCTTGTAACAACAGTCCCGCATCAATCTGAGATTAGTGTAGAACGCAAGCGAACTATTCATTTAAACTAAACAGCAGTGGTCGATGTTAAGAGGGGTGAATAGTCCATTATTGCGTACGTTGCCGTGCACTTCGGTGCACGTACAGTACATTATCCATGTAGAAAGAGAACAATTACATCCAGCAATAGGGTATAGATGGCAGGGTACATGGCCACAAGCGCCGTTGTAGTCACGGGAGCCCACAGGAAAGCAGATAGGCACGCTTTAGAGCTCTGTTTATCGAGGAAACCGCTTCATTTCGCTGGGGACTCCAGAGTACTCTCCAAGCGCCGGGATAAGCTACCCAGGCGGTTTAAGTGAATCCTGCATAACCCGAAATCTCTCCCGAGATGCCGGGTACCTTTTGAAGTTTTCTCCAAAAAAGGACCCGTACTTGTTGTCGACAGATAACAATTATTAAACCTTATCCGAGGTCTTATGTTGGTGACGCCCTGTATTTGAGATATGTTCGTATGCCCGAAAGTAGCTCACAAAAGAGTTGTTAATTGGGTTGTCTAGTTTAATTGCTAAATGAATTTGAAAGCGAAGGGGTCCGGGTGAATGGACTATTAAAGGTTCATTGTTCGATTGGCCCAAATCGTGAGTATCGTGACTTTACCGGTATTTTGCATACTTGCATACAAAATAGTGATAAATAATGTCATGTAGAGGTGTATCGAAAACTAGCTTTTATTGCTGCAGAAGAGACTTTTTTAATATTTCTTTTCATAAAGAAGCAAATTAGCAAGCAGCCTGCAACATGGTATTGAGTCGTGTTACCTGTCTCTGTTATTGGGTTAAGCAGATATGCTAGTGGAAATAAATAGTTCTTGTATTTCAATAATATGTGTCGCATAACGTCACACCGTGCAACATCTTTTTAAGAATATTTGTAACAAATTTCTCAGTTTAGTCTGCCTGTAGCTGGTAGTAGATAATGGTTAGACCGAGAAAGTGGTTACGCCAATTCTGCCGTGAAGCAATTCTATTGTGTTTGAGGCTGACTTACAAAAGGCGACCATCAGCCTTCGGAGTAGCAGCGCAACTGCAACCACAGGCAAGTCCTAGTTTTTCTTGAGGTTGTGTGTAGATGTCCATGGGCTGCGGCGCCCACTATACTTAACTTAATATTTAACTTACCTTTTTTTCCGCCGCCTTTTATATGCTCATCTGCTACTTCATTCAAATAAAAAGAAGGATAATTTGTAGTAGGTACTTTTAATTTTCGTATGCTCAAGAACACTATTAGTAAAATATTTTATTACTATGAAGATTATTATTATAAGAATATTTGGTATTTTATCATGTAAATCGTATCAACTGAAAAGAAAATATAAACATAAAAATTAGGATGCATTAAGTCATCTTTTTTTTCTTCAATTAAGGCATCGCAAACTCTGCATATTGCCAGCGTCAAGTATAATTTTTGCATCACATTTTTGCCAGTTTCGGTGAAACTGTACGTGTAATAATAGGTAAAGTCAGTAAGTCGTTAGTTTAGTAATCATTCAGTCAAGTCAGTCAGACATTCAAGTAAAGCGATGGCTTCTTTACAAGGACGTGACCAATGGAATTTTGGGGGGAAGCCGAAAAAGCATATTTTCGCACTGTTATTTTAATTCACAACACTCGTGCACTTAAATTACCCTATATCGAAGAAAATTCCATTAAATTTATCCGATATAAGTAACTCAAAAATACACCAAGAAAGTAAAAATAAAACAAGAGCACAAGTCTTCTTCGACTTCCCGCCAAAACTCCCATTAAGTCATCTTTCTTTCCAAATCAATTTTACCTATGCAGACTAAAAATATCCAGGTTTGATTGATGATTCATAAGAAGCACGAACGAATTCAATATTTTAGGTCAAGGATGTTCGACTTTGAAGTTCCTCCCTAATAAGATTGTTTGTTTGTCATTAATTGAGGTGCGTCCTGAAATAAGTACGTAAAAGTGTCGCGTAGTTAACACATTAAAAAGCCATTGACTTCACCATTTTAGACTATTGACATCAATATTATAAATAAACTAGTGGTACAGCCCAGCTCCGCCCGGGTGCAGAGTATTAAAAGAGGATTTGTTTTTTTATTATCTTAAGAGATTTCATGTTATTGTTAAACAAAAATATAAAACAAATAATGACATACGAACTGCCCTGTTATTCTGACTGTGTCAAAGTTTAGAACGACACAGCACGAAATGCATAAGTTGGACAGGTTTTTTTTTTAATTTATAAGATATTCGCATGCCAGTCATGGCGAACATGAGTGCTATATTATATATTAGAAACTGTACTACCCTGTAACCATACCATGTTCTGTGAATAAATGATTATGATTATGATTAGGTAGGAACAATTTATATGGGAAAACTACTTATAAACAAAAAAAACATTTAATTGAACAAAATTGTGAATCTGTGTACCATTCTCAAATCCCCTTGAACAAACACAAAGAAATTCATCATAAAGAATGAAACGAGTCGTTTAGGAGGAGTTCAGTGACATACACACGCACACAAGAAATATATATAATATGTATTAAGATAATACATAGGCATATTATGAGTATGAATTTTCAGTTAAATAATTGTCCATCGAATGTCAACATCTTGTGTACGACACACTTCAAGATGACGAGGGAGCTGTCGCGTTAAATATGAGTGCAATAGTGACATGTACCCATAGATTTTTATGATTTTGACTACGTCGTAGTATGTATAAAAAATCTATGCATGTACCAGATTTCAGGAGGCCATTTTTGAGCAGCTGTTTATCTATACGTTTTTAGACACAAATATTACTACAAGAATTATAATACACAAGAATTAGACAAGAAATATAATAGTATTGTTTATTATTTATAATCTATAGATTGACAAGTAACAGAATTAATATCTAAGATAAAACTTAAACGACCCATTAGCATTTCTATAGGTAAAATTAGACATTTCATCAGTTATCAGTTGTTATCAGTCGAAGGTGTGACTGTTTTGTTATCATTGATAATGAGAACTACAATGTACCAGAAATGCGCTATATCCTTATTAAATAAATAATGTGTTTAGTAGAACTAGGGTGCCATCCATCCGGGTTTCCCCGGATTTGTCCTAGTTTAGAGGGCGTCCGGGGAGCGTCCGGCCCGGACTCCATTTGTAGTCCGGGTTTAAAAAAAAATGACACGCACTGTGCCCGCACATCGCGATTAACCGACAAACCGACTCGGTAAATTCACCGTCCCCCCGCTGTTGAAATGTCCGGGTTTTGGGCTCTAACAGCCGGGGTTTTAACGCGTCTTGTCCTGGTTTACAAATTTTAGAGACGGCAACCCTAAGTAGAACTGATAAGGTCTCCGTGTGGAACGTGGAACGTTTCCACGTGGAAGCCTGTAAGTCTTCACACTTGCCACTTCTTGCCCTTCTAGATTCTTCTATCTGTCAAGAGTAAATTTGCGTATCAAAGAAAATACTTGTTGCTATCACTTAAATTAGAATAAAGGTGTAGATATGTTATAGCCGATCAATAAATAGTTCATTGGAATCTGGCACATGATATATTATTTGATCTCATTAGCAGCAGCTTCATAAGCTACCCGTGTGAATAGGGCTGATTATACATAGGTTATCATAGTTCAATCTCTGTTCTACCTTAGGAGTAAAGTTCATAATGGATGTAAATATAAAATGAATATAGGTATAGCTGTAGGTGGTAGAACTATTATGGTTCGCCCGTGGAAGTACCGCCGCTGCACCCACTTCTACCGTGAAATAATTCTATTGTGTTTCGGTGGAAGGCTGCAGTTGCCGGCCGCACTTACATGAGGCGACCACCAGCCTCCGGAGTAGCAGCATACGACCTCAGACAATACTTATCTATGCTTGCTCGAGATTGTATGTAGATGTCCATGGGCTGCAGCGACCACTTAACACCGCGTGGCCTGCATGCTCGTCTGCTACTCCAATCAAATAAAAAAAAAACAGAATATAACTATTTTTCTGTTATAATTTCATTGCCCGTCATATGTTTAAATATTTTTATTTTGATCAAATTTTGGATTTTTAACAATGTCAACGGTATAGACAGTAGTCTTTAAGTGACTCATTCGTGCAGACCACAATTTTAAATACGCCATTTTAAGGTTTAATATAGTGCGAGTCAAATAAGGGCCAAGTGCCAAAGCCATATTACGAGGGGATATTTTTACATCTTTTTATTTTAGGTACAATACCGTTGTACCTCAATAAAGTTCTATTTGTAATTACGATCATGTCGAGGATAAAGTACTAGACTGAAAATTAGGATTAAAGATAAATGAGTCGTATATTTTTTTTTATTTGAACGGAGTAGCAGACGAGCATGCAGGCCACGTGGGGCTGCAGCCCATGGACATCAACATACAACCTCAAGCAAGTATAGGTAAGTCTTGTCTGAGGTCGTATGCAGTAGCGCTGCTACTACGGCTGGTGGTCGCCTCATGTAAGTGTGGCCGGTAACTGCACCTTTCCACCGAAACACAACAGAATTGGTTCACGGCAGAAGTGGGTGCAGCGGTGGTACTTCCCCGGGCGAACCATAATAGTTCTACCACCTAGTAAAATTAAATTAATTAAATAATAGCGTGAATTACGTCATTCACCGTGCGTTTATTCACTACTTTTTCCTCAATTCCAAATTGTTCAACAAACTTTGCAAAATGTATTTCATAGTACTATATCCTGTTGCCTCATTAAGACGCAAAATTTGTCACTTTCAAATTAAGTAGGCGCCTTTATTGGAAAGTCTATTTCTACGTATGTAATGAATTGTGCATAAATAAATATGTCACTTTTGCACTGTTAATCACTACCAGCAGAATTCATGTCTACACTCCATACTTACTAATAATAATTTATGAATGCGAGAGTAACTCAGTTTCTCTGTGTGCGTGTATTTTTCTGTGTGTCCGTCACCTTTTCACGTCTAAACTAATGAACCAATTTTAATAAAATTTAGTACCTAGATTCGGTGGACTTTGTTTTAACACATTGCTGCGTTCTGCTGCATTACCACTTAAGGAAAAGCCTTGATACTCTTAGGTTCTTAACTGAGGCAGAATCGAAATGCCTTTTTATGTCGGGAAATTAGGTAGGTATTCTTCAAAAAATCTAAAATAGCTTACTTTGATAACTGAAAGAAGGCACTTGCAACAAATTGACATTTGCGAGAGTGTAGGAAGCACAAATAACACAACACAGTAATAATTGTGACGTCGCAGTCCGTCGCAACATGTAAAATGCATTGTGTGTGTCAGTCAGCGCGCTTCCCTTTTATAATCGGCCTGTACCCCCTAATCCTGTAGATTAAAAATTGTCATTAATCAAAATTGTTACAAAAGTATCATTAAGGAAAAACAATGCGAATTAAGTCATACAACCGCTAAAAGTGACAAAACTGTTATCGTAGAGATATTTATGATTGTATTTACATCAATTGTAGAAAGATAAAGATACTCGAAGATAAAAGGCCATATACCTCACAAGAGCTGTTCTTGTGAGATCCGCGTCTAATCTACAAGATTAGATAAGAATAATGTTTAATGCGAGTTACGCCTTAAAAATAGGTTTTATAAAGAAGGAGCGTTAAATAATGATACGTCGAACTAGCTTACAATTAACGTGGTGTAAATTTTAGATACTTATTAAGAAAAAACTCAAATCTGAGTTGGATTGGATTTGATTTTGTAGGTGGTAGAACTATTATCGTTCGCCCGGGGAAGTACCACTGCTGCACCCACTTCTGCCGTGAACCAATTATATTGTGTTTCGGTGGAAAGGTGCAGTTGCCGGCCACACTTACATGAGGCGACCACCAGCCTCCGGAGCATCGCAACTGCATACGACCTCAGACAAGACTTAATTATGCATGCTTGATATTGTATGTAGCTGTCCATGGGCTGCAGCGACCACTTAACACCGCGTGGCCTGCATGCTCGTCTGCTACTGCATTAAAAAAAAACAACAGGTTGCACTCCGGTAGTGCCGACAGAAGTGAAAACTTGAACATTAACTTTGTGCATTTTTGATATTTTGGAATGGTTAGGGAATAATTTCGCACAAATTTATTTTATTATCAGTATTATTTTTCATCTAGTATTTTCAGTAGGTTTTCATCTAGTATTTTTATAAAGTACTCACTCATTTTCTTTCACTATTTCTTCGTCACTTTTTTCATTAATAGATGTACTTTGTTTAATGTTCATATTTTAAATACTTGATATATTCTTGAGATATACTTGATATATATAGTCGAGCCGTCATCAGCTGTCTCCCCTCCGTCTTACGAATATTCGATCAGGCCACGTGTCCTGACGCGAGTTTAACATTTGTTACCCATCCCAAAAAAGTGCACAACGCCGCTAAAGAAGTTTTCAATTCAGAAAAACATAACATTGTGTGCAGACTAAGGACTCCGGGATATTCAGTAAAAAGCATCGGTGTTCTTCATGCGCAGTGCCCCTAAAGGTTCCATCATGGGACAGCGATTTAGCTCATCTACACCCTCAGGTGCAGACGGCGTGCATCCACGCACACTCCGCCGTCTTTCCCGGGAAATGTGTTACACCTACGAACTTTGCCAATTTTTTAATCAGGAAATTTATAATTTAGGCCTAATAATTAATCAGCGTTATCTTAATCTAGGGCGCATATTTTGAACACCACGTTGAAACAGATTAATGTAATCTTTTAAGCAAGTCATTAACAAGGAAGACGTCGTAAAACACTTCTGATAAAGGTTATCAAGTCTTTTTTCATTATTCAAGCTCTTTTGCTAATTCAAAATGATTGATATGTCTATGTCAATGACATGGATGGAAACCCGACAAAAGTTAAAAGGAGTTTTTTTTATAATAATGGGAGTTTTTTTATAATAATGGGTTTTTTATAATAATTTTTTTATGATAATAAGTTACGCAATTTTAGTATTTAACGTTATAAGGTAAACGCTGAGCATCAAGGTATTGACAGGTATGACACCCTGATAAACGTCCATAATGAGAGTTTTTGGCGGGAAGTCTGAAGGGACAAGTTGTGCTCTTGTTTTATTTTCATTTTCTTGGTGTATTTTTGTGTCATATCGGATAAAGTTGATTGGATTTTGTTCGATATAGGTTAATGACAGTGCACGAGTGTTGTGAAATAAAATAACAGTGTGAAAACATGTTTTTTTAGCTTGCCTCCAAAACTCCACCGCTATTATATCTAGGTAGTAATAATTTGTTGGCTATTTCAACATGATTTGGCTAAAGATAATGTTATCTGTCGGAATAAACGTATTTTTATAGTTACTATGTGAGTTTTTACTGTTATCAATAGATATTTAAATATTCTTAGAGTGACTATCTTCGAGTTACTAGACTAGACTCTGCATTCCTAAGATTGAAGGTTTGGATTGGAAAGACCAACAGTCTTTGCAATCCAAAATCATCTATACCTACTCTACCTCAGATCAACAAAAAGTAAAGATGTCTGCGAAGAATAAACTGAGGTCGATATTGGAAACATGTATTGTGTGCATAAGCTTGTTGTGCGATCATAACTCAAATTACTCCATAATTACTCGTATTATATTACATTAATATTATTTATTACACATTTTCACAATATTATCAATAAGTACCTGGAAGACAGGGCGTTGCTCGGATAAACCAGTTGATTTGGCTTAGTGTTACATAACAACGCAAACTCAAATAGCTACCAATATAAAAAAATATTGTCACAAAAAAAAGTTATATTATTATACTTTTAATTTTAATTTTTTGATTGAGGATTGAACCCGGGTCTCTAACTTCGTATTCAGCCTACGTAACCATTCGGCCAAGGAAGTTTTAATCTGATTGACGAAATTTTTATAGATCTCTGTCAAATCGATTCAGTAGTTTGAATTGTATTTGTACGTTTGACGGCGTTCTACACCACAATATTATTAATACTCTCCAATAGATGTCAGGAAGAGTCATATTCTTCAGTTGATATTTAAGTTGAATATATATTAAGAAAATAAGGATAAAACGACAATTTCTTAAAATAAAACTTAGCTAGATCGATCTATTACTCCCTAAACCCCTGGGCAGTGAATTTAAAAAAAATCAATGGAGCCGTTTCCGGGAAAAAATATATACCTATATAAGTACTATAATACAAGAATTGCTCGTTTAAAGGTATTCGATTTTTCTTGTCAATTTTGGACAACGTTGGCTCGATGCGACGGGATATTCTACGATTTCTACGTTATTCGAAGAGTTCTATACGTTCTTTAATTTTTTATTTGATCTGAGTACTCTACATTTAAGTTTTTACCATGTTTGAAGTTGCAGGCAGTTGCGATGTAATTCCCGTTTTAACAATGCGTGTTCTATCGCCTTTTACGCCGTGGACAATTACAAGCAGTCACTTACCTTACTCCAGATCACACCCTCTTTGTTTTAGCCTTGCACTTTTTGATATTAATCTTGCAAAACCTATTAGCCTGGTCAAGTTGAGTCAACTTTGTTGTTCACCTTCTGATAGTTTAATCTAAGGTCACATCCGCCATTATTAAAGTTTGTTGGTGATATCCTCGTTTGAAAATGATAGTTGCAGGTCAATTGGTTGTAAGGATCGCCTACGTCGAGATATGTGACAGATACAATGTAATTTCTGTTTGATAACTCTTACCTTCTAGTTATTCCAGTTCAGTACAATGTTTTTTAAAGAAACATTTTATACTTGTAGGTACCAGCAAAGTATTTTGAAACATAGAGGAAATTATGACTTAGATAATAGACACATTTGCTCGTAACTGCAATTACTATAAAATTTATCGTAATTTCTTTTTTAAAAATAAAATACCTTTATTTTAAGATTTGCGGCAAAAAGTCCAAAAGATCTTGCCAAAAGAAGAAAGATCTTTTTGTTTGCTTTATACATTTTCTTATAGTAATGTATTCTTTTAAGTAGATGTATATTTGCAACGGTCAACGGCCTACTGTTACTTATCATAAAAATCCCAAATAAAACTGTATAAATTATTTTGATAAACCTGGCTATAAAATTGTAAATTTAATGATAAAAATATTCGATATTAAGTATAACGTTTGAAGTTCGTAGTTCGAGTACGTGCAAATCTGGAATGTAGCATTATATTACCTGTACTATTTGATTATGTATGTATTATTTGATTATATCTTACGTATTTTAAATTTTATACCATTTACCCTGAAATGTGATTGATCTATTAGAGAAATTTGCCTTGAAATTTGACTCCGTATTGTATTCTAATATACTGTAGTTTAGCACAGTGGTTAAGGCTAATATTAAAAGTAATACTATAGTACCTTTTCGTATCTGGGAACCTTCAAAAGAGATAACATACCCGACTTGGGAGAGATACAGGGATATGTGGGATTTTTACTGACCCCCTAGGTGGTCTGCCTCGGCGCTCGGGGAGAACTCCGGGATGTCCTCTGCATGCGGTGAGCTAGTAGATACTCTCATCGAAGGATAGCTATTTGTATCGGGGGGAGGAGGAAGGGGGGAACCCTAAAAAGGTACCCGGCACTTTGGGAGAGGATACCAGGTTATGTGGGATTTGTACAGCACTAAAAACCTTTCGGTGACATGCCTCTACGCTTGGGGAGGACTTCGGGATCTCCTGTGGAACGCACAGGTGGCCTCCACACGCAGCGCCCCAGAACGGGCCCAACCTCTGGATAGATGTGCTCTCCTGCACCTTCCGATGCTTACGGCGGCTCTATTCTTATATTACTTCCGAAGCTACAAGGACTCGTAGGATAATACCTACTACCAAAAGTACTTTTCGTTCAAAAGCTAATAAACCATCATGGAAACAGCTTTTGAGAACTTATCTATGAAGAAATAGTATCGTAAAGCTTATCTGTTTACTAAGGCTTGAGAAGTGCAGTCTTCTTTAATTTCAATTTTTCTTTTCAGGAATGTGCAGAAACGAAGAAGACGTATACCTACAACCAGCTGCAAAAGAACATGGCAGTATTCGCCACCTCTTTGCGGAAGAAGTTCGGTTTAAAGGAAGATGACGTAGTGGCGGCCATGTTGCCCAACTCTCCCGAGTTCCCCGTCGTCGCCTTTGGGACCCTGCAGGCGGGCTGCGTGCTGACTCCTATCAACCCTATTTATAAAGAGCGTAAGGCGCAGTTTGTTTGGAAATTTATAATAATTTTTTTAAATTTAATTTTTTTTTAAATATCTATATCTTATACGACCAATTAAATAAATAAATAATGTTTTGGTATGATGAATTTGTTATGATGACCTGTGTGGCGTGGTTACCTTGCCTGACTGCCGATCGGAGGGTTCCGGGTTCGATTCCCGGCGAAGCAGAAATTTTAATGATGACTTTAAAATTTCTGTTCTCGGTCTGGGTGTTTATATATACCCTGCTGAGGGGCTATGAGTGTGAAGCGTTATTTATTTATTTATTTATTTTACAGTCATTGTAGGGTAGGTGTACATAGGGTAGAGTAAAAACTACTATACCTAATTAGGTATAAATCCAATCCATTTAATCCATCCAAGTATTAGAATACTTTATTAAAAAGGAAGCAGAAGCCAGAAATTGAAATGATGAGTTTTAACTAACGAGGTAGGTAATCAAAAAAACAAGCTAACGAGGTAATCAAAATGTTGAAAAAAATACACGGAAGCCACAGAATTTTGTATTCTTAAAGCTAAGAATAGTTCAACAAGCAATCCACCAGCCGTGTTAGGAGAAAAAAGAAAATAAATATAATTATTCACAAAAATTATAGACTTAAAATTAAATAATTGTATTTCAACGCGCACGTAACGTTTGTTTTTGTGAGTAATTAACGAGACAATTAACTCTTAATTTATGTCCATATTCAATCAATCAGTATCAGATTTACGTCAAACGCTAATGACTGGTTTACACGTAGCAAGCTACTAAATGAGTCAATCAGATGAGTTATCCTATGATAACTCACCCGATTTAGCTCATCTACGAGTATATGAGCTAATCCCAGGTTAGATATAGACATTTTAATGCAGAGCAGCGATGGCCGAGTGGTAAAAAACCCCGGTCTTCGACGCGACCGATCCTGGGTTCAAATCATACGCGCACCTCTGACAAAGAAATTTGTAATGTGCGCATTTATCGCTGCTCCACGGTGATGGAAAATATCGTGATATTTAATTGATTACGATGTTCTCCATCGCCGTGCATGCCTGAGAGAAATATAATTTCTCGATAGAATGACGTCCACCAATCCGCACTAGGCCGAATGTAATATTACACGAACCACTTGGTGCAACTTTTGACCCTTCTATAATTCAAAATCTATATAACGTAAACACGTAAAACTACGTGTGTTTAATTATATCTATAAGGACATCTAGAAACCCATTCATGAAGCTAGCTTAAACGGTTATAAAGATATGAAGGTCAAAAAGTCGTAAATTTTAGCACTGACTGACTGACATATAGTACCTAAACCTCACCTACTTCCAGATGACCTAGGTCCTAGAAGGATAAAATTTGGAATCTAGCTCGGTAATTGTGTGTAAGCGTAGGAAAATTCTAAAAATAAAAAAGTTAAAAAATAGAGGGGGTCCCCATACAAAAAAAAAATGTAGCGTTGGAACCGTTACAAGCAGATATTTAAAAGTATCTCAATATATATATTATATATCTATATATACATGGGCGTACCCAGGTGGGGGCAGGGAGCCCACCCTGGATCAAGGTCCAGATTCAGTGATTCAAAAATCCCCAAAGATCTCCGAAACGAAAAGAGAAACCTATAAAGAATAAGCTTGATATGCTACCTCCTGCTATTTCCTTTGTATATTTAATATTTTGTGTGCGTGTCTTCGTGTAACGTGGAAGGCAAATATACGCGCGGTCTTAGAATAATTACGTAGGTACCTATAGAATGAGTGTCTTCATATGAGCGCGCTGTCAAAATTGAAGCACTAAATAGATTCACATATAGATAAATTTTGTTTTATTATATTCTGCATCAAAATATGCGTAAACAATATTTTAATAATTTATGTACATACAACATAATATTATATGCGGGGATTTTATTAAACTAGTAGATTATCAGTACATTACATACTTTGAACAGTTAGTAAAATGAAAATTTTATACTTTAAGTAACTTATAATATTGCTATAACATGCATTTTATTAGTGTACAAAAATCTACCACTTACCAATGAACTCTTTTGTTTCAGTTGAAGTAAGTCACCAAGTATCTACAACTAATCCAAAAATAGTGGTTACTATACTGGAATGCTACGACATAGTTTTAAAAGGACTTATGCATGCGAAGAGCCAAGCGAAAATAGTTGTAATAGACAAACCAAATAAGCTAGTACCTGAAGGTGCCATCAAATATTCAGAAATAGCAGAATCGGGTGAAGCTGATTACGCTTTGTTAGACAAAGTAGATAAACGAAATGATGATATAGCATTCATACCATTTTCAAGTGGAACCACAGGGCTGCCGAAAGGAGTAGAAATTTCATACAAGAATCTGAAAGCAGGGATTGAGATTATGCAAAATGAAAGAAATTGCTTCCCAGTACTAACGCAAGGTAAGTTAATAAATTAATTAATTTTATGGCAAAGCAATTGAAATCAGCATCGCAAGAAATATTTTAATTAATTAGATACAACCTCTTACAATAGGCTTATAAAATTGCCTAGAGAAAATTTCGTCTCAAAGATATTTGTGAATGTGAACAAATTATTCGTATATTCGTACATCGATAATGTTGATACTTAATTGAAACAGTAATTAATCAAATAGTATTATGGAATTTTCAAAATGTTGCTAGATTTAAATTGTAAGCAGTATTGATTTATTCTGCATGTAAATTGCATGTTTGTTAATAAAAATATTTAAAAAAGAGTACCAGTACTTGATTCCAGCTAACCTTCACATTTAGGTACTAAGTTTCTGACTATAAACAAAACATTGCCGTATAGAAACTTGAAGTCATTGTAATATTGGTATTTATTTATATTTTTTCTTTGTATCAGGAAATATTGTAAATAAAAGTATTATTGGTTCCTGGTAAATGTAAACAGAAAACAAAATTAAGTGCATAAACAAACATTCCTAATTCAAAAATTTACGGCCGTTACCATATTTCCGCTTAATTTTTTCGGCCTTCTCTTTCTCCATAGAAATCTATCAATCATATAAAATCTGCCATACAAAAAAAATGGAAGAAACAAATATACAATCAAAAGTTTGAGATTGACAGCAATTTGAGATTGTACCATTTTGTGTGTATTTATTCTTAGGTGATTATTATACGATGAGCCTGCTGGTTATGCAACCTTAATTCGTCGGCGATACCTTAAGGGTGTCGTTGATAGGATGGATTTATAACTAAGAGTAGTTACATGTATATCTATGTGGATATTCACTATAATATCTAGTTCGTCGAATGTTCTTCAGCAAAGATGTTCTAAAAGCGTAAATAAAAATAAAGATTTTCTTTTTGGATTTCTATCTTCTTCGTCTCGCGCAGGTTTACTTGTTTAGTTTAACGAGAGCAACTTCTGTTCCATCGAAAATGGAATATGAAAAATTACTGTTAAATGTTCCTTAAAATCAAAACGGGCAACGAGTTTAAAAACGTATTTACTGAAAAAGGCGTATTTCTCAGTCACTGATTTCATAAACGACAAAACGGCATACAGGAACTCCATAAAAACCTGGAAGGTTTTTTTCCGTCGGCTTTTTTTCCTCTTAGTGTACAAAACCCCCACAATATAGGTACCCAAAGCCGACGATCGGTTTCGATCCAAAATATAAATAAATATCAGTAAATAATTAAATAAACAAACAACTTAATAAATACAAACTTAAATAAATAAAAGTTAAAAATTTAAATTTTTAAAAGGCGCAATATGGGATCTAATAAAAAAATATTGATATGAATGTACATTTTTATAAATTGTGTCATAATTAAGTTTTTTCTTTTATCTTTGTAATATTTGCATACCTTAAGGTATGCATACAAAATATGTATTAACAACTTTGTAAACACCCATATTTGTGCAAATAAAGTTCTTTGTCTAATGTTTGTGTTTATATTCAGGTGATATTCAAGACGTCGTTCCCTGCATATTGCCCTTCTTCCACATCTATGGACTAGTGATCACTCTCATCGGTCACCTGGCTAAGGGTTGCAAGCTGGTCACTATGCCGCGTTTCTCAGCTACTATGTACTTTGACATACTGAAGAATCAAAAACCTTCATTGCTGTATGTGGTGCCTCCTATTGGTGAGTTAATATTTGTTATATTTACTGACGTCACCGTCGGTGAAAGTGTCGGTATCTTGGAGTTGACATTACGAGTAAAGTGCAGTACCGGAGTCATTTGGAGTACAAAGCCAAATTGGCATCAAAAAAGCTTGGTGTCCTCAACAGGGCGAGGCAGTCCTTCACTGCGGGGCAACTCCTGACGCTGTATAAGGCCCAGGTCAGACCCCAAATGAAGTACTGCTCCCATCTCTGGGCAGGAGCACCAAAATATCAGCTACACCCATTTGACTCCGTTGAAAAGCGCGCAGTCCGAATCGTCAACGACCCAAGATTGACTGACAGGCTAGAACCGCTTAGCTTGCAAAGAGACATTGGCTCGCTCTGCGTCTTCTACCGACTTTACTATAGTGAGTGCTCCGAGGAACTCTTCAAATTGATGTCTACATCACCTTTCCATGATTATACCACCAGACGTAGGTTAAAGTTCCACGGGCACCATCTGGACTCGTGGCGGTCCTCCACAGTCCGCTTTGCACGCTCCTTTTTACCACGTACGTGTAGGTTATGGGACAACCTTCCAGCTGAAGCATTCCCAGTGGACTATAACATGGGATTCTTCAAGAAAGCTGTAAAAAAGCTCTCCTTCAAAGCCGGCAATGCTCGGGTGGCTCCCCTGGGGTTGCCCGTGTCCATAGGCGACGGTGATCGCTTAACACCACGCGGCCCGTCCGCCTTTTTGTTCGGTTTGTTTTTATAAAAAAAAGTGACAACGTCTAATAAATCGATGAACGCCGGCTGCACGCACTAAAAATGATGACTCATTGTAACGTTACGCTGATTGTAACGTTAGGTTGAGGCTTGAGCCACATAGATAGGCGCTCCTTGTATTGTGCTTGAGGGTTCGGCTTGCGCCGTTCGTTGACTGTTTATAAAACGGAGTGAAAAGTTAATGTGGTTTTCATTGTTTTGTTATGACGTCACGTTAAACTTTCGTCCGTAAATCGACTTTACAGACAACCAATTTTTTGGTGTGAGATCATTGTTAAAAGGTGTAGCAGACAAGATTATA
This sequence comes from Pyrgus malvae, assembly GCA_911387765.1. Lineage (NCBI taxonomy): Eukaryota > Metazoa > Arthropoda > Insecta > Lepidoptera > Hesperiidae > Pyrgus > Pyrgus malvae. The sequence goes on along the minus strand of OU426961.1, from coordinate 6,661,465 downwards.
AGCCACGTGTGTATGCTAAGGGTCTCGCTTGTTCACCATCTCCAAGTAAAGTGTTAATTAGTTACGTCCCAAGTAAAGTTAATTGTCAAGTAAAAGCTATGAGCACGGGTCAGTTTATCATATGATTAGTGCTACTCGAACATCGTGAAATTGAAATTGAAGTTACGGGTGACTTTAAGGTGCTGAAAGAGGCCCTCAGTTTATGAGCCACTTTGTGTAAAATCGTCATTATAGACTATTCAATCAAGAAAGCCTCAAAAAGCCAAATAGGAGAAGCGGCGGTACTTTCCTGGTTAAAACTTACAAGTCTTACTCGTATCAGTAATTTTTAGGGTTCCGTAGCCAAATGGCAAAAAACTGAACCCTTATGGATTCGTCATGTCAGACTGTCTGTCCATCCGTATGTCACAGCCACTTTTTCCGAAACTATAAGAACTATACTGTTGAATCTTGGTAGGTAGATGTATTCTGTGAACCGCATTAAGATTTTCACACAAAAATTGAAAAAACAATAAATTTTGGGGGTTCCCCATACATAACTGAAACTTAAAAAAAGTTTTTCATCAATCCCGTACGTGTGGGATATCTATGAATAGGTCTTCAAAAATGATATTAAGGTTTCTACTAACATTTTTTTTAACTGATTAGTTTGCGCGAGAGACACTTCCAAAGTAGTAAAATGTGTCCTCTCTGTAACTTCTAAAATAAGAGAATGGTAAAACTAATAAACATATATGATGTTCATTGCCATGCAAACTTCGACCAAAAACTGGTTTGAACGAGATCTACTAAGTAAGTTTTTTTTAATACGTCTTAGATCATGTCTCCAAGAACTTCTATATTATGTTACTTGCTGCTACGGAACCCTTCATGGGCGAGTCCGGCTCGCACTTGGCCGCTTTTTATTTAATGTACAATTTATTTCACTGAATAATTTGTGTCTGCATTTTTGATGGACAAATCCGCACAAAACTGGTTCTAATATTTGGTAAATTACAATCTTGCAATATTACGTACCTACCTCTGCAATTTAAAATATTGCAAAACAAAAAGTCGCACTTACTGTAACAAAAACTTACTTAAAATATTCTAAAAAATATATAAAAATAGTCCAAAGAGCTTATATTTAATTTATTATTATTGCAGTCTTAATTTTGCACTTTGATATTATTATGAGTCTATTGTATTTATTCTTTATCACCTTTTTATATGACCGAAGGTAAGCAAGCTATTTAAAAATTAAAAGGCTATTATATTCTTACATAAGTTCCTGATGACGCCAATGTGGTAAGGTAAACGTCCATCATATCGTTAGCGCACTAGTACTCGTTATTCCAAAGAAAAGGATCCAAAAGGTATATAATATAATATACTTAATGTAATATAATATGTAATACTTAAGGTAATTATATACTTTTTCTATGAATGATGCGTACTAGGACACTCAAAAACTGACGACAATACGGACGTTTCCCTTATGTTGATTTTGGACTAATCGCATGGCGTAATGCTAACGATGCCGGACCACCATTCTAAGACTTTTCTTTTCGATTTCTAGCTGCGCTGATGATTGATGAATGAGGGAATGAGTTTAAATTTCTGTTTTTGGTCTGTGGGTTATAATATACCTACTCTTCTTGATAACAAAAATCTTCAAACACCAATAAGTGGGTTTATGAGCGAAAGGCATTGGGTATTAATTTATTATTGAACTAACTCTTAGTACATATCTACTGTCATCTACATTAATTTCATTCGTAATAAAGAGTCCCCATTTACATACAAATACCTGTCTCTAATGACCATTATTTTTCTTCATTTCAGCGATTCTCCTTGGCAAGCACCCGGATGTAAACGAAGAACATTTCCGTCACGTCAGGAACATTATCTGTGGAGCAGCGCCGTTGGCCGCGTCTGATGTTCAGGCTATTATGGAAAAATGCAAAGTAAGTTACGTAAACCGATAGAACAATACAATAAACACGAGGTGACCATCAGTTGCTTGGATGTATAATGCTAATGTAAGAAAAATATTTAACTATGATACTCTTAAAACAGTCCCAAAAGCAGACGTGATTAGGAAACTGTTTTAAGAGTTTAGAAACAGACTGTTAAATAAATTTAAAAATTTAAGATGCATATTAATTTACATACAGTAGGTACTCAATCAAGTATTGCCATTCTGAAATTAGTGAGGCAGTGATATATTGAACTGCTGAAAACAAATTGTAGAAGTATCCTGGACCGATTCAGATCTAGCGCATCAATCCTTAAAAAACTTAACTCTCTCAGAGACTCACTCTAATAGACAACAACGACAACAGTACAGAAGTACATCTTTATATCTTGGCTTGTCGCGATTAAACGAAGGTTTGATTCAGCGACTGGTCATGCAGGCTATGTTTGATGGTACAATACGTCGTGGTCGGTTAACTATGCGATAGACTGATCAAATAAAAAACGCAGAGGTGGTCCTATTATTTAATTGCAAGACGAATTATCCCATCCCCAACACCTAAATGGTGATAGACCGAGAGACCAAGACGACCGCTCTGTATCTGGCCATATATATACCGGCCTTGACCAATGGCCAAGAAGAAAAAACTTTGACTATAAATCACATAATATCATAATCCATTTGTATTTCTGGGAAACGTTCGATAGCGCCGAATTGTAATTCTGAGAGTTGTTGACAGGGCCGAACTTTAAAATTTAATTTATTTAAACCTCAAAATGATAACTTATTCATTTATATCTTTAGAAGATTAGCACTTCTTATATCTAAAACCTTAATTGGTCTTTTTATATTTTTCAGAACAATTTAGAATTCAACCAAGGTTACGGTGCGACGGAAACATCAGCTCTTGCCACTTCAACGCTAAAGGGATCAAAAAATCTGGACTACTCCGCAAGTGGTGTACCTATGGCCAGTGTTGTTATGAAGTTCGTGGATCCCTTGACTGGCAAAGCCGTTCCTATTGGAGAGGTATGTATTCACGTACTTATAACTTACGTGGTTGCTTTTAAGTACTTTGTCGTTGATTTCAACCCCCGGTAAAACGGAGAAAGTAAACTATTTGACGCGTATATTGTTGTGTTTAATCACGCGTAACTTTTTGGAGCTTTCTGTTATTTTTTGTTTTTAAGAATGTTTTAATGTTTGTTCTGGATCTGGATGTTTTATGTGGTTCCGTGCCCACGACGTGTATGTTAAAAAATGTCAGATTTTTTATATCATTTTTTAAGATTTTATCCAACCACAAGGATACGACATGAGATCTATAAAGTGAAAAAATAATTTTAACAATGCTCAAAACCGACTTTAAAGGTAAAACATAATACTTACTTTGTGCCGTATGCAACACAGCAAAAGCTAAAGCAAAGGACAGGGATTCCACAAAATTGTAACTACTTGTATGAAAATAAAGAAAATTTAAATTTAAGGTTAGTTTGAATTTTGACATATTTTTTTAAATGCTAATGATTCTTGAATCAATTCTGGAATCGTTGCCGATTCTAAACAATGGGTACGCCATTTTACTAAGGGCACGACCCCAAAATAATTTTAAGAGTCATTGCCATTCGCAAAAAAAATCATATACATATAAATGATAAAAATAAATATATAATAGCGAAAACAACATCGATTTATACTTTTTGAAAGCGGTTTTAATTTTTGTCTAAAATTTATTCGTTTATCATAAAACATTCATGTTATTGCTTGTTACTGTAAGATTCTCCAGCATATCTTTGCAAACAGTTTCTGATCACATTACAGATTATGCGTTTCTGGTCTTTTGCTTAATTTCTTCAATTGACTATAATTTTGTAAACGATTTTATTTCTATCACGCGTGTATAAAGTCAATTTAGTTACTCAAGGTTTACAGTTAATTTAATAAGTGGATAATGACTTAATACAAAAAGATTGTTTTATAAAAATACAGGCTGTCTTTCTTCACATCAATCTTTAAAAAATCTACAACGTTAGAATTAAACTACAAAAATAATAAAACTAAAATATATAATAGCGAAAACAACTAATGATTCATACTTTTTGAAAGCGGTTTTAATTTTTGTCTAAAATTTATTCGTTTATTATAAAACATTCATGTTATTGCTTGTTAGTGTAAGATTCTCCAGCATATCTTTGCAAACTGTTTCTGATCACATTACGGATTTTACGTTTCTGGTATTTTGCTTATTTTTTTTCAATTAACTATAATTTTGTTAACGATTTTATTTCTATCACGCGTGTATAAAGTCCATTTAGTTACTCAAGGTCTACAGTTAATATAATAAGTGGATAATGACTTAATAAAAAAAGATTGTTTTATAAAAATACAGGCTGTATTTCTTCAAATCAATCTTTAATAAATCTACAACATAAGAATTTAACTACGAGTACAATATACAACGAAATAAATAAAATATATTCTCTAGGACAACTTTTAAATGTAAATAATATCGTAATGTAAGTAAGATTAATAAAAATATGATTGTAATACAAATTAAATACGAACAGTAACAGTAGAGCAAGAAATATTGGTGTCCGTGATCGATGACAATGAACTGAATAATAATATAAACAATTGAGATAACATAAGTAAACTAGTCTCTAAACAAGTGATTAGAAAGAAATTTAAAATAATTAAGTATTTATTTACAGGTGACTTATATCTTAAGCTTTAGAATTATAGGCTTTTATTTTAAGATTCAGTATAGTAAAGTCTGTAAGATTGAATCAGAATAGTAAATTACAGTTTCATACATTTTATATCATCGGTTTCATAGGTACGTTCTATGACGTACCGAAAAATCCGACATCTGCCGTTATATCAATTGCTGTAATAGATTCAACTATTTGTGGACTATGGCAGCGCGGAGGACTATGGCCTAAATCCCTATCACTTATGAGAGGAGACCTGTGCCCAGCAGTGGGACATTAAATAAAAGGTTGAAAAAAAAATTAGGACCTCCGTGTTTCTCTTGATAAACTGATTTACCCAGTGTTTAAATTTATCTCTAGCCTAAAAATGTCGTTGAACTTTGTATCGCTTCTCTATGACATCGTCATATGTATTTATAAACAACGCTTACACATCGTTGCGTTCTTCAATAACAATGTTTTAATTTACAGTAGTTACATACATACTTACATTTTGTGATAGATTGTTGTTGATAGAAATAATTTAATTTATATATTTAATTTTTAATTATTGTTAAATTATTTAAGTATTTTAAGTGATCACTTGTATTAAATTCGTCAAACAATGTATGTAAACAATTTATTACTATATTATATTACTCATAATAAATTTATTATTGTCGTACTTTTTATTGATATTCTGTCAGAAGCAGAACTGTTAATATTCGGCATAATCCCTACTGTGCAATAAATAAATAAATAAACGATACACACTCATAGCCCCACAGCAAGGTAATTAATACCCTGTGTCGTGAGTGCCATGGACACATACAAAGACAAGAACACAAACACCCAGACCGAGAATAGAAATTTAAACTCATCATTCAAATTTATGTTTCGCCGGGAATCGAACCCGGGACCCCTCGATTGGCAGTCCGGCATTTTAACCATTGCGCCACGCGGATCGTCAAAATTAAAAATACTTCCATCCATCTATCAGCCTTTAATAGTCCACTGCTGGACATGGGCCTCGCCTAACGTTCGCTAATCCTCCCGGTCTTGGCCCTTCTGAATCCAGCGACTATCAGCTGTCTTCTTCAGGTCATCAGTCCAACTGTTGGTGGGCGTCTTGTACTCCTTTTGACGAAACGTGGTCGCCATTCAAGGACCTTTTTTCCCCATCGGTTGTCGGTCCTCCAAACTATATGGCCTGCTCATTGCCACTTTAGCTTGCAGATTTTGAGAGCTATGTCGAAAAAATACTTAATTGATGACAAATAGAAAACAATAGGAATGATTTTATTTTCTAAAGCTAATAATAATAACGCTACACAGAAACACTATGCACTCATAGCCCCACACCAGGTTTCCCAGTGTCGTGGGTACCATGGATACACACAAATACGTAGTCACAAACACTCAGACCGACAACAGAAATTAAAACTCATCATCCCAATTTCTGCTTACATTATTTCAGACGGGAGAACTTTACATTAAATCACCAACAGTAATGAAAGGATATCACAAGAACGAGAAAGAAACTAAGGATTCTGTAACGGAAGATGGTTTCTTTAAGACTGGTGACTTAGGATATTTTAAGCCTGAAGCAGGACTTTTCATCACAGATAGGATAAAGGAACTAATAAAGGTAAGACAAGCTAGGTTAGGTATTAAAAATAATTTTATTGGAGTAACATGCCATTTAACATCTTATATAAGTAGTTACTCAAATTCTACTCCATAGCGTAATTGTTTAAAGAGTAGTATTTAACATTATATTCAAAAGTCTAATAAGATCTCTATTTACGAATAACATAATATGTACGTAATAAGAAAAAATCTGTTACTGCAGGCGCTTATTTTTCTGCAAAGTTTAAACGTGCGCGTACGTAAACATCAGGCGCTTATAATTGTTATGTAATCATTCATGTTTTTACTCTTATACTACTGGGACTATTCCCAGTCTTAATTCTGTAATTCTGAAAGGAGATCTATATCTCCTCTCAAAATTAAGAGATATTTAAGCCAAAATCTATCAGGCTGGCTAAGTGCGGTTTGGTAGAGGATCATGGATTAGTGTGTAAAAAATTTCGTTGCAATTCCAGGTCAAAGGTATGCAAGTAGCCCCAGCAGAGTTAGAAAGCATTTTAAGATCACACCCTGCAGTGCAGGAAGCAGCCGTTGTAGGTATACCACATCAGTTCTATGGGGAAGCGCCGAAAGCTTTCATCATAAAGAAAAACGGCCAAAGTGCGTCCCCTGAGGAACTCCAAACTTACGTGGCGGAGAAAGTAGCAGCTTTTAAGAAAATTGAAGAGGTCGTATTTGTAAATGATATCCCTAAAACGAGCTCAGGGAAGATATTGAGAAAGGAATTAAAGAAAATGTATGCGTAGTAATTATAGTCACCTCTTTTGTATATTGTATACATAGGTACTTTGATTTTTTGTCGGTTGCTTATGAGTTTTTTTAATTTATTTAAATGATTATAGCGCATTTTAGAGTCAGCGGTGTTAAAAATTAAATATATTTTAATTGTAATTTTATCAATTACGTAAGGAAATAAAGAAAAAAAAAATCAGTTTCTTTGGAATTAAGACGGAAACCATAATTGCATTGATTGTAATATTGTATTATTAAATTGATTTATTCATTCAGTAGTAGAGAAAATAATATATTCAAAATTTTGTTATAAACAATATACATCTATAAACTTGTAAATAAGTATGCATTTGTTACTTTATACATGTCATGTTATTTACGTACTTTATATAGGATAAATTTTGACAATCTACTTGGAGTGGTATTTTTATATTAAGTAAGTTTAAATGCTGGTGCTAATTTTGATATGCCATTTGTGAAAAAAAATCAGTAATCGTCAAAAGTTTACTTAATAATAATTTAATAAGATAATATTTAGGCGTTAGTCATGGAACGTATGATTAGCATTGTAACTATCTTTTGTAAAGAAAATACTGGTGTAATATATTTTTGTTATTAACTTTTTGTTTAATTTAATACAGAATTCCGCCAGTAGCTTCGCCCGCGTGGACCCGTTTAATGGGTCCCAAAATTGCATATTTGCTATTCCAGGTTTTATTGCTATATTAAAATCATAGGCGTTTAGCCAGTTGCTTCAACCGCGTTTACCCTATTATCCGTTATCACGTAGGAATGAAGCATTTTCCCGTAGTATAATGTAGCCTATGTTACTCAGGGTGAATGTAGCTTTCTTATGGTAAAAGAATTTTTGAAATCGGAACAGTTAGTTTTTGAATTTTGAAAAAAAAAAACTACTATAGGTACATTATGCGGAGAATATGATACTATGGTGAGCATTTCACAATAAGAAGGCCTCTCTGTGCCCCGCGGTGTGCTCCCATTCGCATTAGATAAGTTCAAATACATTATAACGGATCTTCACATGTTATAATAATATGTTTTAGGTACCATGATAAAAACTGGGTCTCTCGTCGTAATTTAAAGTAATACTAGTTTCTAATTGCAATGCATTATTTTTAAATAACAATATATTTATTTCTTTTTGTTAAGTCGTAATTTAGCCGTACTAAAGAGATCAGTAGCGGAACTGTACCGGAGGCGTGGAGCAGAAGCGTGTTGGTACTGTTCTACAAAAAGGGCGACAAAGCCCTTTTAAAGAATTATAGACCCATCGCGCTTTTGAGCCACGTCTATAAGCTGTTCTCAAGGGTTCTTGCTAATTGCATTGCGCGCAGGCTAGACGACTTCCAGCCTCCCGAACAAGCCGGATTCCGAAAAGGCTATATAGTACCATGGACCACATACACAAGCTGTGACAGGTTATACAAAAGACCGAGGAGTATAATCTGCCGCTATGTATTGCGTATGTGGACTATGAGAAAGCCTTCGATTCTATCGAGACCTGGGCAGTGCTAGAGTCTCTCCAGCGATGCCAGATTGACTATCGGTACATCGAGGTGTTGAAGTGTTTGTACAAAGCCGCAACCATGACAGTCCGAGTCCACGACGGAAGCACTGGACCTATTCCAGTGCAGCGCGAAGTACGACAAGGGGATGTTATATCCCCGAAGCTGTTTACCGCTGCACTGGAAGATGTGTTCAAGCTGATGGAGTGGAACGGACTGGGTATTAACATCAATGCGAACACCTCACACACCTTCGATTTGCCGATGACATAGTAATCTTGGCGGAGAACCTGGAAGAGCTCAGCACTATGCTAGGTGACCGTAGGTCTTAAGATGAACATGGACAAGACGAAGATCATGTCTAACGTCCATGTCAAACCTATACCGGTTGTTGTTGATGGCGCTACTCTCAAAGTTGTCGAAGAGTACATCTACCTGGGACAAGCGATCCGTATGGGTAAGTCCAGCTTCGAGAGAGAGGTAACTCGTAGAATCCAACTCGGTTGGGCAGCGTTCGGGAAATTACAAAGTGTCTTCTCGTCCAGAATACCTCAGTGCCTGAAATCAAAAGTTTTCGAGCAGTGTGTGTTGCCAGTGATGACCTACGGCACTGAGACGTGGTCTTTTACAGTTAGCCTTTTCCATAAGCTCAGGGTCGCTCAGCGAGCGATGGAGAGGGCTATGCTTGGTATTTCTCTACGCGACAGAATTCGTAATGATGAAATCCGTAGAAGAACTAAGGTTACCGACATAGCTCTCAAAATCTGCAAGCTGAAGTGGCAATGGGCAGGCCATATAGTTATGAGAACCGACAGCCGATGGGGAAGATAGGTCCTTGAATGGAGACCACGTCTCGGCAAAATGAGTACAGGCCGCCCTCCAACCAGGTGGACTGACGACCTGAAGAAGACAGCGGGTAGTCGCTGGATTCAGAAGGCCCAGGACCGGGAGGAGTGGCGAACGTTAGGGGAGGCCTATGTCCAGCAGTGGACAGTAAAAGGCTGATGGATGGATGGATGGAAAGAGATCCTCGATAACGATGAAAGAAAGAAAGAAAAGAAAGAAAAAATATTTATTTCATATTAGGAATACAAAATATTCGCTTAATGAATGTCATTTTTTCCCGGTCATCGCCTTTAAGTGCCCGTTTGGGCTAGATGTTGAGCTGAGAGAAAAAAGGCGGCGGAAAAAAACTCCCAGCACTCTTTAAAAAAAAAAATTGATAATAATATATTTGAGATAACAGAATGGCTATGGGTCGATAATGGTCACACGTGACAGCTGATCGTGTGAGACACCATCAACCCACTTCCACCTGCTCACAGATGCGAGTAATTACTAAAACTAATACAATCTATGAAGAAATAGCCTTGTGTGAGCGAGATTCATTCCCACGCTCCTTTATCATTAAGATAGTCCTTAGTGTTATAATAAGCCTTACGGCACAGGACTTGTTCGACTGCCTTCTTAAAAGGTTTTAAAGGCAGGGATTGAATCTTTATTGGGATTTTATTATATATCCTGATGGACATCCCAATAAAAGAATGACTTTTTTTATGAAGCCGGCATTTCGGAAATGCCAGCTTGTGGCCGTTCCTAGTTGAAACACAATTAGGACTATGCAAGTCCAATATAGTAGTGAATTTTTCTTTGTTTTTACGTACATAATGATGTTTTCGTAAATATATTGCGAAGCAAATGTTAGAATATCTATCTCTTTAAATTTTTCTCTGAGAGTTTCTCTAGCACCTATGTTATAAATTGCGCGAATAGCCCTTTTCTGCAAAATAAAGATTGAATCAATATCAGCCGCATTACCCCACAGTAAAATACCATATGACATTAAACTATGGAAATAACTGAAATAAACTAATCTGGCTGTTGCAATGTCTGTGAGGGAACGAATTTTCTTTATTGCAAAAACTGCAGAACTAAGTCTATTCGCTAACTGAGAGATGTGGGGTCCCCACTGTAATTTGGAGTCTATTGTGATTCCAAGAAATGAAGCTTCTTCAACAATGGCAAGATCCTCACCATTTAATTGAGGATTTACATTTTCTTTCTTTACATTTGGGGGTGAAAATCTTATACAATTAGTTTTTTTAGTTTATAATAATTATAATATAAAAAAAACATGAATAAGCCAAAGACAATACTATACTTTATTAATCTATGAAATGAAATAAGAAACATACAATTTTTCTTTTCTTTTAATATTGAATGGCTAAAAGGATTTTTATACAATGCCGTAAAACGAATAAAAAAAATAAGAAACATAAAAGTCAACCGTGACAATTTTGATAGCTGCGTGAAAATATAAATAAACAAACACCGAAATTAAATAATTTTGTAAAGAAATAATAAAGGAAAAGTAAAGTATAAGAATAAAAAAATAGAATTTAAGTTATAAAATATGATAATGGACGTCAATGAAGTACAGTAAGTAATAACATGTAGTGTATTTCCGTACACGGCGCATTTCATTCATTCCATTTGCTTCCCGTGGGAATGAGATATTTTCACGCGGCAAAAAGTAGCCTATGTTCTTTCTCAACGTCCTTTCTTTGTTTATGCCAAATTTCATCAAAATCGGTTCAGTGGTTTAAGCGTGAAAGAGTAGCAGACAGACAGACAGACTTTCGAATTTATAATATTAGTATGGATTGTTATTTTTAAATAATAAATGAATATAATGTTCTTCGAATCTTTATATATATGAACTCTATTCTATACTCTATAAATGAATTGCTGTTCGTTAGTCTCGCTAAAACTCAAGAACGTCTGAACCGATATGGCTAATTTTGGTCTTGAAATATTAGTAGAAGTCCGGGGAAGGTTTAAACGGTGAGAAAATTTGGGAGCATTGCGAAATTAATAGTAAAATAATTTTTTTTCCTATATAAACAGTAATTGTCAAACATTGGTTCTTCGCGCCATCGTCCAAAAGTTTAACATAGTCTGAATAACAGTTCATCTGTCACTGTTCGTTTTTAATTTTTTATTTGACAGTAACATAAAAACCCTTTGAGATGATAAAGAAACTAATCCTCTTACAAAACTTTTAAGGCAGGACAACGTCTGCGGGACCCACTAGTTTTAAATAAAAGAGAAGTATCATCTGCGAACAATACAATCTCATGACTGTTTTCTACCATGAATGGAAGATCATTTATATATAATAAAAACAGAAATGGTCCTAAAATTTAACCCTGTGGGACCCCCATCTCTACAGGTGACCCAGACGACCTTTTACCATTCACCTCAACTCTCTGAGTCCTATCCCTCAAATAGGATGACAGGAGTTTAAGCGCGGTACCTTTAATGCCATAGTGGTTGAGTTTCCTTAGAAGGGTTTCGTGCTGAACGCAGTCAAAAGCTTTAGATAGGTCGCAAAACACACCTAAGGCATCCTGCGATGGGGTTCCGCACCATTCAAACACAATATTACCATCCAGATCCACCCGTACAACAGGCTTTAAAAGTCCACTGCTGGGGCCTCTATGTTCACCACACCTTTAGGTCCCGTGCTCTCTGAATCCAGCGGCTTCCCAGTGTCATCTTCTTCTTCAGGTCATCAGTCCGTTCCATTCGAGGACCTTTATTCCCTATCGTTTGACGCTACTCCTATCAAAATATTTACACCTATAAAACTTATAATATTTTTAAATAGTACTAGTAGTTATATATTAAGGTATCTGGATCAGGATCATTCAGAGATCCAGATCCAGATACCTTAATATATAACTTTTCACTATTCATTTATCAGTTTTCACTTTTCATTTACCAGTTCTAAAATAAATTGACATTAGAACTGATAGATAAAAAGTTAAAAACTGATAGATGGATAGTAAGTACGTACATAAGTACGTACAACATACCACAATGAAAAATTAAAATTGATAGATGAATAGTGAAAAGTTAGATATTGAGGTATCAGTTTTAACTTTTCATTTATCAGTTCTAATATTAAATTTATCAGCTTTTAAATGTTAAATAAAACGAAAATGTGTTCATTATTATTTCTTTATTCATGAAAAAATACTAAGAAATCTTAAAAAATACGGTATATTCATACAAGTATATTATTTTCTAAACACCACTTATAAAGACAACATACATTTTTTAATGCACATATTTTGTTATGATAGATACATCTTAAAATATCTGAAGATAATTTATAATTATCATACAATACGCTTAAACTAGGACAATTTTTATCTTCTAAGTTGTACACATTATCAGTTTGTAATATTTTTTTCAGCCAAACCACCTTTTCAACACCTTTAGTAAAAATATATTTGTTTTTAAAATAATCACCGATAATTAACTTATAATTTAAATAAGGAACGTATCCCTCATTCCATAATATTCCTCTATTTTTTTCAATCCAAGCTACTTGTAAACGTTCTTTTTTAGTCAAATCATAAAACGGGTACGGGGGTTTTATCAAGAGTGTAAAGATTTGCCCTGCATTTTGAATTGCTATTTCTTTGGGTATAAACTCGTTGTTTTCATTTTTAAATCCTTGAACATCGACAATAACATTCATGATAATTTTCGCACGATGTTACTTAACGGTTTGTACTCAAATAGACGCTCGTTTATGATCAAACAGTAGGCTGTTGTGTTATCTGGTATATCTTTTGAACACTCAATTTCCAATCGAACATCAACTGGCCCGGTTTTTAGTGAATTATTTTGTCGTGAACAGTCAATAACAAACAGCGGAGCTTTTTCTTTAAACGTGGACAGATCAAGCAGCGGGTCCACAGGAAGGTTGTAATATGACTGACGAAAACATGAATACATTTCATATAATATACTGTATTTGCCTTCGTCAAATTTTAAATTTAGTGAGTCATACGGATAATATTGAGAATTTAAAAACAATTTAACGTTTGTTACTTTACAATGGTCAAATATAGAAGAGCTATTAGCAGCATTATTTTTTCTATTGGTCTGCAGACCGAGTACAACAAACCTTGGTTTCTCTAATTGAGAAGCTGTTTTAATAGACCAGGAATGTTTAGTTGTTTTAGGTAATACTGGGTACTCATACAAATCCCAGTTTCTAAATGACAGTTGTAGTGGTCGATCTTTTTCTAATAATTTAAGAAGTGATAATCTATTGCGGTCACTCACTCGTACATGTGGTACACGCCATTGTACTTTCTGTATATCTAATTCAAAATTATCATTTTTTTCCATAGTTATACAATTCATGATGGATCTGCTTCTTTGTAATATTAGTTCATGCCTACAATTAACAATTATTTTATTGTAATCTTCCGCAAAGCCTAGTATTTTATTTAATGGAATAATGGCACTAAAACTTCCACTTTTTTGTTTAGTGCCGTTTACATTCCACCCCCATGTTGCACTAGCTTTACTTTCTCCATCATTCAAAGATATATACGACTTTATTGTAGTTGTGATTCCCGCGTTTTTAATGTGGTCTATTACAACACCATTTAATTCATATCTTATATCTTGAAATAAAAATGAAAATGGATTGTTGATAAATTGCACATCTTTTCTTGTAATTGTTCCAGACGTATCTTTTGTAAACACACTGACATATCCTTCAATGTAAATAGAGCTTGCTGATGGCAGCAAGTATACATCTTGTTGGTGAATTGGTATTCTGATTTCATCGTTTTCTTTAAAGCTATTATTATAGGGATTGTACGTATGTATTTCGTAACTTTCAATGGAATTATCATGCTGTGGTAAATCTGTGATTTGCAGCATTTTAAATTTTAAATCCAAGAGCACGAAGAAATTCTTTATTATTTTTAGTAATTTTTTTATTAAAATTCTTACTACTGTTCAGCCGTCTTCCCACCTTCGCTTTTGAGAGTGAAGTACTCAGTTTTTTTTTATCACTCGGGTTTTTATTGAAGATAATCATATTTTTTTATTTTATTTAAATATTTATCCCTGAAGAAAATATTCTGTACTTACGTTTACCATGAATGCAAGGATTAGAATGATTATAAGTGCAATATTATTCTTTTTAAATATTAGATTTGTTTTCTTAACCAAAATGATTTGAGAAATTTTAAACACAAATGTCCACAGTTGTATAAATTATATTTTTGATGATTTTCATTATTAAAATATATATTTGACCCCATATAATTGATGAATTCTGTTGGTGGTTTCAAATTACCGTAACTGTCAAAGTATTCAATATAATCATTTATTTTCCCATAGGCTACCCAATGAGTACCTGAGTTTTTAGATGAATCTAAGTTAATAATACCGCATTCTATTGGTAATGGCTGGTATGGTAATTCATCTCTCATAAATACACCTCGAAAAAAAGGAATGTTTCTCGAGAACCTTATTAAGTCTATATTTGTCAAAGGTCTTTTGGGTAGCCGATTATTTAGTTTTTTTTCTTTGTAACGTATATTCCCAATCCATCTTTATAAGGTTTGAGATGTAATCCTCTTCCGATACATAATGATTCAATTTTCTCATTATGTCTTTCTAACTCTGCTAGTCGTTTCTTAGCAGCTTTATATTCATTTATTGTTTTTGTGATACCAGCAACTCCACCAGCTAAGCTGCCAGCAGCAGATAAACCTGCAAATATGGGTATTAAAGGAAGAAATCCTCCAGTTTTCGGTACGGGTATAATTCTTGGCACCTCTATTGGTAGATTGGAAGACATTTCCTTTGCAGCTGCCATTGCTACCTCCACGACCGCCTTCTTACATTTAGGTTTCAGATTTTTGAGATGTTTTTTTGTGTGTGCAACAATATTTTTAAAAGATTTCTTAAAACATCCAGATCCAGATTTACGTTTTTTTGAAGGTAAGGTATAGTTTTCACGGGTTTTATTATTTTTTTCTTTTGACATTTTTAGTACGTGATAAATTCCAACGAAACTGTTTACTATAGTAACAATCTAATCATACTGACTAAAAAAAATTAAGTATCTCTTTATATGTATGCCATAAGTGAACTATATAAATTATACAACATTATTTTTGTTTATCCAGCTGTTTTCTGTATTCGAAAGCCCTAACCATTTTACATAAACCTTGTTACCCTTTCTTTTGATAACTTTTTCAACTAGATAAATATCTGGATGCTTCGTTTTTTGTAGCTCTTGGCTATAAAATGCTCCTAATATTGGACGTTTTCTAGCATCTTCTAATAGATACGTGATAGGGTCAGTATTTTGTACTTTTACAATCTTAAATATCTCTGTAGACCAATTTGGGGTAAAACCTTTTTCAAAACATCCTTTATATTTACTGATTCTCACATAATCACCTAGTTGTAATTTTACATTCTTAATTTTTTTCTTACATTTATATCTCTTAATATATCGTTGCAGAACGATTTCCTTGTTATCTTGATTTATTGATACCGGAGTTTGCTTCACAGTATTGTGAAAAGTATGATTGTACTCAAAAACTTTATTTTCAAGCGTGCCATCTATCCACTTATAATTACCTTTCAAATGAAACTCCTTATAAAGTATATTTTTTAATGTTTTAATGAATCTTTCTACAATTGAAGCTTTTTTTGTGGAATATGTAGAGTAATGATTAATTTTAAAAGTTTTTATAATTTCTTTAAACATGTTATTATAAAATTCTTTTCCTAAATCTGTCTGTAAGTTTTTCGGAACCCTTCCTTCAAGTAAAACAGTTTTAAAAGCCTTTGATACAAGCTCTTTAGTCTTTTGTTTAAGTGGAACAGCCCAAGCATACTTTGAAAAACAATCTATAATGACTAATATGTATTTATACCCACAATTTGCTTTTGAGATTTTCTGCATATCAATTAAATCAGCTTGCCAAAGGTCATCAATATCTTTGAGTAATACTTTTCTACGGGGGAAATTTTTTCGTACATATTTGTGAATTTCATTTATTACGTCTTGTTTGCTCATAATGTTTCTTTAATTTCGCTACAATTTCATTTAAAAATATTAATTTTTCAAGATTTTTTATGCGCTCATTTAAATTTGCTAAATGTGTATCAATAGTTTTTAGCTTCTCATAAATATATTTATCAGTTATTTTGGTACAATTCTCATTAGCAATATTTCCGCATATAGTGTTTTTTGATGTTAATTTCACATAATCACTTTCACTATTTTTACTTACATGGATATGAGGTTTATCTTCATGAGTATTCATGTTCATGAATACATTGCTACTGAAATGTATATTAAGACTTCAGTCTTTTATAATACCGGCTTCTTTTAATTCTTCAATAATTGATATGATTTCATTGTCATGATTAGTATTGCCAGCACTTTGTGATGCAATCAATAATTTTAACCTTTCAACTAATTCATTTGGGTCATCCCAATAAACGTAATCAGTATTTTTTTTATATTTCTTGACCATCGGTATGTAACCTCCAATCTTATGTTGGGATGATTCACCTCCTTGCTCATTTATCTGACTAAATAGAGGTTTTATAATTTGACGGTATTTCAATCCCTTATCACCTTTTATTTTTCCATTAGAATTAAAACCTATTTTGTGCACATTTGTTATAGACAGTATATCTTTGTAAACTATTTTATCCATTTCGGATACTAAGTTAAGATTAGGTTTGTTTCGAATCAAGAGCTCTTGTAAGCCGGGGGTAAATTCATAATGCTTATTGTTTATGCTTATTATGTACATCTTATCTGTGTTTGACGAACTATTTGACAAGGAAATCTTAATCTCAGAGTTTCCAATCATCAATTTTTTGTTTTCACTACGTATTCCAAATGGGATATTTATATTATCATAAATATCCAAAATGTCTTCTTTATCAAGTGACATTAACGTGTCGTTCTTACTTCTTATCAAACTTTTGTCATCTTCACTGTAATATTCTGAAACTGTATTGTAATCTGGGATGGTCGCTTCTTTAAACTCGTCATATCCGAATGAAGAATTTAAATTTTCAACATTTTTCACTCTTAAAGTTGGAATATCATTTCCTTTCACTTTAATAAGAGTTTCTAAAGGTTCAGTTATAGGTTTGAATACTTTTTTATACCTAAGGTTAGAAGCATCTTCTTCATTACGAATTATTTTTAATTTATTTTTTATGTTTTGTACTGACTTTAACAATTGTTCTTTAATGTCGGTATCCATCTGAGATAAGGGTATGATGTGCAAGTGTTATTTACAGAAACATAAACACAAATGACAAATTTCAAATAGAATGTAGTTTATATTGAACTTCTATAAAATAATGAATGTATCAAAACCTTTTCTATATCGTCCTTTGTCAAGACTGCAGTCTTTATTTATAACTAAAAAACTAAAACGGTCTTGCCATATGGAAGAACATAGTTTTTTAAATTTTAACCACTCCATATCTGTATTGACGTGCTCGTTGTAAATATGTTTTAAATTAATATCATCTTGTTTAAATATTATTAAAAAATTCACGTTATCACGCACTAATTGTTTAGGTATTTTCGAATAAGTTTGTGACAAATAGAAACAATCTATTCCTTTATGCCGGCCCATGGCAAAGTAATTGCGTATATTTACTTGATTTTCGCATGCAACGTCATCAAATATCATGATTGAATTTTTTAAAGCGTCATTAGGATGAATCACTTCTTTACTATGATCAAAAATAAAATATCGAGCTTCGGGAATTTTCTTCATTACTTCGTTCAAAAAACAGTACTTTGGTTGAAAGGCTGTCTTAGAGTACAAGTAAACATGTCTGAATTTAAGACCATTTTCATGAAATAAAAGATTTAACATAACATTAGTTTTACCACAATTTGAAGGACCACAGATGATACACCGGATTGTACTAGGTAAAAGAATACTATGTTTTATTTTGCAAGATTTTTTGTTGATTTTTATATTGTGAACTTCAAGATCTAACGACTGCTTTATAAATTTCATTGTGTTCTCGATTCAAAGCCTGACGATGGTCTGCGTTTTGAATAAGGTAAACGTGAGATTATAAATGAAAACAAAAGTTAGTACGTAAACATGTTTATTGTATTATAAAGATAATATGCATTATATTTATATACATTTATTTATAATCATAATCTGTATTAACAATATAAAATCATCTTCTTAACTAAAAGAATTAGTTTACATTTCTGCAATTTCATTAAATTTTTAATTGAATCAACTTAAAATATAGTACTACAATGACCCCAAGGTATGGTCTCTATTTGATTGGGTAGAACTTGCACCTTGTCATCGTTTCGATTTATTACTACTTTATCTAATTCTTGAGAGTACAATACATGTTTTATAGATCTAATAACATTCATTTTACATTTGAAACTTTTATCAGATAAAAGCGCTTTTTTGTAATTACTCTTATGTAGTTTATTCTTTATTGATTTCGTTACACCTTTAGCCTTTTTAATTTCCCCTCTCAAAGTATTTATACAATATAACTTAGATCTTAATCCTGTGAATTCACTGATAACTTCACCTCCTAATTCATCTTTGAATAGTCCTGGAATTTTTGGGTTAATTCTAGGTATTTGGTAGCAGTTATCAGCTTTAAAATTACTAGTATCAAATTTTGCTATTTCTTTTCTCATATTATTATAAAAATCTCTAGTTTTTACGAAGTATAAAAGACTATCAGTGTCAGTGTAACAGAGTCTCGCTTTGTTTTGATATATTTTTTTAATAAAGTCGTAATGAAATTGATATAAATGATGTTTTGCATATTCTAAAACTGTAAACCCGATATATATTGGTCGGTCAAGAATTAATTTTTCAGGAGTCAAATGTATGGCTGCGAAATTTTCTGTAAACACTGTAATATTTTTTAGGTTAGGTTTACCAATTAGTTTCTCCGCACCAATTTTTTTGTTTGTCACATTTTGATTATCACGCCAATTTGTTACTAATTTGACATTCACTTGTTTGCGTCTGTTTTCTATAGTTTTCCCAAAAATAGCATTATTTAATAGTTTGAAGAAATCTTTTTCAAAATTTGAAGATGAAGCTTGACGCAAGCTGGTATTTAAATCTATGTATTTTTGTAAGTAGTTCTCTTGTGTAAATGTTATGACGCGATGAATTTTTCTCAAAAGTAATCCGTTTTTTATACATTCCTTTAAATGAACGTAATGAATTACGTATTTAAATTTATCATATAAACTAGCGATTAATTTAGGAGCCTTTCCTCCGGGAGGAATAAACTTTTCTGGTGCGAAAGGTAAATCACGATGCGCATTATGTAGACGGTTCGGGTAAGCTAAATCAACCTCTAGAATGTATCCAACATGTGAATCATCAGGTACGTTAACAATGTCTAATGCATCAATTTCTTGGGAGGTTAAAAAGCGAAAATTTGATATCGGTAATTTTTTTGTCATTGCATAACCGTAAAGATTGTTGCAGTCAAGATATATCAAGTAAGTTGATGGTTGAGAGCTATCAAAATCTGGTAAATATTTATTATTTGCTTTAGCATTACGGAGAGAACATTGCGATAAACCACCACGTATTCCTTTTTCTATCATCTCATATATCTCTAAATCACTTATAAGCTCTAATTGAACACCTGTATAAAGCAACATGGCATCCCAACTCAAGCTCGGCGCAGTAATATAATAAGCAGGGTCAAGTTTATAATGCCGTAAGCAAGTGTTTCTAAAATTTTCAAATATATCACAAAGTAGTAAGACATCTGTTTTCAAATATAAATCAGTATATTCGCCTAGAGATTTAATATTAAACTTATGCCATACATTATGTGCATGTTCATAGTCTTCGTCAGTTATATGTTCCTCTTTAATGCTATTGTAAAATGATTCCTTAGGAGGAAGAACATTATCCTCAAATTTAGAAATGTTATCCATATACTCATATGGGTAAATACCCTTGCGGCACAATAATTTGATCTGTTCTTTATCGTGAAACTCTTTTGCAAGAGAAACAAAATCTGTTTCATTTAAATTTTTACATAAGTCATTCAAGCTTGAGCTTAAAAATTGAAAAGAGTCGATAAATTTGATTTGTATGGGATATGAGCTTTTTTTTGTTTTGATAATTTTCGTAACAGATATGTATTTTTCTTTTGATTGAGGTATAATTTTAAAACAACCCTCATAATTAGCTAATTCACGAATGAATAGATGACAATCATAACCGGCAAAATTGTGGAAAATAACAGGCACAAATTGACAAACTTTATATCTCAGATTACAATGCGAATGCGCGGCACCTCTGTATTGTGATGTAATGTGATCGTGGTCTTTAACTTTATCGTCAAAGAGGAAATGGTCACAGATGTGACATTTAGAAGCGCTTTTATAGTTTTCTTCTTCCATCCGTGATAAAGGGGGCATAGGCTTTTTAAAAGTTAATTCATGATAAATATTTTCTATATCTCCAAGTAAATATTCGATAAAAACTTTTACACAATCTGATCCTCTATATGAAACATACTTGTTCAAATTAGAATCATGCGAACAACAAATGTAATAACCAAAACAAGAAGGCTTGTGTAGTTTATAAACTCTTGTATTTTCAGTTTTACATACACCATGGTTCAAAAGAAGGCTTTCAAAGTCAGCGTATATAACAAAATTAATTTTTTGTTTTCTTTCATAGTTCTTAAAATGCAAAGTTGTGTTTTTTTCTGGAAGGACTGTTAATATTTGATTGCACGTATGTGAACGGTATTTAATCTCACTCGTGAAAAATTGTAAACATAGTTCGCATAAAAATGTTTTACCTTTATTGAGAGTTATTTGACGTTTAACCAAACGTAATAAATCTTTTATTAAACAGTAGTGACCGGTTCCATTTTTCTCAATATACAACAAATTTACATGATTTATTTTTCTCGATGAAGTTACATATAAAGGGCCAGTTACATTATCTTTATTATCTAATCCATACACATTTATACTCACTTCCTTATTAATTTTTTCGAACAATTTAATATCTTTATAAGTTGGCGGAAACGACATACCGTCTGTATTTAACACTGTAGTATAATATGGATATGAGCTAGTTCTACATGCGTTTTTGTTCTGAGGGAATAGACCCGCAACAACGCTCCATAGAAAACAATGGTTATCATTGTTTTTAATATTTATACAACTCTTAGTATTCTTTATTTTACTTGGTAAACCAATATAAGAACCACCTCTTAACGGAGAATATTTATTTATGTTTATCTCTAAATGACTCATTAAAACACAAGACCAACCAGATTCGCAATGTTCAAGTTCAGATATTTTTCTTTCAAATGTATAAATGGCATTCATAAATAATTCTTCGATATCAGTATTTTGGCAAACTATTTCATATTTTGTCATAAATGATTTGAGATGTTTCTCATCTGACGTTGACTTCATAAAATAAGCAAACAGTTCGAAATTCAGTTTAATACACTTATGCTTCACAAGACAATCTGAAATTAATTTTATAATGTCCTTTTGGCTATCCATTAAGAAAGTCTCTGGCAAGAGGTACTCCTCTAATGGATTAAGCCTATAAGACAAAATTCTATTCTTAAAGGCTGTAGCTATAATACTGACATTTTGAAATTCTGATTTCAGTACACAATTAGATTTATGTAAGTTAGTTCTGAGGTGAAATCGGTAGTTATTTTTAGGTATTTCAGTCTGACAGTATTCACATTTCATTAATTCATTATTCAGAAATCGGTATTTATTTTTAGGTATTTCAGTTTGACAGTATTCATATTTCATTAAATCATTATTCAATAAATCATTATAATCAGATCTTGGCGTAACGGTGGGTTGTACTGTAAAAAAAAAGACAAACCAAATTAATGTTTTATTATTCTGTTTATTGGGGTAGGCAGGCACATATGTATATTTATCAATTGAATATAATCCTTACATTTAATTGAGTAAACAAGTATATATTTAATCTAGTTGAGTATGTATTATATAATCACGTGGATTTAAGACATTTAAGTCATACAAATGCACAGGAGCTTCGCTGTGCTTTCTGGAAGCGGAACACCAACAGTTAGGATAATACTCTTTAGTATTAAATAGTATAATAATACCAAAGTACAATAATAATAGTGTAGTGAAGTAAATACATTTTAATAAACGATGATAAACTAGCCAAATTAATGTTATTATTGTTTATTATTCTGTTTATATTGCGTAGGCACATAATATATATTTATCAATTGAATATAATCCTTACATCTAATTGAGTAAACAAGTATGTACCTATTTATTCTAGTTGAGTATGTATTACATCTCTATGTACTTTAATCACGGGGATTTAATGATATTTAAGTCTATATCTTATTAAAAAAATTAATATGTGTTATATAATTATCTCAAACACCTTAGTTACATTTTTTATTATAACGAATTACAGATAACGAATAACGAATAACGAATGGCTCTTATTTTCTTTTGAGCAATATTTTATGCACAATAAAATTAATAATAATTGGCTATGAATGTAGGGGGACAGCCCCGGAACTCTTTACGAGTGGCCACTATGAAATTGGCAAGATGTTGCCAGGCGTCCGAGTTTTCATCGGTGCGGTTTTTTACGCACACTATGGAGTGCCGCCAACGATTCATCGGTTGTATTTTTTCGATTTCATCGCATTTATATATTCTTAAGTCGATGAAATGGGTTCCGGGTTTCTCATCAAACACCTGGCGGGAATATCCGTTGGCGAGCCTACGCGTTATGTAAGAAAGGAGAGGTGGTGGTTTTTTACCAGAACTTGCCGGAACAATGACTTCTTCTTCTTCGCTGTCGCTCCCGAAGAGATCATGAGCAGAAGGTTTCTTCACGGGGGCGATCGGCTTGAACATAGGCTTCTTCTTCTTAGGAATCGGAGAGCGAGCAGGACTCGCCCTCGAGGTGCTCGATTCTGGTGAGTGTTTTCTTTTGTGCTTCTTTTCCACTCGCGGACGAGGAGCCTCATCGTCGGACGGGAATAATAAGTCGGCATTTGCTCGTTCTTGGGACCTGTAAAATATAAATATATATAAA
This sequence comes from Pyrgus malvae, assembly GCA_911387765.1. Classification (NCBI taxonomy): domain Eukaryota; kingdom Metazoa; phylum Arthropoda; class Insecta; order Lepidoptera; family Hesperiidae; genus Pyrgus; species Pyrgus malvae. The sequence goes on along the minus strand of OU426961.1, from coordinate 6,637,932 downwards.
TATATTTAATTTATTTACACAAAACAATAAGTAACAGTGCCTACAGTTTTAATGATTGCACTATATTGATTAGCACGAGCGAAAAGTTTACTAAATTAAAAAGAAAACTGCACAAAACAATAAAAACTGTAAGAATAAACAAAATATGTGTAAATGATCGATCAATGATCATGATCATTATTGATTAAAACTAAAACTGATGTAGGTACCTAAATGAATACTGAATTTATGAAAACAGAATCTATGAAAAACAAACATTGATAACTAAATAAATAAGTTCATGAGTTATAAATAAAAAAAAACATAACTTACATTTTTTTTTTCAGAATAATTGGTGTTCAATTTGGGGATCCTAATTGTTGGTGTTCCGCTGCCAGAAAGCACAGTGAAGCTCCTGCGCATTCGTATGACTTAAATATCATTAAATCCACGTGATTAGTGCAAAGTCCAACCTGGAAAATGCTTTGCCGACAAAAATAATGATAAGGAGATCTCTTGCACGTATTTTACATACTAGCTTTCAGCCCACGGCTTCATCCGTATGGAATTCGATTAGACTTATTATTACGCTCATACATAAATAAAGCGTGAAAGCTTAACAACAGACAGACACAAACAGACGATCGCAAGTTACGAGTATATACAGATTTATTATATTAGTATGGACAGAGAGGCAGGGATGCTCAAGCTTGAGGCTCGATCGCTAGACCGCTGTCGATGTTCATCCGATCAAGCGATGATGCGGCCCGCGGTCTAAGCACCTGCGCGCTGATTCTAAAGAGGGATGTGCTCTGCCAGCAAAATAGCCGACACCGGCGCCAGCTCTGGCGTCCGTCTGTCGGGAGAATCCTATTTCACCCGCACCATTTTTGTAACAGCGTTGAATAGATTACGAAAACATACAATTTTTAACTCTATTAACATTATTACGGAAACAATATAAATGCACATTAAAAATCAAAATTTCATTCATTCCTCACAACGCTCCGTGTAAACTCTACTATAATGTCGGTAAGTACTAAAATTATTATTTTGTGTTCGTTTTATCTTATTAGTTTTTTTTTTTAACAAAGTTGTAATAAATAATAATAAGAAGTATTAAAGTTGTGTGGAGACTGCTAGTTATAAATAAATACTACAATCACTCATCAATAAGAAGTTAATACTACACAGTTTTAACTCTACAATATTAACATGTTTAATTTACTTACTTTTCAGGACTCAGAAGATATTTTTCCATTTCAACCAAGAAATCAAAGTGTTCTTGCACAACGCGTGGGCAACTACATGCAGCAGCAAGATATTGCTGCTGAGGCGGTCGTAAACCAAAAGAAGAAAAAGGAAAATGAAACTATTTATTCCTACATTAAGAGGCCTAAACACGGAACAAAAATAGTTAGGCTGGAGGTGTACGATGTGGAGAAAATTGATAATATTCAAAGTAGAGTATTTTGTGACTGTAATGCGGGAGTATGCATGCAATATGTTGTAGATAACGATAATATGTACTTTGATGAAATATATAATTCTGTAAAATGCTTGATGACAAAAATACAAAACAGTATGGATAAATTATAAAAAAGTAACATTAATTAGTTTATACTTTTATTTTTATAGTTTATTATTATTATTACTTAGTATTAGTTATTTAATCATTTATCAAAACGAAACGAACGAACGAACATTACCTACTTTCTTTGTAACTGTGTATGTGAAAAACACAATAAAATACTTTTTTTGTAACTGTGTATGTGAAGAACAAAATAAAATATATAAATGAAACTTTAACAGTCGTTTTATTTAAATTTTTATTAGACATTTTATACAAGTTTCCTTTCCTTTCCTTTCATCCGATTTATACATATAGGTAGTATTTCTGTATCCCACACTAAAGAATAATAAATACATCATGCCTACACACACATAGTAAACTGATAGATAGATAGATAGATAGAGACCTACATACTTCTAGGTGAATAGTTAAAATGATAAATGAAAAGTTAAAACTGATACCTCATTATCTAACTTTTCACTATTCATCTATCAATTTTAATTTTTCATTGTGGTATGTATGTACTTACTATTCATCAATCAGTTTTTAACTTTTCAACTATCAGTTTCTAATGTCAATTTATGTTAGAACTGGTAAATGAAAAGTGAAAACTGATAGATGAATAGTGAAAAGTTATATATTAAGGTATCTGGATCTGGATCTCTGAATGATCCTGATCCAGATACCTTAATATATAACTACTAGTACTCTGTAATACATAAAAATGTTACTCTGTAATAGATAATAGCTTACTGCTATACTGTTATAATGACCGGCCTAGAAGGTAACTCTTTACGCCTGCGACCAATACTTTGTCAATTTTTATATGAATTTTTTTTGAAAATTGAAAATTTGAATGGAGTAGCAGATGAGCATTTGGGCCACGTAGTGTTCAGTGGTCGCTGCAGCCCATGGATACAAACATACAACCTCAAGCAAGCATAGGTAAGTCTTGTCTGAGGTCGTATGCATTTGTGCTGCTACTCCGGAGGTTGGTGGTTGCCTCATCTAAATCGGTTCAGTTACTGCAATTTTCTGAAATAACGATTGTCAAATAATCACGCAACAAATCCAAAACAATTAGATTTGAATATAATTAAGCTGTATGCTATCCTGGCAAATCTAGATTACAAATGGGATAAACTTAATTTATTGATTTTATTTTTTATGGAAGGCAAAGGAGGATAATGCGCGGTCCCGGGGGGGGGGGGGTCACAGGGGACATGACCCCCCAAAATCCATCAGTCATGTGTAGATGGAAGGCGAAATAAGCCAATTTGGGACACCTCTTCCTCCAAATTTCAACCCACGTGACCCTCCCAAAATTTCTTGGCGACCCCCCCCCCAATTTAAGGCTGCGACCGCGCCTAAGGAGGATGCAGGCCACGTGGTGTTAAACAGTCACTGCATCCCATCCCACAACAACCAAGCATGAGTCTTGTCTGGCCGCATGTATTGGTGCTGCTATTGCCGAGGCTGACTATGTCCTCTAGGTTGGCCATTGGCTAGCAACTTTTTCCGCCAAAAACAAACGATATTTCACGGCATAAATGGATGCAGCGTTGAATAAATTATTATTTGAATAAAAGATGGTTAAATTTTAACAAATATGCAGTGCGAATTTCGTTTCATTTTTTTATTTATTTAAACTTTATTGAACCATAACAATTTGTGGTACAATAAGCGAGCTTAATGCCTAATGGCATTATCTACCAGCTTACCTAAGGGAGTACAGAAAGATTTGAAGGCGGTAAAACATGAAAATAGAAAATAGAAAATATTTATTTCACATAAATTTATGAGTACATCGTGTATGTGCTTGGAGCCAACCTAATAAGCATTAGCAAATGCCTGTGGCAGGTGGTTCCACTCTTCCCATACTCTTAGGTGGTAGTATTGTTAGTATAATCTTATATAATCTAAGTGTTAATTTTATTTCTAAGCCTAGCTAATTTTACTTATAAACATATAAATTTTATTCTAAAATTAAACAAAGCTTAACAAATCTATACATATAATAAAACTGTAAGCAGGGTCAATTCTGTACATTGCATATAAATTTAAAATAATACTTCTAGGGGTCTTTTTATAAGTAACAGAAGCTAAAAATATAAGTTTTGAAATTATTGTCTGTCTGTCTGTCTGTCTGTCTGTCTGTTGTTAGCTTTTCACGCAAAAACTACTGGACGGATTTTGATGAAACTTTTTTTGTTTTATATATATTGGTCTTCGCTAACATTTAGGCTATAGATAATTTTAAAAATCACCCTTTAAGGGTGTGAAATGAGCGATGAAAATTTGTATGGAAAACTTGGATTTTTTCAATAAATTTTCTTGAAATTTGGTATAAATATTTTCTAACCAAAATAAAAGAATACGTGTTTCAGCATTTCCCGAAATTCACCCTTTAAATGTCAAATTTCTTTGAAACTCTTTGAAAATTGAGTGTCGAAACTTGATGTACAGAATATTTTTGTGCAGAGTAATATACTTATAATTTTGTATTTGTAATCTTTACTAATATAGTAAGAATTCTATTTAAGCTTTTTTCAAAACTACCCCTCAATAGCAAATAAAATGGATTCGAAATTTGGTATCTCAAGCGTACAATAATTAACCTTAACTTAATATTTCATTCTCAAATTCTTTTCCCTTCTTTGAATGATGTGTTTACTGATATATTGTTGAATGAATTTCCGTAACATTAGTGTGTATTTCATATCAATCGGGTGATAAACAAAAAAGTTATGTTCATTTACACAATACGCGACATAAACTTAAAAGGCACTTTGGGGAATTTGTATGAAAGTTTCGGTAACAGCCCATTCAAAACCAAAAATAAAAGTTTAAATTTAAGTAAAATATTTTGAACTCTCACTAATATTGTCGACTATATTAAATATACTTAGATCAGCTTACTGTATTTTCTTTCTTTGGCCGAGTATGGCTTAAACTATAGGTACCTAAAGAGCGCATCGCGAGCCTCACCGCCGCCAAACCTTCCATCACAGGCTCCATTAAGTAAGTTGCTCAGCTTATTAGTCTTCATTTGGGGTGGAAGATTATGAACAGGCTGCAGCTGAAACGACTGTTATCGCTACATTATATCAGGCTGCAACATTTTTAGCGTTCCATTGCTGGGCATGGAGCTCTCCTAATATTGAGGAGGCCTCTAGCTCCGATGAACCGAAATCCAAATCTTACAACTCAATGCATCCAGCATTAAGGTTGTAAGATACGGAATCTAAACCTTCATACAGAATGTACAAAGCCTTAACAAAACGAGACTACTGCAGACATCTAGGTGACGAATAGTTAAACTTTTAGTGAACCAACTGTTAATCTCAATATCTACCTATTTGGTAATTTGACATTCGATTTATCAACCACAAAGTTTACATGTCATACGGTAGATGGCGTTATTGAGCAATATTCATTTCTTCTCCAAAGTGATTCGATGGAGATAATTTCAAATAAAAGCCTTAAGTCTAATAAAAGTAAGTACAATTACAATACAAGTACAAATTATTTTATCTATTTATTGACTTAAGGATAAATTTTCTATTACTTGACATTTATATAATTATCAGACTGACAAAACACAGCTATCTCATTGAAAATATAAAAATATAATCATAGTAAGAATACCTACCCTGCTCTCCTCTCTTCTTTCCAAATTGCTGTGCCCAACAGGGTCCATGTATACTCAGGGAAACATAAAATGTACCATCTATTCCCAATAACATGGATTGCAATAAATAAATGAATATGAATATGAATACATAGTGTAAAAAAATAAAAAATAACATTTCACACGTATAGCCTCACATTAGGGTAGATATACCCTGTGTCGTGGGTGCCATGAACACACATAGAGACAGAAACACAACCACCCAGACCGAGAACAGTTTAAACTCATCATTGAAATTTCTGCTTCGCCCGGATTCTAACCCGGGACAGTTCGATTAGCAGTCCGGCATGGTAAACATTGCGCCACGCGGGTTGTCCCATCGTTGGGTAGGTATACGTATGATGCTGAACATTGTTAATTGGACCAATGATACTTAACTCATTTTTTGCGTCTCTTTATTGCGTACGGGCTGAGGGCTCATCCACACACGTTGATTGATGGAGATATTAAGGATTCTTTAAAGATTCTTTATAAAAATATTCTTTATTTCCAAATACAGATAGCACACTGTGTAGAGACCCTGCCTTCTGCTTTAGTTTTCACAATGTTATATGAGTTATGACTTATGACCAAACTGCTGTCCGCAAGTTTTAAACCTATAGTTTATTAATTGACCTTACAATTATTTTTCCGATTGTTTAATCCTAAGCACGTGTATGTTTAGAAATTTTATCTCCCAACTACAAGTAGTTGTATAGTGCACCTCTTTTCTGCAGTAGGTTAAAGCTATGTATATAGAATGAGTCTATACATTCTTTGCAGTATAAATTCACCCAATTTACTAAAGATACTATTTTTAACATAGATGAAGCCACGGGCACAGCAGTATCTCTTAACTTTAATAAACGAGGTACATATTTGTAAAGAGAATCTGATTGCGCGAGAAAAGCAAAACGTGAGAAAAGTGGATAGTAAGATCAGTACAGTAAGCATTCCTTACTGTTTTAGGTTTGAAGGATTTAGAAAAAATACATTAGGTTTCTTCTGAACATATGAACATTGTATTATAAGTGATTTCACTATAATGTAAGAATAATCTACCTACTACTTATTCAATGCAAATAAATAATCTTTAATTTTTAATCAATCCATTTTATAAAAGTCTTTATACACGCGGACGACGTCGCGGGCACAGCTAGTAGTAATAATAATAACAGCCAAGCGAATTTACCTACAATGCAAAATTAAGATGCTTATTCATATCCGGATATTACATTACAAAACGTTAATTCGGTTCAAAAGTGCTTCAGTTTTTTCATATGTTAGATTTAATAACCATTCTGCAACAGTTTTCTTACAGTTGTAACTCGTTAACTTATACATAGAGATTTCCTTATTCAATTTGTTATAGACATGTGCTGATATACTATGATATTGTCTTTTAGCGAATGTTGTTTTTGTGTAATATTTTTCCACAGCTAGGTTTTCCCTTCTCTTGTTATATAAACTGGATTGCGTTGGAATATATTGTAAAGTTTTGTGCAATTTGATTATGGTTAAAAAAATGAGAAACAAAACATATAATATTAACAGCAAAATGAAATATAAAAGCAATTCCTTATTTCATTTCATTTCGTCTGACCTAAATTCGAAGGTTACCGAGGACTGAGCCGCAGACAAAAAAAAATCTTTGTGACTTCTTTTTTTGTACGTAATCAAGCGAATCATTTTTGTACGTGTGTCGTTGACATCATACATGTACATATCAGCACATGTTTTGTTTGACAACAAGACAAGTGTGTACGAGCACAGGTGTACGAGGGACTTCACTTCAATGAATCGCAGGGGAGAAGGCAAGGAGAATTAGTTCAGACGCGACTGCTTTTAAGTACGAACGCTTTTGTTTGCAAATATTTTAGATTGCAAGTTCGTATAACTTTGTAAGTGAATTGTTTATTTTTTTGAAGTTACAAAGTGCGGTGAAAATACTAAAAATAGCGTATGTAGGTAGTTTAGGAGCGTTTTTAAGTCATATTCTGGGGTTCAATGGTCAGAATTTACTAGTTTTTCTTGTTGTTGTTATTTGCCGGTTAAGAACCATTAAGATATTTACTTAACTTACTAGACTTCCGTTCTTGTTCAATATTTGCGTCAACAAATTTACCTACTTAGGTTAATTTATACAGTAAGACCGGGGCAGAAAACCATAATTTTTGTCAGGCATCATAAAAATTTAACTAGTGTTACCTATTTTTTTTCTATTTAACATTAATTAAGGATTTCACCAACCCGCATTGGAGCAGCGTGGTGGAGTAAGCTCCAGGCCTCCCCATTAATGGGGAGAGACCCGTGCCCAGCAGTGGGACGCAAAAAGGGTTGCAGCCAAGGATTTCATTGTGGCCATGGTACCCACGACACAGGGTATATTTATCTTACTGTGGGTCTATGAATGTGAAACCAACGTTATTTATTTAATTATTCAAGTATAAACCCACAGAACATTATTAAGAGAAGTAGAACGTAATTAAAATAGAACGGCAATAATGCGCCGCTTGTATGAAGACTGGCGTCGCCGATCAAGCCCCACCTTTCACCTCCATTACATCTGTACTTAAATAAATACGAAGCTTACGCACATATTTGCAATTTCAAATCTAGCCAATCTTAGCGTCGCGCAATCACGCGATTTGAAATGAACGAATCACACCCAAGCACGCATATCGTAGCACGATCGCGTGTTTCTGTTGAGATTTTGGAGTTTTGAGCGTTTGCTCAAAATTCCTTGGCACGTCTGGCCCGCCCATATTGCCATTCTACTCTTTTAATATATTCTGTGAAAAAACCCCAAGTAGTTAACAATTTTTATAAAATTAAATAAAAAAGAAAACTAAAACTCTATCGGCCATCTCTCCCCAAGTAGGTATCCAGAAATGGTCATGGTATTACATTACTTAATGGTGGCCAGTTTTTTACTCCACAATAAGCTGTTGCTGTCTTGAATCGATGATTCTACAAATATCACATGAAATGGAGAGCTAACTCATATTAACTCATGTTAACAACATGCACGATCGACCGACCAAATAATCTACTTATACTTAATCAATAGTAATCGATTACGTAAACAGTTCTGGTTGAGTCAACAAATTAGCCGGTAAATGTACGTCACAATCATATATACCTCCCCCTCAGCCCCCTATTAGTAAACGTTATTAGATTATATATTATGGTTGACATTGACCACAAAGGGGGTTAATGGATTCTAGATTTATTTCCATTGATTTACAATGGAAATAATCCTATTTTTAATTTACATTAACGACCTTCCTTATATCGTAAAAAATGGTCATGAGATAGTATTATTCGCAGATGATACTTCTTTAATTTTTAAAGTTGCCAGACAAGCGTATAATTATGACGTAGTGAATAATGCTCGCTCTGAGGTTGTTAGTTGGTTCGATGTAAACAATATATTGCTAAATAATAAAAAAAACTAATTGTATTAAATTTTCACCAGCAATGTAAAACATATTGATGTAAATCCACAGTTAAATGGTGAGGAAATCAATTTTGTTGACACAGCTGTATTTATTGGAATACCTATTGATTCAAAACTTCAGTGGGGACCCCACATTTCCCGGTTAGCGAATAGACTTAGCTCTGCTGTTTTTGCCATTAAAAAATTTCGCTCACTTACTGATGTCGATACAGCTTAGTTCTAGTTAGCTCTAGTGTATTTCAGCTACTTTCATAGTATAATGTCCTATGGTATCTTGCTGTGGGGAAATGCTGCTGATATTGGCACAATATTGACCATGCAGAAGCTATTCGCGCTATTTATAATTTTAGCTGTAGAGAATCTCTCAGAGAGAAATTTAAAGAGATAAATATTCTTACACTTGCATCGCAGTATATTTATGAAAACATAATGTACGTATATAAGAATAAACCGACATTTACCACATTAAAGGATATACATAGTTCGAACTGTGCTTCGACCAGGAACGGCCATAAGCTTGTATTCCCAAAGTGTCGGCTTCGTAAAAAAAGTTTTATTGGGATGTCTGTTAGAATATATAATAAAATTCCAGAAAAAGTGCAATCCTTGCCTTTACACAAGTTTAAGAAAACTGTTAAGCAAGTCCTATGCCGCAAGGCCTATTATGAAACCATAAGGACTATTTAAATGATAAAAAGGCTTGGGATTAAACTTAACTCACATAAGGCTGTTTCTATATACCATGTAATAATTTTAACATTTTTAGTGAGCGGATGGCAGTGTGATAGCATTGACACACACGATGGCTGTCTCGTGTGCTCCTTGTCGCCCCACAGCCATGCTGCATAATAAATACCCATTGTACCTGAAAATTTATTTAAAACAGGGCTGGAGTTTTTTTCGCCCGCTTTTTTCTCCTAGCCTATATTATTATGCCTTAGCGCACCCAAAGCGGATGACGGTCAGCTGATGTCCGTAGAACAATGACAAACATCAAGTGTATATTATTACCCAGGATGTTAATAAACTATTTCATTTCATTTCATAAATGTAGTATGGATTTATTTGTATGGATTACAATTTTGCGTTTGGAAAACTGCATTTAAAACAATTAATTTTCGCCGGCTTTTTTACCTCTCAGTGTATAAAAACCAAGTTAATTGGGTGCCCAAAGCCGATGACGCGGATAAAATATCGTATAAATAATTACCAAAAACGCAAAATAAAAAAATACAAATATGGGATAAATATAAATCAATAATGTGGTTAGTAAATTTAATACTTAAAATACTTAAATAAATTTGTAAGTAAGACTTTAGTCGGTACTTTTATTTATTAACAATATTTGCATACCTTACTGAGAATACTGAGGTACATATAGTGGACTATTAAATGTATAAAACAACCATATATTACAAATAATACCCATATTTGCAAAAATAAATCATTTGTCTTTGTCTTAATAATTATAACCCGACCACAGAAAAAAATGTCATAAGAAATCGTAATAAAAAAAATAACTAGGTATTTCTAATATCAATCTATCCGAACGTCTATTATTTAAAAAAACTATTTCTAATAGATTCTATGAGATTGTATTTGAAAAATATTTTTTAATTTAGGAAAATAGTTTTTTTATTGTTAAATATTGTCAAATAGGACTATAACAATATATTTCAAGCTTCTGTTTATAGTTTTTTGCGGGAAGTGGAAAAAGATGTATAATTATTGCGCTCTTGTTTTATTTTAAAAATACAACAAGAAAATGCTTCTTGTTGTATTTGTGAATTCTATCTGATAAAGTTGATGGCGTCTTGTTTGATATAGGTTAATACAGCGCACGAGCATAGTGAAATAAAATAACAGAGCTAAAATATAATATTTAGGTATTCAGCTTGCTTTTAAAATTTCATCGGACATGTAAATTAGCCATTGATTTACTTGAATATCAGTCAGTCAGGACTTGACTGACTGATATGGCGGCGCCCCAGAATGGGCACATCTTCGGGAGAGCCGATGTGCTCTCCTGCACCTTCAGGTGTTCACGGTGGCATGTGGCCACGCACACACCGCCGTACCTCCCGGGGCTTGGCCGGACGGGTCGAGCTCCCACTCTCACCGTGCGCAACCCCGGAAGCCCCCTTTTAGTCACCACTTAAGGTCAGGCAGGGGATACCGTAGCTCTATTCCTAATCCTGAAGGTGGAAACGACACCTACCTGTCAAATAAAAGATTATGTTCGTAGTTCAAAACTGACTCTTTATTTTTCTATTCTCTACAACCAATACTATGACATCTTCCTCCTTAAAAAAATTCAAAAAATTATTACATTTCATAGAATAAATAAAAGCTAAAACATTTAAGAACTTAAATTTGTTTCACTTCTTTAAACAAAATTAATTACTTTAACATATACTTAATTATATACATAAATAAAGAATTAATTAAAATCCCAAAAGCCCCACCTTTTTTGGTGGTCTTACAGTTCTGCATGAGCGTGTTATAAAATTATCATTTATACTCGTATTATTATTCTCTATTTGTACAGGTGCTGGTTCTGCTCTTGTTTGTTTTGTTACTTTATAATCATCTAGATCAAAGTTATAATCTTGCTTAGGATATGGTTGAAAAATAGACAGATCTTTTATTAAATGTTTTCTGTTCCTTCTGATGATCCTACCATTATTTAATTTCACAACATAAGAACGATTACTCAATAAGTTTATTACTATTCCAGGCACCCATTTTTTTGCATTAATATCTAAAACTCTTACTTTTTCGTTTATTTTTAATTGTTCCAAATTTCTAAAACCACGATCATAACATAATTTTTGTACTTTCTGCCTATTTATCAACCTATTTCTAACATTTGTTTGTAATTTTGGTTTTAAATTTTTACTTAAAATTGGTATTATACCACGCAGTTTTCTACTTTGTAGTAACTCTGCTGGAGATGCCAAATCAACAGAAATAGGAGTGTTTAAGTATTCAAGTAATGCCAATTGGTAATCTGTTTGATCTTCAGTGGATTTTATGATTATGTTTTTTACCGTCTGAACCGTTCATTCAACTTGCCCATTTGATTGAGGGTAGCGCGGCGAAGAGGTCACATGGTTAAAATTCCATTCTAAAGCAAAATTGTTTAAAGGAAGTTGATGCAAATTGCGGACCACAATCTGACATTACAATATTTGGGATACCCTGTCTGCTAAATATATATTTTAATGCTATGTATAACATATACAGATGTTGTCTCTCGTAATTCAATTATTTCTATAAATTTACTGTAATAGTCAACCATTAATAAGTATTTGTTTTCTTTTATTTCAAATAAATATATATATACATACGCTGGGCTGTTGAAAATAAGCAGCTAACCCTGGTGGTGCTACTAGACTTTAGCAACGCCTTTTCCTCTGTTGACTTTGATATCCTTCTAGGGATATTACACTCCATTAACATCTCTTCAACCGCATTATCATGGTTCGATTCTTATCTTCGGGGCCGCTCTCAACGTGTTCGCATTGATTCCTCTCTTTCTGATCATTGTGACTTAAGTGTGGGAGTGCCCTAAGGTGGCGTTCTCTCCCCTCTATTGTTTTCGGTTTTTATTAATTCCATTACTTCTGTAATCACCTGTAATTATCACCTCTATGCGGATGACTTGCAGCCATACCTCCATTTCGCACCAGCTGATATTGATTTGGCCATAGACACTATGAACAATGTCATTGACAATATTAGCAAGTGGTCTAATTCTTACGGACTAGCGATTAATGCCCAAAAATCGCAAGCCATTATCGTGGGCAGTCGACATGCAAGAAACAAAATTAACTTTTCTACCATATCACCAGTAACTCTGAGCGGAACTACTATACCATATTGTGAAACTGTAAAAGATCTGGGAATTATCATCGACTCTAACTTGACCTGGAATGCTCATGTCGCTGAAGTCAGTCGGAAGGTGCACCACTCATTTCAATCTCTGAGGTGCCTTCAAAGTTTCTTGCCCTTAAAAACTAAAATCTCCTTAGCTCAAACACTTATTCAACCTATCATAGACTACGCTGCCGCCTGTTACTTGGATGCAACAGAGGAGCTCCTAAATAAACTTGAGCGTTTACAAAATCTCTGCATTCGGTTTATCTTCGGAGTCCGAAAGTATGATCATGTCTCCCATCTCCGCAAACAACTCAAGTGGCTCCCTATTCGACTTCGCAGGAACACTAGGATACTCTGTCTATTATTTAATATCCTTCATAACCCTACATCACCACCTTACCTCCGTGACAGATTTTCCTTTGCCCGTCCATCCGATGCTCCTTGCAGAACCCACCTTAGGACCCTCCTCGATATACCTTTACACAAAACCGTTTCCTACTCCCATTCCTTCACCGTGAATGCCGTAAGACTATGGAATTCGCTCCCGCCACAAATACGTGACTCTAAATCTATTTTCGCATTTAAGAAAAGAGTTAAAGAACATTATTTATCACAAGTACAATAAAGTAATTGTCACTTTACCCTTTACTTTACATGTATGTTTATATAAGTTATATTAGTATGTATATATTATAAGTATGTATATGTGTATTTATTTGTTTTGCATATTATTGTACGTATGTATTTATAGGTAATTCTGTATTGATATATATTAAGTATGTACACCATGGTTCTACCATTCGTCGCTCTTCTCCCGTCACAGGTCTGCTGGAAGAGATTTCTTTAGAAATAAGCAGTACCTTTGTACATACTTTTCCCTTAAGCTTAAGTTCTCCTGTACATATTCTGTGTGTGCATAAATAATAAATAATATAAAAATGAATCGCAAAATGTGTTGGTAAGCGCATAACTCAACAACGCCTAGACCAATTTGGCCAATTGTTTTTTTTAAATATTCGTTGAAGTTCAAGGATGGTTTGTACGGCGAGAAAAATTCGAATAATTGCCGGAAAAACCATAAAAACAGCCCTTTTCTTTTTCCCATACAAATGTTTTCTAACTAAAACGTAGTCAATTTGAGCTTTATTGCTATTGTATAAAGTTCATATTAAATTACAAGCACTCACTGTTGTCTAAGCAATGTAGGTGTGTTCCTAACGTCAAAGATCATATCTATCAAAACAGTGTGCGTGTGTGCGTTGGAGCACAGAATACATCGTTGGAGGAGTTTAATGTCGCATAGCATGATGTTATATAGGTTATAGCCTTCCCTAATAACTGGACTATTCAACACAAAAATATTTTTTCAGTAGTTCCTGAGATTAGCGTGTTCAAACAATCAAACATCCACGCGGACGAAGTCGAGGGCGGCCTCTATCCCTACTAATATTATAAATTCGAAAGTAACTGTCTGTCTGTTACGCTTTCTCGCTTAAACTAATGAACCAATTTTAATGAAATTTGGAACACAGATAGAGTAGACCTTGGGAAAGAACATAGGATGGTTTTTATCCTACGGGAACCTATAAAACGGGTCCACGCGGGCGAAGCCGCTGGCGGAAGGCTAGTAATAAATAAAATAAATAAAATAAATCTATCCCAACTTTTGCCCAGGGTCTATCTGGTACCTCATGCGGCATTAGTTCTTCTTTTTGATTACTTCTTTTATGCGTGAGACAAACATTACAACTGTCTATCAAATTTTTTAAGTCGTTATTTATTCCTGGCCAAAAAATTGTTTCCCTAACTCTTAACTTGCATTTTTCAAGTCCCATATGTCCTATATGAACTTTCTTTAACATTTCATTTCGTAAAGATTTTGGTATCACTATTCTATTTCCTTTCCATACTAACCCATATGCTGTTGTTAAATCTTCCTTATACATAATTCCAATAGGGCTTGATAATATCGAATAAACCTGTTTTGTCTTGTGGCCATCCTTTAGTGATAATATTCTTTATTTCATTTAGCTCTTTATCAGTCTCTGTTAGTTTTTGTATATTTAAAAATTGTAAATCTGACATAATAGATGTAGCAGCAGATGCCATTTCCCTTGTCACCATACAAACCTCATCATCTATGCTGTCAGCAGCGTAGTGCCTTACACTTACTTGCTCGTACGCCCGGGACAAAGTATCTGCTATGTACATATGCTTACCCTGCTTGTATACTAAGGTAAAGGTAAATATTTGTAATCTTAAAAGCATTCTTTGTAATCTTGCAGGTGAATCTACAATTGGTTTTTTAATAATGCTAATCAATGGTTTATGATCTGTTTCAATTGTTACATCCGTTCTTCCATAAATGTATGCATAAAATCTCTCACAAGCAAACTCACATGCATACAATTCATTTTCTATTTGTGCATATCTTTACTCACATTTATTTAAAGATTTTGAAGCATAACTAACAGGTAAACCGTTCTGCATTAAGCATGCCCCTAAGCCACTTTTACTAGCATCAACAGATATCACTATTGGTACTTGCAAGCTATAATATTGAAGTACTGGATAAGACATTAATTGTTTTTTCAAATTTTTAAAACATTCGTCGTGTCTTTTATTCCACTGCCATTCATTCTCTTTCCTCAGTAACTCCCTCAAAGGTACTGTTTTCTCAGATAAATTAGGAATAAAACTTCCTACGTAAGTAATTAAACCTAACAGTCTCTCAACATCTTTTTTATCTTTTGAAGTTGGCATATTTATTATAGCTGTTAAGTGAGAATTATCACCAGATAATTCTCACTTAAAAGATGGACTGAAACCATTCAGTCCATCTTTTGTAATTTTAATGACCTAAATATTTTATTTCTTCTAATCCAAATTTACATTTATCTTTATTTAACTTTAAATTGATTTTCCTACATCTATCTTATACTTTCCATAATCTTTTATCATGTTCTTCTTTAGTACGTCCATATATCAATATATCATCAATGTACATACAGACACCCTCAAGATCATCAAAATTTTCATATACTTTTTTACGAAAAACTTGCGAAGCAGAACAAATACCAAATGGCATTCTTATAAATTTATATCTCCCAAATGGTGTATTAAAGGTACAGTAAGAACTACTTTCATCAAGAGCAACTTGCCAAAATCCAGAATTTGCATCAAGAGTGCTAAAGAATAGCACCAGATAGTTTTGATACTATTTCATCAATAGTGGGTAGCCTAAAATGTTCTCTTTTGATAGCTAAGTTTAATTCCTTTGGATCAATACAAATTCTTAAATCACCATTAGGTTTTTTAACAACCGTAATACTATTCACCCAATCCGATGGGCCCTCTACTTTTTCTATAATTTTTTGTAATTCCATTTCGTCTAACTTCTTCTTTACATTATCTTTAACGGCTATAGGCAATTCTAGGTGCATGAATTACTGGAATAACATTTTCCTTCAACTTTATTGTGTATTTTCCTGGCAAACAACCAATGCCATGAAATACATCTTTATATTTTTCTATAAAAGTATAATAATATATAAAAGTTAAGTATTTCTATAAACGTACTGTACCCATATTCCGTAATTGACCACACACGTTTTATTAATTGTAATTCCAAACAAGACGAACAACCTAAAATTGGAACTGATGTGGAGTTTACGATTTCAAATTCAAGAACATGCATCTTATTTTTATAAATTACTCTCAAATTGATTTTTCCAACTACATCG
The DNA here is from genome assembly GCA_911387765.1 of Pyrgus malvae. NCBI lineage: Eukaryota > Metazoa > Arthropoda > Insecta > Lepidoptera > Hesperiidae > Pyrgus > Pyrgus malvae. Next base: position 6,621,625 of record OU426961.1, on the reverse strand, counting down.
ATGATGGCTCCTGAATACCCTGTTAATTTGGCATAACTATCCAGCAACTCACAGCTTGAAATGCCTATTTTTAACAAATATTTCAATGGGAGTATATTAACATCAGCACCTGTATCTAATTTAAAGTTAATTTTTAATCCATTTGTCACTAGGTCTACAAACCAACTATTTTCATTACAAATAGAATATATTACCTCTTTTTCATTGGTATTATCTACACAATGCACGCGACACATCCGAGCATAATGATTCCTTTTCATACAACGCATACAACTTTTTCCATACGCTGGGCATTTATATTTTTCGTGTGCTGTGCCACAGCGAAGACAATGATCCAATACTTACTTGCCTGCTGGTTTCGGAGATGATGCAGAATAATTTTCTCTTGAAGCACCGTAGAATGTAGTATTTCTTTCATGGCCACGGAAGTGCAAGTTTCCTCTTCCTCGGGACTGCGGCCAACATTTCTCTGCATTGATCTCCAATAATATGTAAAAGTATGTTTACCTGGATTTCTTCTGATTTTTTATTGAATTCGCATGCTTTACTGTAAATTTCGTACTGATTTTTCCATTTCTTCCATTTACTATTAATGTCAGCCCAAGCCTTCAAAAATGTCTTCGAAAACTATATACACAGCAAAAAGGACTCTAAATGTGCTGGACAAGGGTTCAAAATTCGCGAAGTATAGCAGTGTTAGTGTTAAAAAGCATAGTGCGTGGACCCAGGAAGGGGTCGTGAAATCACCGTTCAAAAGTATTAAAATACCGAACTGTACGCTCTATGACTACGTGTGGCAGAATTTGGATAAATGGCCGCAGAGAACTGCGTTGGTAAGTTGTTTTTATTTTTTTATTTTTTTAAGCCCGCAAAAAGAAAGCTAACCTTTAACGTAGGTAGGATCTGTGTTTGTCCGTTACATAGTTTTTTCAATATTTTTTTGTCTCACTGCTGGACGCAGTGAAGTCTCGGAAGTGAGAAGGATGTAGGCCATGTTTTTTTTAAAGCTGAATTAATCGAGATTATTGTTAGCACAATTTAAGAAGCTATTTATTTACGAAAAAATAGGTCATTAGCCCATAAAAAGTTCAATACGAATTGTGTCGCTAACTGCTGTAATTGTAAAATTGTTAATTTAAAATGACTTTATATTGGCCCTTTTGTCGCTGACACCCAATTACATACATTAAATCTCTCTAAAGACGAGTATACATGTTACATGGCGGCAGTAATTCTCAAGACTACCAATTTTCCGTCCGCACTTGGCTAGCTTGGACAACACTGGTGTAATTTTAGGAGAACTGTGCTCAGCAGAGGTATAGCAAAAAGGACAACAAAATAATGAAATATTATAATTGGCACACGCCATTATATTTAATTAGTTACTAGTCACAATCCGATCAAAGTCCCAAACTATCTCGTAATTTTATTTGAGACTATCGCGGTTGATCGCTGCTTTTAAAACTTTACTTACAAGATATATTCCATGATTCACATTATTTTTGAGCTCCCGATATTTCGATGCAGTTACTTCATTTACACCTATTAAGAAGAGTTAGATGCACCAATATCACGGATGACTGCGTAATTTTGTATTCAAATGCTTTGCTACTTTTTAGCTTTGATGGTAGCCTAATTAAATTGTACCTAGAATTGAAAATCGAATTAAACCCTTAACGAGAGCAATAGTTACTACCTTACTACTTACTTGTTTAATAGCTATTAGTCCTAATAATAGCTTTTAGTCCTAATAATAGCTATTAGTTATAATTGTTAATTTTACAACTAAAGAAAAAGCGGAACATTAGTTTAGAAGTTCCGATATTCAAAGTTGTATTTGTGATACTTATCAGATCAAAGTTCATATTATTTTGCTATTCCCTAGATAATCTAAACTGTTTATAGAGTAGCATCAAAAGACTGATAAAATTAAAGCTACTCGTTGCCGTGTCGAGATTATCATATTTTGTCATCTTCAAGTTTACGCGCAATGCTCGAATAATACTCGACTTTGACAGACATGTTATTGTAATGATAAAAATTCAGATGGTAAAAAAATTAAAAACTACAAGAAAGATAGGTAAAACGGATAAACATGTTTATTTAGAAGAGTAAAGATCAAGACTTGTGCATATTATAAGTATATATTATAATTCCTGTAACCTTCCAAGTCTTTCTTTTGTGTAACAAATACTTATGGCCGAAATCATGCTTGGTATTTCATTACCCTACAAAAACAACAGTCTCATACCTAAGGGTTTAATCACAAGGAGTGATAGCCACCGGTCCAGCCGATGGATGGATGTGCTTACGGTCGAAACCATTGGTTTGGGCTGTTAGAGATTTAATACTTTCAGATGTAGGAAAGTGCATTAAACTAAATTAAGTCTTACTACTTTTTCAACCAATTTCCAAATATCCCTCTGGGCACACATATCTTCTCATGAAGATCTCATGTTATGAAAGAATTATGAATTTCTCTCAGGCATGCACGGCGATGGATAACACCGTAATCAAATATCACGATATTTTCCATCACCATGAAGCAGCGATAAATGCGCTTACTAATACATATTTTTATGCATTTCAGGTATGTGCAATAACAGGAAGAGATTACTCTTACGAGCAAGCCTTCATGCTCTCGACGGCTTTTGCAGCCAACCTTCGAAAGAAGTTCAAGCTCAGAGATGGCGATACTGTCGCCGTGTTGCTGCCGAATGTTCCAGACTTCCCTCTGGTCGCCATGGGAATACTTGAAGCTGGTGGTGTCATCAGCTCCATTAATCCCATTTATACTACACGTAAGTTCATTCTAAAGTCTTTGGTAGAACGTAAGCGGAGGTTTTAATTTTCGATTTAATATACCAAATCATAGAAAGGAACATAGACTTTTTTAAACTTCTTTTATGTCCCACTGCTGGCCACTGATCTCCTCTCACAGGTGAGAGGGATTTAGGGCACAGTCCACCACGCTGGCCAAGTGCGGATTGGCGGACGTCAACGTCATGCTGTTGAGTATTTACGAATTTCTCTCAGGCATGCACGGCGATGGAGCACATCGTAATCAACTAAATATCACGATATTTACCATCATCGTGGAGCATCGATAAATGCGCACATTACAAATTTCTTTGTCACCTATTCCTTTTATCGTTACATAGTAATGATAGTCATTGTCATCGAAATCTGAGAACACGGGTTCTCTCGAAAAGGCTAAAACCACTTATTCAACATTCCATACTAGTCCATACTATCCTTAATATTATGAATTCGAAAGTAACTCTGTTACGCTTTGTATGGCCCTTAGCTTATTCAGCGAATTTTCTTTTATGGCTTCTATCGACTCAAAACGTTTTCCTCGAAGTGGTAATTTTAACTTGGGAAATAAAAAAAATTCCTCGACTGAATTTTTTTGTTTTTTTTGAATTTTTCGCTAAAAACTCTTTCACTTTAATGGCTGTGTGTAATGGTGCATTATCATGGTGCAGCATCCATGAGTTGTGTTCATGTGTTCAAACGCTTCATGACGCCTAAATAATATTCTTTATTCACTGTTTCTCCCTCTGGAAGGAATTCGGAGTGAACCACACCACGGTAGTCAAAAAAACTGTCAGCATCACCTAGATTTTGGAGCGACTTTTCCGCGGTTTTTTGGGTTTCGGCTCGTTTTCGAGACGCCATTCTGAAGTCTGTTGGCTTGTTTGCATGTCGTACTCATAAACCCATGTCTCGTCGCCAGTTATTATACGTTTCATAAAGGTCGGATCCGTAGAAGCTCGGGAAACCATGTCTTCAGCGACATGCTTTCGCTGCGCTTTTTGAACAAAATTAAGCTCTTTTGGAACTAATCGAGCGGCGACGCGTTTTATGCCTAAAATGTCAATGAGAATGTTGTGGACGGACTTAAAAGATATGTTCACCTCACTAGCCAACTCTTTCAGACTCATACGTCGATTTTCGAGCACTAGCTTCTTGATTCTGTCGATGTTTTCTTTGGTCGTAGCGGTTGAAGGTCTACCAGAACGAGGCAAGTCTACTACTACTTCTCGGCCTACTTTAAAAGCCTTATACCATTCATAAGCCCGAGATTTCGATATACACGATTCGCCGTAGGTATTTCGCAACATTTTTAGTGATTCACCACATGAAATATCATTCGAAACACAAAATTTAAGGCACACTCTTTGTTCAACAATATTTTCCATTGTAAAAATCGCCGAGGACTCAAAACTATCACCAACAAAAAGTGTAGTTTAAAACAAATTAAATGACAGATCCCGCTCAAATTTTGCGCGCTTAATCAGTACAGTGCTACCTACCAACATGCAGTAAAAAAATTAGAACGACCTCTTTTACGCGGGTCTTTTTATTGTGCATATTCCCGATACTTTTTACACAGAGTTGTATATATACGAGTATATACATATGTGTTGTCTTCAACAACATTTAATGAGTATACTTTCGATACTAATGCGTAATATTCTGAATGCTGCATTATACCTGTACTATTATGTATTCTGTGATTATACACGAAACTGTGCATAAACTTGTTTGTGTGATATATTAAATTTTTCACAACTAAATAATTGAAGAAAATGACGTGTTCAAGATTTTACTTTATGGTTACTTTAGTTAAATCGTTAAATTTGTTCATAACCTTAGAATAATTACAATTACATTACAGAAACCAAGTTCGCGCGCCCAAATTGAAGTATGTTGATTGGTGCCATTAATGGCACCAAACGCCGGGCCGCTCCGTAAGACTTAAGGTTAAATTTTATTACAACACTTTTTAAATACAAAAGAAGTCTAATAAAATAACTTTTCACAGTGTTTTTAATATTTTGTAGTATTTTATATTTAATTTGATCAAAATAAAAATATTTTGTTTGTCAGATGTGACAGCTGTAGGAATCTATTTAGTGCTTCAATTTTGACAGCGCGCTTGTATGAAGACACTCATTCTATACGTATTTATTCTAAGTTCATAACTCTGTTTCTAAAATTGTCGATAGAACATTATCACAATACAGGGAGCGCCTGCCTTTCTAGACAGTAGCGTAACTCAACCCGATTTTTAAAATTTGAACAAATTTAATGACTAAGCGTAGTACTAGGGTTGGTACCTACAAAATGATGGGTTGCTTATTTTTTATACAATATACTACACCCAACACCTATATCAATGGAAGCGACTTACTTGCAGAATACCATACGGTATGGTGTCAAATTGCTTACCTAGTAGATTACAACTAGCCATAAAAACAATTAAAATCCGATCAAGTTCAATTTGCCGTTACCACACAATGTCAGATAGCTCTTTTTTATACAACACACCCAAAATGTGCGTCAAATGGTATAAAGGCCTAACTTATAAAATAAAATACAATACACCATAAGAGCAAAAATAAAAATACACATTTTTAAAAACACGCTTTTATTGAAGTGCACTAAACAAAACAAAAATTCTTTAATATTTTTACTTTAAGCTTTAACGTCTTTACACAATTTGTATACTTTAAAAACTGTGTAGATAAACACGTTCATTAAATGACATGATCTGATTTTGATATCTGATATTGAACTAATTTAATTTTTTGAAAGTAAATAAATACGATAAAGATTTAAGTAAAGCTTTTAAATTATATTAATTGTGTAATGACGTTGTAAGTATATAGTAAATGTTTTAAAAGATAAGTAAGAGATCAATAAAATGTTCACCAAATAGTTTATCTTAACACGAATAACACATAATATAAAGAAATAATCTATGAACATACGGTAGGTTATTGTGAAAAAAAAAAACATAGCTAAGCAATGTCGAGTGCGGTTGCTATAGTTGTAAGCCGCACTTCTTACAACTATAGCAAAAAGTGTCGTTACAACTTTTCGTCTTAATTTTTTCCGTCTAACCCCCTTTCGCAACGCGCGATAAGGAACTTCGTTCCAAAAGATGAATTTACGAAACTCGATTTTCAGTCCATAGTGCAATGTGGCTGGCACTGCGTACTATTTACCTTACAAGATTACTTAGCGGCCGTGTAAATGACAGTTGTCTTTGTGCGTGTGTCAATTCGGCCGATAGTATGAAGTTACTTTACTTTATACTTATGTCTATATTGTGACATTATAGACGCTTGCGTCACTGATTTATTTACTTCGGCAACATGTAGTGAAGTAATTGCACTCACTATGTGGGCGTTTCCGTAAATAAATTACCAAAAAACCACATCCTTGACATAAAACACATTATCGTCACATATTTTTTATGCAATTTTTATTTCTTTTGGCTAACCTTGACTTTGACATAGTCATTCTTATTTTTAGAGGTCATATCTCTTAAACTTTATTGAAAGAAAATATTAATTAACTAAGGGCCTCGTTCACCATCTCCAAGTAAAGTGTTAATTAGTTACGTCCAAGCAAGTAAAAGCTATGAGTATGGGTCAGTTTATCATATGATTAGTGCAACCCGAACATCGTGAAATTGAAATTGAAGTTACGGGTGACTTTAACCGACTATTAGCGTACTTGACACTTTACTTGAAGGTGGTGAAAAAGGCCCTAATTCACATTTTTATAATGCCAAAACAAAGGTAATGAGCTCATAATGTAATTGAAATATCCCATAGTCTCGCGCATATTGTATTCCTGAACAGACTATTATTGAATTCGGCGACTATAACAATGTGTAATATTTATTATCTATCGTGATCATTGAGCCACAGCTATCTAATTTAATCTATACTAATATTATAAAGAGGAAAGATTAGTATGTTTGTAATGAATGAATAAACTCAAAAACTATTGTTCCGATTTCAAACATTCTTTCACCATTAAAAAAGCTACGGTCACCCTGAGTAACATAGGCTAATTTTTACCGCGAAAAATTCATTCTTACGTGAAAACGGGTAATAGGGTCAATGCGGTTGAAGCAACTGGCTAAATGCCTATGATTTTAATATAGCAATGAAGCCTGGAATAGCACATAGCCTATTTTTTATCCTACGGGGACCAATTAAACGGGTCCACGAGGGCGAAGCCGCTGGCGTAAGGCTAGTAAACTATATTTATATTGAAAACATTTATTTTCAGATGAAGTGCAGCGGCAACTATTATTGTCAGAAGCGAAGCTTATCGTCACGCTTGTGGAAAATGTAAATACTGTAAAGGAAGCATTGAAACTCGCCAAATTAAACATTCCATTTATAGTTGTGAAGACAAATGGAGATTCTCTACCAGAAGGCACAGTCGCTTTCAACGAACTCAGTGAAGATGTACACGTAGACAAATCGTGCTTAAAAGAAGTTAGGAGGGACGCGAATGATATTTGTTTTCTACCGTACTCGAGCGGTACGACAGGAACGCCTAAAGGCGTGGAACTATCTCATCGAAACATTGTAGCGAACTGTGAACAAATAAACGAACCACTGATTAGATGCCATGAGGAAACTACAGGTAAGAATTTAAATATCGCTTCACACGCCGCCCCCCATACTACTCCCTCGGTCGTGAATCGGGTCGTCACAAAATTTGGAACACAAACTCTCGCAGGGAATCGAATCCAAAATCAACATCTGATCATCCCGTATGGTGATCAATGCCAAATAATACCGATCGTACCAAAAATACCGACACTAGATAATAATAATAATAATTTGACTGATAAATGTTCTATCGCTTTAGTAACAACATGTAATTGAGTTTTAACCCTATTTTAATTCAAGGCCCCAATCAATAATTATAATATTTATGTAATCTATTATTACGTAGAGACAAAAATTAGATCGTAAACGATGTCCTATAATGTAACACACTTTTCAGAAATTTGTTGCATATAAACAATGATAAACAGATTACTTAAGATAAAAGCAAAAGAAAATTGTTCCAAGATAGTTTCTTGTTTTGAAAGATATGACAAGATAAATGTTTTACGTCCAGATAAAAATGTTCTGGTTAACAACAGTGGTGAATCAGCGATTTTAAATACCAATAAACATTACACATACTCACCTACCGTATTTTCATAGAGAAATTTCTAAAATTAAATGATTCGTACTTTATTGATATTTTTATACTATTATATACAAGAGTTAAGGCGTATTAAAATATCCTAAATATTAAGTCATATGACAAATAACATATAGCAACAAACGTAGACCACATAATTCTAAGGATCACTGTTACCCAAGGACACTAAATTCCAACCCGAAGTATGCTCGAGCCATGCCTGAGATGCATGCTACTCGTATAAATATTTAATGTAATTTTAGTTTTATAAATATGTATGCCACTAATGCGTCTCCATGATAAAACCTTATACGGTCGAAGCCAATGTACAATCCACAGTTTAAGCTAAACAACAGTCTGTCATTGTACATATCTGAAGATCTGCTTGCTGTCTAAGTAGCAGTACGTCGCTATGGATGATTACATATTGTAATTATTGTAAGTAATTAAGATAGTAGCAATATTTCATCTCATTTATCATTGGATTAAATGTTTATGTGGTACCATAGAGAGATTTAATTGCAATCCCTATCTGTTACAGGTTACAGTATGTATATCGTTACACTTTACATAAAAAATATTTTTCTGTCATAGATATGCAAAATCCAATGACAATGGAATATTGGCTTCGGTCGTTACTCTAACTTCGAATATTCCTCAAAAGCAAAGCTATAAATTCATAATTATATTGCCTATTGGTAAATATAAAAGAAATATAAGGCAGGTTATTGCAAATAGTTAGTTCGTTTATTGCTAATTGCTACCACTGTTGCACTGTTTTTATATTTTAACCTCATGTAGGTTCAGCTCTGTTTCTTCTCTTTAAAAAATTCTCGTCATGTCTGTTACTAATCATTGTTATGTATTAGGTATAAGTGGAATCTTTATTGATATATGAGTTAATTTTTTTTGAAGAAAAAACTTCTTTAGCGGCTTTATGCACTTTTTTTGGGATGGGTAAAAAATGTTAAACTCGCGTCAGGACACGTGGCCTGATCGAATAATCTTAAGACGGAGGGGTGACAGCTGATGGCTCGACTGTCTATACTTGTAAAATTCGTTTATATCAAGTATTTAAAACATGGACATTGAACAAAGTGAATCTATTAATAAAGAAAGTGATGAAGAAATAATGAAAGAAAACGAGTGAGTACTTTATAAAAATACTAGATGAAAACCTACTGAAAATACTAGATGAAAAATAATACTGATAATAAAAGCAATTCGTGCGAAATTATTCCCTAACCATTCAAAAATATCAAAAATGCACAACGTTAATGTTCAAGTTTTCACTTCTGCCGGCACTACCGGAGTGCAACCCGTTGTTTTTTTATATCTTAATATTTATGTCCAGTATTGTACTGTTTGTTTCCCAAATCAAGATAAAAAAAGAAGATTTTATCCTATTCCAGCTTCACACCAAGACGCAGTGTTAGCAGTCCTCCCATACTTACACATCTATGCGGCCACGACGATTATGTTCCACAAGCTATCCCAAGGCATCAAGCTGGTCTCGATACCGACGTTCCATCCGGAAGGTTTTATAAAAGCACTGGTTAAATACAAAACGAATGTGTTGTTCGTTACACCTCCATTAGGTAAGAAGCCCATGCCATGCATAGGTACATCAAACAATCTTTCTTATATCTAACTAGCGGCCGCCCGCGACTTCGTCCGCGAGGACTTTACTTTTAGAATTTTTATAAAATAAAAGTAGCCTAAGTTACTCCTCATTACATCAGCTACCTGCCAGTGAAAGTTCCGTCAAAATCGGTCCATCCGTTTCAGAGATAACCTGGAACAGACAGGCAGACAGACAGACAGACAGACAGACCGACAGACAGACAAAAATTGTAAAAAATGCTATTTTGGTATATGTACCGTATATACATTCATATGGATGTAGTAAAAAGCGGTTATTGGAATATTATAAACAGACTCTCTAATTTTATTTATTTGTATAGATACGGTTAGTAAAAACCTACTTATATTATATCGATGGTAAAAAGTGTTTTACGAAATCTTTATTATCTTAGCCAATTTTAACATCCTAATGCATAACGGGGAGGCCTTCCAATAATGGGGAGAGACCCGTGCCCAGCAGTGGGACGCAGCCAATGCATAATGGCGTGTAAAGATCTTCTCACAGAAATGATAATATATGTAGATCCAAATTCAATTTTTCGAAATTATGCATAGTGGACTCAACACGCAATTGACAAAAATATAACTCTCAGGCATGTGAATTTCATTTCGAGGTTTTTTAAATTTTCTAATGTAAGTATAACAGTAAATAATAAGAGGGACTACACACATAACAGATCAAATCTGGATGTAAAGAGGTCTTAAACTTTTAAAAGACGTTGTAAGTAAGTGTTGTAACCTACATCATGTCCTCAACATCTGTAGGTAAGGTCTGCAGACAAAATTATTATCATCAAGCGATAAATAAATAATAAACAAACTTTACACACTCATAGCCCCACAGTAAGGTTATTAATGCACTGTGTCGTGGGTACCATGGACACATACAAAGGCAAGAACACATACACCCAGACCGAGAACAGAAATTTAAACTCATCATTCAAACTTCTGTTTCGCCGGGAATCGAACCCGAGACCCCTCGAGTGGCAGTCCGGTATGGCAACAATTGCGCCACGCTGGTCGTCTAAGCGATACGTTTCTATATTGAAATAATGGTTTTCATTTTCTTTACTTACAGTTATAATGATGGCTTCTCATCCAGTTGTAACGCAGAAAACTTTGCAGTATTTGGAGATAGTTATTAATGGAGCTGCACCTCTAGATGCGTCTGATGCTGAAAGATTTTTCGCTAAAGTTAATGTAAATAGAAAATTTTACTTATATTCCATTAGACTTGTGACCCAACGGCAATGAGAATGTACTTTTACGTGGCTATGTTTATATACATTTTGTTAGTGAGTGTAATTGAACGAGTAGGTTTATCTATCACATAATTATTAAATAACTAGCGGCCGCCCGCGACTTCGTCCGCGTGGACTTTGGTATAACTCATAGCATGATGTTATATAGTCTAAAGCCTTCCTCGATAAAAAGACTATTAAACACAAAAATAATTTTTCAATTCTAACCAGTAGTTCCTGAGATTAGCGCGTTCAAACAAACTCTTCAGCTTTATATATTAATATGGATTTTCCCCGATTTTGCAACATTTTTCACTGATGCTTCGCTCCTATTAGTCGCAGTGTAATGTTATATAGCCTAAAGCCTTCCCTGATAAATAGACTATCCAACACAAAAATTTTTTTTCAATTCGAATCAGTTAGTTCCTGAGATTAGCACGTTCAAACAAACAAACAAACTCTTCAGCTTTATATACTTATTAATAGATACGTGATTGCTATAATAATATGCTAGTTGCATATCGTATTTTTCCCACTACATTATTCCTCAAAGTAGCAACGCTTATGATGATTTATTAGCTTAAAATTTCTCATCCATTATCCTTATTGACAAAAACTGAGACATAACTAGGACAAAATCCTACACCTTTATTTTCAGCATTATTTTTGTATATGAAATCCCTTAAAAGAGCTAATTTAATTGCACTTTTACTGCTAAGCTCCCTTTAGAGTCAGCAGTTTGTATTTGGTGCTTTGGTAAATTATTTTATTTATTTTTCATTATCTTTATATATATTTATAACGACTGAATAAGATTATATTGGATGGATCAGTCTTGGTAGTCTGTAAATTGGCAAAGTAAAAAAAATCCTTGTAATCGATTTTGTGAGGTGGTAGAACTATTATCGCATTTATTCGCCCTATAAGCTCGCCCGGGGTAGTACCACCGCTGCACCCATTTCTGCCGTGAACCAATTCTATTGTGTTTCGGTGGAAAAGTGCAGTTGCCGGCCACACTTACATGATGTGACCACCAGCCTTCGGAGTAGCAGCGCAACTGCATACGACCTCAGACAAAACTTACCTATGCTTGCTTGAGGTTGTATGTAGAAGTCCATGGGCTGCAGCGACCACTTAACACCACGTGGCTTGCATGCTCGTCTGCTACTTCATTCAAATAAAAAATATATGTTTTTTTATTTCAGCGAAAACTCCGCTTTGGTCAAGGTTATGGACTGACGGAGACTTCACCGGTAGTATCTCTAACACCAGCAGACTCAGATAACTATGGAGCAGTTGGCTATGCGATACCAAACACTGATCTAAAGGTTGTTGACACTGATATGAAAACAGTGGGACCTAATAAAGTTAGTATTAATATGTTATAAGTTATCTGGTTAAGGTAACACTTAAGGGAAATCGAAGCGGTCGTGGTCCTGCGGCTGTTATAGAACGGTCGGGGTGAGATTGATGACAGTTGCTGGCAATACTCATGTGCGATTTTATGATTTGGACGTTAATATTATATGCGATATCGGGTTGTCCACAAATAAGACATTGGGACCCCAATTATGTAGAGAGAGCCGTGCGTTATATATGTGTCTTAAAAGTTTGGAATTAAGGAAATATTTGTGATACAAAAATTTATGTTTCCAGACAGGTGAATTACTAGTTAAAGGTCCGCAAGTGATGCGAGGGTACAAATCCAATCCTAAAGCCAACTCGGAGGTCTTCACAGATGATGGTTGGTTCAGGACTGGTGACCTTACTATGATAAATGATAAAGGAGAAATTACTATTCAAAACAGACTGAAAGAACTTATTAAGGTAAAAATAAATTTGAACATATACATAAATTAGAGGATAAACATCAGCCTTTTGCTGATGTCAGTCATACTAATCACTAGTGGCCGCCCGCGACTTCGTCCGCGTGGACTTCGGTATTAGTCATAGCATGATGTTATATAGCCTAAAGCCCTTGAGTGGCTCCCCTGAGGTTGCCCGTGTCCATAGGCGACGATTAAACATTAAATTTTGATCCAAAAAAATACCAATACATCAGTGAAAACCGCATTCTTCTACGCTAAGCCGTTCCTGAGATTAGCGCGCACAACCTAACAGACAAACAGACTTAAAAATCATTGTTGTGGGTACTATTCCGCTAATAAACAACCCTAGTGACAGTTTTACTCAAATATCTTCAATGTCAATGACACCGACTTGTTACAGATTTATTATATGTATAGAAGATATAGATAGATTATTAGCATTAGATTTAGAAAATGCGTTAACATGTTATTATCACATTAAAAGTAAAATAATGAAATTTTCATTGGGCCCAAACATGCAGCAATTTGTCTCTAAAAGTATCCTTAAATATTTTAATTTGTTAAGAGCAAAAAAGAGAGAGACCAGGTGCTCAGTAATAAGATGCAAAAAATTGTTGCAACAATGTATGGTTTTATTCGACTTTTTACTCTTAGCTCAAGCCATCGCCTATAAAGGTACCCGGAGCCGATGACTGTGAAGTTACTAAATTTCATTAGGAGACATTATTTGGATTTCAAAAATGAATACAATAATTTGGTTTTTTATTATATTCTCTGTTTACAGGTTAAAGGTTTCAAAGTCCTTCCGGTAGAACTGGAAGCAGTTCTTCGCGAACATCCGGCTGTCATTGACGCAGCAGTCATAGGAGTACCACATCCTGAGAAAGGAGAATCACCCAAAGCTTTTGTTGTACTTAAGGAAGGAGCTAAAGTGCCTACTAAAGAAATAAGTGAATTAGTTGACAAAAGAGTAGCAGTTTACAAAAGAGTAGATGATATTGTTGTTCTAGATAGCATACCAAGGAGTTCAGCTGGGAAGATATTAAGAAGAGTATTGAAACAGAAATATTGTTAAGAAATACGCTTTCAATTTGGGATTTAGTTTTTAAAGATATATTCTTAAGAGCCTCTTTCACCATCTTCAAGTAAAGTGACAAGTACGCTAATTGTCGGTTAGTCACCTGTAACTTCAATTTCAATTTCACAATGTTCGAGTAGCACTAATATATATCTATACTAATATTACAAATAGGAAATTTTTGTATTATTTTTGCATTTTTGTATGTTTGTAATCATGGGCGTACCCAGGTTCTTGGCCAAGGGGGGGCAAAATCTTGGCCAGGGGGGGGCAAAGTCTTGGCCAGGAGGGGCAGGGGGGGCAAAATTTTTGTCGGGCGGGATATTTTTAGGTTGTTGCTCTGGGGGGGGGGGGGGGGGGCAAATTTTTTCAAGCTGGGTACCGCGCATATACCACGTATACCGTTTACCGCCTTTCACGTTATTACGTTATAGACCAGTGTCGATAATTTTTGAGACCAAAAAAAAATTATACTAGGATGAAACCCATTGAAAAAGGTAAAGAATATGTAAAAGGAAAATTTTTTACACGCGATCTGAGATCGAGAAGGGGGAGGGGGTGAGTTTTTAAGGGTAAATAACGATTTATGTCGATTTCCGGAAAAACTACAAGTTCTATAAAAAAAGTTAAATGGCCAAGTTGTAGGTAATAAAAAGATCTACATGTTTACAACTTTTGTATTTACACTTTTTTCAAATAACTTCAAAATTTTGAAATATCAATAACTAAGCTTTTAATTTTTTATTTTTATCTTTTGCTAAAAAAATATTTTTTCACTAAATTTGGTGATAACCTACCTACCTTTTTATGAACCAAACACACAGTAATTTTTTCGGTTTAAAATATTTATTTTTTTCATCTCATTTTGAAAAATTACCCTAGTTTTCAATGGAAAATTATCACGTTAAATTATTTGCTTTTTTAACACGCTTTTATTAGCTTGACCTGTATGTACGTATGTAACAGAATCTTTTAACTTCTTTTTAACTTACTTCTAGGAGTCTGATTAACTTGAAAAATTGCACAGGGTTCAAGGGCCGATGACAATACAATAATCTCATAACTAGAATCATCAGGATAAAAAAATATATGAGGGGCGGCTGATAAGTTCGCGGCCTAAGGTCGTTAATGAAACAAATATAAAGTTTTATATTTTTAACACGCTTATATTAGCTTGACCTGTATATATGTATGTAACGGAATCTTTTAACTTCATTTTCACCTACTTCTAAACATCTGATTAACTTGAAAATTTGCACAGGGGTCAAGGGCCGATGACAATGCAATAATATGAAAAAAAAAATCCAACAAAAAAATTAGAAATAAATAATGTACTTTAAAAAACAAAAAAAAACACGCTTATGTGAAAATACGAACTAAAAAGTTAAAAAATAAGAAGAAAATGTATTTAACTGTAAAAAAAGCGTGGGGTGATTTTTAAGATACTATTGACACCCCACGCTTTTTTTACAGTAAAATACATTTTCTTCTTATTTTTCGTTTTTTAGTTTTTTAATTTAAAAGGTCGGTGTGCTTTATGTTCGATGAAATATCTTATTTCTGATGGTATAAAAATATACAATACTACAGTAAATGTTCTCAGAAAATACAAATAATGAAACTCGAATCCAAATTTCTTTTGAACATGTATAATGTAACATGTACAATTTTGGCCTATTTATTAAAATTTATACTTAAATTACTCGAAAAACATAAGATTTTACGTTATATTGTATACTTATGTGTAAAAATTGTCCTTTCATTTTTTATATTCTCTACCTTTTCCATGGTTTTCATCTTACTATAATTTTTTTTTCACTTTTTACCATTTTCAGAATTATCGACCCTGGTCTATTATACGAGGACACGCATACAAAATATTAAATATACAAAGGAAACAACAGGAGGTAGCATATTATCTAGCGTACTCTTTATAGGTTTCTTTTTTCGTTTAGGAGATCTTTCGGGATTTTTGAATCCCTGAATCTGGACCTTGATCCAGGGGGGGGGCAGCTGCCCCTCCTCCTGCCCCCTCCTGGGTACGCCCATGTTTGTAATGAATAAACACAAAAACTACTGTTCAGATTTCAAAAATTCTTTCACCATTAGAAAGCTACATTCACCATGAGTAACATAAGCTACTTTTTACCGCGGAAAAAGCTTCATTCCTACGTGAAAACGGGTAATAGTGTCAACGCGGTTGAAACAACTGGCTAAACGCCTATGATTTTAATGTAGCAATGAAGCCTGGAATAGCACATAGGCTATTTTTATCCTACGGGGACCCATTAAACGGGTCCACGCGGGCGAAGCCGCTGGTGGAAGGCTATCATATGATAAACTGACCCGTACTCATAGCTTTTACTTGCCAATTAACTTAACTTGGGACGTAACTAATCAACACTTTACTCGGAGATGGTGAACGAGGCCCTAAGTATTGTAAAGTCAAAGTCGAACTTCGCAGAACACTGATTATTACCTTTTTATCGAATAAATTGCATTTGTAAAGGTTTTTTTGTAAGTATGGTTGGGATTTTTGTAGCATTTTAAATATAGCGTAGAGAGCTTTATACGGCCTATAATTAAATTTTGCGGGGGTCCTAACAGATAAAGATATGTGACAAAGGAATTTAAAACATTCGCTAAATTAAAATATATACATTTTAGTATCTATGTACTAAATATATGTTATTACTAAATATATATACTATATAGTATATACTAAATATATACTATGTACTATGTGTTATTGCTTTATCTTCATAAAATTTGCAGTCAAAACTTCTATAGGCGCGTATAGCAATTTTGTATTACATGATGCTGAATAGGCTTTAATCGTAGCGTTTTACCTATATTCAAAGCTTTATGTATATAGGAAAACTGCTATTGACTGATTTTTTAAATTTTATCAATCTAGTAATGTCTAAACATTATGTACTTACATAATATTTTCGTAGATTTATACTTAATGTTTGAACAAGTTGTGTTTTATATATTTTTGTATCGAATATTACATCTATTTACTGTTTCCATGTTGTTACTTTTGCGATATCATACAATAAAATTATATTTACTAATTTCAGTTTGTTTTTTGAAGTGAAAACTTCTTTAGCGGCGTTGTGCACTTTTTTAGGATGGGTGAAAAATGTTAAACTCGCGTCATGACACGTGGCCTGATCGGAAATTCGTAAGATAGTAGAGGAGACGTGGAAGATCGACCTTCACCGAACTGATAACTCGATGAGACATAATATTTTTATCAAATATAATTTATAAACATATAAATATTATTATATATATATGTAGAAATTGGGATCTCGAAGGTCAAATAAAAATCACTTTCAACTTGAAATTTGGTTTTATTCTCTCTTCCTAGCATGCACCCTACAACGTCGTCCGTCCTAATAATGATATCGTTCACCCTATGTCACCGCTCACTCCGTCCTTTCACTCAATCGCTCAGCCATTCACATACGTTCCGTTCTACCAATAATCCACTTACGTTCCATTCCCACATATAATATTATTATTATTATTCTATTTCTTTATATACAAGAGTGAGGTGATGAAAGAAAATTGATTAAAATTAATTATACTCAAAATAGTTATGAACACTTTTCGATAGGCAAGTTATCATAGGCATGTATGTTTATAAATTATATTTGAAAAATAATATGTCTCATCGAGTTATCAGATCGGTGAAGGTCGATCTTCACCGGCTCTTAGACCAAGACGGGTCGGGTAGGGGTTACAGCTGATGAAGGCTCGACTGTCTTGTAAAATTATACTGTAAAATCTGTTTATATCAAGTATTTAAAATATGGACATTGAACAAAATGCATTAATAAAAGTGATGAAGAAATAGTGAAAGAAAATGATTGAGTACTTTATAAAAATACTAGATGAAAACCTACTAAAAATACTAGATGAAAAATAATACTGATAATAAAAGCAATTCGTGCGAAATTATTCCCTAACCATTCCAAAATATCAAAAATGCACAACGTTTTTTTTTTTTGGGATAGGTGCATATTAATAAACAACAGTTTGAATCTCTCGTGCTATTTATTTGATTTAAAATAGTAAAGGAACATTTTTTACATAGTGTATTTATTGATTCTATTCTATTTACAAACTGTTTCAGATCACATTGCGGATTTTGCGTTTCTGGTCTTTTGCTTATTTTCTTCAATAGACTATAATTTTGTAAACGATTTTATTTCTATCACGCGTGTATAAAGTATATTTAGTTACTCAAGGTCTACAGTTAATTTAATAAGAGGATAATGACTTAATACAAAAAGATTGTTTTATAAAAATACAGGCTGTATTTTTTCACATCAATCTTTAAAAATTCTACAACGTTAGAATTAAACTACGAGTACAATTTACAACGAAATAAATAAAATACATTATCTAGGTCAACTTTTAAATGTAAATAATATCGTAATGTAAGTAATATTGATAAAAAATATGATAGCAATACAAATTAAACACGAACAGTAACAGTAGAGCAAGAAATATGGGTGTCCGTGATCGATGACAATGAACTGAATAATAATATAAACAAATTAAGATAACATAAGTAAACTAGTCTCTAAACAAGTGATTAAAAAGAAATTTAAAATAATTAAGTATTTATTTACAGATGACTTATATCTTAAGCTTTAGCATTATAGGCTTTTATTTTAAGATTCAGTATAGTAAAGTCTATAAGATTGAATCAGAATAGGGATATAACGTACCTATCGTTATATCCATAGATTGTACCGTATCCGAGATCTCTTGTTATATCAATAAAATTGTTCTAATAGATTCAACTATTAGGCCTTCCGTGTTTCTTTTGATAAACTGATTTACCCAGTGTTTAAATTTATATTTAGCTCTAGCCTAAAAATGTCGTTGAACTTTGTATCGCTTCTCTATGATATCGTCATATGTATTTATAAACAACGCTTACAGATCGTTGCGTTCTACAATAACAATGTTTTAATTTACAGTAGTTACATACATACTTACATTTTGAGATAGGTTGTTGTTGGTAGAAATAATTTATTAATATAGTACCTGGACGCCCGAGCGTTGCTCGGATAAAAACAATTGATTTTCTTGGTTTATTTTTAAGCAAAACATTCATTGGCTTAGTGTTACTTAACAAAGCCTTTTGAAATACCTAGCTCCCAATTAAAAAAAATGTCACAAAAAATAATAAACGAAACTTGCCTACTTGAGGTTTGAACCCGGGTCTCTAGCTCCATAGTCAGCTTTGCGTGGACCCGTTTAATGGGTCCCCGTAGGATAAAAAATTGCCTATGTGCTATTCCAGGTTTTATTGCTATATTAAAATCATAGGCGTTTAGCCAGTTGCTTCAACCGCGTTGACCCTATTATCCGTTTTCACGTAGGAATGAAGCATTTTCCCGTAGTATAAAGTAGCCTATGTTACTCAGGGTGAATGTAGCTTTCTAGTGGTGAAAGAATTTTTGAAATCGGAACAGTAGTTTTTGAGTTTTGAGAAAAAAAAACTACTATAGGCACATTATATGGAGAATATGATACTATGGTGAACATTTCACAATTAGAAGGCCTCTGCTGTGCCCCGCGGTGTGCTCCCATTCGCGTTAGATACGATCAAATACATTATAACGGATTTTCACATGTTATAATAATATGTTTTAGGTACCATGATAAAAAATGGGTCTCTCGTCGTAATTTAAAGTAATAATGTAGTTTAAAAAACTAAAAAACACGCTTTTGTGAAAATACGAACTAAAAACAAAAAAAAAAATAATAAGAAGAAAATGTATTTTACTGTAAAAAAGCGTGGGGTGCATGGTGTCAATAGTATCTAAAAAAACCACCCCACTGTAAAAAAAGCGTGGGGTGCATGGTGTCAACAGTATCTAAAAAAAAACACCCCACGCTTTTTTGTACAGTAAAATACATTTTCTTCTTACTTTTTTTTTGTTTTTTGTTCGTATTTTCACAAAAGCGTGTTTTTTAGTTTTTTAAACTACATTATTTATTTTTAATTTTTTTGTAGGATTTTTATTCTCATATTATTGCATTGTAATCGGCCCTTGACCCCTGTGTAAATTTTCAAGTTAATCAGATGCTTAGACGTGTTAAAAATATAAAACTTTATATTTGTTTCATTAAGTACCTTAGGCCACGAATTTATCAGCCGCTCCTCGTATATTTTTTTTATCCTGATGATCCTAGTTAGGACTTTAATATAAAGTTATGAGATTATTGTATTGTCATCGACCCTTGACCTTTGTGCAAATTTTCAAGTTAATCAGACTCCTAGAAGTAAGTGAAAATGAAGTTCAAAGTTTCCATTACATACATACATACTTACATACATACAGGTCAAGTTAATAAAAGCGTGTTAAATAATAGTTTCTAATTACAATGCAATATTGTATGTTATTTTTAAATAACAATATATTTCTTTTTGTTAAGTCGTAATTTAGCCGTACTCAAGAGATCCTCGATAATGACGGAGTTCCACACCAAACACAAAAAACGTCAAACACAATATTACCATCCAGATCCACCCGTACAACAGGCTTTAAAAGTCCACTGCTGGGGCCTCTATGTTCACCACACCTTTAGGTCCTGTGCTCTCTGAATCCAGCGGCTTCCCAGTGTTATCTTCTTCTTCAGGTCATCAGTGCGTTCCATTCGAGGACCTTTATTCCCTATCGTTTGACGCTACTCCTATCAAAATATGTACACCTATAAAACTTATAATATTCTTAAATAGTACTCTGTAGTACATAATAGCTTACTGTTATAATGACCGGCCTAGAAGGTAACTCTCGCCTGCGACCAAAACTTTGTCAATTTTCATATGAAAATTTTCCAAGTTTGAAGAGTCTTACCGATACTTTCCTGTGAATTTTTGTTATTTGAATGGAGTAGCAGACGAGCATTTAGGCCACGTGGTGTTAAGTGGTCGCTGCAGCCCATGGATACAAACATACAACCTCAAGCAAGCATAGGTAAGTCTTGTCTGAGGTCGTATGCAGTTCTGCTGCTACTCCGGAGGCTGGTGGTCGCCTCATCTAAATCGGTTCAGTTACTGCAATTTTCTGAAATGACGATTGTCAAATAATCACGCAACAAATCCAAAACAATTAGCATACAGCTTAATTATATTTCTAGATTACATTGGGGGTCACAGGGAACATGACTCCCCCCGAAATCCATCAGTCATGACCTGTAGATGGAAGGCGAAATAAGCCAATTTGGGATACCTCTTCCCCCAAAGTTCAACCCACGTAACCCCCCCATAAATTTTTTGGAGACACCCCCCCCCCCCCAAATTTAAGGCTGCGACCGCGCTTAAGGAGGATGCAGGCCACGTGGTGTTAAACAGTCACTGCATCGCATCCCAAAACAACCAAGCATGAGTCTTGTCTGGCCGCATGTATTGGGCTGCTATTCCCGAGGCTGACTATGTCCTCCAGGTTGGCCATTGGCTAGCAACTTTTTCCGCCATAAACAAACGATGTTTCACGCCCAATCACGGCATAAATGGATGCAGCGTTGAATAAATTATTATTTTAATAAAAGATGGTTCAATTTTAACAAATATGCAGTGCGAATTTCGTTTCCTTATTTCATTTCATTTCGTCTGACCTAAATTCGAAGGTTACCGTGGACTGAGCCGCAGACAAAAAAACATGTTTGTGACTTCTTTTTTTGTACGTAATCAAGCGAATCATTTTTGTACGCGTGTCGTTGACATCATACATGTACATATCAGCGCATGTTTTGTTTGACAACAAAACAAGTGTGTACGAGGGACTTCACTCCAATGAATCGCAGGGGAGGAGGCAAGGGGAATTAGTTCAGACGCGACTGCTTTTAAGTACGGACGCTTTTGTTGCAAATATTTTAGATTGCAAGTTCGTATAACTTTGTAAGTGAATTGTTCATTGTTTTGAAGTTACAAAGTGCGGTGAAAATACTAAAAATAGCGTATGTAGTTTAGGAGCGTTTTAAGTCATATTCTGGGGTTCAATGGTCAGAATTTACTAGTTGTTCTTGTTGTTGTTATTTGCCGGTTGACAACGCTCTTAATAGTACGATCCAAATGTAATGATAAAAGTAGAATAGATAATTATGTTTTATATCGTACATACCTATATGTTTTTGCGGTTTTTATCGACGTAGAAAGACGTATAAAGGCGTAGTCCAATCGTGACTAGGTATTTACTATTTTTTTTATTATTGTTGGTATTAAAAGATTCTCGTACTAGCGCTAACAATATGTGATAGTAGTCGAATACAGAGGCTTTTTGCCAACAGTACCTGTGTATATTGTTTTTGCTTCTATCCACGTACCTACCTATCTAGTTGCTTTGCTACGATATAAATGAATCAGTGTTATTAGTGTTATTACTAAACGCCGATACATCGATTCTATTATTAGATTTATATGTACCTACAAAGACGGTTTGTGAAAATAATTATCTCATTGTTTTTCGAATCATTGGAAAATAAAATAAATGCATTAATTAGAATATAAATAATAAAAAATAATATAATATCGTAAAAGAATATCGTTGTTTTTAACTATCATTTAAAATTAAAGTTTGCTATTTCTAGTAATTTCTGTCACCATTAAATAATTTATCAAACAAATGAAACGAGTCTTTCATAAAGATAAGGAAGAACCATTAAGATACATCTGGATGGCACGTCAGTGCCCCGCCAAGTCGAGCGCAAAGCAAACACTGCCGTACCATCCTTTACTGGAACCATTTCGCCGCATTTTCAGGCCCCTATTTGAGAACCTCTGGATAAGACCAGAGCGCTGAAATTTTTATCATCCAGCAAGCTATAATCACATACTTAAAATACAAAATTTCAAGTCTGTAGGTTATTTAGTTCCGAAGCTAAGCGAAAGCAAAGTTTCGCATTTACGACACTCACTCACTCATGGATCATCAAAATAGAACTAGTACTTCCCATAAACTCAGAGAGCTGAAATTTGGTACAGAGTTAGGGTTTAATGGCCACATAAAGGGAAAACTATAAAAACTAGGATAACTAGGATTATTTAGTACTCTTGGTCCATCCTTTACTGGAACCATTTCGCCGCATTTTCAGGCCCCTATTAGAGAACCTTTGGATAAGACCAGAGCGCTAAATTTCCATCATCCAGTAAGCTATAATCACATACTTAAAATCCAAAATTTCAAGTCTGTAAGTCATTGAGTACCGAAGTTAAGTGAAAGCAAAGTTTCGCATTTTTCGTCGCATTTACGACACTCACCTCACTCATAAAATCAAAATAGAACTAGTACTTCCCATAAACTTAGAGAGCTGAAATTTGGTACAGAGTTAGAGTTTAATGGCTACATAAAGGGAAAACTATAAAAACTAGGATAACTAGGATTATTTAGTACTCTTAGTCCATCCTTTACTGGAACCATTTCGCCGCATTTTCAGGCCCCTATTTGAGAACCTCTGGATAAGACCAGAGCGCTGAAATTTTCATCATCCAGTAAGCTATAATCACATACTTAAAATCCAAAATTTCAAGTCTGTAGGTAATTTAGTTCCGAAGTTAATCGAAAGCAAAGTTTCGCATTTACGTCGCTTTTACGAGACTCACCTCACTCATAAAATCAAAATAGAACTAGTACTTCCCATAAACCCAGAGAGCTGAAATTTGGTACAGAGTTAGGGTTTAATGGCCACATAAAGGAAAAACTATAAAAACTAGGATAACTAGGATTATTTAGTAGGTACTCTTAGTTTTCCAGGTTTCATTTACAGTTAGGCAGTACTTCGAATCGCGTTCGTATTTATAAGTACTTTTCTAGTATTCTACATTTCGTTTATTTAGTTAGATATTACTTCGTTACGTTTAAAAATATCATTAATTTAGCTGTATTTCAGTACTAGGTAGGTGTCCGACCGTGCTTTAGCGGAGCGCAATTAAAATTGTAAGTTGTAATAGTTCTGCAATATCGGGCTAGATGGCGTTAGTAATGTACACTCTGAATCACGCTGTTCTGGGTAAATTGTATAAGACCCAATGTATGAAAATTTTTAAAGCAATCGCAAATAAATCGGGCTTGAAGTCACATCCTTACTTCGACTCCGAGAATAAGTGACCCGAAGTTTTTTCGAACCTCAACCCCCTCTCCTCGAGTCCTCCAGGAGGCAGGTCAGTAGGTAATTCCTTTGGTAGAAATTTCATTGATTTTATTATGTAAATATTAATTATATTAACACCTGTCTAATAATAAAGATAAAGAGTTAACGTTATGTTTATAGTTTGTATTATTTCCTTTGAGTTTTTTTATTAAGATCTAATTTAATCTAGCCTATTACGTTCCAATGCTGGGCGAATGCCTCCCCTTCTGCTTTTAATACGCATATAAATAAAATTAAAGGAAAACTCTGGATAAGACAAGATTGGCTTTTATACTTATACTTACAAGTATACAAGAAGAAACAGTCGAACGATTAACTTTATTCTACTCGAACATTACATAGGTAAATTAAATAAACAAATTACACTAAAATATTAATTTCGCTCATTTGGTCAAAATATAATGCATTGGACTAAGAGTGGCGGTGATAGTGAGGTCGCTAGATGGCGCTGACTGTATTTTAAAACGCGCTTGCGGCCGCGTTACAGTCGACTCGTTTACGACATTCTTCTACTGCGCTTGAAAACGTTTGGATTAGGAGGGATTATTTGCATTTTGTTGATTTCGCTTATTATTTCGTGAGGTTTGCTAAGGTTTAGGGCATGCATCAATGCGAAATACCTAATCACAAGCCACGCCTCTACCCTGCGGCGGGGTGATGTTCCCCTTGCGGGGATTCGCCATCTATCGGTGACTTTAAGTAAAAATAAGTTGATTTCTAAATTACGAGCCAGCGTCACCTAGCGGAACAACGAAGAAGCTCTTATACAACGAAGAAGCTCAAATAACTGTCTTGCAACAATGTCATTTAGTAACAAAATTTTGAACAAATACGTATAATATACACACATCAACACTGTCTAGGGATATTTCGAATTTTCTCAATTTTATCAAAATTCTTTGTGAATAGCCTGCAACATGTATATATTTTTATGAAGCCTATTTATCAGACTATAGTTTAGAATACAACAAAAAGTTTTTTTATGTGAAAATAAAATTTTATTCATATAAATACAAAAAGTGAATTAAGAGCAAAAGTAACCATAAATGTGTTTTTAAAAAAAAGTGAAAATAAAGGAGAAAATTCCATTCTTTTTGCAATTATGCAAAAAAATCAATAGTCAGTTAAACCACCCATGACATTAACAACCGTCCTGCAACGGTTTTTCATGCTATGAATCAGGTTGTCAAAGTTATGCTGTGGGATATTGTCCCAGGTCCTGCTAAGATGCAAAAAAAGTTGCTCTTCAGTAGCAAGGTTTGCAGGAAAATTCTTCATAGCCCTTCTTTGGAGCATGTTCCACGCATGCTCTATGGGGTTTAGGTCCGGCGATTGCGCAGGCCAGTCTTAAACCGATATGTCGTGCTGCTGCAGCCACCTGGTCACCACTTGCGCTGTGTGCGGACGGGCCTTATCATGCATGAGCGTGAATCTTTGGCCAATTTGCACTCGATGGGGGTAGATTATTGGTGCTAGCACCTGGTCACGGTATTTTTCAGCCGTCATGGTGTTTCTGATCCAAACGAGATCCGTTCGTCCACCAGCACGTATTCCCGCCCAGACCATAATTGTGCCGCCATGGTATGGATGGACTCCCTGAGGGTGTTGCAGACGGCTTTCACGGCCAGAAACTCGACATACGCGTACTCTTCGTGAATCAGGATGGAAACCGAATCTGGACCCATCAGTAAACAGCACTTCAGACCACTGGTTATCTTCCCACAACAAATGTTCACGAGCTCACTGCAATCTTATTCCGCGATTTCCTCGGCGTAGTGTTGGAGTACGAAGTTGTCTGCGAGCATAAAGGTTTGCTTCATGCAGTCTTCTCCTCACAGTTTGGTCACTAACCAGCAACTGGTGTTCAGACTGAAGCCTTTGAACCAACAGAATGGCCGTAACATTTGATTGCCTTCTTGCAGCAACTTGCAAAAATCGGTCTTGTCGTTGGGTGGTCTTGCGCTTACCGCCTGGGGTTCTTTCAGCCACTTCACCGGTAGCACGATATCGTGACCACAACCTCGATATGACGTTTTGTTTTGTCCCAATCTCATCAGCAGTTCTCTGTTGAGTCGCTCCAGCTTGGAGCATGCCTACTGCCCTTAACATTTAGTCTCTCGTCAAATGGCGGCGCTGCATTATGCATACAGTGCTAATAAATTTAAAATTAATCACTTTTTCGTGATAGAACTATAATTTTTCACAAAAAATTATCAAAAACCATGATTCATAAATTTAACCTTTCGACTCTTACACTAGGTTTGCCGCGCATATCTTTTGTTTTAAATTAATTTTCGTAAATTCAAATTTGGAATCGTTCAAAATGACCTAAAAAATATGCTTGTAAAAAAGATTTAAAATCCAACCAGTATTTTTTGAATTAAAGAACTCTAAACGAAATATCCCTAGACAGTGTTGATGTGTTTATCAGCAACGTACAGTACTTAAACATTGCAAAAAATACGAATGTACAGCTTCGACTGTTCTACGATTGTATACAGTGGGCCGCAGCTCATATGTAAAATTATAAATAAAGTAAAAAAATCGATACTTAAAATAAATTCAAAATTTTGTTCACTTTTTTAATGAATCAGAAACGGAAAAACGTAAAAAAAATATTTGTGGTTGAGGACTAATTTTACAAAAACTGTACAAGTGGGAATCGAACCCAGAACACTCCTACGAAATGCACGAGATTTTATTACGAGCTACGCTCACTACTTCACTAAGAGTGAAATAAAGGATCAGTATGGCTACACATTACCTACGTAAGGATTTCTCGTTGTCAGTCTATCGACTCAGTCGATATAGATAGGGGCAGTGTAATTGTAGGTTTTTATTTATGAAACAAAATTGATTACGGTGTAAAAAAAATAAACACCTAAAGTATATAATGAATCATAGCTTTGTACCTAGGTTACTTACGTACTTTTCTTTTGTTCATGTAGACTTCTTTCGGCCGTAAGAATTTCAAATATTTATGTTTTCAGTCTGTCTTTTTATAAGCTTTTTTATTGTAAAAATTATTTGTAATTTTAAAATAGTAAAAAAAACAAATTTATATAATATAAAAAACAAATGCTACGCTGGGGATCGAACCTGAGTCGTATTGCAAACGTGAGTGAAACAAGACTTCAAAAACTTGACTACAGACGCTACTTTCCGAATCGTGAAATAAGGACCAAGTGTGACTACCGAGTAACCTAAATATTCTTTGCTCATAAATAGATAGCTAGCCTAAAATAAAATATATTACGAAAAAATTTATTGTAAATAGATTATCGATATATCGGGTATTGTTTCTTTCTACTTACCTTTTTTCTTCGTTCATATAAGCTATTTGCTGTCGTTTGAATTGTAAATATTTCCGTTTTGATAATTTATTTTTACTTTTATTTCCCATTTTCTAAACTTTAAAATTACCTAATTCTTACTAAAAATAATAACTTATACCTAATACTTACTTACTAAGAAACAAAATATATTTTCAAAAACTAAACAAAATGAAATAAAATTTGAAATTTTCGTATTTCGCGGGCGATACGGGCATAAAAAGTACGCGTCCGTCGTTGACAGTGGTCACGGGTGGTATCATGGTGGGATGGGATGGGAGTGGCGAAGAGAAGAGAGTGATGGCATGCGTTACTTCAGCTCTCGCGAGGAAAAGAAAGCATCATCTTATTTTGAATGTCGTAAGCGCCAAATCAAAAAAATTTTTCGTTAAATAACTAAAACAAAACATAGAAAACTGTTTGCATAGAAAGCTTTATAATAATATTAGCTTGTTGTTGAAAAAATAATGATAAATACTTACATTCAAACTCGTTTTGACATAAAATGATAAAATTTTAAAATATTGTCCTAATTTTGAAAAATAATTCTATCGAGAAAATTTTATGGCATCGTGTTTTCTGTTGCATAAAAATTTTGTAAATATAAAGAAAATTCAGATCATGTAAAAACTATTCTCCAGATAACTAGGATTATTTAGTAGGTACTCTTAGTTTTCTAGGTTTAATTTACATTTAGGCAGTACTTCGAATAAAAAGAAAAAAACTGTGTCAAATAAGAAAATCTAATAAAATAAATCAATATCCCCACGTTTCTACAAAAAGAAGTGAAATCCCACCAAAACATTCTGTAAAAAACTAGCCAAGTCTCGATGGAGCTGCTTGTTTATCTCTAAAAAGTAATGAAATCTAGAGAAAGTCGTGCCAAGTCTAAGGTTCCTTACTGCGATTTCTTTATTATTATAGTTAATGTTGTGTGACTTGGCCGTTGAAGGATACACAAGTGTACAAAACCAGGTGCTCCATGACACCATTGCACCAATCTGTCGCCAGAACTACTACCCATTGACGATGGAAAATTGCCACTTGGAAAACGGTAGGTAGTTACAACAGATATAACATTACGTGCAAACAAAATTGACGTGTAAACCCACTAACGTATAAAGAATGTTCAACGGCCAAGTCACACAACGTTAACTATAATAATAAAGAAATCGCAGTAAGGAACCTTAGACTTGGCACGACTTTCTCTAGATTTCATTACTTTTTAGAGATAAACAAGCAGCTCCATCGAGACTTGGCTAGTTTTTTACAGAATGTTTTGGTGGGATACCTATTTACTAAACTTACTAGACTTCCGTTCTTGTTGAATATTTGCGTCAACAAATTAAGCTAGGTAGGTATCTACTTAGGTTAATTTGTTACCTAGGTACTACCTACGCTACAGTAAGGTCAGTAGGACCGGGGCAGAAACCCATAATTTTTGTCAGGCGTCATAAAAATTTAACTAGTGTTACCTATTTTCATACATACATAACATTAATTAAGGATTTCATTGTGGCCATGGTACCCACGACTGTGATGTGATGATGTGATCTTACTGTGGGGCT
This sequence comes from Pyrgus malvae, assembly GCA_911387765.1. Lineage (NCBI taxonomy): Eukaryota > Metazoa > Arthropoda > Insecta > Lepidoptera > Hesperiidae > Pyrgus > Pyrgus malvae. The sequence goes on along the minus strand of OU426961.1, from coordinate 6,592,744 downwards.
ATGAATGTGAAACGTTATTTATTTAATTATTCAAGTATAAAAAACCCCAAGTTGTTAACAATTTTTATAAAATTAAATAAAAAAGCAAACTAAAACTATCGGCCATCTCTCCCCAGGTACCACAGAACACAAGAAAGACAGGTAGAAGTATAATGCACACAATTTAGTACGGGAACCGGTGTCGCCTCTCGCACACAAATAAGCGTGTATTCACATTGTCACCACTTAAAACGCCGATATGCGGTTCGTCGCTCACTACAATAGGAAAACTTAAAAGAACTAAGTAAAAAAAACTAAATATTGAAATATAGGCTTTATTACATAAAGTTACGGATTAGGTTACTTAGGTCGTCAATATTTAGCCGTCACGTGTTGTGCAAACTTTGAACAGTGTTGCCAGAAAATGAAATTGAGCAAACTAAATAATCAATGGGACGGTATTTTTTTTAAACTTTATGTTTCATATTATTATATTCATTTATTCATATTCATTATTATATTCATTTATTAGTAAATTGCTTCCCTTGGAGTCTTTTGATTTAAGAAGTATACACTATTATACATATTCTGATAGCCTATTTAATAACGTTTAACTTTTATAAGACAAATTTTGTTGAGTTTCATACAAAGTTTTAGAGAAAAAAGGTTTATGCAAATTTGTGAGTTTTATTTTGCAAAATCAGTGAAATTTGGCCGCCATTTTGAAATTTTGACAGATCAGCCATTTTGTCGAAAATCTCTGGAGCAGACAATAGGTTAACATGTCTACAATACTATTTCCAGAAACCGGACTATCGATAAATGTTGGTACGATAACCCTGCACTGCACTATTGTTTGCACAGTTGCACAATACAATGTACTTACATTGCTTTCTGGAAACGACGTAATTTACATTGACTATGTTTTTAACAATCAATGTGTATTTATATTGACCTTGTTGATATTTTTTCACTTTTTACTAATTAAACAGCAAATACGAACTTACCGATGAAAAGAAATGTTTCCACGAGTAACATTGGATGTTTTGCTTTGCTTCTTGCAGGTCAAAATAGCGCAGGAAGGCATATTTATGTAAATATTCCGCAAAATCACAGTTCGATAGTACGCGAACGACTGAGAAGTGTCAAATCGTGAAACGGAGTTAAACGGACTGGATATGAGTGTTCACTCATATGAGTGGCACGCGGGTTCCGCCCACTTACGACTTCTATCTCTTTCTTGTGTTCTGTGCCAGGTACTCTGAGGTACCTAGTGAGAGATGGCTGGATACCTATCCAGAAATGGTCATGGTATTACATTACTCAATGGTGGCCAGTTTTTTACTCCACAATTTGCTGTTGCTATCTTGAATCGATGATTCTACAAATATCACATGAAATGGAGAGCTAACTCATATTATATTATATTTGTCACACAATGGTGACATAATATAATTAAAGCAGAAGCTTGTAACAAAATTCATTTGGCAAAACTATCAAACGATTGAAAGGCATGCAAAGTCACTGAAAGAGGGAGCTAATTTTAGAGAGCAAAGAAAATAAATACACTTCATTTGGCGTTTCTGATAAAATACACAGGACTGATTCTTAAATCCCCGGTAGAGCTATTAGCTAGAGATCATTATCACTTTTATGACATACTAGGCAGCTAGGCCGCGATTTTGTTCGTGTGGACCTTAAAATTAGTCATAGCATGATGTTATATAGCTTAAAACCTTTCCCGATAAATTGACTTTCAAACACAAAAATATTTTTTCAGTTCGAACCAGTTCCTGAGATTAGCACTTTCAAACAAACAAACTCGTCAGCTTTATATAATTGGTATGGATTTTCCCCGTTTTTGCAACATTTTTAGCGAATGCTTCACTCCTATTGGTCGTAACGTAATGTTATATAGCCTAAAGCCTTCCTCGATAAATGGACTATCCAACACAAAAATATATTTTAAATTCGAACCAGTAGTTCTTTTCTTTTCAGCTTTATAATATTAGTATAGATGAAAAGGATAGCGAAGAATTTAACTGACTAATGACTTTATCTCGAGATTGAAAAAGTAGGGAATGCTATTACGCACCGTTTCGACCTCTGTCGAGGGGACAGAGGGAGGTGTGTGGGACTCCCCCCTGCCGTTACGAGGCAGGGGTATACCCACTAAACCCTACTGCGCTCCTCCATCGCCATCCTGACGATGTCATGGGAAATCGGCAGAGCCTTTGCTTCCACAACATCGTCGGCGACTGTCTGCCTATCTTGGCAGGCCCTACACGCTCCCCTTATGGGGAGGCTACAGGAATGACCGGGAGCGCTGGGTCATTCCTGTCCATCAGTGAAAAATGAGCCCTTAGCTAACCTAACCCAACCTAGGTACTTATTATATTAGTCCCTGTGGCTTCGGGATTAAGAATTGAACTACGGATTCCCCTGCCTGGTCGTAAGAGGCGACTAAAAGGGGGCTCCAGGGTAGCGGGCGGTGAGAGTGGGAGCTCGACCCGTCCAGCCAGCAGCTCTGGGAAGGACGGCAGTGTGTGCGTGGCCGCATGCCGCTGTGGACACCGGAAGGTGCAGGAGAGCACGTCCACTCTCCCGAAGATGGGCTCGTTCTGGGGCGCTGCGCGTGGAGGACACCGGTGCGTTACACTGGAGATCCCGGAGTCTTTCCCAAGCGCAGAGGCAGGCCACCGAGGGGCTTTAAGTGCGGTACAAATCCCACATAACCCGGTATCCTCTCCCAAGGCGCTGGGTATCTCTTGAAAGTTTCCCCCCGATACCAAAAAGGTACTTATTATATTGGCTGCAACCCTTTTTGCATCCCACTGCTGGGCACGGGTCTCTCTCAATTATTGGGGAGGCCTGGAGCTTATTCCATCACGCTGCTCCAATACGGGTTGGTGGCGACTGGAGATACGAGTTAGTAGCCAACCCGCTGTCGGATGTTTTCAAACCGCCCATAAGGCTTCCGACAACGTTGAACGACTGTTTTCTATTGAAAACAACCGGGACGCAACGGCTTAATGTGCCCTCCGAAGCACGGAAACGCGCATGAAATTTTTCGCCACCAGAGGTCACCCATCTCACACCCAACCGCACCCGTTTGGCTTAGTTGCATAGATCGCTCGTGTTCTACGCTAAACGCCGGGCCATGCGCGCTTCGTTTACTTATATTATATTATTATTTTATTAACCTTCTACGACGAGTGAATGTCAGTAGGCAATTAAGGTTAAGCTGGTTGTCATTTTAATATTTAAAAAAATCCAAATCGCATCAAATCTTATGGATCACTCTGTAGGTCCATAATAATATTATGTAAAATCTGCAAAATTTACAAACACAGTAATTGGTTACGGTACTTAACAAAGACACGAACGTTAAAACACGTCATGAATTGTTTAAAAACATTGTTACGGCACGATTTGTAACGAACACGCTTTTATTTGCTATAAGTAAATGTTAACTAAAGTTTATGCCGCTTCTCTATCTGCCAATATTTTAACGAGTACTTATTTTGGTACTCCGTGAACCGTGGCGTCACCCAGTGAGAAAAAATCATTTGCATATAGTGAATATTCTCCGTAGTTTTCATGATTTACCAAGGCGCCATATCCATAACATCGGGCTCTTAGGTTTTCACAGACCAGCCACCAAAATGAATTATACCCTACGGTGCCCAGGCTCAATAGAATTAAAACATAAAAATAATTAAGAAAATCCGTTCAGTAGTTTTACAGATTAGCGTGTACATACAAACAGACATACAGACAAACACATAACATAACAAACAGATAGACATTTTAAAAATGATTCAGTTGTATTCCATTGGTGTTCTAGCAGCGCCTTCAAGATGTATAAGTGTAGTGATGAAATCATTGTTATCTCGCTGTTCTTATTGATGAAACGAATTGAAAAGTTGTTCTTTGTTCCAACTTATGTTTAGGATCAAGAGTACCTACTTTGCAAAATAGTGTATTTTGCATGGGACCAAAAATATACAATAATCTACCAGACTCCCTAAAAATAAAACTATTAAAAAAGTAATTAAAATGTATTTAATTAAAAATACGTACCTACTATTCGGTCACTGAGTTTTTAAGCGATAAATAAAAATATATAATGAACTAAAATAAATAACATAAATAAGATATTTCGCGGGATAAAAACCTTGGAGGTTTTTTTCCGCCAGCTTTTTTTCCTCTCAGCGTACAAAAACCCATCATGGTGGGTGCCCAAAGCTGATGACGGTCAACCACGTGCGGTCCAAATAAAATAAAATAAATTTGTACAAAAAGCACAAATTGGGTTAAATTTAATAAATTAAGTAAAGTGATAATAATGTACCTAGAATTATTTAAGTCTACTGTATTTTAGTGCGTGCGAGCGTATTTAAGTGTTTATTGTAAATTATTATATATATAGATAATTATTTTACTATTTAAATTTAACTATAACTTGTAATATAAAACTTTTACAATAAAAATTGTACCCCCTAAAAGGTACATATGGCGATCTCAATATTTTTGTAAAACCTTTTTTGTTACCCATATTTGTGCAAATAAAATATTTTCTTTTCTTTTCTTACTTTACTTTCTGGAAATTAGAGAGTGAACATTTGTCATCTAGGGAAACTCTTCTTGTAAGTTCCTATGAAGAACTTCGACTATCATCATTGTCCTCCTACGTTACGTCAATTTTTATTGCTAAAAGGAAAATGTACTTCTAGATCATTGGATCAGTAGATTACCTACCTATATGTATGAATTCATAAACGTTACAAACGTAATAAACGTTACACACTCATATCCCCACAGTAAGGTAATTAATACCCTGTGTCGTGGGTACTATGGGCACATACAAAGACAGGAACACAAACACCTAGACCGAGTAAATGAATGGTATACTTTAATAGAACACGTGTGAAACTTTATTAAGTCATTTATTAGCAATCTGTAACAATTTTCCAACACACTTTATAATTAACATATTATATCGAACAAAGTACCTGAAATTATACTTGATGCAACTCAAAAACGAACATAACTCAAGCATTTTTTAAATACCTGCTAGAACTTAAATTCAAATTATGGCATAATTTTGAGTGTAATTGCATTACACGATCGACCGACCAAATAATCTACTCATACTTAATCAATAGTAATCGATTACGTAAACAGTTCTGGTTGAGTCAACAAATTAGCCGGTAAATGTCACAATCATATATTACTATATAACTCGGTCAAGTTAACATGAAATTCTAGCAATATTATTCATTCAGTGGCTTAATATTATCAATGACAACTTTAATCTTTTAAATTCATGAAAAAAGATAGTGTCTAAATATACCAAAAATGATTCTGAAAATGTTAGAAGTTATGGACGGATGCATACAGAATAGCCTCCCAGGTGTCATGTTAACTTGACCGAGTAGTACCTATTACTAAACGTTACTAGATTAGATATTATGGTTGACATTGACCACAAAGGGGGTAAATGGATTCTAGATTTATACAATGGAAATAAATGTAGTATGGATTTATTTGAATGGATTATAATTTTGCGTTTGGAAAACTGCATTTAAAGCAATTAATTTTCGCCGGCTTTTTTACCTCTCAGTGTATAAAAACCCAGTTAATTGGGTGCCCAAAGCCGATGACGCGGATAAAATATCGTATAAATAATTACCAAAAACGCAAAATAAAAAAATACAAATATGGGATTAATATAAATCAATAATGTGGTTAGTAAATTTAATACTTAAATAAATTTGTAAGTAAGATTTAAGTCGGTACGTACTTTTATTTATTAACGATATTTGCATACCTTACTGAGGTAAATATGGCGGACTATTAAATGTATAAAACAACCAAATATTACAAATAATACCCATATTTGCGAAAATAAATCATTTGTCTTTGTCTTAATAATTATAACCCGACCACAGAAATAAATGTCATAAGAAATCGTAATAAAAAATAACTAGGTATTTCTAATATCAATCTAACCGAACGTCTATTATTTAAAAAAAAACTATTTCTAATAGATTCTATGAGATTCTATTAGAAAAATATTTTTTAATTTAGGAAAATAGTTTTTTTATTGTTAACTATTGTCAAATAGGACTATAACAATACATATATTTCAAGCTTCTGTTTATAGTTTTTTGCGGGAAGTGGAAAAAGATGGATAATTATTGCGCTCTTGTTTTATTTTAAAAATACAACAAGAAAATGCTTCTTGTTGTTTTTGTGAATTTTATCTGATAAAGTTGATGGCGTCTTGTTTGATATAGGTTAATTACAGCGCACGAGCATAGTGAAATAAAATAACAGAGCTAAAATATAATATTTAGGTATTCAGCTTGCTTTTAAAATTTCATCGGACATGTAAATTAGCCATTGCTTTACTTGAATATCTGACTGACTTGACTGACTGATATCTGACGACTTACTGACTATTTGTTACTCCTTCGTCCAGTTCCAACGAAACTCGTAAAAAAGTGATGCAAAATTTATACTTGACACTATGTGTACTCGTAAATATGCACAAAGTTTGCGACACCATTCTTAAAATATATTTTTTTTCGATTTTCTTACGCAGTTTGATTATATTAAGGTTTTTATAAATAAACATATTTCATAATTGCACGCCTCATAACGCGAAGCGTTTGAGGTAGTGCACTACTCTCAACTAGCTTGAAAATACGCTTTTCTTGAACTTTGATTGCCTCTTATCTATGTATTTTGCACCGATTCTTTCATATGAAGAATTCTTTATTGTGTTTTATATAATTAAAAAACTCTTCTATGGACGTCCGTGTTTCTGTGCGTATGGATCCCGTATGTGGCAGTGATAACGTCCGTAACTGCACATATCGAGTTTTTTTTCCCATTCAGAATTGTTTCCCCTGATCTGGTATTGAAAATGGCAGTTTAATTTAGTATTGTTTAATTTATATTGATGAATAAAAAATCCCAATTTTTTTAATTTCTCTTACGCTTCGTTATACTTAGGAATAGAACCCTTTCACTTTTAAAAAAAATATCGACTGTTCTTCCTAGTTTTAGTATATCTATATATTAATCAATTATATATTGAAGGATGAGATTATGAAGCGTGCACTTTTGGATTTTCCAAACAATCTTATTTAAGCAGTGGTTGTTGCTTTTTTTGAACTTGTAAATTAACTTACGCTCTTAATCTTTTATCTGACAATGTTTCGTCAATGTGTAGGTACTCAAATACATCATGATTATGACATAGCGACCGTGTTATTTGTTAAATAGAACAAATAAATCTGTTTTACGTAGGCTTTAGATGATTAGATATGCGTAGTAGCTACATAAAAGCAACTTAACAGAGGTAATATTACGCGCACGTTAGATAGAAGTCCTTATCACAAGCACTCAAAAGCTAAAGTTCTCTATATCTATAACATGGAAAGTTAATTCCATTCCACTCGTGATAGCATTAAATTTTTATAACGATATATACCTATATAGTTATATTTTATAAACGAGGGATATGATTTATCTAAAATCTACATACATATGACCGAAGATGAAGAATTTTTGGAAGATATGTTGTAGTTTTTGTAAGCTTCTAAGATGTTAAGTTATTATTTAGTGTTAAGCTTTTTTCTAGTGTTTCTTCTCCAAAAAAATTACAACAATGTATACATGTATAATAAATGTAGATTCTTCGCATAATTATAATAAAATAATTAAAAAAATGCGATAAGAAATATATAACGTACAGAAATTACGCTAAGAGAATGAATTATGCGGTCGTTTTTATATAGGTATTAGTACCTGGACGCCCGAGCGTTGCTCGGATAAAAACAATTTATTTACTTGGTTTATTTTTAAGCAAAGCATTCACTGACTTAGTGTTACTTTACAAATCCTTTTGAAGTACCTAGCTCCCAATTAAAAAAAATATCACAAAAAAATAATAAACGCAACTTGCCTACTTGAGATTTGAACCCGTGTCTCTAGCTCCGTAGTCGGCTTTCGTAACCTTTCGACCAAGAAAGCTTTAATTTCCTTGATGAAATTTTTATAGAGGTCTTTCATAATTAATTATCGACATTGTCATTTGTTTGAAGGGTGGATTGTCAAATGTTGACCATTTGACGGCTTTCTACGCCACAATATTATTAATATTTTCCAATAGATGTCGGTAAGAGTAATTTTATATTTAACTGCATAAACATTTAAAAAAACGTTAAATTCTATCAATAAAAATTTGTGGATCGATTTATCATCCCCGCAACCAGTGTACTAAATTTCATCAAAATCTTTGGAGCCGTTTCCGAGATTCAAAAAAAATATTTAGATATATACAAGAATTGCTCGTTTAAAGGTATTAGATTATCATAATTAATAATTATGAAGATAATTAAGTATCGGGGGAAACCTTCAAAAAGAACCCAGCACCTTGAGAGGATGGGTTATGTGGGATTTGTACCGCACTAAAACCCCCTTGGTGGCCTGCCTCTGCCCTTGGGGAGAATTCTGGAATATCCATTGGAACGCACCGATGTCCTCCACGCGCGACGCCCCAGAACGGGCCCATCTTCGGGAGAGCCGATGTGGTCCCCTGCACCTTCAGGTATTCACGGTGGCATGCGGCCACGCGCACACACCGGCGCCGTACCTCCCGGGGCTTGGCTGGACGGGTCGAGCTCCCACTCTCACCGTCCGCAACCCCGGAAGCCCCCTTTTAGTCACCTCTTAAGATTAGGCAGGGGATACCATAGCTCTATTCTTAATCCCGAAGCTACACGGATTGTGGAAACGACACCTACCGACTGCCTAACACTGCTTAAAGTGTCCATAATTAATTAACGCTATTATCTTCGCCTATACCAAGTAGATGTTTTTTGGGTCCGCCTGTGACTCCTATCGTCAGATATCATTATCAAAATAAATACTGATTAAGCCTTATCTGAAACATAATAATATTTATTGCTTTCATTCCGACACTTGGCATTCTGGTTGAACGCTGTTGTTATGCAGTAGTCTTCAAAAATGTCTTCGAAAACTATATACACAGCAAAAAGGACTCTAAATGTGCTGGACAAGGGTTCAAAAATAGCGAAGTATAGCAGTGTTAGTGTTAGAAAGCATAGTGTGTGGACCCAGGAAGGTGTCGTGAAATCACCGTTCAAAAGTATTAAAATACCGAACTGTACGCTTTATGACTACGTGTGGCAGAATTTGGACAAATGGCCGCAGAGAACTGCGTCGGTAAGTTGTTTTTTTATTATTATTTTTAATCCCGCAAAATGAAAGCTGATCTTTAACGTAGGTAGGATCTGTGTTTGTCCGTTACATAGTTTTTTTCAATATTTTTTTGTCTCACTGCTGGACGCAGTGAAGTCTCGGAAGTGAGAAGGATGTAGGCCATGTTTTTTTAAAGCTGAAGTAATCGAGAATATTCATAGACAAGAAAAGAAGACAATTTAAGAAGCTATTTATTTACGAAAAGTTGAGTCATTAGCCCAAAATAAAGTTCAGCATTGTGGCGCTGACAGCTGTAATTGTAAAATTGTTAATTTAACATGACATTATATAGGCCCTTTTTTCGCTGCCACCCAAGGACATCTACATTAAATTTCTCTAAGTAACTACACCCGTTACGAGTACATGGCGGCTGTAATTCTCAGGACTACCAATTTTCCGCCCGCACTTGGCTAGCTTGGACAACACTGGTGTAATTTTAGGAGAACTGTGCTCAGTACAGCAGATATATATCAAAAAGGACAACAAAATAATGAAATATTATAATTGGCACACGCCGTGTATGGTTAATTGGTTACTGGTCGCAGTCCGGTCAAAGTCCCAAGCTACCTCGTAATTTTGTATGAGAAAATCGCGGTTGTTCGCTACTTTTAAAACTTTGTTTACGGAATACATATATGTATACCACGATTCACATTATTTTGGAGCTCCCGATATTTCGATGCAGATACTTCATTTACACCTATTAAGAAGAGTTAGATGCACCAATATCACGGATGACTGCGTAATTTTGTATTCAAATGCTCTGCTACTTTTTGATCGTAGCCTAATTAAATTGTACCTAGAATTGAAAATCGAATTAAACCCTTAACGAGAGCAATAGTTACTACTTACTTGTTTAATAGCTATAAGTCCTAATAATAGCTTTTAGTCCTAATAATAGCTATTAGTTATAATTGTTAATTTTACAACTAAAGAAAAAGCGGAACATTAGTTTAGAAGTTCCGATATTCAAAGTTGTATTTGTGATACTTATCAGATCAAAGTTCATATTATTTTGCTATTCCCTAGAAAATCTAAACTGTTTACTTATAGAGTAGCATCAAAATACTGATAAAAGTAAAGCTACTCGTAGTTGCCGTGTTGAGATTATTTATATTGACATCTTCAAGTTGACGCGCAATGCTCGAATAATACTTGACTTTGACTGACATGTTGTACGTAAGTACATTATTCTTAGTCTAAGGACATGTTATTGTAGTGATAAAAATACAGCCAGAGACATGAAGATGGTAAAAAAGAGAAACTACAAGAAAGATAGGTAAAACGGATAAACATGTTTATTGAGAAGAGAATAGAGAATAATAAATAAAGATCAAGACTTATATATATATTATAAGTAAATATTATAATAACACTAACGGCCGAAACCATGCTTGGTATTTCTCTACCCTACAAAAACAGACAGACTATTATTAAGGGCCTATACATTGTTTAAGGGGTTAAATATAATGATCACCATAAAAAGATACTTAACACCAGAAAAATTAAGTCTAAAATTACAATAGTACTAGCTATTTTAGTCACGACTGCACTTCAAATTGTATTCGAACACCAAATGTAGTAAATGATCACCAAATGTAAGCGAGCAAATTAATGCGCTATTTCTGCCTAAATAAACCTCCGGGAAAGGGGGGTTTTGGGGGGGGGGGCGAAGTTCCCCGAATGGGGGGAGGTGGGGGGTGAAGCGAGGTTCCGTCGACTTGGTACCATTAAAAAAACCAAAAAAACAAAAAACCAGCTTCGCCCCCCGAAACCCCCCTTTCCCGGAGGTTTATTTAGGCAGAAATAGAGCATTAATTTTATCATGTGATCATTTACTACATTTGGTGTTCGAATACAATTTGAAGTGCAGTCGTGACTAAAATAGCTGGTAAGTTAAACATAAGCCATTGTTTAATTACTAGGACCGATAGCCATCGCTCCAGCCGAAGGAACTTACGGTCGAAACCGTGGAGCAGCGATAAATGCGCTTACTAATACATATTTTTATGCATTTCAGGTATGTGCAATAACAGGAAGAGGTTACTCTTACGAACAAGCCTTCATGCTCTCGACGGCTTTCGCAGCCAACCTTCGGAAGAAGTTCAAGCTCAGAGATGGCGATACTGTCGCGGTGATGCTGCCGAATGTTCCAGACTTCCCTCTGGTCGCCATGGGAATACTTGAAGCTGGTGGTGTCATCAGCACCATTAATCCCATTTATACTGCATGTAAGTTTATTCTAAAGTCTTTGGTAGAACATTAGCGGAAGTTTTAATTTTGGATTTACAACATAATATAATATACCAAATCATAGACTTTTTTTAAACCTTTCTTATGTCCCACTGCTGGGCACAGGTCTCCTCTCACAGGTGAGAGGGATTTAGGCCATAGTCCACCACGCTGGCCAAGTGCGGATTGGCGGACGTCAAGCTTTTGAGAAGTAATGAATTTCTCTAGACATGCACGGCAATGGAGAACGTTGTAATTAACTAAGTATCACGATATTTTCCATCACCGTGGAGCAGCGATAAATGCGCACATTACAAATTTCTTTGTCAGAGGTGCGCGCCGAGGGTTTGAACCCGGGATAGTTCGCGTCGAAGATCGAGGTTTCTTACCACTCTACCATCGCACTTAGAATGATATGATGACAGATTTTTAAATACCTTTCCTTATTGTAGGTACACGTCTCCTAGTTTCGAAAAAAAGTTTATTTCAGCAATAAACTGAACTTTTAACGTAAATTAATGTATTTTCTGCTATGTAATTTCAATTAAGCGCGAAAACGCTAGAAGGTGTCATGGTGTCGGCTTGCTCGTCAAACTTCAAGCAAAACGATGACATTAACTGAGACGTGACGTCATTCCTTTTGATTTGCGTTTCATATAACATGGCCGATTGCTGTATTTAATACTTTTATTTTATTGAAAATCTTATTAATCTTAATGTTTATATTAAAACGGGACCATATTTTAGAACTTTTTTAGCATATATTTTTCTGTAAAACCGTTTATTCTCTGATTCTTTAATAGTGTCATCATGCCTATTATAATATAGTATATTATTTCCTATACATATATATTACTTATAATATAGTATTGTTAGCAAATCGGATCTAGTTTTATTTAAAAAAACTAATCTTTACACACACAACACTGATTTTTATATTTAACTCAAACCAAAAAGAATTATCGAATAGCAAACCGGCAGAGTAACGACTTTATAACAATTAAAACACGATAGCAAGCGGATGTTTGCTGGCGCACGGTCGAAGAGCGAATGCCCCCCGTCCCTGTTGCAGGCGTCTTATATAGGCGCGCCGCCGGTCGGCGCCATGTTGCAGGTATCAGGTGGTGTGACAGATGGGGTCGCCACTAATGCAGGTGTCAGGTGGCGTGACAGGTGCGGTCGCCTCTAACACGGCCTCTCCTGACGTGGCGGCGTCCTCGCAGCCTGCTGAAGTTGGTTCTGGATCTGAATCCAGAAAGAAGTTCACTTTCGTCATCAGTGCCTGTATAAAACAAACATATTAGTTACTTTGATTTTTCATATAATTGAACTTCGTTACGAATGTTCTATTGCTGTGTTGTGCTGACCACACAAGCGTACTTGAATAGATTCATAAGTTACTTATTTTCATTACTAGAGCTAAGGGAAACTGTCTAATTTGTCGAATTTTTGTGTCGAAAAGGAAGTCTGTCTTATATGTTATCAGGCTTTACTAAGGGTCTGGTCAACTTGAAGCCGCACCAGGCCTTACCTACTCAAGTATCTTCCGACTGCTGAAACCAGTCACATAGGCTTTACTTAGGTTACTGGGCAACTTGAAGCCACACAATGCCTTACACAAGCACCACACAGAACCTAAAACCTGATTGGCTTTACTTGGGTTACATGGCAACTTGAAGCCGCACAAGGCCTTACACAAGCGCCGGGTAGCTTGAAGCCGCACAAGGCCTTACACAAACACCTCTCAGATAACCCAAAACCATTTCTGGGCAACTTGAAGCCACACAAGGCCTTACACAAGCGCCGGGTAACTTGAAGCCACACAAGGCCTTATACAAGCACCTCACAGATAACCCGAAACACCTTCGAAGTCATCTCACGACCCGTAAGAAGTAAAGTCATTGTCAAGTTACATGTCCACTCAACGTAACGGTCGGTCTGCACAATGTAATAAGATGTAACAGCAACAATTACATAAATAAAATGCAGCATGTAAATTTAATGAACAAACCAATGTGGCAAAACTAATTTGTTATTACAAAAGATGTATGTAACTCACTGCCAATTTACTATTGTTGCCAGCTAGGATAATAGTGTGCACGGCCAGAAATGACCTAATCACACGTCCGTAGTAAAGGTACACAGGTCGAAGCTCGGCCTACCTGACATTACTCTGCTACAATTTACCGAAGAAAATGTAATTCATTCTTACGAAAACCCTTCATATTAAATGGTTACTTATCGCAGTCAGTGACATATAGTCCAAACTTATTGGGTTAGGTGACGAGCAGGTGTCCAAAAACCTTTCCTTCTATAATAACCTCTTTATTAATAACTTTTCCTTCAACCCAAGTTGATAACCTAAAAATGTGGAGGTAGGTAGGTAGCCGTAACAAAAATAATAGTTGCTGTACCTTATTTATGAAAATTGCACTTTCAACTTCATCTGAAAACTTTTGATAACAAAATGTTTAACAAAGTAGGTAGTTCTAAAATAGTACAATTAATTATTGTCGTTTCGAGTGTCAACTTGATTACAAAATGCACTAGGCATTAAATTTTGGCTGTTCAATAAATATGAAAAACAAAACGGTTATGATCGCATGATACTGTGGCCTTATAATTGCTTATTGTCCACGGCAAGCACGGTGTTATTTAATTACAAAGTTAGTTGGCCACAAAAAGTACGTAACGGGTAAAGAGCGACTTTTTGTAATGTGATCCTTCGTTGTCAACACTTCTTTATGCACTGATCCAGCATCCATTCTCAATAAGTGGCTTCTAAAGGAAAGAATCTGAAAACGAAAAGAATGTTAGCTTCCTATCTAACTTTTTTGAAATCACTTTTTATGCTAGTAGGTACTTGCAATATTTGCAATTTAAAATAACAACGGTCACTGTAACTTGATAGTTACATTCGATTTTAACGAAACAAGTGTGAAAATTACGATGTAATTTGACTGCAGAAACAAATTAAACAAGACCAGTCAATTCAGTTCGTAAGCATTAAAGTTTATCCGTCACGTATGTTTTAAACTGACTATTTGCTTTGAAATGACCACAAATAATCAAAACCCCTGTTTATGTGGGAGTGTGATTCCTTAATCGCAATAGCATTTGATGCCAGATAGTCAACAACCATCCTATCAGAAAAATCCTTTTTACGTACAAGCAAAATTGGGCTTCCATACTATGACTGATTCACGAATGATACCCTTACTTAACAGTTCACTAACGATAGCCTGAACCCGTAGTTTCTCGTCTCGCGATAGCTTATACAGCCAGTAATTAACGGGGGTTTCACTTAAGATGAATATGCATCTCGCCAGTAGTTATAATCGTGGTAGCTTTGTCGCTAAGAAAATAATCGGAATATTTATCACGTATCCTATCAGAGCCTAATGAGGAGGTGTTTATGGCGTCTAATGTAACAACTGAATTTAAATCATTTACATTTTTCACTAAACTGTCGTCCCTAATTGACTGTTGTGAACCGCCCGTACGAATATAGGTTACACCACGACGATCTGAAAATTCCACGATGTTTTCAGGCGTTAATTTTGCATTTATAGCGGCTGCAATGGCATGAGGATCCCTTACACCACGAATAATGATCGCACACAGCAGTTCATCATTTAATCCTCTAACGATACCTAAACGCAATAAACTTTTACGCGCGTATTCGGCATACGTTAAATAACTATCGGAATCTGTACACATTACGTCAAAAAGAACACTTGCTATATCGAATAGTCAGGGGCATATCGATTTCGGCATGGTCGACCTCTTCACACCACGTTATAATGTCATGCACACTTGGATCAAAGTCAGATTCATAAAGGTTCGATCTCACCGGGTAAATTTATTTCTTGGCGTCAATAAGTCGCTCCGTTACATCAAATCCGTCGTAGACCATAGACGGCGTGGATACCGTCTGTGGAGCGGCCGTCGGGACAGGAGGACTGCTGGTACACGCGTCCAGCGGCTGACCAATGGCGGGACATTCCGCCACACTTAGCGGTGTTGACGGGGCGCGCTCCTCCAGCGCTGACAATCCACTCAAGATCGCTTCCATGGTGCGATCAACTGCGATCTAAGGTTGCGGGTGGCGTATCCTCACATACTCTTTTACGCGATCTGTTATTAGCGGGCATTTCCTTTTAATTTTAGAGATATGAAAACGACAAAATTAATACTTTGGCTAATGGACAGAGCGGATCAGGAAGTGGATAAGAATCCCACTTCTGATGTTAGCAAATCGGATCTAGTTTTATTTAAAAAAACTAATCTTTACACACACAACACTGATTTTTATATTTAACTCAAACCAAAAAGAATTATCGAATAGCAAACCGGCAGAGTAACGACTTTATAACAATTAAAACACGATAGCAAGCGGATGTTTGCTGGCGCACGGTCGAAGAGCGAATGCCCCCCGTCCCTGTTGCAGGCGTCTTATATAGGCGCGCCGCCGGTCGGCGCCATGTTGCAGGTATCAGGTGGTGTGACAGATGGGGTCGCCACTAATGCAGGTGTCAGGTGGCGTGACAGGTGCGGTCGCCTCTAACAGTATATATAAGTCTATGGAAAGAATCCATGCAGTAGCGCCATCTAGCTTGTGTTATTCTTATTAGAGACAAACCACGTACAACAAATCGATAGATAGAATATTCACTTATTTCTTTTATCGTTACATACATAGTAATGATAGTCATTGTCATCGAAATCTGAGAACACGGGTTCTCTCGAAAAGGCTAAAACCACTTACCTATTCAACAATCTATACTAGTCCATACTATCCTTTAATATTATAAATTCGAAAGTAACTCTGTCTGTTACGCTTTTCCGTTTAAACTACTGAATCAATTTTAATGAAATTTGGGACACGGATAGAGCGAACCTTGGGAAAGGACATAGGATATTTTTTATCCTACGAGGACCCATAAAGTGAATCCACGCGGGCGAAACCGCTGGCGGAAAGCTAGTATTATATATCTGGTCTTCATAATATATTCGAAATAAATATCCATTAAATTCACAAACAAAAATATTTCCGTGAATTTCGTTGAAAATAAAAGAATGCTGACGTCCATGAAATGCAAGAAATAAGTTTACGTAAAATAACGATTTTTTGTTTTGTTGGTTTTAATATTCGTTATTGGAAACCAGGAAATTCAGATAATATTTAATTTTTATGTTGCTACGTATATACGAGTATATATACATATGTGTTGTTTTCAACAACATTTAATGAGTACATTCGATACTAATGCGTAATATATACCTGTACTACTTATTATGTATTCTGTGATTATACACGAAACTGTGCATAAACTTGTTTGTGTGATCTATTAAAATTTTCACAACTAAATAATTGAAGAAAATGACGTGTTCAAGATTCGTTACTTTAGTTAAATCGTTAAATTTGTTCATAACCTTAGAATAATTATAATTACATTACAGAAACCAAGTTCGCGCGCCCAAATTGAAGTATGTTGTTTGGTGCCATTAATAGCACCAAACGCCGGGCCGCTCCGTAAGACATAAGGTTAAATTTTATCACAACACTTTTTAAAACAAAAGAAGTCTAATAAAATAACTTTTCACAATGTTTTTAATATTTTGTAGTATTTTATATTTAATTTGGTCAAAATAAAAATATTTTGTTTGTCAGATGTGACAGCTGAAGGAATCTATTTAGTGCTTCAATTTTGACAGCGCGCTTGTATGAAGACACTCATTCTGTACGTATTTATTCTAAGTTCATAACTCTGTTTATAAATTGTCGATAGAACATTAAAGACGCTTGCGTCACTGATTTATTTACTTCGGCAACATGTAGTGAAGTAATTGCACTCACTATGTGGGCGTTTCCGCAAATAAATTACCAAATAACCACATCCTTGACATAAAACACATTATCGTCACATATTTTTTATGCAATTTTTATTTCTTTTGGCTAACCTTGACTTTGACATAGTCATTCTTATTTTTAGAGATAATATCTCTTAAACTCTATTGAAAGAAAATATTAATTAACTAAGGGCCTCGTTCACCATCTCCAAATAAAGTGTTAATAAGTTACGTCCCAAGTAAAGTCAATTAGCAAGTAAAAGCTATGAGTATGGGTCAGTTTATCATACGATTAGTGCTACCCGAACATCGTGACATTGAAATTGAAGTTACGGGTGACTTTAACCAACTATTAGCGTACTTGACACTTATTTGAAGGTGGTGAAAAAGGTCCTAATTCACATTTTTTATAATGCCAAAACAAAGGTAATGAGCTCATAATGTAATTGAAATGTCCCATAGTCTCGCGCATATTGTATTCCTGAACAGACTATTATTGAATTCGGTGACTATAACAATGTGTAATATTTATTATTTATCGTGATCATTGAGCCACAGCTATCTAACTTAATCTATACTAATATTATAAAGAGGAAAGATTTGTATTTTTGTATGTTTGTAATGAATAAACTCAAAAACTACTGTTCAGATTTCAAACATTCTTTCACCATTAAAAAAGCTACATTCACTCTGAGTAACATAGGCTACTTTTTACCGCGAAAAATTCATTCCTACGTGAAAACGGGTAATAGGGTCAATGCGGTTGAAGCAACTGGCTAAACGCCTATGATTTTAATATAGCAATGAAGCCTGGAATAGCACATAGCCTATTTTCCTACGGGGACCAATTAAACGGGTCCACGCGGGCGAAGCCGTTGGCGGAAGGCTAGTAAACTATATTTATATTGAAAACATTTATTTTCAGATGAAGTGCAGCGGCAACTATTATTGTCAGAAGCGAAGCTTATCGTCACGCTTGTGGAAAATGTAAATACTGTAAAGGAAGCATTGAAACTCGCCAAATTAAACATTCCATTTATAGTTGTGAAGACAAATGGAGATTTTCTACCAGAAGGCACAGTCGCTTTCAACGAACTCAGTGAAGATGTACACGTAGACAAATCGTGCTTAAAAGAAGTAAGGAGGGACGCGAATGATATTTGTTTCCTACCGTACTCGAGCGGTACGACAGGAATGCCTAAAGGCGTAGAACTATCTCATCGAAACATTGTAGCAAACTGTGAACAAATAAACGAACCACTGATTAGATGCCATGAGGAAACTACAGGTAAGAATCAAAATATCGCTTCACACCCCGCCCCACATACTACTCCCTCGGTCGTGAATCGGGTCGTCACAAAATTTGGAACACAAACTCTCGCAGGGAATTGAATCCGAAATCAACGATTGATCATCCCGCATGGTGGTCAATGCCAAATAATACCGACCGTACCAAAGATACCGACACTAGATAATAATAATAATAATAATTTGACTGATAAATGTTCTATCGCTTAAGAAACAACATGTAATTGAGTTTTAACCCTATTTTAATTCAAGGCCCCAATCAATCTTAATATATATATATATAAAGGATTTTCTTTGTACGTAAAGACACGGTTTTCTCTATTATCACTTACTCCAATCAACTTCCCGTTGGGGTAATACATACCCCTTAGTACGTAGATGATACTAAGGGAGTTTGATCGCGGTGGGTGGAGTGGGGAGCTGATGATGGAAGGTAATACGACGGTTAGGAGTTGAGAGCAAATTCTTTCAATAAATGGGATTTTATTCGAAATCTTATATTCCTGAGATGGTCCAGCTGTCACCAAGTCAAAGTCTGATGATGGGATCCCAGAGAAATCGAAGGGAACATACAAATTTTATAGCACAATAATTGATTTTCATATTTTTACTAAAGCAAAACAGGCATTTGTGTATAAATATCATCATATCATGTTGCTGAGCTGATGATTGAAGGTACCACTCCTCAACGGTTAGGAGCTGAGAGCAAATTCTTTCATTAATTTATACATTCAGGTGGACTGACAGTAGTATTCTTTCAGGCTATAAGATGGCTATTAGAAAACATGATTATAAAAGGTAAATCTCTTTAAAGTTTAGATTAAACATGCGACGAATTTTAACCCGAGCAATGCCGCGAATCTATTATTACGTAGAGACAAAAATTTGATCGTAAACGATGTCCTATAATGTAACACACTTTTTAGAAATTTGTTCCATATAAACAATGATAAACAGATAAAGATAAAAACAAAAGAAAATTGTTTCAAAATAGCTTCTTGTTTTGAAAGATATGACAAGATAAATGTTTTACGTCCAGATAAAAATGTTCTGGTTAACAACAGTAGTGAATCAGCGATTTTAGATACCAATAAACATTACACCTTCTCACCTACCGTATTTTCATAAAGAAATTTCTAAAATTAAATGTTTCGTACTTTATTTATATTTTTATACAATTGAGTATACAAGAGTTAAGGCGTATTAAAATATCCTTAATATTAAGTCCTATGACAAATATATATAGCAACAAACGTAGACCACATAATTCTAAGGATCACTGTTACCTAAGAACACTTAATTCCAACCCGAAGTATCTTCGAGCCATGCCTGAGATGCATGCTACTCATGAGGCAGACGCTCGTATAAATATTTAATGTAATTTTAGTTTTATAAATATGTATGCCACTAATGCGTCTCCATGATAAAACCTTATACGGCCGAAGCCAATGTACAATCCACAGTTTAAGCTAAACAACAGTCTGTCATTGTACATATCTGAAGATCTGCTTGCTGTCTAAGTAGCAGTACGTCGCTATGGATGATTACATATTGTAATTATTGTAAGTAATTAAGATAGTAGCAATATTTCATCTCATTTATCATTTGATTAAATTTATGTGGTACCATAGAGAAATTTAATTGCAATCCCTATCTGTTACAGTATGTATATCGTTACACTTTCATTAAAAAATATTTTTTCTGTCATAGATATGCAAAATCCAATGACAATGGAATATTGGCTTCGGTCGTTACTCTAACTTGCAATATTCATCAAACGAAAAGTTATAAATTCATAATTATATTGCCTATTGGTAAATATAAAAGAAATATAAGGCAGGTTATTGCAAATAGTTAATTCGTTTATTGCTAATTGCTACCACTGTTTTTAATTTTAACCTCATGTAGGTACAGCTCTGTTTCTTCTCTTTAAAAATTTTTCGTCATGTCTGTTACTTATCAATAATCATTGTTATGTATTAGGTAAAAGTGGAATCTTTGTTGATATATGAGTAATTTTTTTTTTGAAATGAAAACTTCTTTAGCGGCGTTGTGCACTTTTTTGGGGTGAGTAAAAAATGTTAAACTCGCGTCAGGGCACGTGGCCTGATCGAATATTCGTAAGACGGAGGGGTGCCAGCTGATGGCTCGACTGTCGATTCTTGTAAAATTCGTTTATATCAAGTATTTAAAATATGGACATTGAACAAAGTGAATCTAGTAACGAAAAAAGTGATGAAGAAATAGTGAAAGAAAATGAGTGAGTACTTTATAAAAATACTAGATGAAAACCTACGGAAAATACTAGATGAAAAATAATACTGATATTAAAAGCAATTCGAGCGAAATTATTCCCTAACCATTCCAAAATATCAAATCAAGATAAACAAAGAAGATTTTATCCTATTCCAGCTTCACACCAGGACGCAGTGTTGGCAGTCCTCCCATACTTCCACATCTATGCGGCCTCGACGATTATGTTCCACAAGCTGTCCCAAGGCATCAAGCTGGTCTCGATACCGAAGTTCCATCCCGAAGGTTTTATAAAAGCACTGGTTAAATACAAAACGAATGTGTTGTTCGTTGCACCTCCATTAGGTAAGCCCATGCCGTGCATACATCAAACAATCTTTCTTATATCTAACTAGCGGCCGCCCGCGACTTCGTCTGCGTGGACTTTAGTTTTAGCGTTTTTCTAAAATAAAAGTAGCCTAAGTTACTTCTTATTACATCAGCTACTTGCCAGTGAAAGTTCCGTCAAAACAGTCCAGCCGTTTCAGAGATAAGCTGGAACAGACAGACAGACAGACCGACAGACAGACAAAAATTGTAAAAAATGTTATTTTGGTATATGTACCGTATATACATTCATATGGATGTAGTAAAAAACAGTTATTGGAATATTATAAACAGACACTCTAATTTTATTTATTTGTATAGATACGGTTAGTAAAAAGTGTATCTTTATTATCTTAGCCAATTTTAACATCCTAATGCTTAACGGGGAGCCTTCCAATAATGGGGAGAGACCCGTGCCCAGCAGTGGGATGCAAAAAGGGTTGCAGCCAATGCATAACGGCGTGTAAAGATTTTCTCACAGAAATGGTAATATATATTATGTAGATCCAAATTCAATTTTTCGAAGTTATGTCCACTATGGACTCAACATGGAATTAACAAAATTATAACTCTCAGGCATGTGAATTTCATTTTGAGGTTTTTTTAAATTTTCTAATGTATAACAGTAAATAATAAGAGGGAACACACACATAACAGATCAAATCAGGATGTAACAGAAGTCTTAAACCTTAAAAAGACGTTGTAAGTGTTGTAACCTCATAGCATGTCAACATCTGTAAGTAAAGTCTGCAGATAAAATTATTATCATCAAGCGATAAATAAATAAATAAATAATAAATAAACGTTGCACACTCATGGCCCCACAATAAGGTAATTAATATCCTGTGTCGGTACCATGGACACATACAAAGACAGGAACACAAACACCCAGACCGAGAACAGAAATATAAACGCATCATGCAAATTTCTGTTTCGCCGGGAATCGAACCCGAGACCGCTCGAGTGGCAGTCCGGTATGGTAACCATTGCGCCACGCAGGTCGTCTAAGCGGTACGTTTCTATAATGAAATAATGGTTTTCATTTTCTCTACTTACAGTTATAATGATGGCTTCTCATCCAGCTGTAACGCAGAAAACTTTGCAGTATTTGGAGATAGTTATTAATGGAGCTGCACCTCTAGCTGCGTCTGATGCTGAAAGATTTTTCGCTAAAGTTAATGTAAATAGAAAATTTTACTTATATTCCATTAGACTTGTACTTAAACGATTTTTTTCAAGATAAGACATCGTAATACGTGCAATAAAAATAGTTTGGGGAGCTTCCGCGTAAAATACATTATAAAATAAGTATAACTCTAAACAATGCCTGATAGTTTTTTTTCCGCCGGCTTTTTTCTCTCATTGACCCAGCGGTGGGTCAAAAGGTCGGCACCAAAAACCGATGCTCCGTTAAGATTATTCTTATCGGATCTTAAAACAAAATATTTTTAGTTAACTTTAATTAATAATATTGTATGCCAGAATATGGTAGACTGTTTAAAACTCCAATTATAATTTTAAACATCTTATTCTATGTATGTAAACAGTCAACAATAAAGTATTTTCATTTATTTTTAACCAAGGGCAATGAGAATGTACTTTTACGCGGCTATCTTTAAATACATTTTGTTAGTGAGTGTTTACACAGATTGTACGAATATGTTTCCAGTTGAACAATGCAAGATCTATCACATAATTATTAAATAACTAGCGGCTGCCCGCGACTTCGTCCGCGTGGACTTTGGTATTACTCGTAGCATGATGTTATATAGCAAAAATAATATTTCAATTCGAACCAGTAGTTCCTGAGATTAGCGCGTTTTAACAAACTCTTCAGCTTTATATAAATTAATATAGATTTTCCCCATTTTTGCAACATTCTTCGCTGATGCTTCGCTCCTATTAGTCGCAGTCATTCTAATATTTTTTTATTATAGCCTAAAGCCTTCCCCTATAAATGAACCATCCAACACAAAAATAATTTTTCAATTCGAACCAGTAGTTCCTGAGATTAGCACGTTCAAACAAACAAACAAACTCTTTAGCCTTACACATTAATAGATACGTGATTGCTATATGCTCGTTACTAATCTTCATGTATTTTTCCCACTACATTATTTCTCAAAGTTTTCACGCTTATGGTGATTTATCAATTTAAACTTGATTTGAATGGATGATATTCAGTTTAAAATTTCTCTTAATCATTATCGTTAGTGACAAAAACTGTGACATAACTAGGACACAATCAAGGAGGAACTGCAACTTTATGTTCAGTATTATTTTTGTATCAATACTAGCGAACCCGGCAGATGTTGTCCTGCCTTAAAGTATCAGAAATAAAATAATACTTATTGCAACTATAAATTGAGATGTAAGCTATCCTATATTTCAAGTTAGATCAAACTATATCCCGTGTGCAAATTTTGTTAAAATCGATTTACTAGATTAGAAGTCCATCGCGGACAAACAACGTGACACGTAACTTATATAAAGATAAGGTATATAAAAAAGAGCCAATTTAAATGCATTTATACTCCACCAATATCCAAGTTATGAGGCTTGACTCAAGCAAACAGTATATTGTGCTTTGATAGGTTTGTTTTTTAATTTATTTTTCATTAACTTTAGCATTAGATTTTAGGTGATATTTAGTATTCAAGACTATAAAACGTGTATAAGATTATATGGGATATATTAGTCTTGGTAATCTGTAAATTAGCAATGTGAAAAAATCCTTGTAATTTTTTAATTTAAAAAATTAAATCATGTTTTTTTATTACAGCGAAAACTCCGCTTTGGCCAAGGTTATGGACTGACGGAGACTTCACCGGTAGTATCTCTAACACCAGCAGACTCAGATAACTATGGAGCAGTTGGCTATGCGATACCAAACACTGATCTAAAGGTTGTTGACACTGATATGAAAACAGTGGGACCTAATAAAGTTAGTATTAATATTTTCGTTATAAGTTATCTGGTTAAGGTAACACTTAATGGAAATCGAAGCGCCCGTGGTCCTGCGGCTGTTATAGAACGGTCGGGGTGAGATTGGTGACCGTTGGTGTCAACATTCATGTGCAATTTCATGCTTTGGACGTTAATCGGTCCCGATTGTAATCGATAGATAGCGATGGACGGTTTGAAAACATCCGACTACCATATTTAAGACGTGAGGTCTTATGGGCGGCTTACAACATCCGATAGCGGGTTGTCCACAAATAAGACATTGGGCCCCCAATTATGTAGAGAGAGCCGTGCGTTATATCTGTGTCTTAAAAATTTGGAATAAATTTTGGAAATAATTGTGATACTAGAATTTATGTTTCCAGACAGGTGAATTACTAGTAAAAGGCCCGCAAGTGATGCGAGGGTACAAATCCAATCCTAAAGCCAACTCGGAAGTCTTCACAGATGATGGCTGGTTCAGGACTGGTGACCTTACTGTGATTAACGATAAAGGAGAAATTACCATTCAAGACAGACTGAAGGAACTTATTAAGGTAAAAATAAATTTGAACATATACGTAAATTAGAGGATAAACATCAGCCTTTTGCTGACGTCAGTCATACTAATCATTATTAGCATTAGATGTAGAAAATGCGTTGACAGGTTATTATCACATTAGAAGTAAAATAGTGAAATTTTCATTAGACCCAAACATACATTTTACAGAAATTTGTTAGGCTTTAAAAGTATCCGTAAGTATTTTGATTTGTTGGGATCAAAAAAGAGAGAGGAGACTAGTTTGCAGCAATCAGATGCAATAAATTGTTGCAACCATGTATGATTTTCTTAGTTGGCTTTTTCTTTTAGCTCAAGCCATCGCCTACAAAGGTACCTAGAGCTGATGACTGTGAAATGACAAAAGTTCTTTAGGAGACATTTTTTGTATTTAAAAAATGAATAAAATATTTTGAATTTTCAATATACTCTGTGTTTACAGGTTAAAGGTTTCCAAGTCCCTCCAGCAGAATTAGAAGCAGTTCTTCGCGAACATCCGGCTGTCAATGACGCAGCAGTCATAGGAGTACCACATCCTGAGAAAGGAGAATCACCCAAAGCTTTTGTTGTACTTAAGGAAGGAGCTAAATTGCCTACTAAAGAAATAAGCGAATTCGTTGACCAAAGAGTAGCAGTTTACAAAAGAGTAGATGATATTGTTATTCTAGATAGCATACCTAAGAGTTCAGCTGGGAAGATATTAAGAAGAGAATTAAAACAGAAATATTGTTAAGAAAGACTCTTTCAATTTGGGATTTAGTTTTTAAAGATATATTCTGAATGGCCTCTTTTACCACCTTCAATTAAAGTGACAAGTACGCTAATTATCGGTTAAAGTCAACCGTAACTTCAATTTCACAATGTTCGATTAGTAGAATCATAAGATAAACTGACCCGTACTCATAGCTTTTACTCGCTAATTAACTTTACTTGGGACGTGACTAATCAACACTTTACTTGTTGTAATGTTTCAATTAAAGCTAAACCAAAGTCGAACTTCGCAGAACACTGATTATTTACCTAGACTCTATCCTTTTATCGAATTAATTGCATTTGTAAAGGTTTTGCTGTAAATATGGTTGGGATTTTTGAAGTATTTTAAATATAACGTAGAGTGCCTTACACGGGTCCTGTAATTAAATTTTGCAGGGGTCCTAATATGTAAAGAAGAACGAAGGAATTTAAAACATTCGCTAAATTAAAATATTTACATTTTAGTACCTATGTAATAAATATATGTATATTATATAAATATTCATCTGTCTGCTCTGGGTGCGCTTAGGCAATGCTTATATATATATTTTTTTATATATTTAGTAATAACATAAAAAACTGCTATTGACTGATTTTTAAAATTTTATTAATCTAGTAATGTCTAAACATTATGTACATAATATTTTCGTAGAATTATACTTAATGTTTGAAAAAGATGTGTTTTATATATTTTTGTATCGAATATTACATCTATTTACTGTTTGCATGTTGTTATTTTGCGATATCATACAATAAAATTATATTTACTAATTTCAGTTTGTTTTTTGAAGTGAAAACTTCTTTAGCGGCGTTGTGCACTATTTTTGGGATGGGTAAAAAATGTTAAACTTGCGTCATGACACGTGGCCTGATCGGAAATTCGTAAGATAGTAGAGGAGACGTGGAAGATCGACCTTCACCGAACTGATAACTCGATGAGACATATTTTTTTGAAATATAATTTACAAACATATAAATATTATTATATATATAATATTATTATTATTATTATTCTATTTCTTTATATACAAGAGTGAGGTGATGAAAGAAAATTGATTAAAATTAATTATATTAAAATAGCTATGAACACTTTTCTACAGGCAAGTTATCATAGGCTATGTAGGTATGTTTATAAGTTGTAATTGCTAAAAAATATCGATCGAGTTATTAGATCGGTGAAGGTCGATCTTCATAAATATACTTCGAAAAATACTAAGTACATGAAAACCTACTAAAAATACTAGATGAAAAAAAATACTGATAATAAAAGCAATTCCTGCAAAATTATTCCCTAACCATTCCAAAACATCAAAAATGCACAACGTTAATGTTCCTTCAAGTTTTCACTTCTGCCGGCACTACCGGAGTGCAACCCGTTGTTATTTTTCTACATTTAAATCAACACTAAAAAAATTGTGCTGTGCACAAGTCTACCCTCGGGACTGAGAGGGCTGTAGGCCATAGTTCACCACGCTGGTCAAAACTGGGTTGGAAAACATCATGCCTACGAGAAGTTATGAGTAGTTCGCAGGTATGCAGGGTGATGGAAACCATCACTGCCTGCCTGCATATACTGCATACCTGCATAAACATATTAAATTGGCTGCAACCTTTTTTGCGTCCCACTGCTGGGCACGGGTCTCTCCTCCTTATTGGGGAGGCCTGGAGCTTACTCCACCACGCTGCTCCAATGCGGGTTGGTGGAGATGCGGGTTAGTGGCCAACCCGCTGTCGGATGTCTTCATACCGCCCATAAGGCCTCCGACAAGGTTTAACGACTGTTATCTATCGACAACAACCGGGACCGATGGCTTAACGTGCCCTTCAAAGCACGGAAACGCGCATGAAATTTTTTGCCACTACCGGTCACCCATCTCACACCCGACCGCGCTCGTTTGGCTTAGCTGCATATACCGCTTGCGTTCTACGCCAGCCGCCGAGCCATGCGCGCTTCATACTTATAATACAATATCAAATTACGAATTGTAATCACCGTGAAGTAGGGAGAAACACAGATAACTAATTTCTTTGTCAGAGTTGTGCGCCGAAAGAATTCGGTATGTAGGTATCAGAGACTGTGACCTTTTCCCGCTCAGCCATGACTGCTCGTACGTTTCACTAATTATCAATTCCGTTTTGATAAAACCATTCGACACAATAATTATCAAATTAAGTAAAAAGTCAGTAAATAGTCAGTCGATTCTCTCAGAAAAGCGAGAAAAGTGGTGGCTAGTTCACAATAACGTGTCTGATGTAGTTTTGAAAACCGTAAAACCACATTTTGCGTATTGAAGCCCGCATGGCCCGGCGGTTAGAATAGAACGCAAGCGATCTATGCAACTAAGCCAAACGGGCGAGGGTCGGGTGTGAGATGGGTGACCGCTAGTGGCAAAAAATTTCATGCGCGTTTTCGTGCTTCGGCGGGCACGTTAAGCCGTCGGTCTCGGTTGTTGTCGATATATAATAGTTGTTAAATGTTGTCGGAGGCCTTATGGGTGGTTTAAAAACATCCGACAGCGGGTTGGCCACTCACTCGCATTTCCACCAACCCGCATTGGAGCAACGTGGTGGAGTAAGCTCCAGACTCCCCAATAATTGGGAGAGACCCGTGTCCAGCAGTGAGACGCAAAAAGGGTTGCAACCATATAATTAATTCAACTAACTAGCTAACCTACATCAAAAAAAGTGTCATTAGTCATTAGGTTTATTTTACAACACATAACTAAAAAATACTCCAAGAAAAAGAAAATAAAACAAGAATGCGACATGTCTCTCCCGTATTCCCGCCAAAACTCACCTTTAAACGTTTTGCACTCGCAGTTTACTTCTTATTTATATGCAGCATATTATTATAAGTATGATTTATTTCTTATATAAAGGACTTAAGGAATTACTAACATTTTTTAGACTCAAAAAGTATAAATAAACGAGGGAATGGAAATAGCCGTTTGACATTGCAGTCGACTTAAAATTTATTTAAATAATATTATCATACAACAGTATGTCGATATTACTAACGCTATATCACACCGAAGTGTAACGAGGGCGTTTATTTGAATGGAGTAGCAGACGTTTATGGAAGCCACATGGTATTAAGTGATCTATGCGGCCCATGACATTTACACACAACCTCAAGATAGTTTGAGCTCGTATGCAGTTGCGCTGCTACTCCATCCATATACGCCGATGATCGCCTCATGCAAGTCTGGCCGGCAACTACACTTTTCCATCGAAACACAACAGAACTATTTTATTATATAACGAATCGTGAGTGTAAATTAACATGATTATTTACTTCCGGCAATACTCACGTAGCATAATTGATGATGCTCAACTAGTTTCGAACCTGAACGAGGTGCTTCCTCATGAGCCGTCGCGGGCGGTCGCTACTACGGGCGGCGGCGCGTGCGGCCCGCCGCGGGCGGTATGGTTTGACAGTCATCGAATCTCCTCGTGAGTCGTCGTGTACTGCGTCCGCGCTTAAGGTGGTACTAGAAGGGGCGCATACAACGCTAACTATGTCGCTCTCCAAGTTGTCAATATTACCAGACGCAGTGCGAAGTACTGGTTTCCAGGTTAGTTGTACTAGTTGAGCATCATCAATATGCTACAATAGAATTACTTCACGGCAGAAGTGGGTGCTGCAGTACTTCCCCCGGAGAAACATTAAAGTTCTGCCATGTATGATTTTTTATTAAACGTATTAAGATAGTCTTCAGTTGCTTAAGTGACATTAGGTAATTATTCGTAATCCCTGTAGCTTCGAGATTAAGAATAGAGCACGGTATCCCCTGCCTAATCGTAAGAGGCGACAAAAAGGGGCCTCTCCATTCGTCGAACTCCGATTGAACTTTAGATCTGGAAATTACCTACTACAGCTGGGCCCATTTTGGCCGTGAATATTTTGTTTTGTGTGATATGTGTTGTTGCCAGCTAGGGTGGGTAGAAAATTCTTCGACACTTCTTTTACAATATTACAAAAGGATACATAATATATTATTTATTACTAGATTATACAATTAAACCGCGTCATATAGGACGCAAACATCGTCGTCGTCGTCGGTTACCCCTAAAAAGTTTACCCTTTTATTCCGTGCTTTTATTTCATAAGCTTTGCGTTAGTTGTCTCTAAAATATTTCTCACAAGACGCGTTCACTTACATTTCAATCTAATACAAAACTAGCTGGAAGCACAGGAGTGTAGCTGGAAGCAAGTTTAAGTCAATGACATGAAGGTAGCTAACCGGATTCTATTCGGTGTGATATGAGCTGCGTGTGCCTCTTAACTACAGGGACCCTCTTAAATATTGATGTGTCAGTACGCAGACACACACGTCCAAGGTTTAATATCGTAAACAGTTGTAACTACAGTGTTGATAAACATACTATAAATGACATAAAATAAATTATTATCAGTACTTTGGTCACTTTGGCAAATATGATAAGGTCTTTTGTGCGTCTCCATAGATTAATTTATAGAAATAATTTTGTAAATAATTTAAGAAAAAAACATTTGTGGACTAGTGATAATGTTGTCAAATCTCCGTATAAAGATGTGGTCATACCAGAGATGTCGGTGGTTGATTTCATGTGGAAGGATTTGGAGAAGTGGTCGACAAAAACTGCTATGGTAAATAACTACTAAATATTTTTTTCCTATTTTAATTCATAGTTTGCTTGACACTCTAAAAATACTTGCGTACACTTAGCTGTGCGACTTGTAATAAAAAATCGTTTAATTACATGTATGATTAGAGCAGTTGACCGATTGCGGGTTGATCAATATACCTCAATCAATTCGTATTGTTTCTGTAATATTGAGATGTACATACCTACGTGTAATAAAATTCAAGACTGTTTGATTAAAAAATGAATCGGTGCCTGTAGTGTCGGGGGTAGATTCCAAACTCATTATCTTTATTATCTGTAAAAAGCGGGAAGTCTCATGGCAACATGCCCATGCCCATCACAAATGACGACGAAGGATAGTATCAATACTATCAGTACCTATATTTTTTTTCTTCCCTCCTCGATATAAAATAATATTAAAAAAACAAAAACCTGACTGCGTGAAGAACAAAAAAGCTAAAAACAAGGGGGTAATAAATATTTTGAAATTAAATTTTAATTTAAGTTTATATATTATTATTATATTTTAATAATCATGATTGACAGCATTCACTAACGCAGTCGGGGGCATCAAATACATTATAGTATTCCTATTTTGTTATTAGTCGATAAGTAACTGAAACTTTCCTTCAGCCTTGACAGCTGTCGACATCGATGCCCCTGACTGCTTTAGTGAATGCTGTCAATCATGATCATTAAAATATATTATATATAAATTAAAATATAATTTAAAAATATTTATTTATCCACTTGTTTTTAGCTTTATTGTTCTTCACGCAGTCGGGTTTTTTGTTTTTAAAATTTTTATTTTATTTTTATATTTTTAATTTATATGATGAATTTGTATTAAATGCACAATGTATTGTATTGAAGGTAGGAAGTCGGACATTACATGACATAAATACTGCTGACTCCGCACTGGGATATTTCACCGTGCGATATTTTATTCTCGTGAATTATATTCCGTGCTCGAAATTAGGTACGCCTAATACGTACCGCAAGTAAAATTTCGCGAGTTTTTTGTCAGTTCGATGCAGTTCCCAGCTAAGAGGAACGTGTAATGGACATCAGAAAAATGACACTACTACTATTTACTGATACTGTACTTAGGATCGAATTTGTCCCACAAGGGAGGTCTTTTGTGCATCAGAATGATTAATTGGTCTTTTTCAATGTTGTCATTTTCTGCTAACTCCTGCTCGGCTGCCGATCGGGCGGGAGACGAATCATGTGATACCTTGTCGTGCCGTTGTCAGTGCACGACAAACGCATGAATTTTATGTCGCCGTGCGGCCATAGTCATATTACACAAAACTTTCGTGCGGAAATAAATCCGTTTCAATTTGCGTCAGGTCACAGATTTTTATTTTCCGCGCGAATTTTTTATCGCCAGTGCGGATACTGGCGAGAGACCCGTGCCCAGCAGTGGGAGGTAAAAAGGGTTGCAGCCATACGAATTTGGCGATTTCGCTGATTTAGCATTTCTATCAGTACAGGTTAACAGTACTCGAGCGTTGTGAATTAAAATAACAGTTCGAAAATATGTAGGTATGTATTTTTAGCGTCCAACTTCAAAACTCCATCTGTCCAGTTTTGGTGAAATAGCGTTACTTGAACATCAGTCTGACTCGACTGAGTGAATTGACAACTGATATGCCTATTATTTTTTATTGTATCGACGACCGGTTTTAACCAAACGGGCAAAAACTGTATACTTATGTAATTATGTACACTTGACAGATATAAAACTTTAAAGATATAAAAACATAATAAATCATATATGCGAGTGTGTATTATCCAGTATTGTCTATGGATTACATAATATACACACCACACTTGCCGTTGTCGGCCGTAGCTATATGAAAATGCATTAGTGTAAGTAGTGAGTACGCATCACCTTTTGTGGGCCAATACGAAACCACCTAGGTATATAATATAAAATTATACTAAACATTAATAAGTAATATAATACTTATAATCTTGTGAAATGGTCATAATTTTACCGTATGAGATAATATATTAATTTAGGTTGTTAGCGAAATCAATAGTCATTCGTTTTTGTATTAAAGTATATCAAAATATGTTTATTTGGCGGGAAGTCGAAAAAGGCATATTGTGCTCTTGTTTTATTTTCATTTTCTTGGTGTATTTTTGAGTTATATCGGATAAAGTTGATGGCATTTTGTTTGATATAGGTTAATTACAGTGCACGAGTGTTTATGAAATAGAATAACAGTGCTAAAATATGTTTTTTCTGCTTGCCTCCAAAATTACATCGGACACGTTCTAGTAAAGTAGCCATCGCTTTACTTGAATGTTGGACTGACTAGACTGACTGATTACTGACGACTTACTTACTGACTTTGTTATTACTTCGTCCAGTTTCATTGAAACTGGCAAAAAATTGATGCAAAAATTATACTTGACGCTGGCAGTATGCACAGAGTTTGCGATGCCATAATTGAAAAAAAGTATATCATAATAGGGGAAAGTGGTCACCATTCGTACGCGGGGCACATTCGTACAATTAGTTTAACAGAAAAACTATACGGCACACAAACACGCCTTTGCTTGTGAGCATAGACATACCGGCCGCCATGTTGCTAGCGGAGTGTCGCGCCAGTCGCACCATGGTGTATTAGCTGACAAGACGTAACGTGTTTTCGCGCACGGTGAGTAATTTTTTTACCTAAGTTTAGTTCGTAACTGTAAGTAGAATTGTTATGTTTTTGACAAAATGGCGATGATTAATTAATGTTAACATTGTTTATTTTGAGCTTTAATTGTTATATTTCTCAAAGTAAATTAGAATTTGTATAAAGTTGTATTTAATTTTGTGCAATGACATGGGGTGCATTCGGACACCTAGACAGGGGGCACATTCGTACGCGTACGAATGCTCCCCTTTAGATTTTATTAACCACCAGTATATCAAAAATAATTTTTAGAAATAAAATACCTTTTCAAATTATCGTGCAGACATCCACAATAACATATTTTTCCTTTTATGTAGTATTCTGCTTCTAACAAAATTAAATATTTTTATTAAGTCAACCTTACAATTATTTTAATTTTTTATTGCAGAATCATGGTGCGAAAATATAAAAAAAAGGGTACGCGTACTCAAGAAGTGGATGAAGAGTCCATGAATTTAGCA
The DNA here is from genome assembly GCA_911387765.1 of Pyrgus malvae. Classification (NCBI taxonomy): domain Eukaryota; kingdom Metazoa; phylum Arthropoda; class Insecta; order Lepidoptera; family Hesperiidae; genus Pyrgus; species Pyrgus malvae. The sequence continues at coordinate 6,559,415 of OU426961.1, read as the reverse complement.
ATTGATGATGTAATACAAGGACGGTTGTCGTATAGCAAAGCCGCGTTGAAACATTAAAACACCAACGTTGAAAAGCAGAGTCAAGAAATTTAAAGATGGCTCTAACGCCGATGGACCCTTACGAACGTTCCATTCAAAATTCACGAGTCTACAAGTCTTCTCCTTGGAAGAAGAGGCACGCTTAAATGACTATATTATTAATTGCTGCAAAATGCATTATGGGCTAACGTTAGTACAAATTCGGAAACTTGCTTACGAATACGCGAAAGCGTTGAATTTAAAATATCCAGCGAAGTGGAACGAAAATCAAATGGCTGGCGTAGAGTGGATGCGTAAATATAGGGAACGGAACGCTAACCTCAGTCTACGAAAGCCAGAAAACACTAGCGCTGCTCGATTATTCGCGTTTAATAAGAATGCAGTACAAGAGTTCTATAATAATTTGGCTGATGTGTTTCAGCGACATAATTTTGCTGCCGACAGGATATTTAACTTTGACGAGACCGGCGTGTCTACTGTTTTAGAAACTCCTAAAATTTTGGCTCCTAAATCACAGAAACAAGTGGGACAAATCGTGTCAGGGGAAAGAGGCGAATTGATAACCTTTGGTGCTATTATTTCTGCAAGTGGAAATACTATCCCTCCGGTTTTTATATTTCCACGTGTGCACTACAAAGACCATTTTCTTGAAGGTGCGCCTGAAGGAAGCCTCGGAGTCGGAGTCGAAGTGGGTGGATAAATGCTGACATATTTGTTTCAGTATTAAAGCACATTCAGAAACACACACTCAGCTCTAAAGAGCATCCGATTTTACTACTATGTGATAATCACGAAAGCCACATCAGCTTAGAGGCTATAACATATGCTCGAGATAATGGCATCATTTATGTGTCTTTCCCGCCGCACACAAGTCATCACACATCACAAGTCACACACAAGTCATTGCAACCTTTAGACGTAGGAGTGTTCGGCCCATTCAAGGCAAAGTTGAAAATAGCGTTCAATAGTTGGCATAATATGTCGAATCCTGGCAAAACAATCAACATTTATAATATTCCTAAACTGGTAAAACTTGCATATTTCGAATCTTTTACGGCAAAAAATATTACAAGTGGATTTGAAAAACCAGGTATATGGCCGTTCAATGAAATGGCCTTCAGCGATGAAGATTTCGCACCCATTGACGTGTATGCTACAAATAATTCGGTAAATGTGCCACCTAATCCGGAAACAATAACCGTTGCTCTAGAACCACAACCTTCCACCACCAGCGTGCCATCGACTGATATAAATGAGTCAGATATTCGTGAGCAGTCACCTTCTTTGCTCCAAAATCCTCAAGACATTGTTACCGGAACTGGCGAACCTTCAACCTCAGCGGCTGAGGCACAATCTGAACTGAGTTCTTATCTTCTCATAACACCAGAAGTCATAAGACCTTATCCTACAGCTGTTAGGAACAGAAAAACCAATAAAGGAAGAAAACCGGGGAAATCCCGTATATATACAGACACACCTGAAAAAACTGAACTAGAAGAGAGACATAAACAGAAAGAATTGAAAAAAATAGAACAGGAAAGGAAAGCCAGAGCTAAAGCAATGAAACGTAGTTTGAAGGAACTTAATTCAAGACAAAAAAAAGAAAGCTAAGAAAATCGAAAGCGATGACGATTCAGAGGAATCAGAAAGATCGCAATTTAGCTTGCGGGAGAGTTCGACATCTCCAGTTGATTTAGAAATGGATGAAGAGACTGGTGATAGTAGTTTCAATAATCATTTAAATGTGACACCTGAGAAAATCAAAGATAATTGTTATGTTTTGGTAAAGTTTGAAAAAAAGACTTCTGTTGTTTATTACGTCGGAAAAGTTCTCAGTCATTATTCGGGTACAGAGATGAAAATATCTTATCTTCGGAAGAAACCGGGATTATCAAAGTCATTCTTTTTCCCTGATATAGAAGACATACACACTCTGTATATCACCGATATCGTTATGATCCTCCCTGATCCTCAACCACGAACGGGCTGTACAGCTAGAATGGCTAGACTTTTTACTTTCGCAGTTAATTTAAATAATTATAATGTGCAATAAGTTCCAAAGTAACAACCAAATGTGTAATTACCTACTTTAAGTTTAAATTGTCAAAGACTGTACAACGATCTCATACAAAATGATTGTAAACATCTCATTTAGACTGATTATAAAGCTAAGAATTATCAATAAGTAAACTAAGGATGAACGATTTTGTTTTGTTATTTTTCTAAAGAAGATTTATCGACTATGAGTCAAGTCACATATTATTAAATAAGTTCTTTGCTAAATAAATATTTTTTATAATAATAATAATAAAGTTTAACGACTTTAATTGGCTTTCTAATTATCCTGTATGAATCTACCCCATGGCGTACGAAATTACCCCACCTACTGTACGAACGTACCCCATACGTGGGGTAAGTTCGTACAAATATCTTATCGTAGAAAAATGCTTATAACCCTTTTTCCCTTTGACGTAATAGTTTCGGACTTTTTTGTAACAAACTACAATATATTTGTTACCGTTATGTACATAAACTAGATAAATTCGATAATTATTCATAAAGTAAAAAAATAAAATCTAAAAAGTGTACGAAGGGTAACCACTTTCAGATTTTATTATAATCTAACATCATAACTGCATTTTACAGGTCTGCGGTATAACCAATCGACAATATACTTATGAGCAGCTTTACCGTCAGTCGCGAACTTTAGGTGCTAAACTGAGGAAACATTTCAAAGTTCAAGATGGCGACACTGTGGCCATTATGTTGCCCAACATTCCAGAATATCCAATCGTTGCGCTGGGAATATCAGCGGCTGGTGCCGTGGTTTCAACTTTAAACCCTCTATATACTGCCCGTAAGGACCTTTTCAAATAATTTAACCCCAGCGCATTGTGAGTCGCCGTTCAAAAAAGATAAAAAAATTAATACCTACCATATTTTATTTTATTTTCATATGTATAATTTAATATATAATTTTATTTATTTACAAAATCCACAGCTCTTCGAATAAAAATACATACAGATCTTATTTAATAACTTCTACAGCCAAAAAAGGATTTACATTTTTTAAACAAAATTTTACAAATTTACACGTCACTGAGGTATTTTATATAAATTTATTATATGCTCACGTTAGTAAGTGTATGTATATGTGTCCGAGTGTGTGTGTGTAAATCAAGATTTGTAGATAACCTTCTGAAATATATTAAATCTGTGTAATATATTTATCAAAGAGTTATATACATACAATGTAATAAAAGCAAGCTATGGACGTGGCAAAGCCCTTTATTTAAAATAAACAAGCCTTATAGCAAAGAGCCTAAACAAAGTTTGTAGAATCATAAAATAGGTGTTTTGTGTGTTTAAAATATTGAGGACAAGTTTCAGCGCCTAGTAACACTTGGACAGCAAAGTACAGTGCTGGGGTATTTAACATTGCGTACTAATTTCTTGTCAACTTTTGATATTGCATATTTAACTATGTTATATCTATAAGAATAAATTGTACTATTTGTACTACTAATTGGATAAAATTATACTATTTTAACATAATCTCAAATATACAATCTGATACATAAGGAAGTACTCGTAAGCTCGCTAAGATTATAATCTTTTAATTTATAGTTAAATAATTTGATAAAATAATAATTACAAATTCCAGATGAACTACAACGACAGTTTTTGATATCAACGCCAAAAGCGATTTTTGTAGTGAACGAGACGGTAGCAGTCGTAAAGGAAGGCCTGAAATTAGCCAATATGGACATACCAGTAATAGCAATCAATTTAAATAACGAATTAACTGAAGATAATAACGTAGACTTGAGCATCCTTAAGGAAGTTAAAGTAGATACGAACGATGTTGCCTTCCTTCATTATTCTAGCGGAACAACAGGCCTGCCTAAAGGCGTCGAATTAACTCATAGAAATCTTATTGCGAATTGTTTGCAGCAATCCACAGATCTTCGATTTTACGAATACACTACAGGTACTAAATTTAATTTAATGTTATACACTACACCGGTCCTGCACCCTTTCAATCTATCGGCTTCCCGCTGTCTTGTTCAGGTCGTCAGTCCACCTGATTAGAGGACGGCTTATGCTCTGTTTGCTCGGTTTGCTCGTAACTACTTGTATATGTCCTGCTCATTGTCACTTCAGCTTGAGAGCTATGGGTAACCTATGTTCGTCTACGAATCAGCATTTCTGTTTCTTTTAAGCTCGCGCTTATTTTCAGCTTCATCGGTGTGGATTTGCTACATTAGTTCTATTAGGCACTTTCCACTTTATATTGAATGACATTATAAATAGAAATTCGTGGAATTTCAGTTCTACATTTGTCCCTCGATTGTGTTAATGTAGAGTGATACACGTTCAGGAGGCGAAGAAGCTAACGCATTTTATATGAGAGCAAATATGTCATGAGCCAGTTTACTAAGTTAATTTTTTTGAGCAGCCTTATATCGTACATCTTTCCTCCCGCTAAATATCCTTGCTTCATTCAGTTCAACGTAGGTGCGCAAATTGTACTCGGTGAATATTATTTAGTTTAGAAAAACTAGCGCCAATGATTGGCCTCTGACAGTCTTTATACATTCCAGAGCGGACTAACGAAACGACACATTAACGTTGTAGTCTTTGAAGTAACAGCAGAATGGCATACGATCATAAAATATACTCAAGCTTGCTTTAAGTTGAGTGTAAATGTCCAAAAGCTGAGACAACAGCCCTAAAATATAACTATGAAGACAATTTGTAAAGTTGACTTATTTGTGACAGCAATATGTGACTCTTCAGCAAAAAGTGTTTAACTTAGTTGAAAAAATGTACTACATTTTATATCTACAATCTACAAATCTTTTTTAAAACCATCATCAATATTTTTTCAGAGAACCATCAAGACAGCACTCTGGCAATACTTCCGATGTTCCACTCGTACGGCCTAAATATCGTCATGTTGCACAAACTGTCTGTTGGATTGAGGTTGGTAACACTGCCGCGTTTCCAGCCAGAGACCATGGTAGATGTCTTAGATAAAAATAAGTTTGATCTTCTGTATCTGGCTCCTCCTACAGGTAAGTAACTAATCTCTTATTCTTTTATATTCCTACTAAAGAAAAGGTTCTTTTTACGCATTGCATTCGCATCGTGCACATGGCCTTGTGTGTGTCTGTGTGTGTGTGAGCAGTGTTTGTTGCCAGTGATGACTTTCACAGTTAGCTTTTTCCATAGGCTCAAGGTCGCTCAGCGAGCGATGTAGAGGGCTATGCTTGGTATTTCTCTACGCGACAGAATCCGTAACGATGAAATCCGTAGATGAACGAAGGTCACCGACATGGCTCTCAAAATCTGCAAGCTAAAATGGCAATGGGCAGGCCATACAGTTAGGAGGACTGACACCCGATGGGGAAGAAAGGTCCTCGAATGACGACCACGTCTCTGCAAAAGGAGCACCGACCGCCCTCCAACCAGGTGGAGTGATGACCTGAAGAAGACAGCGGGAAACCGCTGGATTCAGAGGGCGCAGGACCAGACGGAATGGCGAACATTATGTGAGGCCTATGTCACATTTACGTTACATTTACATGACGACCCGTGTGGCGCAATGGTTACCATGCCGGACTGCCGATCGGAGGGTCCCGGGTTCCATTCCCTGCGAAACAGAAATTTGAATGATTAGTATAATTTCTATTCTCGGTCTGGGTATTCGTGTTTCTGTCTTTGTATGTGTCCATGGTACCCACGACACAGGGTATGTCTATCCTACTATGGGGCTATGAGTAAGAAGCATTATTTATTTATTTATTTAATTTTGTTCTTTACAGTTCTTTTTCTGGGTTCCTATCCTAAAATTACGTCAAAGCATTTTGAACGCCTTAGAACAGTTGTTTGTGGTGCTGCACCGTTACCACAGGCTGACGTTGAAAAGCTACTTGCCAAAGCCGTCCAGGTATTTTTTATTGTTTGTATTGTATTGTTGTATAGTATTGTTTTATTTTACTTTATTTTAATGGAATGGCAGACGAGCAAGCCATGCGATTTTAATGGTCACTGCAGCCCAAGGACATTAAGGCACAATATCAAACAAGCTTGAGTCTTACCTGAGGTCGTATACAGATGTGCTGTTACTCCAAAGGCCGATGATTGCCTCATGTAAGCCTGGCTGGCAACTGCACCGTTCCACTGAAATACTTAAAATTGCTCCAGGACAGAAGTGGGTTGGCCACTAACCCGCATCTCCACCAACCCGCATTGGAGCAGCGTGGTGGAGTAAGCTCCAGGCCTCCCCAATAAGGGACAGTGATCCGTGCTCAGCAGTGGGACGCAAAAAGTTGCAGCCAGAAGTGGGTGCAGCGGTGGTATATACCCGTGTAAACCCATTGAGGTACTACTGTCAGTACATAGTATCTCGATGTGTAAACCATAAAAGTTCTACCATCTTCTAGGTAACCTTTACATTGCCTAAGCAGAAAATGGATGTGACCATGGGCGTACCTATGGGTGACTGGAGCTAGGAGCGCAGCTCAAATGGATCAAAGTCGAGATTCAGGGACTCAATAATTCCAAAAGATCTCCCAAACAAAAAAGAAACCTATAAAGAATAAGCTAGAAAATATGCTACCGCCAACTGTTTCCTTTGTAAATTTAATATTTTGTGTCTACGTGTAATTTGAAGGTAAATTTACGTGTGGTACCCAGCTCGAAAAAATTTTGCCCCCCCCCCCCCCCTAACTAAGAACCTATAAATTGCCCCCTCACTCCTGACGTAAGTTCTTACTTACGCTCATAGATGTGGCGATGTTCTAACACCATCAGAGAAGATAGGTGCTCACTGCATTCTTCAGACATTTTACTTCGGCTGGCTTTCTATTAAATTTTGCTCTCAGCATAACGAAATGTACCTTTAATCATAAGGCCTTAGAATAAATACGTATAGAATGAGTGTCTTCATACAAACGCGCTGTCAAAATTGAAGCAATAAATAGATTTCTACAGCTGTCACATCTGACAAACAAAATATCTTTATTTTGACCAAATTTACTATAAAATACTACAAAATATTGAAAACACTGTGAAAAGTTATTTTATTAGACTTCTTTTGTTTTAAAAATGTGTTGTGATAAAATTTAACTTTAAGTTTTACGGATCGGCCCGGCGTTTAGTGCCATTAATGACACCAATCAACCTGCTTCAATTTGGGCGCGCGAACTTGGTTTCTATACTGTAGTTGTAATTATTCTAAGCATAAGGCGCATTATGTGTAAGCATTATGTATATTAATCCTGTTTGTGATAACAGTCATAATTTTCCTTTTTCAGCCTGACGTCCACTTCGGTCAAGGTTATGGTTTAACAGAAACGGGACCTCTAGCAACCATAAGCCCAATTGGGAACAAAAATTATGAATCAGCTGGCTTACCCCTCCCTAACGTAGAACTTCGAGTACTGGACCAAAACAATAAGAGCTTAGGACCAAACGGGGTAAGATTGTTTCCTTCGTTATTATCTATGAACTAAGAGGAAAGTTATTTTCTAATTATTTGTGTGTTCATACTAACTGTTAATAATATAGAAGATGGATAAATTATTTTCTACATTTAGGACTTAAGAGGCCGCCGCGTACACGAAATTTTGTCGATTTGGCTGATTTAGCTGATTTTACATAGGAGATTTTCCTAAATACAATATTTCTATGTTTTATTGCACAATATGATTGATCATTTCAATAATAAACTATTAAATTAGCCACTGTTTCATTTTTATTACTATGTTTTGCTTAATAGACCTGAAGACGGTGATAGTTTTGTGAATTTTACTGTAATAGGTATAGAATATTACATATTTCCGGATTATTATAAAATCTACATAGTAAATTAGTCACTTTTTGCCTCTCTCATACAAAAAATATTAGTAAAAAACATTGAACTTTGTCAATTTTGAGAGAAAATTAACCAGAAATTGTATTTGATATGGGCAAATTAGAATGATCTATCATATTTGGCTGCAACCCTTTTTGCGTCCCACTGCTGGGCACGGGTCTCTCCCCTTTATTGGGGAGGCCTGGAGCTTACTCCACCACGCTGCTCCAATGCGGGTTGGTGGAGATGCGGGTTAGTGGCCAACCCGCTGTCGGATGTTTTCAAACCGCCCATAAGGCCTCCGACAAGGTTTAACGACTGTTATCTATCGACAACAACCGGGACCGACGGCTTAACGTGCCCTCCGAAGCACTGAAACGCGCATGAAATTTTTTGCCACTAGCGGTCACCCATCTCACACCCGACCGCGCCCGTTTGGCTTAGTTGCATAGATCGTTTGCGTTCTACGCTAACCGCCGGGCCATGCGCTTTAACTGCGAAATCTCATGTGTCAAATCAGGTAAATAAGCTAAATCGGCAAAATTTCGTATACTAGCGTATCTAAATTAGTATGGCAAGCAGTGAAAACGAAGTGAAGTTAGAATATCGAATATTTATTCTGGAGTTTGAATTCAAATTTTGGCGCATAATTTAAAATAAGAAGGGGATACCGTAGCTCTATTCTGAATCCCGAAGCTATGGCGCGTTTACCGAGATGACTCAGGCTTTGTAGGCGAACTTTTATGGTTCAGCCGGGGAAGTACCACCGCGCACCCACTTTTGCCGTGATGTACCTAATTCTATCATGATTTGATGATAACAACCTCGATAACCTCCAAAGTACGGAAATGCGCGTGAAATTTTAAGGCCTTCGACATGGTTTATGGACTTTTTTAGAATTTATCGTTAACATCCGGGACCGACGGCTTACCGTGCATGGAAATGCGCATGAAATATATAACATTAGCGGTCACCCATCTCACATTCGACCACACCCGTTTGGCTTAGCTGCGTAGATAGCTAACCTTCGACGACAGCTACCGGGCGATGTGCGCTTTATTAAGGAATAACATTTCCTGTAATCTTCTCTAATCTAGAAGTAATCTCGAAAATCTGACCAACATTAATCAAAATCCAGGTAGGTTTTATCCAATAAAGCCCAATGTTTTCATTGATTCGGTATGTTTATAGGTTGGGGAGCTCTTAATAAAAGGCCCAAACGTTATGAAAGGATACAAAAACAACCCTGAGGCGAATAAGGAAGTATTTGTAGATGGCAGCTGGCTGAGGACTGGCGATCTGGCGAGGATCGGCGAGGATGGTGCTGTTTATATACTGGATAGATTGAAGGAACTTATCAAGGTACGAGAATGTCTTTAGAACATAACATTACAAATAAATAAAAGTTAAAAAAAACACTCTTTTGTGAGAAACGTTATTTTATTTAAAATGTAAAAATGCATTTTTAGATATTTGAATTATGAACGCTTTTTGTGCAACAATGCAATATTTTTTCTTTATTAAATTATTCTTAATTCAAATAAATAAATATAAATCAAAGGTGTAAGTAGTCTATTAATATGACTATATTTAAAGCTCAAAAGGATCAGCCGTTATAATGAAATTCTCACATCCATAATTACATTTTTAACGTATAACTAATTAAATCTATGCAATACGGGAATTTCAAGTGACTCATATGAAGAAAAATATGACCAACTAAGGACAATCGAATACTTTTAATAAGCAAAATGAGGTAGGTGAGATAGTCAATCTCTGAATATCAATATCTCGTTCTGCGGAAGCCAACTATAATAATAATAATATTCCCATTAACGAACTTCGAATATACTTAGTATGCATGTAATATTAGTCAATCAGTCTCAGTTGTTATTCATAGATGCATACAATGTATGTATGTCAGAGAAATAGTTTGCTGTTTAATTGTTGCTACTTTCCCCATAGATATAATCTAGAAAAATATCATAAATAGTTCTATTAATAATAATCGTAGTTACAAAGCAATAAGTCATAGAAGTATTCAATTAATAATTTTCGTATGATTCAAAGCACGTTTTTTGAATAACACAAAAAGCAAAAGCTCTACTTATATACATTTTTAAACGAGCTACACATAAAATAATTTTGAATGACTTATGAATGTTCAGATCCAACAAAACTAAGGCACATAACTCTGACATCCCTACTTAATATTATAAATTCGAAAGTAACTCTGTCTGTCTGTCTGCTACGCTTTCCCGCTTAAATTACAGTACAAATTTTCATGAAATTTGGAACTCAGATAGAGTGGACCTTGAGAAAGGACATAGGATGGTTTTATCCTACAGGAACCTATAAAACGGCGGAAGGCTAGTAACTAATAATTATTATTTATAAGACAATTAATGTCAGGTTTAGATGTGGGTATAGATGTGTCCGCGTGACCAAACTCGAAGCACCTTCCGCGGTTTGATGAACTGACTCCGACTTACCCCTGAAGTAAAAGCGGTACAGATGATGACGCTGGAAAGTCGGCTACTCTGCCATTTATTTTAGTACTAGTGGACCCCGTAGACGTTGTCCTGCCTTAAAAATTTTGTAAGAGGATTCGTTTCTTTATCATCTCAAAGAATTTTTATGATACTGTAAAATATAAAAATAAAAACGAATAGTGACAGATCAACTGTTATTCAGACTTTGTCAAACTTTTGGACGATGGCGCGAAGAACCAATGTTTGACAATTACTGTTACTAACCGTTTATATAGGAAAATAAGTTAAGTTATTTAACTATTAATTTCGGAATGCTTCCACCGTTTAAAACAATTTTCTCACCGTTTAAACCTTCCCTAGAGTTCTACTAATATTTCAAGACCAAAATTAGTCACATCGGTTCAGACGTTCTTGAGTTTTAACGAGACTAACGAACAGCAATTCATTTTTATATATAGAGATTAGAAGAACATTATATTAATTTTTGAATGGCTAAAAGTATTTTTATACAATGCCTTAAAATGAATAAAAAAAAGAAACATAAAAGACAGACATGACAAATTTGATAACTGCGTCAAAATGTAAATAAACAAACACAGAAAGTAAATAGTTTTGTAAAGAAATAATAAAGGAAAAGCAAAGTATAAGAATAATACAAAAGAATATAAGTTATAAAATATGATAATGGACGTGAATGAAGTAAGTAATAACATGTAGTGTATTTATAACACTACACGGCGCATTTCATTAATTCCATTTGCTTCCCGTGGGAATGATATTTGCCCGCGGCAAAAAGTAACCTATGTCCTTTCCCAGCGTCCTTTCTATGTTTATGCCAACTTTCATCAAAATCGATTCAGTGGTTTAAGCGTGAAAGAGTAGCAGACAGACAGACAGACAGTGTTACTTTCGAATTTATAATATTAGTATGGATTATAAATCATTAAAGTAAGAATAGGGATCGACTATTATAACTTCGAATATTTTTATTTCAAGGTTAGCGGGTTCCAAGTCCCACCTGCAGAGCTGGAAGGCATTTTGAAAGAACATCCAGCTGTGTTTGACGTTGCGGTTATCGGCGTAAAGGATGCAAAGAGCGGAGAGCGACCAAAAGCTTTTATTGTATTAAACGAAGGATTTAAACCGGACAGTGGAGATATCATGAACTTTGTTAATACTAAAGTCGCACCGTATAAAAAGATACGAGAAGTTGTGTTCCTGGACGAAATTCCAAAGAATCCTTCTGGAAAGATCTTGAGAAGGGTATTGGTTGAGAAATTTGGAAAGGAGCAATAAATGATAAATGAATAGTGTTGTTTTATTATTTTCTGTAGATCTTTTTAGGCGTTAGGGCTCGCGTATTACCTACACATATAACTTTTCATCAACTTTAGCAAATAGAAACGAATTAAATTTTCTGTAATAAATAATTAACGAACGTATATTTATGACATTAGGTCAGAAAATAAAAATATTTTTTTGAGATATACTTATATTGTAGCATTAATCTTATTACCTACTAGTGGCCGCCCGTGACTTCGTCCGCGTGGACTTTGGTATTAGTCATACCTATAATGTTATATAGCCTATGTCATTCCCCAGTAAATGTACTATTCAACACAAAAACATTTTTCAATTCGAACCAGTAGCTCTTGAGATAAGCTTGTTCAAACAAACAAACTCTCAGCTTTATATAAATATATTGGTATAGATTCAAGGAATGCCAGGATTCCAAATCAACTTTCCATTTGAAAGCGACCTGATAAAACATGTTATGATTATATTAATTTAACGACTAATTTCATAACAATTGTCATAATTTAACAATAAAATTAAAATGGAATTTGATAATAAATCTTTTAAGTTGAAGAAAAAAATATTTATAAACTAGCTGTGCCCGCGACGTCGTCCGTCCGCGTGAATAAAGACTTGTATAAAAGGGATTGATTAAAGATTAAATATTATTTATTTTCACTGAATAAGTAGTAGGTAGATTATTCTTACATGTTATAGTGAAATCACTTCTAATAAAATGTTTATATGTTCAGAAGACACCTTATTTATTTTTTCTAAGTCCTTCAAACCTTAAACAGTAAGGAGAAAAATAGTATCTTAAGTAAATTGGGTGAATTTATACTGCAAGGAATGCATAGGCTCATTCTATATACATAGCTTTAACCTACTGCAGAAAAGAGGTGCACTATACAACTACTTGTAGTTGGGAGACAAAATTTCTAAACATACACGTGTTTAGGATTAAACAGTCGGAAAAATTATAAGGCCAATTAATAGACTAAAGATTTAAAACTTGCGGACAGCAGTTGGTCATAACATCATAAGTCATAACGCATATAACATTGTGAAAACTAAAGCAGAAGGCAGAAGCAGATTATTTGGAAATAAATAATCTTTAAAGAATCTTTAATATCTCCATCAACCAACGTGTATGGATGAGCCCCTACGCAATAAAGAGATGCAAAAAAGGAGTTAAGTTATCATTGGTCAGTTTACAGTTATATTTGTTATGTGTATGTTCAGCATCATACGTATACCCAAAGACGCGCGATGGGACAACCCGCGTGGCGCAATGTTTACCATGCCGGACTGCTAATCGAAGGGTCCCGGGTTCGAATCCCGGCGAAGCAGAAATTTCAAGGATTACTTAAAATTTCTGTTCTCGGTCTGGGTGTTTGTGTTTATGTCTCTGTGTGTGTTCATGGCACCCATGAAACAGGGTATAATTACCCTACTGTGAGGCTATAAATGTGAAACGTAATTTTTTATTTTTTAACACTATGTACTTACTTTTATTAAACTTAGGCTTTTATTTCAAATTAATTCCATCGATTCACTTTGGAGAACAAATGAATATTGCTCAATAACGCCATCTACCGTTAACAGTTGGTTCACTAAAAGTTTAACTATTCGTCACCTAGATGTCTGCAGTAGTCTCTTAGATTCCGTATCTTACAACCTTAATGCTGGATGCACTGAGGTTTTAAGATTTGGATTTCGGTTCGTCGGAGCTCGAGGCCTCCTCAATATTAGGAGAGCTCCATGCCCAGCAGTGGAACGCTAAAAAGGTTGCAGCCTTATATAATGTAGCAATAACAGTCGTTTCAGCTGCAGCCTGTTCATAATCTTCCACCCCAAATGAAGACTAATAAGCTGAGCAACTAACTTAATGGAGCCTGTGATGTAAGGTTCGGCGGCGGTGAGGCTCACGATGCGCTCTTTAGGTAACTATAGTTTAGCCATACTCGGCCAACGATAGAAAATACAGTAAGATGATCTAAGTATATTTAATATGGTCGACCATATTAGTGAGAGTTCAAAATAATTTTACTTAAATTTAAACTTTTATTTATGGTTTTGAAAGGGCTCTTAACGAATCTTTCATCCAAATTCCCCAAAGTGTCTTTCTAAGTTTATGTCGCGTATTGTTTAAATGAACATAACTTTTTTGTTTATGACCCTGTTACGTACGGACAAAGTGACTCTGTGAATATACATAAGTTAAAGTGCTGACGTTGGCGACATCTGATGCCGTGCAGGTGTCTCGCATCGTTCCCACGAACGTGGATTCCCGTACCTAACATCGGACGGGTCTCACCAATTTTAGATGTAGGTTAGCTTTAAATAATTATTGATATCCATCGCGGATATTAATAATAAAAGTATGTTTAAGTTAGGATAAATCATGTAACGTATCAAACGTTATTAAAAGTATTCTATAAGTGATGTCTCGACTTGCTGATTTCACCCTGGCTGTGGCCGATCCTTAACTACCCGATTGATATGAAATACACACTAATGTTATGGAAATTCATTCAACAATATATCAGTAAACACATCATTCAAAGAAGGGAAAAGAATTTGAGAATGAAATATTAAGTTAAGGTTAATTATTGTACGCTTGAGATACCAAGTTTAGAACTCATTTTATTTGCTACTGAGGAATAGTTTTGAAAAAAGCTTTTATGTTTCTTACTATGTTAGTAAAGATTACAAATACAAAATTATAAGTAAAATACTATGCACAATAACATTCTGTAGGTACATCAAGTCTCGACACTCAATTTTCAAAGAGTTTCAAAGAAAGTTGATATTTAAAGGGTGAATTTCGAGAAATGCTGAAACACATATTTTTTTATTTTGGTTAGAAAATATTTATACCAAATTTCAAGAAAATCTATTGAAAAAAACCAAGTTTTCCATACAAATTTTCGTCCTTCATTCCACACCCTTAAAGGGTGATTTTTCAAATTATCTATATCTACACCTGTTAGCGAGGACCAATATATATAAAACAAAAAAGTTTCATCAAAATCCGTCCAGTAGTTTTTGCGTGAAAAGCTAACAACAGACAGACAGACAAAACATTCAAAACTTATATGTTTAGCTTATGTTTTTTACATCTACTTATCCTGTGTACTTAGTATTTTTTTTACTGCAGCTAAGCAAAAACTTCTGTACTTATTTACCTACCCTTTATCCTGGTATAATAGACTGTTCCAGAGGGTTAACAAAAGTTGTGAATAATCAAAAATGAAATGAAATATGAATAATGAAAATATTTTGGATGAAGTTATGGGAGAAACTACTGAATATTTATCTGTAGACACAGTGATAGAAATAGTACATTATATCCTGTAGAGTTCTTAAATTCTTTGAAATTATCTGGGGTGCCTTCTCATAAATTAAAATTATAAGTAGGGGTTCCGGTGATGCTCATGCATAATCTCGATGCCCCTAGACTGTGTAATGGTACCAGGCTGCGTGTCACTCAGCTTGGGCGGAATATTATTACAGCAACTATTTTAACTGGCGCAGCAAAGGGTGAAAGTGTACTCATTCCTCCGATTCCGATTATTCCAACAGACCTCCCATTTCAATTTAAAAGACTTCAATTTCCTATAAGGGTTTCATTTGCAACGACCATTAATAAAGCACAAGGCCAAACTCTTAAGGGTTGCTGGAGTACACTTGGAAAATCATTGTTTTTTGCATGGTTAGCTCTATGTAGCGTGTTCCCGGGTATCCAGTGCCCAAAATCTGCATGTTTTTGCTCCCCAAGGTAAAACATATAATAATAGTTTACCATTCAAATTTGGTTTAACAACTCATCGTATCCAGCGTTATATCGCGCTTCTTAGATTTTCCCGTGGGAATGAGAAGTTTTCTTATAGTTGTGCTTTATTAATGGTATATGGTATTTATGGTAATGCGAAATTAACTCCGTCTGTCTGTTGTTCTTTCACGCCTAAACGGCTGAACGGATTTTGATGAAATTTGGTATGGAGGTAGTTTGAGTCCTGGAAAAGCAATATTTTACCGCGGGAGAACTCTTCATTCCCACGGGAAAATCTAAAAAGCGCGATATAACCGAAATCCACGCGGGCAAAGCCGCGGGCGGAAAGCTAGTTAAAAAATAAATTGATAACTGCACCTATTCTACTATACCCAGACTTTTCAAAAGCCTTTGTACTTACTTGTGACGCCCTGGATTTGCAATCTCTGCTATACTTTCGCAGGGTGAAATCGGAAAAGATCGTCCCATTGCTTACGCATCCCGAACCTTAAATAAAGCTGAAACGAACTACAGTACAACGGAGAAGGAATGCTTAGCAATTATCTTCGGGACTAAAATGTTTCGCCCATATCTGTATGGAAATCATTTTACCATAATCACCGACCACAATTCTTTACAATGGCTTTTTAACTGTAAAGACCCCGGCTCACGACTCGTGAGATGGCGTCTCAAGTTAGAAGAATTTTGCTATGACATTATATAAAAAGGGCAAAATTAACGTCAACGCTGACGCTCTCTCTCGATTCTCTGTAAATCAAATTATTCCCGAAAGCAAAAATAATTTAAATCCGAATGTTACTAACGACGACGATCCAGTAGCTAATAATCAAATTCCATCGGAACCACTGCTTCCCGATATTTCCCAAGAAAATCTCGACGAGATACTTGGAACAGACTTCTCTCCTGTAGAACAAATAGAATTAGATTTCGTACCACTGAATCCTCCTACACCTCCTTAGACGCCGCTTTTAATCCAGATCCTATTCTAGCACCTTCTACACCCGGAAATCTCCTCACTGTACCAGCTACGTTGTCCTCTGAAACAGGATTAGGGATTCCTTCTTCACCAACTGTAAACTTACCTATTAGCCTTGACACCCGCGATGATATTTGTCCTGAAATACAATCCTCAGACAATTATTACAACTTTCTAAAAACTATCTCTGATAAGAACAAACATTTTAATTCGGAAGTCCTAGAACACAACGAAAATCTCATGAAATGCCATGCTAAAACCATCCTTATTCCTACTTCTATAGATCTAGATGAGTCTAATCCGTACATTCAAGAAATCTTAGATAACCCAGAATGAACCACTTCATTGCTTGATACAGAAAGGCAACTTTATTCATTTCAAAAGGTCGAAAAGAATAATAAAATTATAAAAAAGTTACTATCTGATGTTCATCAAAGTGCATAATTTTGATGAATCGTCTTACCCTGAGATCTTCCAAACTCTCAAAACCGTTAGGGACGAAATAGTATCCATAAGGGATGTAAATAACATTGGAATCTCTGATATGAGGAACCCATTCGATAAACATTCATTTGTCAAAATTTATAACATGATTTGCTACTTATTTCATAACACCGGAATAAAAGTTGATATTTATCATAATAAAATTATTTATTCAGCTCCTACTGAAATAAAGAAAATTTTATTCGACAATCATAATATACCAACAGCTGGTAACTTAGGCTCATCCCGCATGTGCAATAGGATTAAAGAAACTTTCTATTGGAAAGGTATGCGTGGTGATATCGAATCCTATGTAAAACAATGTAAAGCATGTCAAGAAAATAAGGCACTTCAAAAAATAAACCGTGCCCCTATGCAAATAACTAGTACATCAACCGAACCAAACCAGCGAATATCTCTGAACATCGTTGGTCCCTTACCTGAAGCTGGTACCGCAAAATTAAGATTTATCCTTACTATCCAGGATGATCTTACTAAATTCTCTATGGCATAACCTATCCAAAATACGACAACCGAAGAAACTAGCGAGTGTCTTCTACATTATATTTCTATATTCGGCATACCTAGAACGATACTTACCGATCAGGGAACAAACTTCACAGCAGATCTGTTTAAGAAAACATGCGAATTTATAAAAATCAAAAATATCTGGTTCTCTCCCTATCATCCCCAAACTCAAGGAGCCCTAGAGCGAAGTTATTCTACATTAAAAGAATATCTTAAATCTTACATCGATGAAGAACAGACAAATTGGCCAAGATACGTATATACAGCCATGCTCGCGTATAATACGTCAGTTTACACAACAACCCATTTCACACCTTACGAATTAATGTTCGGTAACAAGCCATTTATTCCAAATTATATTTACGGTGAGCTTCCTGGAACTACATACCCTGAATATGTACGAATGTTACAAAATCGATTAAAACATTCAAGGGAGAAAGCTTTAGAATTCATTAGGAAGTCCAAGGAATCGTCCAAATCCTATTATGACACTCGTACTCGTCCTGCCAAATATAAAAGCGGAGATTATGTTTACCTAAAAAATCACTTAAGACTGCGAAAGGCTCTCTCGCCACTCTGGAAAGGTCCTTAAAAAATTGTAAAAATAAATGGTAATAATACACTTACCTTACTTATAAAAAGACGACATGTCACTCATCATTTCGATCAGGTGAAGCCAACAGTCGACGTAGACTGTAATCTGTGAACATAAATATAATTTCAGATGTAATTCATAATATATAAAAAAAGTAAATACTTACCTAGAATTAGATACAGTTCCTGAAAAAAAAATTAGTATTAAATGATTAGAAATAATACTTATATTATTATATAATATTTATTTTACTTAAGCAATTTATTGTGAGTAATACTTACCCTTTCGTCTCTCGATATCCTAAGGCATTATTTGGCTTATTTATTATTTACAGGGCCTCGACCCAAGGTCAGGTGCATCAACCCTTCAACTCAAGCCCTGGAATATATTTTGATCCAATTGGTGAACTGAAAGTAAACATTGGTCACTTAGATGTAGTTACATCTTATGATATTTCTTATATTGCACCTCATATCCAAAATATTAATGCAGTACTAGGCACAATTCGTTTCTTTTGCAATCAATTCCAAATAAATATTACATACCAACTTGAATGCCATAAAGTCCTAGAACCATTAACTATTAGATATAAAGACATTATTTCCGCATATTCATCTATAACTCATTTAACAGGTACCAATAAATTCAAGCGTAGTGCTTGGATAGGCGCTGTAGGCACCCTATCTAAAACAATATTCGGCACTCTTAATGAAGATGATGCTATTAAGTACGATAACGCCATACGAGATTTACATTAATTTAATTTACATTAAACGAGTGAGATGGTTGACCGCTAGTGGCAAAAACTTTCATGCGCGTTTCCGTGCTTCGGAGGGCACGTTAAGCCGTCGGTCCCGGTTGTTGTCGATATATAACAGACCTTAAATGTTGTCGGAGGCCTTATGGATGGTTTGAAAATATCCGTTAGCGGGCACCAACCCGCATTGGAGCAACGTGGTGGAGTAAGCTCCAGGTCTTCCCAATAATTGGGAGAGACCCGTGTCCAGCAGTGGGACGCAAAAAGGGTTGCATTGCAACCATAATTATTAATTCAACTAACTAGCTAACCTACACCAAAAAAGTGTCATTAGGTTTATTTTACACTACATAACTAAAAATACTCCAAGAAAAAGAAAATAAAAAAAGGATGTGACATGTCTCTCCCGTATTACCGCCAAAACTCACTATTAAACGTTTTGCACTTGCAGTTTACTTCTTGCATATTATATGCAGCATATTATTATTATAACATAACAATACATACATAACAATACATTCTTTTATACTCAAATTTAAGTATAAATAAACGAGGGAATCGAATTAGTCGTTTGACATTTCAGTCGACTTAAAATTTATTTAAATAATATTATCATACAACAGTATGTCGATATTACTAACGCTATATCACACTGAAGCGTAACGAGGGCGTATTTATTTTTATTTGAATGGAGTACTTAGCAGACGTTTATGGAAGCCACGTGGAGCAAGTGATCTCTGTGGCCCATTAACATTTACACACAACCTAAAGATAGCTTGAGTCTTTCCTGAGGTTGTATGCAGTTGCGCTGCTACGCCAAAGGCCGATGATCGCCACATTTCCATCGAAACACAATAGAATTACTTCACGGAGGAAGTGGGTGCTGCAGTACTTCCCCCGGAGAAACATACAAGTTCTGCCATGTATGATTTTATATTAAACGTTTTAAGATAAAATGGAGTTTTCAGTTGCTTAAGTGACATTAGGTAATTATTCGTAATCCCTGTAGCTTCGGGATTAAGAATAGAGCACGGTATCCCCTGCCTGATCGTAAGAGGCGACAAAAAGGGGCCTTTCCATTTGTCGAACTCCGACTGAACTTTAGATCTGGAAATTACCTACTACAGCTGGGCCCATTTTGGCCGTGAATATTTTGTTTTGTGTGATTGGTGTTGTTGCCAGCTAGGGTGGGTAGAAAATTCTTCAAAACTTACAATTACAATATAACTATAGGATGCATAATATTATATTGTTACGACTTTGAGTACCTATATATCGAAAACAAAGCGTCATACAGCAAAACCCCAAAAACGCATAAACAGGTATTAGGTCTACTATCAAACAGTGAAGAGTTCTCAAAAAATCAGTCATAAGAAAAACATCGATTTCTACATGTAAACAAATTCGGATAGTACGTACCTATATATAGCGTATATGTATAGGTTGTTTACATCGCGGGCCGCGGCTATTGTTTATGACTACATATTAAGCTGTACCTACATAGGTGCGTAATAAATAACATAAAGGAAGGTTCGGGATGGGCCTATTGTATTTGGTGGTTCGGGAAATTTCTAGAGAACCATGGGAGGCAGTATATAAGGCACGCGCCGAGCCGCGACTGGGCAGTTTAGTTCCGGAAGTGAAATCAAAGCGATCTCTACCAAGCGACAAGGAAGAATTATTTCGACGACTACCGCGAAGATATTGGACTATTGTGATTGTGCCTTGCGATTTGGACTCTGTTAAGTGGATTTTTGTGAAAGCTGACAATAAACGCCTTCTACGTTACAAACGGAATTTTCATTACCCAGCGCGTAACAATTCACTTACATTTCAATCTAATACAAAACTAGCTGGAAGCAAGTTTAAGTCAATGATATGAAGTTAGCTAACCGGATTCTATTCGGTGTGATATGAGCTGCGTTTGCTTCTTCACTACAGGGACCCTCTTAAATATTGATGCGTCAGTATGCAGACGCACACGTCCAAGGTTTAATATCGTAAACAGCTGTAACTACAGTGTTGATAAACATACTATAAATGACATAAAATAAATTATTATCAGTACTTTGGTCACTTTGGCAAATATGATAAGGTCTTTTGTGCGTGTCCATAGATTAATTTATAGAAATAATTTTGTAAATAATTTAAGAAAAAAACATTTGTGGACTAGTGATAATGTTGTCAAATCTCCGTATAAAGATGTGGTCATACCAGAGATGTCGGTGGTTGATTTCATGTGGAAGGATTTGGAGAAGTGGTCGACAAAAACTGCTATGGTAAATAACTATTAAACATTTTTTCCCTTTTTTAATTCAAAGTTTGCTTGACAATCTAAAATACTTACCTACATTGAGCTATGCGACTTGAAAAAAAAACCGGCCAAGTGTGACTCGGACTCACGCACGGAGGGTTCTGTACCATTATATATAAATTACAATTTGCGCAAGGGTCTCTCCCCCTTATTGGGGAGGCCTGGAGCTTACTCTACCACGCTGCTGAAATGCGGGTTGGTGGAGATGCGCGTTAGTGGCCAACCCGTTGTCGGATGTTTTCAAACCACCCTTAAGGCCTCCGACCAGGTTCAACGACTGTTATCTATCGACAACAACCGAGACCCACGGCTTAACGTGCCCTCCGAAGCATGGAAACGCGCATGAAATTTTTGCCACTAGTGGTCACCAATCTCACACCCGACCGCGACCGTTTGGCTTAGCTGCATAGACCGCTTGCGTTCTACGCTAGCCGCCGAACCATGCGCGCTTCAAAATTACGATTTATGACGTATTAAAAAAAACGATTAACATTTATTTATTTATATTTTTTTTAGTTTTATCATTCTCTTATTTTAGAAGTTACAGGGGAGGGACACATTATACCACTTTGGAAGTGTCTCTCGCGCAAAGTATTCAGTTTAGAAAAAAAAATGATATTAGTAACCTCAATATAAATTAAGAAGATCTATCCATAGATACCCCACACGTATGGGTTCGATAAAACAAT
The DNA here is from genome assembly GCA_911387765.1 of Pyrgus malvae. Taxonomy (NCBI): domain Eukaryota; kingdom Metazoa; phylum Arthropoda; class Insecta; order Lepidoptera; family Hesperiidae; genus Pyrgus; species Pyrgus malvae. The sequence goes on along the minus strand of OU426961.1, from coordinate 6,537,589 downwards.
TATTGAGTTTCAGTTCTAAGTATGGGGAACCCCAAAATTTATTGTTTTTTTCTATTTTTGTGTGAAAATCCTAATGCGGTTCACATAATACTGCTACTTACCAAGTTTCAACAGTAGCATTGCAGTTCTTATAGTCTCGGAAAAAAGTGGCAGTGGCATACGGACGGACAGACAGACAAACAGACATGCCGAATCTATAAGGGTTCCGTTTTTTTGCCATTTTGGCTACGGAACCCTAAAAAATCACAATAAATAAAAATTTAACGCATTATGGTTTTGATTGAGGTTTCAACCTGGGCCTCTGGTTCCGCAGTCAGCCCACCTAACTATTCGGCCAAGGAAGCTTTAATTCAATGAACGAAATTTTTATAGAGCTCTTTCAAATCGACATTGTCATCTCTTTGAACGTCGGATCGACGAATGGCGTTTGACGGCTTTCTACGCCACACTATAACTTATTAATACTTATTAATACCAATAGATGTCAGGAAGAGTCGTATTTATCGCTGAAAATATTTTTTTATAATTTAAAATTTCTAAAAATAAAACCTAGTTGGATCGAATTATCACCCCCGAAACAAGTGTAGGTACTAAACTTCATCAAAATCTTTGGAGTCATTTCCAATTATTATGAGTATTTAGGTATATACCTAAATAAATTTAGGTATATACCTAAATACTAAACATAAATATATTTAGGTATATACCTAAATACAAGAATTGCTCTTTTAAAGGTATTAGATTGGGAGTGTAATAGTAATTACTTACAAAAATATTCACAGAAGAGTTTTGATTTAGGTGAACAAATCGGTTAAAATATGAAACTTTTCTTAAAATCCTTAAAATAGGTAGGTATATCACGAAATTACTGTGTTCCTTTTTTTGTATTAATTAAAAAAAGTCCAACCTAACCTAACCGATCCCATTCATTTTAAATGACGAGTCATTTTTGTATTTTTTTAGCGGGGGGCTTCGCCCCCCACCTCCTCCCATTTGGGGGGCCTCGCCCCCCGAAACCTCCCTTTCCCTAATCTATGAAAACCCAAAAATGACTGTAATAAAAATAGAAAGAACCTCGCCCATATGAGAAATAGTCATCAAAGCTTTTGACCCTTTGGTAACATTTTTCTCCGAAACCACTGGTAAACCTACTACCTAACTAACTAACCTACACTAAAAATGTATAGAACAAAAAATATCATTTTTCTCATGTACTATAACTTTTGTTTGAAATATTTTTCTCTAAAATCTATATTTATCGCAATACATGCTATGAACGTCGAAAAATTCGATTTTTTGTCCGTTTGACCTTGAACATCAAATTTGCGGGTATTTTGGGTATGATATTCTTGATCAGCGCGTCAAAATACATAAGTGTACCAAATTTCAGATCAATTGGAGGTATGTTCTAAACGGAAGTACACCCCACAGCGCATCTAGGAATAATTATTTAGCGCACTTCTTAGATGATTACAAATGTATAAAATTTTGTAGACGAAAAGATTATTTCAGATTCAACACTTGATGGTGGCTCACACAGTAGGAAATCATATACATACTTGGCAAATATACTTGTCTCGAACATCATCAAACAGTGCCATTTGCATACGTTCTGATGTTTCCAACTCCTCTTTCGAGTTTTGGTGGGAAGTCGAAAAAAACATATTGTGCTCTTGTTTTATTTTCTTTTTCTTGGTGTATTTTTGAGTTATATCGGATAAAGTTGATGGCATTTTGTTTGATATATGTTAATTACAGTGCACGAGTGTTTTAGAAATAGAATAACAGTGCTAAAATATGTTTTTTCTGCTTGCCTCCAAAATTCCATCGGACACGTTCTAGTAAAGTAGCCATGGCTTTACTTGAATGTTGAACTGACTAGACTGACTGATTACTGACGACTTACTGACTTTGTTATTACTTCGTCCAGTTTCATTGAAACTGGCAAAAAATTGATGCAAAAATTATACTTGACGTTGGCAGTATGCACAGAGTTTGCGATGCCATAATTGAAAAAAAAAACTCCTCTTTCAAACGAAAAAGCGCGCCATATTTAAATAAAGAAATTATAATTCGTGCATTATGCCCATCAGTGTTTTCACTCGAATATTCGAATAAACCTAATATGTTATTCGAATATTCGCATCACTTTAATATTGGAATTATTCGAATATTCGAATGCAAGCCCTAACCTGGGTACGCCCTTGTACGTACTCTTATATATTCGTAAGTAGTTGAACCTAGCACTCGATTTAGTACCTGCTGCGCTACACAATAAGATGTTATTTTAATGTAACAGCATACTACTATTTACTTAACATAACTTATCTGCCTATTACAGGTCTGCGGCATAACCAATCGACAATATACTTATGAGCAGCTTTACCGTCAGTCGCGAATTTTAGGTGCTAAACTGAGGAAGAATTTCAAAATTCAAGATGGCGACACTTTGGCCATTATGTTGCCCAACATTCCAGAATATCCAATCGTTGCGCTGGGAATATCAGCGGCTGGTGCCGTAGTTTCAACTTTAAGCCCTCTATATACTGCCCGTAAGGACCTGTTCAAATAGAGTATTTATATGCTCACGTTAGTAAGTGCAGCTGCAAGTATGTGTGTGTGTGTGTGTGTGTGTGTGTGTGTGTGTGTGTGCGTGCGTGCTTGCGTGTGTGTGTATTGACTTGTAGATAGATCAAGACCTTATGAAATATGTTAAATCTGTTATAATTTCTGTGTAATCTATTTATCAGAGTTCTTTAAGTATATACAATGTAATAAAATAGCCTTATATCAAAGAGCCTAAACAAAGTTTGTAGAATCATAAAATAGGTGTTGTGTGTGTTTAAAATTTTGAGGAAGAGTTTCAGCGCCTAGTAATACTTGGATAGCAAAGTCCAGTGCTGGGGTTTTTAGAATTGTGTACTAATTTCATGTCAACTCTCGATATTGCATATTAAATATGTCTCGATATTGCATATTTATTTACGTATGTATATGATGATTTTTTCTATAAGAAAAAATTGTACTATTTGTACTACAATTGGATAAAATTTTACTATTTTAACATAATCTCAAATATACAATTCTGATACATACTCGTAATTATTAAGGTTTAAGTTATGTTTTTATAATTTATCTTATTATAAAAATATTACAATTTAAATATTTTGATATTGTAATTGTAATATTTTTTCATAAAATAATAATTATAATTACAGATGAACTAGAACGACAGTTTTTGATATCAACGCCAAAAGCAATTTTTGTAGTGAACGAGACGGTATCAGTCGTAAAGGAAGGCCTGAAATTAGCCAAGATGGACATACCAGTTATAGCAATCAATTTAAATAATGACATCTCCGACGGAACAGTACGTTATACTGAATTAACTGAAGATAATAACGTAGACTTAAGCATCCTTAAGGAAGCTAAAGTAGATACGAACGATGTTGCCTTCCTACATTATTCTAGCGGAACAACAGGCCTGCCTAAAGGCGTCGAATTAACTCATAAAAATATCATTGCGAATTGTTTGCAGCAATCCACAGATCTTCGATTTTACGAATACACTACAGGTAATAAATTTTTATCACTTCGATTCATATTCATATCAGTCCTTTTTTCTTTATACATTCATTTTTCAATTTTGAGTTTCATCCATCCATTCGTCCATCAGCCATTAAGTAATTGTAACTAGTTAATTTTAAAATTATTGTTATAATATTTGTATACCTCATGAAGGTAAATATGGCGATGCAAATGTATAGAAACACCTTTTGTTTAGATCTATATTTGTGCAAATAAAAGTCTTTGTCCTTATCTTTGTCTAAGTTTACAGATTACTGATGGACATATGTAAATCTCCCCTAATGTTTGCCACTACACCGGTCCTGCACCCTTTCAATCTATCGGCTTCCCGCTGTCTTGTTCAGGTCGTCAGTCCACCTGATTAGAGGACGGCTTGTGCTCTGTTTGCTCGTTTCACGTAACTACTTGTATAAGTCTTGCATATTGCCACTTCAGCTTGAGAGCTATCAGTAACCTATGTTCGTCTACGAATCAGCATTTCTGTTTCTTTTAAACTCACGCTTATATTCAGCTTCATTGGTGTGGATTTGATACATTAGTTCTATCAGGCACTTTCCATTTTATATTGAATGACAAAAAGAAATTCGTGGAATTTCAGTGCTGTATTTGTCCCTCGAATGTGCTAATGTAGAGTGATACACGTTAAGAAGGTGAAGAAGCTGACACATTTTATATGAGAGCAAATATGTCATGACCCAGTTTACAAAGTAAATTTTTTTGAGCAGCCCTAAGGCGCTAACATATCGTACATCTTTCCCCCCGCTAAATATCCTTGCTTCATACGGTTCAACGTAGGTGCGCAAAATGTACTCATAATAATTGGCCTCTTACAGTCTTTATAAATTCCAGAGCGGACTGACGCAAGGGCACATTAACGCTATAGTCTTTGAAATTGCAGCAGTACTGCATACGATCCTATAATAGACTTGAGCTTGCTGTAAGTTCAGTGTAAATGTCCAAGAGCTGAGACACCACTCAACTCTAAAATATACCTATGAAAACATAATTATTGTAAACTAGACTTGTTTGTGACAACATTATGGGACTCTTCAGCAAAAAGTCTTTAACTTATTTGACAAAATGTACTACATTTTATATCTACAATCTACAAATCTTTTTCAAAACCGTAATCAATATTTTTTCAGAGCACCACCAAGACACCACTCTGGCAATACGTCCGATGTTCCATTCGTACGGCTTAAATATCATCATGTTGCACAAATTGTCTGTTGGATTGAAGTTGGTAACACTACCGCGCTTCCAACCAGAGACCATGGTAGATGTCTTAGATAAAAATAAGTTTGATCTTCTGTATCTGGCTCCTCCTACAGGTTAGTAACTGGCCTGTTATTTTTTTATATTCATACCTACTAAAGAAAAGGTTTTTTACATGTGGTGCATATGACCAGTGTCAGTCAAGTTTATACCAAGCTTAATTTTTTAGGGTTCCGTAGCCAATTGGCAAAAAACGGAACTCTTATGGATTCGTCATATCTGTCTGTCTGTCTGTCCTTCCATATGTCACAGACACTTTTTTCCGAAACTATAAAAACTATACAGTTGAAGTTGAAACAAGTAAATGTATTCTGTGAACCGCATTAATATTTTCACACAAAAATAGAAACACTAAATAAACAAATCTCCACCAACCCGCATTGGAGCAGCGTGGTGAGTAAGCTCCAGGCTTCCCCAATAAGTGGGAGAGACCCGTGCCCAGCAATGGGACGTAAAAAGGGTTGCAGCCAAATAAACAAAACAAAATAAAACAATAAATTTTGGGGTTCCCAATACTTACCGAATCGAAACTCATTTTTTTTATCAAACCCATACGTGTGGCGCATATATGGCCAATCCATGTACATATATATATCCATCTTCAAAAATGATATTGAGGTTTCTAATATATATTTTTTTTAAATGAGTAGTTTGCGGGAGATACACTTCCAAAGTGGTAAAATGTGTCCCCCTCCCTATAACTTCTAAAATAAGAGAATGATAAAACTAAAAAAATATATGATGTACGTTACATAAACTTCCACCGAAAATTGGTGAGTAGTTTTTTTTAATACTAATAATAATGAATATTTACGAGGGCTTTCGAACAATAAACGTGATTTTTTATAGATAACTAGCTTTCCGCCCGCGGCTTCGCCCGCGTGGAATTCGGTTATATCGCGCTTTTTAGATTTTCTCATGGGAATGAGAAGTTCTCCCGCGGTAAAACATTGCTTTTCCAGGACTCAAACTACCTCCATACCAAATTTCATCAAAATCCGTTCAGCCGTTTAGGCGTGAAATAACAACAGACAGACGGAGATACTTTCGCATTACCATAAAATACCATATATACCATTAATAAAGCACAACTATAAGAAAACTTCTCATTCCCATGGGAAAATTTAAGAAGCGTGATATAACGCTGGATACGATGAGTTGTTTAACCAACATTGAATGGTAAACTATATTATATGTTTTACCTTGGGGAGCAAAAACATGCAGATTTTGGGCACTGGATACCCGGGAACACGCTACATAGAGCTGACCATGCGAAAAATAATGTTTTTCCAAGTGTACTCCAGCAACCCTTAGAGTTTGGCCTTGTGCTTTATTAATGGTCATTGCAAATGAAACACTTATAGGAAATTGAAGTCTTTTAAATTGAAATGGGAGGTCTGTTGGAATAATCGGAATCCGAGGAATGAGTACACTTTTTTGCTGCGCCAGTTAAAATAGTTGCTGTAATAATATTCCGCCCAAGCTGAGTGACACGCAGCCTGGTACCATTACAGAGTCTAGGGGCATCGAGATATTTGTTACTAGTGGCCGCCCGCGACTTCGTCCGCGTGGACTTCGGTATTAGTCACAGCATGATGTTATATAGCCTAAAGCCCTCTGGTGGCTCTCCTGGGGTTGCCCGTGTCCATAGGCGACGGTGATCGCTTAACACCACGCGGCCCGTCTGCCTTTTTGTTAGGTTTGTATATAGAAAAAGCCTTCCCCGATAAATGGACTATCCAAAACAAAAAAGATTTTTTTCAATTGGAACCAGTAGTTCCTGAGATTAGTGAGTTCAAACAAAGTTACAAACGAACGAACAAACAAACTCTTTAGTTTTATGTATAGAATAATTAAAATATTGATTAATTATTGTAGACGTGTGGAAACTGTACGAAAAAGCGTGAACCCTATTTCGTATAGTTTACCATAATTATTGCCAGCTCATCTTATGTTGTTTTTTTTCTATGTATTATCTATTTTTCTTTTCATCTATAAGTTTCATGTTATCATTTAAGACAATGTAAATTAAAAAACTTCATTACATTCTTCATTTTATTTTTTGTTTTTTATTTTACTGTTGTTATATAATGTGGTGTACGAATAAAGAATATTTGTATTGTATTGTATTGTACATTAACTGAAGTTTTCGATAAATCAACAGCGATACTTCCGAACACTGATCGATAAATTCTTGAAATGGGCGTAACTTTTTTATTTGTGAACCGATTTAAATAAAACAAACATTAAATGTTAATCTAAGAAAATACCAATACATCAGTGAAAACCGCATCCTTCTACGTTAAGCCGTTTCTGAGATTAGCGCGCACAAACGAACAGACAAACGTGCAAACGGACAAACAGACAATAATTCTTAAAATCATTGTTTTGGGTTCTATTACGCTAATAAATAGCCCTAGTGATAGTTTTTCTCAAATATCTTCAAAGTACAGAAACCAACTTGTTACAGATTTATTATATGTATAGAAGAAAGAATAGATATAGATATGTGCACGTTATAATCTGTTTTGATTATTCATAACTTTTGTTAACCTTCTGGAACAGTCTATTATACCAGGATAAAGGGAAGGTAAATAAGTACAGAAGTTTTTGCTTAGCTGCAGTAAAAAAAATACTAAATACCTACACAGGATAAGTAGATGTAAAAAACCAGTTTAGACGATAAACCAAATTGTACGTCATCCCTCGGGAATTCCTCATTTTCGGGGATTAATTATCGTATCATTTAGCTTCTAAGTTTACATGTGCATATTCGTTTGCAATATATTACCTTGTTTTAAACGACACACAGCGCCATCTATCACCGAACTGGTATGAAGCTAACAATATTTTTGTTTTCCCTCGGGAATATCAATTTTTTCCGGAATTAAAAGTACCCTATTATTTAATCCGGACTTTTAACTTTACTTTACGTCTGCAAAATTTCAAAGCAATCGGTTCAGTAGTTACGGCGTGAAAGCGGAACAAACAAACAAACAAACTCACTTTCCGATTTATAATATTAGTAAGGATAAGGATGGTACGGAACCCTTCGTGCGTGAGTCCGATTCGCACTTGGCCGGTTTTATATTTATATATTTTAAATTTAGTGCGACATGCATTTTTGGTACAAACTTTAAACATGGGTAAAATATATTTAAGGTGGCGATGCCGCATTTTGTGAGATAAAAAAGTTAAGGAAAGGTAAACCCGTGATTTAAAAATATTAGATCACGATTAATTAGGATAACGATTTTGCTTGCGTGTTGAAGTAAAATTACTGTCAATTAATGGCTGTAAAGTTTCAAATGTAAAGAATTTTTTCTTTCTGATTGAGAAACTGAATTGCTTTCTTTGTCAGAATTTTAAATATTTCATTATATCCAATTTTTTTTTGGAAGGTAATTAGGTTTTTGGTGGCAATATTTTGATTCGGAAAAAATGACTTTTTTTAAACAAGAATCATAAAAGAGAACAAAGGAAGAATTATTTCCACCAAAAGAATTATATCGTGGGGTCTTGCTCTTTTTACGATTTTTAACGTAAGTTTATTTTTTCCTGGATATAAAATAAAAAAAAATATATAAACTACCTCAAAAATATGTTTCCTGTGCCCTTCACTTTTCGTATTGTAGGTAAGGCTATATATTATATTTGTATCGCGACCGATCCAGAGTCGGTGATCGAGTGAACCAGGATTCAAATCCTCGGCGCGCTTCTCTGACAAAGAAATTTGTAATGTTATAATGTACTTTTATTAAAGGATTGCTGATGGGAGTTTTTTCCCGCCGCCTTTTTCTCTCAGCTCAACATCTAGCCCAAACGGCGGCGATGACCGGGAAAAAATGACATTGATGAAGCGAATCCAAATATGAAATAAATATTTTTTTCTTTTCTTTCTGTAATATGCGCATTTATCGCTGCTCCATGGTGGTGGAAAATATCGTAATATTTTATTGATTACGTTGTTCTCCATTTCCGTGCATGCCTGAGAGAAATTCATAATTTCTCAAAAGCATCACTACCACCAATCCGCATATGGCCTGCGTGGTGGACTTTGCCTCCCTCGAAATCCCCTCACTTGTGAGAAGGAGACCTGTGCCCAGCAGTGGGACATAAAAAAGGTTGAAAAAAAATTGTAAATATTCTATTTTGTCTCATTATTAAATGAGTCGTGACAGTAAACTATTCAAAGGTGTATTTATCCGGTTTTATTTACGTCGGTCCTTTTCGGGATTGCCCTATAAATATACCCTGACTGAGAACCTTCATATTAAGCCGGTCGTAATGCCACCGCTGCGATAGCGATCTTTCTTTAAATCATCTACCCATCAGTCTTCGGAAGTCTTACTCGTAAGGCCAATTTAAGTTCCAGCGCCCTCTGAATCCAATAGTTTCCATCTGCCTATTTAGAGTTTGTGAATAAAGTATACTTATTTACATTTACATTACATTTACATGACTATCCGTGTGGCACAATGGCTACTATACCAGACTGCCGATCGGAGAGTCCCAGGTTCGATTCCAGGCGAAGCAGAAATTTGAATGATGAGTTTAATATTTTTGTTCTCGGTCTGGGTAATTGTGTTTCTGTCTTTGTATGTGTCCATTGTACCCACGACACAGGGTATATATACCCAACTGTGAAGCGTTATTTATTTATTTATTTAATGTTATTCTTTTCAGTTCTTTTTCTGGGTTCCTATAATCCTATCCCAAAATTACGTCAAAGCATTTGGAACGCCTTAGAAGCGTGGTTTGTGGTGGTGCGCCGTTGCCACTGGCTGACGTTGAAAAGCTACTTGCCAAAGCCGCCCAGGTATTTTTCATTTTTGTTTAATGGAACAGCAGACGAGCAAGCCATGTGATTTGAAGTGGTCACTGCAGCCCATGGAGATCAACACACAACCTCAAGCAAGTCTGACCTGAGGTATGCATTTGCGCTGCTACTTCAAAGGCGATGATCGCCTCATGTAAATCTGGTCGGCAACTGCGACTTTCCCACTACTTTACTTGAAGGTGGTGAAAAAGGCCCTAAGAATTGCTTCAGTACATTTGCTTCAGTGGGTGCAGCGGTAGTATTTACCCGGGTAAACCATAAAAGTTCTATCACGTACTTGGTAATGATCTTGCTGAATCTGAAATCTGAAAAAAATTGCTTCCTCCCCGGCTATGAACCTAAAAAATGCCCCCCCCCCCCCCGACCAAGAACTTGCACCCCCTGAGCAAGAACTTGCCCCCCGACAAGAAACCTGAGTACGCCCATGGATGTGGCGATGTTCTAACACCATCAGAGAAGATAAGTGCTCACTGTATTCTACTTACATTTTACTTCTGCTGGATTTCTATTCAATTTTCATTCATTTCATCAATTTCAGTAACATTATATTTATAGACACACATATATCCTCTTCCCCCCGGACCGCCGTCAGGTGTTAACGTGTCCTCGAAACCGTATCAAATTATTTTTCAAGAGTAAATTAATAATTTTGAAACAATAAAATCATCAATAAAAATTAGGAGTGCATAAACTTAAGAAGGTGAATATTATTCTCTAGACTTTCAAGTTGTCGCGATTTAAGTGAAGTGAAATAGAAGATACGTAAGTGCCCTTGCAAGACTTATACAACGCTAATATTACAACTCCTGCGCACCACCAACTCGCTTCACAATATTAACTCCGCCCACTTGTTGCGTGCCGCCGCAGCCATTGTTTTGCAAGCTCCAATCAGTGCACGCGCAGCTATTATTGCACTCGCCGCCATCATTGATCAACGCACTGGGCCAAACACCGTGCTACACTTCTAGTAGCCTGGTACAAGACGCAACTACAGTTTCGCTTTGCGCCAAAGGAACATTCAACAGGTGCATCATCTGCGCGCACACGTACATCGTGCTGACGGATTCCTACTACTGCGTTACACTTTATCTGAGTGAAAATGGACTCTCCGACAGATGAAAAATCTTTCACTGATGCAGAATCGCCACCAAACTATGTATCTCAGCGTACAAGAAATAGAAACGACGACTCGCTCGCTGAGCAATTAAATAATTTCAAGGAAGAACTACGTGTTATGATGATACATTCTTCAAATAAACAAGAAAAAGAGTTGCAGCAAGTTATTTCTACCTTAAAACTTATACAGGAATCAAACAATAAAATAGAGAACTCCATTGCATTCTTAACCTCCCAAAATGAGGAGTTCAGAAACAAAATCAACCTACTAGAAGTGCAACTCAAAGAAGAAAAAAAGTGTATTACTATTCTGGAAGATAAACTAGAAGAGATGCAAATAGCCAGTCGGAAGAACAACTTACAAATTAAAAACGTACCGAAAAAAGAAAATGAGACCAAAGACGAGCTAATAGACATGGTGATGTATTTATCTAAAAAAATAGATTGCAACATGAACAGGACAGACATAAACGATATATACAGATTACGAGGAAGAAAAATTGATCAGAAAAATGCCCCAATCATTGTAGAAACCAGATCCACATTCTTAAAAACCGAAATTCTAAAAAAATGTAAATTATTTAATGTAAAAGAAAAGTCAAAGTTATGTTGCAAGCATTTAGGTCTCAAAAGAGAAACGGATGTACCAATTTTCTTATCAGAGTATCTGACTTCAAGAGGATCTCGCCTCCATTTTCTTGCACGGGATCTAGCCAAATCTAAGAGCTACAAATTTTGCTGGACGGCATATGGCAAAGTGTACGTAAGGAAAGATGATACTTCGCCAATAATTATAATAAGAAATGAGGAGCAAGTACAGAAACTCCTGCTGGAAACATGACTAGCTGTATGTATATTTATAAATGGTTCTTGTGTCATAAAACCGCGCTGTAATAAGCAATTTTATAACTTTACAATACTTTCCATTATGTGTTGTTACTTTTTTAAAACTCTTAGTTTTTGTACTTCTTATCTTTTTCATAAATGCTTTTCTCACAAATACACTACACATTATACATATTCATTCAACTTGCACATATACTCATTCCAACTCACCACCAAAACAAGTAACTGTATGATGCGAAAAAACTTAACACCTCATTTATATGATACACGCTACAAATATTTTTATTTATTGATAAAAGTTGCTTTAACACTTTACTTATATAATTACATTGACAACTTAAATTATCCTACATCAAACTACAAAATAGTAATGACTTATTTATCTATAAAAATTAAATATGGATAATTCAAACCTACATAATTTACAAGTAATAGACGAAATAGAAATAACTAAGTCCATCGAATGTGACAGCTCTGCGTTACATAAACATTTAAAATTAAATAAAAGTGACCTTACTATTATATCGCAAAACATAAGAAGCATCTATCATAATTTTGACGACTTTTTACTTACCTTATCAGACCTTAAATTTGTAACAGATGTTATAATTTTAACGGAGTGTAGATTAAATCCGAACAAACCTATACCGCAACTAAATAACTATAATGCCTATTGTACAGTGTGCCAACTAAATCAAAACGATGGAGTAGTTATTTACGTCAAAAACACCCTTAAACATAAAGTGAAAGAAGTTAAACTTGCCCAGTCGTCTTGCCTTCAGTTAGAAGTTTTTAATTACACTATTTTGGGAATTTATCGGTCGCCATCTTTTAATAACATAGATAGTTTCTTAACGTCATTGAAATCTCACTTAAATACACTGGTAGAACAGAAAAATATTGTAATCGCGGGGGATATAAATATAAACATCAAACCCAAATCTGTAGAGGTCCCACAGGATTACAAAAATAGAGTAAATTATCTTGACATGTTGGGAAACTATGGTATATTACCTGGTCATGCCTTACCAACGAGAGAGAACAACTGCCTAGATCACTTTATGCTTAAAATAAATAATAAAAGAACTTCTGCATTTATTGCTATTTTACATACCAGTATAACTGATCACTTTACAACATTTTTATCTTTATCTAAAATAAAAGACTCTACTCCATTACAAAAAACTAAGACTAAAGTGGATTTTGAGAGCGCACTTAAATATTTGCAGCGACAAAATTTAGAAAGTTTACTCTACTGTAAGGATCCTAACCTAATAACCCTTAAACTCATAAATATATTAAGCGAGTCTTTAAAGTTAAATACTAATATTATTAAAGTACCAAACAGTCAACGCACAATCAAACCGTGGATGACTCCAGGAATATTGCGCTGTATAAGAAACCGAAATAGACTCCAAAAAAAGTTTCGAAACGATCCTCATGATGTAGTACTAAAAATAACTTATACCAGTTACAGAAATTATTGTAATAATCTTATTAAAAAACTAAAGCGTAAATATGAGAAGGACCTGCTTGCTAATTCGATCAAAAACAACAAACTATTGTGGAGAAATATAAAAAACATAACTTACTTGAACAAATCACCCAAAAATAATACTGACTTATTATATATAAAACAATCCTCTGTCGAGTCAGTAAACTACATAAATAATTATTTTGCTAGTATTGGTAAACAATTAGCTCTTCAAATTCCACATCCTACTAATTATGGCCTTGTTTACTCACAAAATTTACTTCCCTCTCAACCAAATTCTTTTGTGCTTTTAGATACTGATAATTGCGAAGTAAATAATATCCTAATGAGCCTTAAATCTGATAGTGCCGCAGGTTGGGATGGTATTTCAGTTAGATATCTAAAATTGGTGCGAAATGAAGTTGTTCCTATTATTACTCATCTTGCCAATAGTTGTTTTAAACTAGGTATATTTCCGGACTTGTTGAAAAGGTCATTGATAACACCGGTGTATAAGGGCGGAGACAGGGACGATGTAAGCAACTACAGGCCTATATCGGTACTGCCAGCTATTTCGAAAATTATAGAAAAATTACTTAATAATAGACTATTAAAATATCTCAACAAATACAATATTATATCTCCCCATCAGTTTGGCTTTCAACGAAAAAAGTCCACTGAAGACGCAGTAACTGTCTTAACATCTCTACTTGTAGAACAACTTGATAAGGGTAAGAAATGCCTGACTGTGTTCCTCGATATAAAAAAAGCTTTTGATACTGTCTCTGTCCCAGTCCTAATACACAAACTAGAAAAGGCAGGCATTAGGGGAACGCCTCTTAAACTGTTCAAGAGTTATCTTTGGAATAGAAAACAACAAATAAAACTTGAACAGTACAAAAGTGAAGAGGCAGAAGTATCATACGGCGTACCACAAGGCAGCGTGATGGCACCTACGCTGTTTTTGTTATATATTAATGACCTTTACAACTTAAGTCTGATGAATGCCAAAATCACATCCTATGCCGATGACACTGCCATCACATTTACAGGTGAATCTTGGCATGAAGTAAGGGTAGCTGCAGAAATCGGTATGTTACAGGTATCTGAATGGTTAAGAAATAATTTACTTAGCTTGAACATAACCAAAACAAATTATATATGTTTTACTATTTATAATCACACTCAACCACCAAATGATTTTGATATAAAAATACATAATTGTAATAATCCAAATGTGCTGACCACAAATTGTAACTGTCCTATAATTACTAAAGTATCTGAAATTAAATATCTTGGCGTAATTGTGGATCAAAGATTATCCTGGCAGCCCCAAATTGAACAAGTCATGTGTAGAGTCCGCAAATTATACTGGGTTTTTAACGCCTTACGCCATCTTATTCCTATAAACACTAATAGCAAACTTGGACAAAATTATCTTTTAAACGCGATATATTTTGCCTTAGTGCAATCGCTTTTAACCTACTGCATTACGATTTGGGGCGGGGCATCAAAATCAAAATTAATATCATTAGAGCGTGTACAACGTGGATTAATTAAAACAATGTACTTTAAGAAGAGAAGATATTCCACTGAAAGTCTTTATCACGAAAGTAACCTCCTATCGGTAAGAAAACTATATATACAACAAATTATTTTAAAAAAACATAAAAAAATATATGATCCTTACTATAACAATAACTTGAACAAAAGAAGGAAACAAATAATGGTGCAAGTTCCACATACTAAAACGGTTTTTGCAAAAATGCAATATAATAAAAGATCATCAGTTCTTTATAATACAATAAATAAGAAACTAAACATATACAATATGCAATATTATGACTGCAAAAAGAACTTAACTGACTGGTTAAAATCTCTTACTTACGACGAATGTGAATCTCTTGTGCAAGTTGAACAATTATAGATAAATGAAACTCTCACACACACACACACACACACACACACACACACACACACACACACACACACACAAACACAGGTTATAGTTTTATTACACCTAAGTAAAAAAAAAATGTTTTAGAATTAGTATATTGTAATGTACACATTAACTATTATATAGTGGTATATAACTTTAATTTATGTTCTGTATGGGAGAGCGGGGCACTTCTAACACAGGCACTGCGTGCTTAAAAGAAGGCCCTGACATTGTATTACAACAAACCACATTGTTAAAGAGCAATAAATTATTTTATTTTATTTATTTATTTTATTTTATATATATACACATATATATATATATATGTATATATATATATGTATATATATATATGTGTGTATATATATATATATATATATATGTATATATATATATATGTGTGTATTTTATTTTTATATATATTTCGTGATAAATTCAAAATTACAACTTTTCAACAATTCATCTGGTCGTCTTTTCGATTCGATTCGATATTCTTCACCTGTGCCTTTGCACTCCTAAATATTTACATGTATTTACTGCATTGTTGTCCGCAATTCCCTTTGGTTTTGAATACTATAGATCAAGCTCTTAAAACTTGTTTATACAAAATTCTAAATTTAAGTTTTGATGATAGATCTTGGAGACAGGCTTGTCTGCCAATAAAATTTGGTGGCATAGGCGTTCGCTCTAGTGTAGCTCTCCCGACCTTTTTGGCTTCAATCCATATATATTTATATAATATATAGGTATATTCGCGCGCGCTCTTACCGATAAGACGTATTAAATCGCACCTCTTGTGAAAATAAAACCCTGAGTTAATATAATGGCAAAAGTAATGCCTAGTGAAGTGATCAAAGTGGTACAAAGCCTAGTGCTTCCCCTAGAATTGAAAATCAATTCGTTAATTGATATGGTTAGGTCACTAGAAGCTAAAATTGTTCTACAATCGGAACAATGCAAACCAAAACAACCATTACAACCACCGTCTGTTGAGGGTACTTCAAGAACCGATAAACAAACCGAAGCATCCATAACTGCGATGTCACACGCTACTCAACCAATGACGGACCCCGAGCCAGGAACGAAAACGCGCCGCCAACGAATGAGGGCAAACACTGAACGTGCTCCGACGCAGCCGACTCGTGCAGCCCGTACCATCGAACAAAGTGATTCGTCCGCAAGCGAAACCGGACAAGCGAATACCGGAGCGGCCTTATCTAATACTATAGCGCCCCCGCCAGCGGGCGAGATCGCATGCGAGTTAGCGACCCCCGATGCGATAAACAACAATGGTTGGACGCAAGTTCTATCTATGCACCGTAACCGTCATACTAAGAGTCGCCGTGAAATCATCAAGGCAACAGGGAATGTAGACGATAATCTGCTAATAGCGGAACAAACAAAACATATTCATGCATGGAACTTCCACACTGACATGAAAGAGGAACACATTACTTCTTATCTTACGAAAAAGAAACCAGGAGTACAATTTACGGTACAGAAATTGAACAGTCATGACAACCATAATTGTTTTATTATAGGAGCTCCTGCGGAACACTATGAATTTTTGATATCTCCTAGTAACTGGCCAACAGGAACCGCACTACAAGCATGGTTTACTTCGCGGAAACGTACATTTCGCCCCACAAAGATCGCAAACTAACAATAAAACCTACAAGATAGATATGTTCTACCAAAACGTGAGAGGCTTAAAAAGTAAAACATATTCTATTCTCAACACCTTAAACGATTTTTGTGGCCACATACTGGCACTGACTGAAACTAGACTGGACAGCGGCGTTCACGACGGCGAACTTTTTCCTGCGGACTACACCGTGCTGCGGCGTGACAGGCCCGGAGGCCGCGGTGGCGGGGTGCTACTCGCCGTACGCAAGCCACTGACAGTCAGACTCCTCGACTGCGAATGCACGCAAGACGATGAATTGATCGTGGGACTGATTGCGAAAGGTAGACTCCGTTTCGTTTGCTGCGTAGTTTACCTACCGCCAAAAATAGAAGAATCGAGATATCACTCAATATTTGACTGCATTGAAAATTTAATCAACAGTTTAACTTTACCAATTATTGTCATAGGTGATTTCAACTTGTACTCCACGTCCAAATCCGTACGGGAAGATTTTAATAGATTTATGTCTGCATGTAGACTTACGCAATGCAATGCTGTGGCCAATGGCCTTGACCGTTTATTGGACCTAGTTCTCATTAGTTCTGATATGAGTGACACAGCCGTTATAGAATCGAATTGGTGCCTAGTCGATAAAGAACTCCATCACCCACCTTTGAAATTAACTATCCCATTAAATCGTTCTATTCAGATTGATGAGCAAAATACACTTTTCAATGACTTTAACTGCACGGAGACCAAACGGAATTTTTATAAATGTGACTATAGTTTATTATACAAACGTATAGCGTCTATCGATTGGAGTCCACTATACGCGGCAACAAACTGTGACGTAGCAACAGCACAGATGTACACAATCTTAAACAAAATTTTAGATGAACTAGCCCCGCTCAGGAAACCACAGCCATACAACTGGCCGTATCCAGAGTGGTTTGATCGAAATATCGTCACTTTAATACAATTCAAAAATATGTATCATTTATTATATAAATTAACTAATAACAAATTATTTCAGTCATTTTTTATCTTTTATAGAAAATTATCAAAGAACCTTATAAATATTAATATGAATAAATACCATAAGACATTAGAATATAGAATAAAGCAAAATCCGTTTACGTTTTGGCGTAATGTACGTAGAGATACTTCAACTCAGTTGTGCGCGCGGCGCTATGTGTGGGTAAACCTGTATATACACAGTGACTTTGTGTGCGTGACAAAAGGTACAGTGAAGTTGCTCGGACGATCACGGCCGCGTCACTGTCACACAAATTAAAGCTGCATAATTACTAGCCCACGCACACATAGCGCCGCGCGCACAACTGAGTTGAAGTATCTGTATCAGTAGACGATCTAATAGCCCTGTCACTTTTAAAAACGAAGACATGCAGAAAGTAACTGAATCTTTTGCGTTGTTCTTCAAAAATGTATTTTTGAAAAGTATTCCCCTACTGGACTACCAATCTGCGCTAAATGAGGCCGCGAGTGAGTCTAGAATATGTCATCAAGTTAATGTTAGGGTCGAATCAGTAAGTGAGTCAGATGTACGTTCTGCAATCATAAAATTGAAACCAAAAATGACCCAGGGACCAGATGGGATCCCCCAGATTATCGCTCGGGACTGCCGCGAAGTATTAGTAAAGCCTCTTTGCTTTATTTTTAACTTATCGCTGAAGCAAGGCAATTATCCCAAATGCTGGAAGGTTTCAAAAGTTACACCAATCCATAAAAATGGACCAAAAGGAGATGTACATAACTACCGCCCGATAGCAATACTCTGTACATTCGCTAAAGTGTTTGAATCAATTCTATACACACACATATATAAACAATTACGGAATTGGTTTTGCGAAGAACAACACGGGTTTCTACCAGGTCGTTCAACAACTTCGAACCTTCTAAATATAACTACCCTAATCACTAACGAATTAGATGCCAAAAACCAAGTTGATGTGGCATATTTCGATTACAAAAAGGCCTTTGATAAAGTCGACTGCGACATACTGCTACGGAAGCTCGGAGCTTTATTTTCGACTAATTTAATGAAATTTTTTGCATCCTACTTAAGTGGTCGAAAACAGTATGTACAATTCAACAACTATAGATCCAATGACTATCACGTCACTTCGGGAATAGGTCAGGGCAGCTGTTTAGGCCCTCTCTTATTCCTGATACTGATAAATGATCTCCCTCGGGAAATTAAACACTGCACCTGCCTAATGTTTGCAGATGACGTGAAACTGGCACGATCCATTAAGTCCGTCGAAGATGGTAAGCGCCTCCAAGAGGACATTGACAGAGTCTACGCATGGGGGTTGCTCAATGGTCTTCAGCTCAACATTGAGAAGTGCGTGATAGTTACGTACATCAGAAAAAATAGTCTATACAACATAAGCTACTGTATAGAAGGCAATCCGTTGAAGCGAATGAAATCTATAAAAGACCTCGGCACAATATTTGACAGCCAGCACACCTTTCGCGATCACATAGACAATATTGTAAAAAATGCGCGACAAAGCCTTGGATTTGTTCTTCGCCACTCTGCCCCTTTTAGTAATCCATCCACACTAAAACTATTATACAATGCGTTCGTTCGCAGTAAACTGGAAACAAATTGTATAATATGGAATCCTCACGCGGCAATTCATAATCTTACAATAGAGAAGGTACAGAAGTTGTTTGTGCGAAATGTATATAATAAAGGATATGGTTACTATCCACACCTTTATCCCACTCTGTTTTTGCTCGGAATGGTGGAGATGCAAATGTTGCAAGTTAGGAGAAATCTTGCATTAGCAACCTACTTCTTCCGTTTAATTAGAGGAATGACGTACAATCCAGAATTACTTAAACTGGTCACATTCGCTGTACCCACGCAGAGTACGGTTCGCAAAAGTCGCCGAAGAGTTTTCATCCTGCCGGCCGCGCGCACTGCGCTACTCCGGGAGGCGCCGCTCCCGAGGGCTTTAAGATTGCTAAACGCAATATCTCTTCACAACCCTGATTTAGACCTGTTCGTATGCTCACTCAATCGTTTCAGGACACTAGCAGTCCAGTACATAGAGTCTATGACCATTGGCAGCAGTATTGCATATTAAGCTCTAGCCAATAATATGTATACCTACTTATATACTGTGCTATTATTCAAGTAATTCCATACCAATTATTATGTAATACAAATTGTACAAGTTTTCACATTTGTGTTTGGTCAATGACTGTAAACAAATTGTAGACTGAATAAATGAAATAAATAAATAAATAAATAAATAAATAAATAGCACGGTAACCCTCATCAGCAATATTTTAAACATTAATTCAGCTGATGTTCGGGCAGCCGGCTTGGACGAGGCTGTGGAGGCCTGGAGAAGTACCTTCCCAAACGAAACAATTAATATTAAGGAAACATCTATGCAAAGTTTTTGGGATTTGCCTGGGCTAAAGGCCATGTTTGCCTGTCTTCTTGATGAATGTACCGACAGTACGGATCACGCGAGGTTGCTAGCAATATCTGATGAAGATTCTGGTCAATGGCTGCAAGCGCTTCCTTCTCAAAATTTAGGGACAGTTTTGGACCCATCAACGCTGAGTATTGCGAAAGATCTCCGCGTTGGTGCTAAAGTGTGTGAACCCCATCAATGCTTATGTGGCAGAGGTGTGCGTTTTTCTGGTCGACATGGACTATCCTGTACCAGGAGTGCGGGCCGATTATATCGCCATAGCGCGAAAACGATTTGATTCGCAGATCTTTTGCCACTGTCTCTATACCTGCATCGTTAGAACCCTCAGAATTGTGCAGAGACGATGGCAAGAGATCTGATGAGGCTACGCTGGTGCCATGGCGACTTGTCCGGGCCCTGGTATGGGATTTTACTTGTGTGGATACTTTGGCCCCATCACCTATAACTGAAACATCTAAGAAGGCGGGGGCCGCAGCCGACCATGCACAGCTTCTCAAACGCCGCCAATATTGATCTATTACGAAGGATTATGAATTTGCGGCGCTTGCGATGGAAACTATGGGTCAGTGGTCAGTAGACATGAAAACATTCATGCAGGATATGTCAACCAGACTGATTCTAGCCTCGGGTGACCAGAAGGCTGGCAGCTATTTTTCGCTAAAAATTTGCTTATTAGTTCAGAGGGGAAATGCTGCCAGCGTTCTGGGCACAATGCCACAAGCACAGCTTTTGGATGGGTTTTTTTTATTATAGTTAATTGTTTAGTTTGTATTATTACCTTTATATCAGTAACAGTCATAATTTTTCATTTTTAGCCTGGCGTCCACTTCGGTCAAGCGTATGGTTTAACCGAGACGGGACCTCTAGCAACCATAACTCCAATTGGAAACAAAAATTATGAATCAGTTGGTTTACCTCTTCCAAACGTAGAACTTCGAGTACTGGACGGAAACCATAAGAGCCTTGGACCAAACGGGGTAAGATTGTTTGAGGTATGGTAAGGGACACCTTCAATTGGCAGTCCGGCATGGTAACCATTGCGTCACGTAGGTCGTCAAAGATTTCATTTGATACTAGACTTCCGCCAGGGGCTTTGTCCGCATGGACCCGTTTTATAGGTTCCCGTATGATAAAAACCATCATATGTCCCTTACCAAGGTCCACTCTGTCTGTGTTCCAAATTTCATTAAAATTGGTTGAGTAGTTTTAAGCGGGAAAGCGTAGCAGGCAGACAGACAGACAGACAGTTACTTTCAAATTTATAATATTAGTATGGATTATGTTATAATACAAAATTCAATTTGTTTTTCATAGACTTGAAACAATTTAAACAACCTTTGTCATAAATGCATTACAGCAATTGATTAATATCCTTTTAAATCTACATGATTTTGCTGTTTCATGGACGAGGGGTCACGTATAGCAATAAACACCTGGACGACCGAGCGTTGCTCGGATAAAAACAATTAATTTTCTTGGTTTAATTTTAAACGAAACACTAATTTGCTTAGTGTTACTTAAAATGCCATCTGAAATAGCTCCCAATAAAAAAACACAAAAAAATATGGTTTTGATTGAGGGTTGAACCCGGGTCTCTAGTTCCAGTCAGCCCACGTAACCATTCGGCGAAGGAAGCTTCAATTCAATGAGCGAATTTTTTATAGAACTCTTACAAATCGACATTGTCATTTCTTTGAACTTAGGATTGCCGTATGGCGTTTGACGGCGTTCTACACCACACTATTATTAATACTCTCCAATCGATGTCGGGAAGAGTCTTACTTTTCAGTTTATATTTAAGTTGATAATCGCTGAAAATTTGAATGAAACGACAATTTCTAAAAATAAAACCTAGGTGGATGAATCTATCACCCCTGAAACCCTGGGTACTAAATTTCATGAAAATCGTTAGAGCCGTTGCCGAGATTCAAATTATATAATATATACCTATAGGTCATTATAGGTATTTACAAGAATTGCTCGTTTAAAGGTATTAGGTACCTAAAGATTTTGGGTATAGCTCCATAGTAGGATAACCGGTGTCATAGGTTCCGTGAATACAAGCAGACCAGACCAGACCAAAAGTAAGAAAGAAAATGTTACTAATGTCATCTTATTTCTCCCCCACTGGAAATAAAACCCAGGACCACTTATGGAGCAGTCCTACGTGGTGACTATTGCTCCATACGGGTCGTCAAACTTTATCAAGTTACATTTATGATACGGTGTACGGTGGGGACTTTAAAGAAACAACCACCATTCCTGTATACACAATTTATTTAAAAAAACAAAAACACGAGTTAGGGTCGTGGGTGGTCTATGCCCGTCTGGTTCTACCGTCGCAGTTCCGGTACTCCCCTGTCGGTGACGTGGTGGCAGTCCTTGTGGAAGGTATGGTCACTCCTGTGGTCTCAAGGGAAGGCCAGCATGGTTGTGTCCGCTTGGTGATAATACAGGGCCTGGTCACAATCCCAATCCAATTTTATTTAATTATTGGGCCAGTGTTAAATCCCGAATCTCGGACCCCTATCGTCTGCTTGACGTTCAATATTATTATTTATTTAACTTTTTAGAAAATAGAAAATCCAACTTTTACTCTGTAATTACGTACGGAATAAAAAGACAAAAAAAAAAGACACGTATGAGGTACGAGAACACTATAGAAATTGTAATGCGTGTTGCCTATACCAAGCGAAGCCGTTCTGAGCATTATTACGAATGGTCAAGCTCCACGACCCGCCTGCATAAAAAATGGGAAGATTCCACGATCAACGAACACGTAAACAAGTACGGCCGTGGACGAAAGTGCATAACTTGCAACATTATTATAATTTAATAAAAAAAAATTAATGTTCATATTTTATTTACTTAGTTAGGTTTAATTTAATTTAATGTTTATTTCAATTATTTTATGTGATTAATGTAAATAAATATTAATATTTTGTGACGTTTATCGTATAACGTTACAACTATATATAAATTTTTCGTGATTTTGAAGAAAAACCTAAAGACGTAATGGCTGCAACCCTTTTTGCGTCTCATCGCTGGGTATGCGTCGCTCTCTATTATTGGGGAGCCCTTTTTTGGTATCGCGGGGGAAACCTTCAAAAGGTACCTAGCACCTTGGGAGAGGATACCGGGTTATGTTTCATATGTCCCGCACTATGTCCCCCTCAGTGGCCTGCCTCTGCACTTGGGGAGGACTCTGGGATCTCCATTAGATTGGCATGGCATGCGGCCACGCACACACCACCGTCCCTTCCGGGGCTACTGGCTGGACGCGCCAAGCTACCACTCTCATCGTCTTCAACCCCGGAAGCGCCCTTTTAGTCACCGCTTACGATCAGGCAGGGGATACCGTAGCTCTATTCTTAATCCCGAAGCTCTGCCGAAGCCTGAATCCTGAACTTATCGGGGAGGCCTGCTTCTTGTTACACAACGCTGGCATAATGTGGGTTAGCAACACACCTCTCTACCAGGAGATGTAGGTTAGTGACCGACAGCTGTCGGATGTTTTCAAACCGCCCATAAGACTTCCGACAAGATTTCACTACTGTTATCAACCTAAACAATCTCGATAACCTGCGATAAATACGCGTGAAATATTAAGGCTTTCGACATGGTTTAAGGGACCGACGGCTTAACGTGCACGGAAATGCGCATGAAATATATACCATTAGCGGTCACCCATCTCACATTCGACCGCGCTCGTTTAGCTTAGCTGCGTAGATAGGTTACCTTCAACGACAGCTACCGGGCGATGTGCGCTTTATTAAGAAATAATATTTCCTGTAATCTTCCCTTAACTCGAAGTAATCTCGAAAATCTGACCGACATTAATCAATATCCCGGTAGGCTTTATCCAATAAAGCCCAATGTTTTCATTGATTCGGTATGTTTATAGGTTGGGGAGCTCTTAATAAAAGGCCCAAACGTTATGAAAGGATACAAAAACAACCCTGAGGCGAATAAGGAAGTATTTGTGGATGGCAGCTGGCTACGGACTGGTGATCTGGCGAGGATCGGCGAGGATGGTGCTGTTTATATACTGGATAGATTGAAGGAACTTATCAAGGTACGAGAATGTCTTTAGAACATAACATTACAAATAAATAAGAGTTAAAAAAGTACTCTTTTGTGAGAAATGTAATTTTATTTAAAATGTAAAAATGCTATTTTAAATATTTGAATTATGAACGCTTTTTGTGCAACAAAATATTTTTTTCTTTATTAAATTATTCTTAATTCAAATAAATAAATATATCTGGGACGCGGTCAAGGAAAACGACAATATATTATTTTAATTAAATCTTTTTTTTTTAATAGCTTAATCTTTTAATGTTTAATTTTGACATGCGTCACTTAGTCAATAATAAATATTTAGTCAATTTAAAGTAAGTTGACAAAATATATATTAATGTTTATTGATTTAAAACCTAATAAAATGATGTATAAAAATAAATAAGGGTATAAGTAGTCTATTAATATAACTATATTTAAGGCTCAAAAGGATCAGCCGAGTTTTGGCGGAAAGTCGAAAAAGACATATTGTGCTCTTGATTTATTTTCATTTTCTTGGTGTATTTTTGAGTTATATCGGATAAATTTGATGGCATTTTGTTTGATATAGGTTAATTACAGTGCACGAGTATTTGTGAAATAGAATAACAGTGCTAAAATATGTTTTTTCTGTTTGCCTCCAAAATTCCATCGGACACGTTCTAGTAAAGTAGCCATCGCTTTACTTGAATGTTGGGCTGACTTGACTGACTGATTACTGACGACTTACTTACTGACTTTGTTATTACTTCGTCCAGTTTCATTGAAACTGGCAAAAAATTGATGCAAAAATTATAATTGACGCTGGCACAGAGTTTGCGATGCCATGATTGAAAAAAAAAGGATCAGCCGTTACAATGAAATCCTCAGATCCATAATTAAATTTTTTGCGTATAACTAATTAAATCTATGCAATACGGGAATTTCAAGTGACTCATAAGTAATGAAGAAAAATATGACCAACTAAGGACAATCGAATACTTTTAATAAGCAAAATGACGTAGGTGAGATAGTGAATCTCTGAATATCAATATCTCGTTCTGCGGAAGCCAACTATAATAATAATATTCCCATTAATGAACTTCGAATATACTTAGTTAGTATGCATGTAATATTAGCCAATCAGTCTCAGTTGTTATTCATAGATGCATTCAATGTATGTATGTCAGAGAAATAGTTTGCTGTTTAATTGTTGCTACTTTCCCCATAGATATAAACTAGAAAAATATCATAAATAGTTCTATTAATAATAATCGTAGTTACAAAGTAATAAGTCATAGAATTGTTCAATAAATAATTTTATAATTTTCGTATGATTCAAAGCACGTTTTTTGAAAAACACAAAAAGCAAAAGCTCTACTTATATACATTTTTAAACGAGCTACACATAAAATAATTTTGAATGACTTATGAATGTTCAGATCCAACAAAACTAAGGCACATAACTCTGACATCCCTACTTATTATAATATTATAAATTCGAAAGTAACTCTGTCTGTCTGCTACGCTTTCCCGCTTAAATTACAGTACAAATTTTCATGAAATTTGGAACTCAGATAGAGTGGACCTTGGGAAAGGACATAGGATGGTTTTATCCTACAGGAACCTATAAAACGGCGGAAGGCTAGTAACTAATAATTATTATTTATAAGACAATTAATGTCAGGTTTAGTTATGTGGGTATAGATGTGTCCGCGTGACCAAACTCGAAGCACCTTCCGCGGTTTGATGAACCGACTCCGACTTACCCCTGAAGTAACAGCGGTACAGAATGATGACGCTGGAAAGTCGGCTCCTCTGCCATTTATTTTAGTACTAGTGGACCCCGTAGACGTTGTCCTGCCTTAAAAATTTTGTAAGAGGATTAGTTTCTTTATCATCTCAAAGAATTTTTATGATACTGTAAAATATAAAAATAAAAACGAATAGTGACAGATCAACTGTTATTCAGACTTTGTCAAACTTTTGGACGATGGCGCGAAGAACCAATGTTTGACAATTACTGTTACTAACCGTTTATATAGGAAAATAAGTTAAGTTATTTAACTATTAATTTCGCAATGCTTCCAAATTTTCTCACCGTTTAAACCTTCCCTAGAGTTCTACTAATATTTCAAGACCAAAATTAGCTACATCGGTTCAGACGTTCTTGAGTTTTAACGAGACTAACGAACAGCAATTCGTTTTTATATATAGAGATTAGAAGAACATTATATTCATTTATTATTTAAAAATAACAATTTATAATAATTATAATATAAAAAAAACATGAATAAGCCAAAGACAATACTATACTTTATAAATATATGAAATGAAATAAGAAACATATTATTTTTCTTTTCATTTAATATTGAATGGCTAAAAGTATTTTTATACAATGCCGTAAAATGAATAAAAAAACGGCATATTGTTTGTAAAGTAGGTTTACGATCGAGATGTTTACGTGATAACGTCCGCACGAGAAAATCTCCATTCGTTTGTATGCCGCTAGAGTGAGAGAGACGGAAGATCGGTCCACTCACTCGAACGCTATGCCAGCCTCCGCTCGTGAGGATTCCGCGTGACAAGTTTCACGGAATGACTGGCAGCGCTCGAGATGAGACGGGAGATCGGTCCGTCTCTCTCTCTCTCGTTATACCTGCGATCGCGCTCGTGAGGTTTTGGTGTGACACAAGTTTCTGAACATGTCACCCGACTAAAACGATTTTAAAGACGTTATCACGTCAAAAAAAGAAACATAAAAGACAGACATGACAAATTTGATAGCTGCGTCAAAATGTAAATAAACAAACACAGAAAGTAAATAGTTTTGTAAAGAAATAATAAAGGAAAAGCAAAGTATAAGAATAATACAAAAGAATATAAGTTATAAAATATGATAATGGACGTGAATGAAGTAAGTAATAACATGTAGTGTATTTATAACACTACACGGCGCATTTCATTAATTCCATTTGCTTCCCGTGGGAATGATATTTGCCCGCGGCAAAAAGTAACCTATGTCCTTTCCCAACGTCCTTTCTATGTTTATGCCAACTTTCATCAAAATCGGTTCAGTGGTATAAGCGTGAAAGAGTAGCAGACAGACAGAAAGACAGTGTTACTTTCGAATTTATAATATAAGAATGGATTATAAATCATTATAGTAAGTAGTAGTAGTAGTATAGGGATCGACTATTATAACTTCGAATATTTTTCTTTCAAGGTTAGCGGGTTCCAAGTCCCACCTGCAGAGCTGGAAGGCATTTTGAAAGAACATCCAGCTGTATTTGACGTTGCGGTTATCGGCTTAAAGGATGCAAAGAGCGGAGAGCGACCAAAAGCTTTTATTGTATTAAACGAAGGATTTAAACCGGACAGTGGAGATATCATGAACTTTGTTAATGCTAAAGTTGCACCGTATAAAAAGATACGAGAAGTTGTGTTCCTGGACGAAATTCCAAAGAATCCTTCTGGAAAGATCTTGAGAAGGGTATTGGTTGAGAAATTTGGAAAAGAGCAATAAATGACTAAGCGAATAGTGTTGTTTTATTATTTTCTGTATCGGATCTTTTTAGGCGTTAGGGCTCGAGTATTACCTACACATATAACTTTTCAACAACTTTAGCAAATAGAAACGAATTAAATTTTCTGTAATCAATAATTAACGAACGCATATTTATGACATTGGGTCAGAATTTTTTTTTTGAGATATACTTATATATATTGTAGCATCTTCGGGCACGGCAGTGCCCCCACCAAGTCGAGTAAAAAAGCGTCACGGCCGTACCATCCTTAATGCAATTCAGACCATTTTCGACCCCCTGTAACTTCGTTGTGGATAAAACTAGAAGACTGAAATTTTCAGTAACCATGCAGGCATTGTAAAGACACGGTATATTTTAAATTTCATTCAATTTGAACCAGTATTTTAAGAATTATAACGGGTCAAATTTCTTAATTTTGTCACTCACTGACTCACCGATCATCAAAATTCTAAGGCACTTCTAGCAGACCTAGAAGCTCCAAATTTGGAATATAAGTAGTGTTTGGTGTATGAATCAAGGAAAAACTAAAAAATCTAGAAAAGACCGCAAAGAAAATTAAGCCCATACAGCCAAGTCTTCAGTTAAATTTTTCAATATTGGCCTTATTCGTAACGATGTTTTACGGCAGTTATTATTATTGCGTGCGAAGCCGCGGGTTTAAGCTAGTCCCATATAAATATAGGCGCATGTCAAAGCCTCCCAGAAAAACGCATAGAGACAGGGAGTGGGCTCTTAGAAAAACTGTAGCTGAAGCTCAAGAAGTAGTACCGGAAAAGAGAAAACGGAAGGCTACCTACAAAAATAAGAAAAGTTCATAAGTCAGAGAGAGGGCTTTAAGAAAATTCGTTGCTGGTAGATATACATATATACAATAAGTAGAAGGTACCGAAAAGGAAAAAAGTAGAACTGTCTACAAAATACAAAAAGAAATGAGATCCCACCAAAAACAATACTTGTAAAAAAACCAAGTCTCGCAACTCAGTTGTTCTGCGGTAAAAAGTTGTGAGATCCATGTAATACCAAGTCGGTTATTAATTTATTCAGTCTCTACTTAAGCGACTTTCTGTCTTAATACGTCCAGTCTCTAAGACCACGATCGTGGTCCATAACAATTGAAAATCAATTGTGTCTGGAATCTCCGTACTCGAAGCATTAAGTTGTTACGTAATAATTAACAGCATCTTATAGTCACGCATATCAATATTAAAATTCTTTAATGTTTTATATAAATATATCGAGACTTGGCCATCGCACTAAATAATTGAATTTACATGTGTTTTCAGGCGATTGAATTTACACGTGTTTTCAGGCGATGGCCAAGTCTCGATATATTTATATAAAACATTAAAGAATTTTAATATTGATATGCGTGACTATAAGATGCTGTTAATTATTACGTAACAACTTAATGCTTCGAGTACGGAGATTCCAGACACAATTGATTTTCAATTGTTATGGACCACGATCGTGGTCTTAGAGACTGGACGTATTAAGACAGAAAGTCGCTTAAGTAGAGACTGAATAAATTAATAACCGACTTGGTATTACATGGATCTCACAACTTTTTACCGCAGAACAACTGAGTTGCGAGACTTGGTTTTTTTACAAGTATTGTTTTTGGTGGGATTAATCTTATTACCTATTAGTGGCCGCCCGTGACTTCGTCCGCGTGGACTTTGGTATTAGTCATAGTCCTATGTCATTCCCCAATAAATGGACTATTCAACACAAAAATAATTTTTCAATTCTGACCAGTAGTTCTTGAAATTAGCTTGTTCAAACAAACAAACTCTCAGCTGTATATAAATATATTGGTATAGATTTAAGGAATGCCAGGATTCAATATCAACTTTCCATTTGAAAGCGACCTCATAAAACATGTAATGATTATACTAATTTAACGACTAATTTCATAACAAATTGTCATAAATTAACAATAAAATTAAAATGGAATTTGATAATAAATCATTTAAGTTGAAGAAAACATATTTATAAATACCTTTGTGAGCGACTTGTGTGTTGTGATTTAATTTCGTGATGTGCTTCCTATTTACGATATTTTCGTATAGTTTTGTATTGATTGTAGTAGAAATTTAACGGTTCTACCTGGAACGTTACACCTACTTCAGCCATGAAGGTGTACATAAGGCGCCCATCAGCCCTCGGAGTAGCAGCGCAACTGCATCAGACCACAGGCACAAAAAATTAAGACTTGCTTGAGGTTGTGTGTAGATGTCCATGGGCTGCAGCGACCACTTGTCTTAATACCACGTGGCCTGCATACTCGTCCGTTCAAGTAAAAAAATGTAAGAGAAATATATGAAACAAAAATAAAAAAAATAAAGGCATATATAATTCATTGCTATACAGTATTAACGCAATTCAAAGTTTGTTAGTCACGTTTCTTGGTTTAACTCGCAATTTCATAAAAAACGCGATTAGAACCCATGGAAATGGCAAAATATGATTTAGGATTGTTTTTTTTACAACGTAGGTTTTACGACAGTACTGATTTTAACTTTAACTAGATACTTTTATGCGTTCCTATTCTTTACAAGCTGATAAATGATACGACGACGATACGACGATAAAAACATACATACAATTTCTTTGTTAGAAGTGTGCGAATTTGAACTCGGTATCTAAGTAGACCGCAATATTTTCCCGCTCGAGCAGTTATGGGCTCTGTCGCACTGCTATTTCATTCGACGACACACACACAATATTACTTATATCATTAATTAACCTACAGAGAACTTAATGTATGCTGCCACATAACTAAGGAAGATGCCAAGAAAAATAAAATTAAACAAGACGATGTCAAAACTTCCCATTGCTTTCCCCAACGCTTTGAACGCTTAAAATCTCCATCTATCGCATGTTTACTTCTTGCATATTAAATATAGCAAATATATTATAATAAAAAATTATATAATAAAAGCATAAAAATTATGATAAGTATTTATATTTTAGAATTTACTTACAGTATTTTATATTACCAAATTTTAAGTATAAATAAACGAGGGAATAAATAAATTGCAAAAAAAAATATTTATATAATATTATCACACAACTGTATGTCGACATTACTCACAGGTACGTGTCACACCGAAGCGTAATATGGAAGTATAGTATGATTTTTTAAAAATATTTTTAAGATAGAATTGGGACCTCAGATACTTTGAAAAAGTATGTTTTGTTTATGTTTGAAAAAACTAATACGTAATGCCAAAAAAAATTTAAATACAGTAAATTTACATGATTTCTGTAAATATTACACTTAGGGACGGTTTTGCAATACCCGGATAACATTATTTATCGAATAAATGTTAGCTCTGTCATCCTTACTCAAATGAAAAGAATAGGGATATCTACGTCACCATTTTATAATTATACCACCAGAAGACGGTTAACGTTTAACCGGCATCATCTGGACTCGGTCCTCCACAGTCCACTTTACACGCTCCTTTTAAACACGGACGTGTAAATTATGGGAGGCACTGCCTGCTGAGGCATTTCCAGTGGACTATAGCATGGGGTTCTCAAGAACTCTCAAGTGTAAAAAGCTCTCCTGCAAAGCCAGCAATGCTCAGGTGACTCCCCTGTAATTGCTCGTGTCCATTAGGCGACGGTGATCGCTTAACACCACGCGGTCCGTCTGCCTTTTTGTCCGGTACGTATATAAACAGTTGTCTTTTTATAAAATTATTTTATTATAATCTTTTTACGCGTCACGAATAATATCGCAGAAAGAAAAGTAAAAAAGGAATGTGTAGCTTCTTCAGATAGGATTCTTACATTATACCAACATAAGTCAGTAAATACCTTACATTTTGCGCTGCAGTTGGGTATAAATATCATTTTATAAACGTGCCTTCCATATTGTTAGTTGCCGCTCAACTATAGAGGCGTGAAGCTACTTGTCAATCAAACACAAAACTAGCTGGAAGCAAGTTCAAATCAATGACATAAAAGTGGCTAACCAGGTTCTATTCGGTGTGATATGAATGGGCTGTGTTTGCTTCTTCACTACAGGGACTCCCTTTTAATATTGTTGCATAATAGTACGCATACGCACACGTCCAAGGTTCTATATCGTAAACAGTTGTAACTACAGTGTTGATAAACATACTTTAAATGAAAATAAATTTATTTACAGAATTAAACAATTAAAGGACGATGAACTTGTGGACTAGTGATAATGTTGTCAAATCTCCTTATAAAGATGTGGTCATACCAGATATGTCGGTGGTGGATTTCATGTGGAAGGATTTGGAGAAGTGGTCGACGAAAACTGCTATGGTAAATACTAAACTTTTACTCGTGTATTCAACGTTTTCTTGACACGTTAAAATTTAAAAGTACCACTTGTAAAGACAATCTTTAATAACATTTATGATTAGACCAGTACATCTATTGCGGGTTGACGAATATACCTCCATCAAATCATATTTTATTAAATTATTTCTGTGTTGAGATAGGCACTTTAGCTCTAAACTTTCTTAACTAAGAAAATATAAGTAAATAACCAATAAAATGTAAAATGGACATAAATATAGACAATATATAGACATGAACAAATATTTATAAATTAAATCTACAAATGAGGACTATTTCCAGAAGAATGAATGTTTTATAAACACAATGTTCTATCACTTTAAATTTTAAATTAATTTATTATATTGTTATCTTCGTGTATGCAAATAAAATAGAATATTAATTAGCGTCATGACTGAGTTCTATCTAAAATGATTAGTTTAATGAGTATTTCAGAATAAAGGTACTGACAAGGCCTTGTTTGAAAATGTAATCCGCTTAGAATAATATTTTAATGCCGCTTAACTTTGTTAAGTTCATAATTACTTATATTGAATTTACGGACACCCAACCTGTGGTTCATTTGCGTATATTTAAGAGGTAAGACGCCATAATCGACGTGTAATCTTGTTTTATTTTCATTTTCTTGCTGTATTTTTAGATGTCGGAAAAATTTCATTTCATTTTTTTTCGGTATAGGTTTATAGCAGTGCACGACTGTAGTATAATAAAATAATAACGTGAATACATACCACAGACATAAAAAATCTATGGTGAAAATATGTCTTTTACAGCTTTAGTAAAATAGCCATCGCCTTACGGAATATGTGACTGACTTGACTGACTGATTAAAGACGACTGTTTTGACTTTGACTATTATTATATCTGTCAATCAATCCCGATTGCGCTTGTGCAGCTTATTGATGTCATGTGCCAATGTTTAAAATGATCCATGATATGAAATACTATTTCACACCGCAACAAGTATGTTAGTGCATTTATCTGAGTAATGAGTACGAATCGCCTTTTTATAATCGCACCTTTATAATAATATGTACCTACGTTATAAAATTATAAACATTAAAAGTACCTATAATGCCTATAACCATGAATTTAAATTGTCATAATTTTAATATAAGTGTGAGATAAAATGTAAATAAAATTACTGTTGATAGCGAAATTAATGTTGGTTCTTTTATAATGACATATTTATAAAGGACCTATAATTTATTAAGTAGTCAGGTACAGTATCAGTGTAGTTTTAAACTGCTTGCTCACTAAATTCACGTATTTATATTAAAATTCAGAAAATGTATTTGATTTAGGTAACTAGTAGCTATAAATCGGTTAAAATATGTAATTTTCCCCATAATCCGTATTACGAAATTACTGTCAAATGATGATGATCAAATATCTTAGGTAATTTATCATTTATGTGCAAAAAAACTATTGTAGTTAATAATTCGATATATCTACGTATAAATTCATACGCAGTGAGCCACTCAGTGTAGTACTATAAATACATATACAAATCCTTTATTTGCCATACCCAAAATATAAGATGTTGCTTAAAATGTAACTGCATATTTATATTTACTTAAAATGTAACTGCATTTTACAGGTCTGCGGCATAACCAATCGACAATACACTTATGAGCAACTTTACCGTCATTCGCGAACTTTAGGCGCTAAACTCAGGAAGAATTTCAAAATTCAAGTTGGCGACGCTGTCGCCGTTATGTTGCCCAACATTCCAGAATATCCAATTGTTGTGCTGGGAATATCGGCAGCTGGCGCGGTGGTTTCAACTTTGAACCCTCTTTATACCAGGCGTAAGGTCATTTTTTAATAACTCCAACCCCAGTGAGACGTCGTTAAAAAAAAAGAAAAAAAAAATTACCATAGACATGTACAAACATCAAGGTAACACCAACCCCAGTGAGACGTCGTTAAAAAAATGAAAAAAAAATACCATATACATACAAACATCAGTTTGTTCATACAAACATCAAGGTATATATATGGCAAATCCACTCTGGGCCGGCCTCTGGTATGGGATGTGACCTGTGTGGACACCTTAGCGCCATCACACACGAGGATGTCCGCAGAAAAGGTTGGATCCGCGGCCGATCAGGCCCAAAGTCTCAAGCGTCGTAAATATAGTAATCTATCTGATAATTACATATTTACGGCGCTTGCAGTAGAGACGTTTGGGCCGTGGTCTTCTGACATGAAAAAAATCATCTAAGAGCTGGCGGCTACTTTGCCCAAAGGTTGAGCCTCGCGATTCAACGTGGCAATGCCGCCAGTGTCTTGGGTACCATGCCACACACGGGCGTTTTAGATGAGTTATTTTATTTGTAAAACTTTTATATTTTTATATATATTTTTTGTATAATATTGTATATAGTTAGTTATAATTTTCGTTTTATATTTTTTTTTGTTTTAGTGTAAGAATTGTAAATAAAATCCACTTACTTTATGCTAAAAAATAACATGAAGTAAAGAGCCTAAATAAATATTGTGGAATCCTAAAATCAGTGCTGAGTGTGTCTTTTATTTTAAAAAAGCATTTCAGCGCCTAGTAATACTTGAATGTCAAAGTCCAGTGTTGGTTTTTAAGACTGTGCCAAAATTTCTTGACGACTTACGATATTACATATTTAAATGTTTATTATCTCTAAGTATAAAATAACATAATACTATTATATATTACCATAATATTCAATATTATGCTAATACAAGCGTATCTTGCTTCTGCGTAACTATAGTACCTAATATAAAAAAAGTCATAAATCAACGAAATAAAAGCTTGAGAGAATTTAACTACAAATTAAATAAGTTAACTTATTATAACATAATGTATATAAAGCAATTACAAATTACAGATGAACTGCAACGACAGATTCTGATATCAACGCCAAAAGCAATATTTGTAGTAAACGAGACGGCAGCAATCGTAAAGGAAACCATAAAATTAGCCAAGATGGACATACCAGTAATAGCAATAAATTTAAATAACGATCTCCCAGAGGGAACAGTACGCTATGCTGAATTAACTGAAGATAATAACGAAGACTTGAGTGTCCTCAAGGAAGTTAAAGTAGATACGAACGATGTTGCCTTCCTTCACTATTCTAGTGGAACCACCGGTCTACCTAAAGTAGTTGAATTAACTCATAGAAATATTATTGCGAATTGTCTTCAGCAATCTACAGATCTTAGATTTTACGAATACACTACAGGTAATCAATTTTCATTATCAGAAGCGCGCATGGCCCGGCGGTTAGCGTAGAACGGAGGGCACGTTAAGCCGTCGGTCCCGGTAGTTGTCGATAGATAACAGTCGTTAAACCTTGTCGGAGGCCTTATGGGCGGTTTGAAAACATCCGACAGCGGGTTGGCCACTAACCCGTATCTCCACCAACTTGCATTGGAGCAGCGTGGTGGAGTTAGCTCCAGGCCTCCCCAATAATGGGGAGAGATCCGTGCCCAACAGTGGGATGCAAAAAGGGTTGCAGCCAATCAATTTTCATTAGTCCTATTCGATTCCTTCTTTATTTTCTTCATTTACTTTTGAGCTTCGATGCTGTGGATTTGCTACTTCATTTTTGTCAGGCACTTTCCCGAAGAAGGAGTCCCGAAGGAAGTGACAGATCAAAACGAAATAATGCTTTATGTAGCTAGCCTTTGAAGTAGCACCACAACTACATACGATCATGCAAGAGTCTCGAGCTTGCTTATAATGAGTGTAAATGTTCATGAGCTGAGGGACCACTACGTGACTTGTATGCTCGTTACGCTAGTTAATCATTTATTACTAAATAATTTAAATCCAGTCAGGTGCTTTTGATGAGCATCTAATTCAAACAAAATATACGAAAAAGTGTTGTTAAGTACACTCGTTTGTGGCAGCGTTATGTGGCTTATTTTCACAGACTCTTATTCTTTGTAGTTCACAAAGCATATTATAGTTACATAATATCTACAGACCTTTTTCAGAACCGTAATTAATATTTTTCAGAGAGCCACCAAGACACCACTCTGGCAATACTTCCAATGTTCCACTCGTACGGCCTAAATATCGTCATGTTGCACAAACTGTCTGTTGGATTGAGGTTGGTAACACTGCCGCGCTTCCAGCCAGAGACCATGGTAGATGTCTTAGATAAAAATAAGTTTGATCTTATGTATCTGGCTCCTCCCACAGGTGAGTATTTTAAACTAGTATGATATTAATTTATAAAATATAATCTTATATATAAAATTCTCGTGTCACAATGTTAGTTACCATACTCCTCCGAAACGGCTCTACCAATTCTCATGAAATTTTGTGTGCATATCGGGTAGGCCTGAGAATCGGTCAAGATCTACTTTTCATCACCCTAAGTGATAAGGGTGGCCCACCCCAAACATTTAAACGCGGTACGGAGTTCGCGGGGTCAGCTAGTAATATATAATGATAACAATAATGTAAAAAAGTTTGTTTTTCTTTTAGTTAGTAATGCATCGTAAGATTTGTGCATAATGCCAGTGTAAAGCAAAATATTTAAATCTAAAATTTGCCCGTTTTGTAAAAAGTGTAACATAATATTAGTCATAATGAGTAGTAAGTGGTTAGTAAAGAACTAGTCAAGTCAGTCAGATAGTGAAGCGATGACTACTTTACCAGAACGTGACTGCTGGAATTTTGGAGACAAACAAAAAAAAACATATTTTACACTGTTAGGTTATTTCACAACGCTAGGGCATGGTATTAAACAGATATTTTATCG
Organism: Pyrgus malvae; assembly: GCA_911387765.1. Taxonomy (NCBI): domain Eukaryota; kingdom Metazoa; phylum Arthropoda; class Insecta; order Lepidoptera; family Hesperiidae; genus Pyrgus; species Pyrgus malvae. The sequence goes on along the minus strand of OU426961.1, from coordinate 6,500,730 downwards.
TACAAAATGCTATCAACTTTTCCCCGATAAGACAAAAAATACTTCAAGATTAACAAAAAAATAGAACCGACTTCAAACGGTAAAAAATAAAATTGTTCAGTAGGTACCTACTTCTTCTTGCTTATGGTAATGACTCTTAAAACTATTTTTGCAGTCGGGCCCTTACTAAAATGTCGTTCCATTTGTTCTAAATGGGCACCGACAGTACAGACAGTGGGACAGTACCCACTTCTTCTTGCTTATGGTAATGACTTAAAACTATATTGGAGTCGGTGCCCATTCAGAACGAAAGGTACACTATATTTACTAAGACAGGACATTTTACTAAGGGCCCGACTCCAAAAATAGTTTTAAGAGTCATTACCATAAGCAAGAAGAAGTAGGTACCTACTGAACAATTTTATTTTTTACCGTTTGAAGTCGGTTCTATTTTTTTGTCAAAAACTTTATTTATTTCACTCTTTTTAGTAATTTTAATATAATTTCTAAACGTTAAAGAGATACTTATCTAAGAGATATTTATCTAATAGCCATCTTATACCCTGAAAGAATACTACTATCAGTCCACTTGAACGTATAAATTAATGAAAGAATTTGCTCTCAGCTCCTAACCGTTGAGGAGTTGTACTCCCAGGAGTTGTGATCCCATCATCAGATCCTGATTTGGTGACAATGGGACCACCTCGGGAGTATAAGCATACGAACAAAAAAAGAATTTTGAAAATCGGTCCACAAACGGCGGAGTAATCGGTGAACATATATAAAAAAAATACATACAGCCGAATACAGTACCTCCTCCTTTTGGAAGTCGGTAAAAATGAAAATGAAACGACAGCACCACATGCCTTTTTCAACTTCGTGCCAAAAAGCCCACTTAATACTACTACGAGTACTTAAGCCCACTTAATACTACTACGAGTACCTACTAACATATGTATGTGCAATGCCTGTACTATTTATTCACGGAGGTTAAAATGGTTGCTGAGGTGTTACCCACAGGGTGTTACCACAGACCCCAGGTTTTCTTACTGACCTAATCAAAAAGAGTCATGAAACTACAAAAGGCAATATCATAACTTAATATTGGCAGGTTTACATGAACCTTAAATTTTTTTTGTTAATTAGGGCAATTAAATTTTGTGCAGCATAATTTATGTGACATATTATTATTCAAGATGACAGATAAATAAATAATGTAGTTTAAAAAACTAAAAACACGCTTTTGTGAAAATACGAACTAAAAAGTAAAAAAATAAGAAGAAAATGTATTTTACTGTAAAAAAAAGCGTGGGGTGCATGGTGTCAACAGTAACAGTGGTAAAAACCACCCCCCGCTTTTTTTTACAGTAAAATACATTTTCTTCTTATTTTTTTACTTTTTAGTTCGTATTTTCACAAAAGCGTGTTTTTAGTTTTTTAAACTACATTATTTATTTTTATTTTTTTAGTTGGATTTTTATTCTCAAATTATTGCATTATCATCGGCCCTTGACCCCTATGCAAATTTTCAAGTTAACCAGACGCTTAGACGTGTTAAAGTACCTTAGGCCACGAACTTATCAGCCGCCCCTCGTATATTTTATTTTATCCTGATGATCCTAGTTACGACTTTAACATAAAGTTATGAGATTATTGTATTGTCATCGGTCCTCAATAAATCTACAAAGTTTGAACGAAATCTGGCCGTTTAAAGTGGGTCAAAATCGCGCCCAAAGAAGTCGGTTACAAACATACAAACATACAAACATACAAACATACAAACATACAGGTGAAGCTAATAAAAAGCGTGTAAAAATTAAGGAAAGAAAACCTATAACCTACTCACGATTAATCACGATAATAATTTTGCCTGCGTCTTGATCTAAAATTACTGTTAATTAATGGCTCTAAAGTTTTCTATGTTGAGAATTTTCCTTTCCAACAACATTTTAAAATTCCTTTGTGAAAAATTCTCTACATAATTTCTAAAAATTTGCGCTGTCAATTAAGCGCTTAAAAATATAAATTAATAAGAATAACGTACACCCGAACGTTGCACGTTAAAAAAATATTTCATCATGTGGCCACAGCGACGTGCAAACGGCCAGTGACAATTAAAAATATTGTCTTTATTTTGTCCGTGGTTTTCCTATGTTTTTTCCGGAAACTGAATTGCTTTCTTGCTTTCCTCGACAGAGTTTTAAATATTTTATTGTATCCATTTTTTCTTTGTTTTAAAGGTAATTAAGTTTTGGTGGCAATATTCGGATTGTTGATTCGGAAGGAAGGAAAATGCCTTATTTTTTTGTAAAATAAGAATAATTGAAGGGAACAAAGGAGGAATTATTTTCAGCAAATAGAATGGTTTCTGGGGACTTGCTCTTTTAACGACTCTTAACATTAGCTTATTTTACCTGGATATAAAAAAATCGATAAACTTAGGATGGCCTAAAATTATATTTTCTGTGCCCTTCACTTTTCGTTTTGTAAGGCTATAAAAACTGCATATCAAAAAAGGTTTTGATTAATTTTGTCTTATTACTAAATGATTCGTAACAGTAAACTTAGAGCAAATGTGTATTTATAAGGCTCTATTTACGTAGATCTATTTCGTGGTTGCCCAATAAATTGGCCCTGGCCGAGAACCGTCATATTTATCCCCTGCTTGTCGTAAAGAGGTTACCGCAGAGATAGCTGATCTTTCTCTCTCTCGAATTATTAATCTATTAGCCTTCAGAAGTCTATTGCTGGACATAATAGGCTTTCCCTAATGCCACTCTATGTTCCTGTGCCCCCTGAATCAAACAGTTTTCCGCTGCCTTCAACTTTGTCTATAAAGCTGTAAATATATTATTATTATCACAAGACCTTGAAGCGCGCATGGCTTGGCGGCTCCATAGCACGCAAGCGGTCTACGCAGCTAAGCCAAACTTGTGCAGTTGGGTGTAAAATGGATGACCGCTAGTTGTAAAAAAATGGGCGGTTTGTAAATATCTGACATCGGGTTGGCCACTTACACGCTGCTCCAGTGGTGGAGTAAGCTCCTGACTTCTCAAATTATGGGGAGAGACCCATGTCTCTCTCCATAATTTTCGAAGCTGGGCATGGGCCCAGCAGTGGGACGCAAAAAAGGCAGCCAACAATATTTTATTTTTGTTCTTTTCAGTTCTTTTCTTGGGTTCATGTCCCAAAATTACATCAAAGCATTTGGAACGCCTAAAAACCGTTGTTTGTGGTGCAGCGCCGTTGCCACAGGCTGACGTTGAGAGGCTACTTACTAAAGCTGTCCAGGTATTTTTTGATTTTTATTTGAATGGAATAGCAGACGAACACGCAGGCCATGTGGTTCCTATAGTCACTGTAGCTTTTGGATTTAGAATAGACCTTCCTGATTGTAAGAGGCGACTAAAAAGCGGCTTCCGGGGTTGTGGGCAGTGAGAGTGGGAGCTTGATCCGTTCAGCCAGCGGCCCCGGTAAGGACGGCGTTGTGTGTGTGGGCGCATGCCACCGTAAGCATCGGAGGATACAGGAGAGCACATTTGCTCTCCAGAGGATGGGCCCGTTCTGGGGCGCCGCGTGGAGGACTTCGGTGCGTTCCACTGGAGATCTCGGAGTCCTCCCCAAGCGCAGAGATAGGCCACCGAGGGGTTTTAGTGCGATAACAAATAACCCGGTAACACCTCTCCTAAGGTGCCGGGTACCTTTTGAAGGTTTCCCCCCGATACCAAAAAAAGGCCAAGAGGTTCATGCGTCCATGGACATCTACCGAAAACCTCAACCAAACCTGAGTCTTGCCTGAGATCGTATGCAGCTACTCTTAAGGCCAATGATTGCCTCCTGTAATTCTGGCTGGCAACTTCACCTTTCCACTGAAACACAATAGAATTGCTTCACGGTAGAAGCGGTTGCTCTTCATGGTGGTATATCCCCGGGCGAACCATTAAAGTTCCACCACCTTCTAGTTACAGCCTTCATGTTTTTGCTGAATCTAGGAATACAGAAAATGGATGCAGGGATATTCTAACACCGTCAGCGAAGACAGTTCACTGCATTCTACTTTTAACTTCTGCAGGTTTTCTATTAAATTCTGCTCTCATTTTAACGAAATGACAATGGAATCATAAGCATTATTGTGTTGTTGTTAAACAATTGTGGTTGTGTTATAGTGAATTAATCCTGCTTGTGATAACAGTCATATTTCTTTTCAGCCTGGCGTCCACTTCGGTCAAGCGTATGGTTTAACAGAGACGGGACCTCTAGCGACCATAAGTCCAATTGGATACAAAAATTATGAATCAGTCGGTTTACCCCTCCCTAACGTAGAACTTAGAGTAGTGGACCAAAATAATAAGAGTTTAGGACCAAACAGGGTAAGGTTTCATTAGTTATTTAGAAGTAAGTTAGTTTTTTTAAGCCAAACGGGCGTGGTTGGGTATGAGATGGGTGACCGCTGGTGGCAAAAAAATTTATGCGCGTTTCCGTGCTTCGGAGGTCAGGTTAAGCCGTCGGTCCCGGTTGTTGTCGATAGATAACAGTCGTTAAACCTTGTCGGAGGCCTTATGGGCGGTTTGACATCCGACAGCAGGTAGGTTACTAACCCGCATCTCCACCAACCCGCATTAGAGCAGCGTGTTGGAGTAAGCTGCAGGCCTCCCCAATAATGGGGAAATACCCGTGCCCAGCAGTGGGACGCAAAAAGGGTTGCAGCCATTCTCCCATAAAAACTGTCCTATTTGTCATAGCATTATTTGCTATTTGTACCGTTGTTGATGCGCGTCCGAAAGCAACTTACCTGCTATGTTAGGCAAATTTAGAGGAAAATTTTTATGAACGCTGAATAGCCCAAAATGGTCTTTTCTGAATTTTCTTGTAAACGTTTTCAAGTTTTTTGTTTACCTATGTTCGAGTATTTTTTTCATACTAACATTATACATACTAACATTATAAATACGAAAGTAACTCTGTTTGTCTGTCACGCTTTCCCGCTTAAACTACTAATTTTTTTATGAAATTGGGAACACAGATAGATTTGAACTTGAGAAAGGAAACAGGTTTTTTTTATCTCACGGGAACCTTTAAAACGGGTCCACGCGGGTGAAGCCGCAGGCGGAAGTCTAGTTTATTAAAAATAATACATGCTACAAAATGGCCCTATCTATAGCATGCGTTTTTGCGTTAATGCATGATAACCATGTGTTTATCAGCGATATTTCCTATGTAACGATATCCAAAGGTCAATGGTTAGTTCAGATGGCTACTTTTATTACCGTCATAATTGGACCTATTTATGCAAACCGGAACCAACCCACACATGATGATGATGATAGTTTTGAGGAAAAACTGTTTAATGTATTAGACAACTGATGTTTTGTGCATTGGTAAACATGTCATGAAAATGTTTTGTTCTGTCAAAATTTTCAGATCATTTTGATCTTTACAGGGTCGATAGAAGGTGCAATTTTAAGCTTTTTTGTGTACTTAACCCAATTTCGGCATGAGTGTGGATTGGTTCCGGTTTGTGTAAATAGGTCCAATTGTAAATCGGAGAGTAGGTAGTAGATAATTCAAACTGTTGTGCACAGATATCCTCTCAGAAGTGAGAGGGATTGAGACCATAGACCACTACGCCAAGTGCGGATTGATGGACATAATTTTGTAGGTGGTAGAACTATTATCGTTCGCTCGGGGAAGTACCACCGCTGCACCCACTTCTGCCGTGAACCAATTCTATTGTGTTTCGGTGGAAAGGTGCAGTTGCCGGCCACACTTACATGAGGCGACCACCAGCTTCCGGAGTAGCAGAGCAACTGCATACGACCTCAGACAAGACTTACTTATGATTGCTTGAGGTTGTATGTAGATGTCCATGGGCTGCAGCGACCGTTTAACACCACGTGGCCTGCATACTCTTCTGCTACTCCATTCAAAAAAACAAAAAAATATATAATATATCTCCGAGAAATTAAAAGTTTCTCTCAGGCATGCACGGCGATGGAAATTCATGGAAAACATCGTATTCAATCAAATAGCACAATATTTTCCATCACCGGGGAGTAGCGATAAAATGCGCACATTACAATTATTTGTCCGAAGTGCGCGCCGAGCATTTATGTCAAGTCCAGTGATCCAGCGAGAATCCAGTCCAGTACTGAACTGGATCTGAAACGTCTACATTATTCCAGTTATTTAGAAGCCGTTGAAGTGTGAACACTACAGTGAAAATGTCTATACATATAAAAATACTGTGTTAGCACTGAAATGGCACTGGATAGGCCGTCAACATTATTCCAGTTGCACTGGATTGCTCACACTGGATTCAAAAGTAGACCGTCAATCCAGTTACTGGACTCGAATGCTAACTGGATTCAGTGCATTCCAGTACCGGTTTAAATTTTTCCAGTAAGCATTCCAGCGCTGGATTCGATCCTCGGCGCGCACCTCTGACAAAGAAATTTGTAATGTGCGAATTTATCGCTGCTCCACGGTGATGGAAAAATATCGTGATATTTCATTGATTACGATATTCTCCATCGCCGTGCATGCCTGAGAGAAATTCATAACTTCTCGAAGGCATGACGTCCACCAATCCGCACTTGGCCAGCGTGGTGGACTATGGCCTAAATCTCTCTCAATTGTGAGTAGGAGACCTGTGCCCAGCAGTGGGACATAAAAAAGGGTTGAAAAAAAAATAGTATCCCGAAGCAAGAGGTATAACTAGAAGGCACATTTGTGCATGGACGTTGGGACGAGGGGTTCGCCCGTAAAGGCCACTCCTCTGACGGGTGTCATACCTATCATACCCTGATGCTCTAAGGTATGTATAAAATTATTTTGCAATAGCTGTGCTCCGCGGTTTCACCTGCGTAATTTTTTTTAAAGTATCCTATTTTACTTCTGATAACTCCAAGAATATATGTACAGAGTTTCATGATAATCGGTTAAGTAGTTTTCGCGTGAAAGAGTAACAAACAAACTTACTTTCGCATTTATAATATTAGTAGGATTACCGCGAATGTATAATGGACATTTATTCGATTCAATTACAATATCGATTTCGGTGTTATTTGTATTTGAATAGCTCAATTTTGGCGATCTCCTTTAGATAACTCTCAGGCGTTATGCAATGATATTATACAGTAAGTAATAAATACGTTTTACATACGTTAACATTGTCAAAGGAACTTATAGCATCAAACCAAGACAAAACGTCCGACGTCCTAACCACTAAACGGTGACTGCTTTTTTTGAATAAACACGTTTTGTTTCAATTCACCTCCAAAAATAGAAAAATCTACGTAATATTTGTAACCAGTTGTGTGAGGAAGTAATTGATACCTTTGAAGAATTTGTCATCGCAATAGTAATTATTCGAGTCACTGACATGTTCCATAAAAATTTATAGTTAAAACAAGTATCGGAATATGATACGAGTTTTAAGAATACAGTTAAAGATTTACCTATAAATCTATAAATATACTCTATGGTGGATAGCCACCTGTTCGTATTATATTGTTTTAATTAACAATTGAAAAATTAATTATATAAAACTGTATAAGAACCAATACTACTACTAGTGGTCCCGCCCAGAGGGCCCACTCTGTAAGCATCCGTCTGTAAGTTAGAACATTTTCGGAATAATTTTTAGCATACTCCAGATCGCTTCTTTTTCATGAATTAATTAGATAAGCGTTCTCATTGATGACATTAAGCTATTGAATGAATAATATTGCTAGAATTTCTTCAATCTAATCCAAAAATAAGGCCCGAAAATTCACTTAGTTTCGGATACGGGCGTACAGAGTGGGCCCTCTGCTACGCCCGGGTGCAGACGTTGTCCTGCCTTAAAAGTATTGAAATAGGATTTTTTTATTATCTTAAAGAGATTTCATGTTACTGTCAAACAAAAATATAAAACAAATAATAACATACGAACTGTACTGTTATTCTGACTGTGTCAAAGTTTAGAACGACACGGCACGAAATACAAACGTTTGACGGGTAGAAACAATTCATATGGGATAACTACTTATAAATAAATAAAATCATTAAAAAACATTTTCCGGTGAACCAAATTGTAAATCTAAACCATTCTCAAATCCCCTAGAACACACACAGAGAATTTCATCATAATCCGTCTAGTCATTTAGGAGTTCAGTGACATACACATGCACACAAGAAATATACATAATATTGAGATTATAAATGCGTATGTTTAGAGTTTGGATGGATGTTTGTTGTTTATTCACGTAAGACCAAGATGAAATTTGGCACAGAGATAGATTATAGTCCAGATAGCGCATATGCTACTTTTTATCTCCGAATCATATAAACTCCAAATACCCGAGCGAAGCCGGGCCAAATCATTAGGATGTAATACTTACAAATTCAATGTTTAAATCTGAGATTGATTTCCTTCAATTCAGTTCCCCGAAAGTAAGTTTTTTTACTCCACCACGCTGCTCCAATGCGGGTTGGTGGAGATGCGGGATAGTGGCCAACTCACTGTCGGATGTTTTCAAACCGCCCATAAGGCCTCCGACATGGTCCAAAGACATCTATCGACAACAGCCGGAACCGACGGATAACTTGCACGGAAATACGCATGAAATGTATACCATTAGCGGTCACCCATCTAACATCCGAACGCGCTCGTTTGGCTTAATTGCCTAGATCGCTTGCATTCTAAGCCAGGCGCCGCGCTATGCGTACTTCATTAAAGAATAATATTTCTTGTTCTTCCTCGAAAATCTGACCAACACTAATCAACATCCGGGTAGGTTTTATCCAATAAAGCCCAATGTTTTCATTGATGCGGTATGTTTATAGGTTGGGGAGCTCTTAATAAAAGGCCCAAACGTTATGAAAGGATACAAAAACAACCCTGAGGCGAATAAGGAAGTATTTGTGGATGGCAGCTGGCTACGGACTGGTGATCTGGCGAGGATCGGCGAGGATGGTGCTGTTTATATACTGGATAGATTGAAGGAACTTATAAAGGTACGAAATTGTGTTTAGATTTACAGCTCTAATGTCTGTTTTCTTCTGCTTATCGTGGTATGAGATCATACGCCAATTTTAGGTTACTAATGAGTACTGATGTAGTAATTGCATTTTCAATGTTATTATTTCAGTACACATTAATGAAATTCAATTGTCTAAAGCGCTAATAACTTACTAAAGTTAGCACTGTTATCCGAACTATTTTTTATTTATTATTTGTTAATTTTGTACACAAAGACATAAAACAAAACACATTAAAAGAAGAATATATGTACAGGGTGCTACTTATTCCTAAAAGAAATTTCTTCCAGTAGCACCAGGAATGGATAGATTTTTTTTTTCTAATTTTTAATATTTTTTTTGTGACTGTTAAAAATGTGGTTTTTCCTTTTATGTCATTCTACTTAAGCATATACAAAATTTTAATTCTTACTTCTCTTACTAGCTATATACGTTTAAATGTTGAACATTGTTCTTGACATTTTTATCATCTCTATTCAGAACAATACGTTTAACATAAAAAATCCATGTTCAAGACGCTGAATATTATTTTAAAATAATGGTTACTTTTTTATTTGAATGGAGTAGCAGCCGAGCATGTAGGTAACGTGGTGTTAAGTGGTCGCTGCAGCCCATGGACATCTACATACAACCTCAAGCAAGCATAGGTAAGTCTTGTCTGAGGTCCTATGCAGTTGCGCTACTTCGGAGGCTGGTGGTCGCCTCATGTAAGGCCGACAACTGCACATTTCCACAGAAACACAACAGAATTCGTTCACGGCAGAAGTGGGTGCAGCGGTGGTACTTCCCCGGGCGAACCGTAACAGTTCCACCACCTACAAAAAAGTCACCCAAATCCTTTATCCAAAAACTTTTGGGTTTCGATTTAGTTACTAATTACGAGTACTTAAATATTCATAAAGGCTAAAAAAAGATTTGCCGTTACAAAGAAACCCAACAATTCGATAATGATATTTTTTAGCGAATAACTAATTCAATATATGCGATACTTTTTCACATACACGGGAATTTCAAGTGAGTCATGATCAATAAGAAATATAATATGACTAAGTACTTTTAGAACACTTGTAATAAACATGAGTGACGTAGGTGAATAAGTGAGATAGTCAATCTCTGAATATCAACAGAATGTGGTGATTTTGTAGTTGGTAGAACTATTATCAAAGCTCAAAAGTAAACCGCTCAAAAGTATTTTTTTCAGTTTTATGTTTGTTTAATTTTTTGTTCTTTTTATTTTTGTTGTGTTTTAAATGTGTAATAGTATAATTATGTAATAAAATCTAATATGCTGGAAGGTGTATAACCAGTGTCTGGTGTACACTATAAAATATTATAAACTAGATAAACCTATTTTAATAGTTTTTTTAAGTTTTATTTAAGTTTTGTTTTGTTAATTAATTCGATATGTCAGCAAATGATAGTGATGATAGCGCTAAATATTTTTCTCTTCCTTCAGTCTCTGATGAGTTAAGCAGTGATGACAGTTTTGCCAGCATCTCTTCCTTACATAGCACACTTAATTCTCTCTTTTCAGATACGCAGAAAAATTTCAACGTCTGTCATATTAATGCGCAGAGTATTCCTGCACACTACCCTGATTTCGTTAGTTCTTTTGATAGCAAATATATTCATGCATTATTAGTTTCTGAAACATGGTTTAAACCATGCCTACCTTCTACATCATACTCGCTTCCGGGATTTCATTTGATTCGCAACGACCGGACTGATCGGGGCGGTGGCGGTGTTGCTATTTACCTCCGTTCCCACATACCTTTTTCAATAGTGCGCAAGTCTTCGCTAAATCAAGCCGGAAGCGAAGTTGAATATATTTTAGTTGAAGTTCTCTTCGCCAACACAAAATTACTTCTAGGAGTTTTCTATAGTCCCTCTTTGAATGTTGACTATTTCTTAACTGTTGAAAGGTTACTCGAAGATCTTACTCCTATATATTCTCATTCTATCCTGATGGGAGACTTCAACACGTGCCTTCTCAAAAATGACTTCAGGGCGAATAAGCTTAAATCTATCGTTGAGGCGGCAAATTTACACTTACTTCCTCTCTCTGCGACTCACAAATTCCCCAATTGTACTCCTTCACTTTTAGACATAATAATGGTTTCTTCAATAGACCACGTCTATAAACATGGTCAATGTGCCGCCGACGCCTTCTCATATCATGATCTCTTGTATCTGTCATATAAATTAAAACCACCCAAAGCTAAGTCGAGGATACTACTTCAGCGCAATTTTGGAAACATGGATGTCGAGGCCTTCCGCAACGATTTTGCTAATGCTGATTGGAGCGCCATTTACAATTCTGACAGCGTCGATGAACAAGTGGCCATTTTTAACTCGATCCTTGTGCAAATTCTTGATGTGCACGCCCCTGTTCGTCCCGTCCGCGTTCGTCACCTTCCTGCACCTTGGCTGTCTGACGAAATAAAAGCATTAATAAAAAAGAAAAACAACGCCAAGTCAAGGTACAAAGCGGAACCAACCGACAAAAATCGGATTAAGTACAAGCTCATAAGGAATCGCTGCAACAAGGTGTGTAGAGATGCACAGCGACGCCATATCCATAAATCTGTCCAAGACCAAGACCCGGCTAGGGTATGGAAATTTCTTAAATCTTTAGGAGTTGGAAAATCATTTAACAACTCGTTACCCTGTACATTAGATTTCAACTGTCTTAATCAGTACTTCACTACTCCGTCTTGCCTTGACAGTAACTCAAAGCAAATTACTTTATCAAATCTGTCTTCACTTTCCACTCCTAACATTCCCACTTTTTCTTTTAGTCAATTTGACATTTGTGATGTTAAGAAGAGCATACTCTCAATTCAGTCAGATTCAGTGGGCAGTGATAACATTAGTCGGAAGATGATCATCCCTGTACTTGACCTCATTGTTCCTATCATAACGTTCATTCTTAATTTTTCCATCCGTTCCCGCACATTTCCCTCTATTTGGAAAGATGCCAATATCATCCCGCTGCCAAAAAAATCTAATCCTGTAGCCTGCTCTGATTACCGCCCAATTTCTATTCTTCCCTTTTTTTCAAAAGTATTTGAGCGTCTTGTCTATCACCAACTTAGTTCCTTCCTGTTCACCCACAATTTACTTAACCCTTTCCAATCCGGATTCCGTCCCGGTCACAGTACGACAACTGCCCTACTGAAAATTACAGACGATATTCGTCTGGGGATGGATAAGAAGGAGGTTACCGTCTTAATCTTACTTGATTTTAGCAACGCCTTCAATACCGTTGACTTCGATATCCTTCTCGCTACTTTACGTTCTCTCAACATATCTCCAAATGTCATTGACTGGTTTCATAGTTACATGTATGGACGCCGCCAACGTGTAGTGGTCCAAGATAATAAGTCATCATGGCTAAACGTTGCTGCCGGCGTACCGAAAGGTAGCGTGATGTCTCCACTTCTTTTTTCTATTTTTATAAATTCGATCAGTCATCAACTATCTTCTCTTTACCACCTTTATGCAGACGATTTGCAAATCTACTCGCAGTGTCCAATTGAAGAACTTAGTACTGCCATAAACATTATAAACACCGACCTGAGTCATATATCATGCTGGTGTTCTGCGCATGGCTTAAAAATAAATCCACTTAAGACTCAGGCGATCATCATTGGAAGCTCTAGATTACTATCAAAGGTCAACCTGTTAGAGTTACCATTGATTAAATTAGACGGCGTCCATGTACCAGTAACTGATAGGGTCAAGAGCTTAGGATTATTACTAGACAGCTCTCTCTCGTGGAACCCTCAAGTCATAGATGTTAGCAAGAGATTATTCTCTGCTATGGGCTCCCTGCGGAGGCTCCGGAATTTTTTACCCATTCCTCGGTGGAATTGCGCTTTGCAACACCCTTCTTCTTCCTATTCTCGACTACGCTGATATTTGCTATCTGGATCTAACTGAGCAGCAACTTAATAAACTTGAGCGGCTTCAGAACGTTTGTATTAGATTTATATTTGGTATTCGCAAATATGATCATATATCTGAATATCGTCAAAAGCTCAAGTGGCTCCCAATTCGTTTTCGTCGGAATACTCACATTCTGTCGGTATTATACTGCATCCTGTTTAATTCAAATTATCCCAATTATTTGAGAGAGCGATTCCAATACATAATCTGTCTCTTTCTGTCCCTAGATTCTCTTCCACTTTCTACAAATATTCCTTTACTGCAGTGGCTGTGCGCTTGTGGAATAATTTACCTGAAGAAATAAGGCGGGCACAGTCACTGGAATCTTTCAAAGCACAAGTGAAGGATTATTACTTAGCTCAAAATAAATAGCGCTTTCTTTATTTTCTCTAACCTCTTCATTATTTTTTGTTTTCATCACTTCTTTTCCTGACTTTGCTATTGTTATTGTCATTATTATTTCCTTTTTTCCTAAAAACGTATGTTTGCTCTATTAGTCTACTGAACTGAATTGTTGTTAATTTGTGCACCTGAACCCGATGTTATGTACTTTTATTAATAATTCTTTCAATATGTTTTTTGGTTGTCTGGAAGAGATCACTTTTAGTGATAAGACCGCCAATGTACATTAATACTATGTACAAAATCTGTGTATGTATTTTTTATTTGTTGGTGTACAATAAAGAGTACTATCTATCTATCTATCGTTCGCCTGAGGAAGTACCACCGCTGCACCCACTTCTGCCGTGAACCAATTCTATTGTGTTTCGGTGGAAAGGTGCAGTTGCCGGCCACACTTACATGGGGCGACCACCAACTTCGGAAGTAGCAGCGCAACTGCATACGACCTCAGACAAGACTTACCTATGCTTGCTTGAGGTTGTATGTACATGTGCATGGGCTGCAGCGACCACTTACACCACGTGACCTGCATGTTCGTCAGCTACTACATTCAAATAAAAAAAGATGGATCTAATGATGCTGACTATTAAATAATAATATGAACACATTAATTAACTTCGACTGGATATCCTAGTTTAGTATGCATGTAATATCAGCCAGTCAGTCTCAGTTGTTATAACAATGCATACATTGTATGCTATGAATACATAAATGTATTCAATGTATATCAAAATAAAAGTTTGTCATGAATAAATTAATAACCTGTTTGTCTGTCATGTCTATATAAAATGAGTATGTTAATATCTGACGACAAATAGTTATATATGTATATTTTTTAATATATAATTATGTAATTAAATAATTAATGGTATTTCCAAGATGAGTATACATTTTATATATAAAAGGAAATAACTATATACAACTTAATTACTTATATTAAACTATAAATATAACACATTAATATAATATAAAATAAACAATACTAAGTAATATAGAATACTTCATCCAGATTACTTCCATGTGGAAAAGTACCCAGAACACTGGCAACGTTACCTCGTTGAATGGCCAAGCTTATTAATTAATTAATTTATTTATTTATTTATTACAATCATGTTTACAGCTAACATTACAGGTTAAAACCTAATGCGTTGCTGACGTGAAGAACATAGTTATTTATATTTAAATACGTATCAAATCAATAAAATTCAATTAAAAATAGTCATATAAATCATAATTGTAATTAAATATTATGTCAAACAGATTAATTGTAGTATATTTAAAACAATTTCTTTTATTTAACTTATTGTTTTCAAATACCTGCCGTACTACGCTCAGTAGCTCTAAATTTTTGGAAGATATATCTCTTTTTTATAAAAGTAAACCGAACAAAAAAAAAGGTTCTCTGCTAGTTAAAGACTCATGCGGAACTGGCACAGTGTTAGAACTTGTATACTTTGACCAGAGAAGTACCACCGCGGAATCCATTGCAATGAAGAAATTCTGTTTATTTGCTGTTAATAGGTTTCGTTTTCGGCTCCACTTATGTATATGCATTTTCAAATGAGCTTCACTCAAAAGAATTTTGAATGATTTTTGAATAATCTCAGCTCCATAGATAATAATATGACCTTCAATGTCAAGTTTAGTTACGTGGGCATAGATGTGTTCGCGTGGACATACGCAGAATTGATAAGGAAACTAACTTCTAAAGTACCTAACAGCGCAACGTCATGAGACCTCAGATAAATAAGACTAAAAGCTTGTGATGGGTGCAAAAATTCATACGCTGCAAAGTGGGCTCCCCTACTTTAGTCCCTTTAGCTTGGTAGTAGTCGGGATTAAGAATAGAGCTACGGTATCCCCTGCCTGATCGTAAGTGGCGACTAAAAGGGGGCTTCTGGGGCTGCGGGCGGTGAGAGTGGGAGCTCGACCCGTCCAGCCAGCAGTCCCGGGAAGGACGGCGGTGTGTGCGTGGCCGCATGCCGCCGTAAGCATCGGAAGGTGCAGGAGAGCAGAGAGCTCCCCAAAGATGGGCCCGTTCCAGGGCGTCGCATATGGAGGACACCGGCGCGTTCCACGGGAGATCCCGGAGTCCTCCCCAAGCGCAGAGGCAGGTAACCGAGGGGGTTTTAGTGAGGTCAAATCCCACATAACCCCGTATCCTCTCCCAAGGTGCTGGGTACCTTTTGAAGGTTTCCCCCCCGATACCAAAAAAAGGGCTCCCCTACTTTATTTCTATTTGAGTAAAATAAATCTCAAAAAGTTGAAAAGACATAGCATGCTCTTGTTTTATACTCATTTCCTTGATGTATTTTTGAGTTATATCGGATAAAGTTGGTACTTTTTTGTTCGATATAGTTAGACCAACGATGTACCTATTGTGCTAAAATATGTTTTTCCGCTTGTCTCCAAACTCCATCGGACATGTTCTGGTAAAGTAGCCATCGCTTTACTGGGATATCTGACTGACTTGACTGATTCATTACTCACTGATTGATTTAACGTAAAGATTCAGGATCGACTAATATAACATCGAACGTTTTTTTAAAAGGTCAACGGGTTCCAAGTCCCTCCTGCAGAACTGGAAGACATTTTGAAAGAACATGCAGCTGTATTTGATGTTGCGGTTATCGGCGTAAAGGATCCGAAGAGCGGAGAGAGACCAAAGGCTTTTATTGTATTAAACGAAGGATTTAAACCGGACAGTGGAGATATCATGAAGTTTGTTAATGCTAAAGTTGCACCGTATAAAAAGATACGAAAAATTGTGTTCCTGGACGAAATTCCAAAGAATCCTTCTGGAAAAATCTTGAGAAGGGTATTGGTTGAGAAATTCGGGAAAGAGCAATAAATGATGAAAAAATGGCCTTGTTTTATTATTTCCTGTAGATAATGCCATTTTAGGCTTTATTAGAGCGGTTTCAGACTAGCGTATTTTTCAGCGCGTAATCGGCCTATTTGTTTTTTTTAGTGAACGTGCAAAACAGTGCGATTTGACATTTTTCGCAAAAAACGAGCGCGTGTAAGCACGTTTTCCTAAGCGACGGTATACTAAAAATACGTTTGTATGAAACCGCTCTTAGGGCACGTGTATTACAAAAAAAAAATTTTTGAAAACAGAAACGAATAAATTTTTATATGATTAAACGTATTTATGAAGTAAAGGTACAAAAATAAAATATTTTTTTTTACGAAATAAATATTCTAAGTTTAATCTTATTATTTAAGGAATTCCGGGATTCCAAATCAACTTTCCATTTGAAAGCGACCTCGTAAAACATGTTACGATTATATTTAACGACTCATTACATAACAAATTATCATAAATTTACAATAAAAGTTTAATGGAACTTGATAATAAATCTTTAAAGTAGAAGAAAAAATTTAGTAGTCAAGAATGAAATACCTTTGTGAGCGAATAATTTTGTTATGTATATATTTCCTGTTTATAATACCTTCGTATATAGCTTCTTCAATTTTTTTGTCATCATCGGATCCGGGGGGGGGGGGAGGCTCAATAACTAATGCGTATCTTGACCTTAACCCCCCCCCCCAAACCAGGCGCGGTCCGAGTACTCGTGATATGTCAATAAACCCCCCCCCCCCTCCCATCGACTATTTTGCACCCCTCAAACTGAAATGCTGGATCCGCCACTGTCACCGTTTGCCGACTGTCATCTTCAGCGGGTAAAATCGGTGTCCAACCCGCTAACGCATGTGTTCAAATCATACATGAGGTCTTCTACAAGGTTTGGCTGCAACCCTTTTTGCGTCCCACTGCTGCACACGGGTCTCTCCCCCTATTTGGGAGGCCTGGTGTTTCCTCCACCACGCTACTCTTATGCTGGTTGCTGGCCAACCCGCTAACGCATGTGTTCGAATCGTCCACGAGGTCTTCTACAAGGTTTAATGACTGTTATCTATAGATAACAACCAGGATCGATGTCTTAACATATCCTCTGAAGAACGGAAATGCTAAACTTGCCACTAGCTGTCACCCATCTCACAACCTACCGCGCCCGTTTCGTTTATCTGCATTGTTCGCTCGCGTTCTATGCCTGCCGCAGGGTCAAGCGTGCTTCCATCCATCCATCGATCAGGCTACAGAAGTCCACTGACATAGACCTCCCCTAATAATCGAAACTCCGTCCGGTCCTGTGCCCACGGAATCCAGTGATTTCCCGCAGTCTTCTTAAGATACAAGATGTGTATATGAAAAAAACAGTACATAGGTACAATGATTGCTGGCCAAATGCATGCAGAATACACAACAACAACAGGTGACTAACAGACTTTCAATTAAGTCTGTTAGTCACCTGTGTCGTGACAAAGGGCTATCCATTACGGTTGTGACGTTTCGGGTTTTAACTCGCAATTTGATAAAAGCCGCGAATAGAACCTATGGAAATGGTAAAATGGGGTTTAGAATTGTGTTTTTTAACGTTAGGCTCTGTACACACCAGTATTTGATATTAACTAGATACTTTTAACTTGTTTCTACTCTCTACAAGCTGATAGACTAGACAGACTCGGCTACGATACGTCGACGGCAAATCAATAGACGGTAAATGGTAGAACTTAATGTTTTGACCAAGGTAGTGCAATTACCAACTGCCACTGCCACTTTTGCCGTGAAGTAATGTCATGCAAGCCAGACTTACATGAGGCTTACATCAGCGCCTGCGATACTTATACCCGTTTTCACTAACGCCGGACAAGGAAACGCCTTACTAAGTAACTCCTAATTTAGGGCAATGCTTAGCATAAAGTTTCGTTTCACCAATCGATGTATAATAGGTTGGCCCTATCTTATGAGTAGCCTAGTTTTTTGAGAGTTGTCCATGGTTATGTTCGTCAATCTATTATCAATTTGAGCGACTGTCACTTGTGTCAGTTTAGGCATCTAAACACTACGCCATCCCAAATCGGTGTCGTAATTTTAGGTTATGGCTTACGTCATTGAAACGTGTTTTTCCGCAACGTTTTTTAAGCTACTCCTAAATATTTAGACATCTGATTTAAGCGTATCCTATGGTTAGTGAAAATGGGTGATACTGTCGTAAACAGAGCCTCTGGAGTAGCAGCGCAACAGCACACGACCACAGGCAGTACTTAGCCTTGCATGAGATTGTGTGAAAAAAAAGTTCTAGAAGCAGTTCAAAAAGAACACAAACTTGTAATATTCCCTATATGATATTTTGGTTTAGTAATTGGCAGTATTTGGCAGTTGTCTGCAACCCTTCTGGCGTCTCTCTACTGGGCATGGGTCTGTCCGTAATTGAGGACAGTTTGCCTCGATTTTTATCGTTGTTAAAAATTGAACCGGCAAAAGTGACTTAAGACACAGTCACAAAAAGTCAACAATATTTGCGACATCTTTTCGACCTAATAAAAACGTGTTAAAAGTAGTTACACCAAAATTTTACACGTTCCGTGGCATACTCTCGACTTTACTCCGTAATTTTGCCGCACAATAATAATCCATATTATGTCAACGCCACTTAACTTAATAAATCAATTAAGATAATTGACAGTTTCAGCAAAAATGTACATCCATACATCTTTGCACTTAACGTCAGAAATATTTAATGGGTTCATTATATTCATTGAATAATTGAAGGAGTGATATAATTGGCACACTTATGAGCCTGTCTTTATTTTTCCATAGACTCATTACTTGCAAAAAGTTATTCGTGAATTTTTTAAATTTGATGGATTTTTGGAACCGAATTGGCTGAAATCGAAAATTGGAGTAAAAATTGTACAAAGGAGATTCCGAATTTTGCTATATTTAAGCTGCAGTGACCACTAAGTTCACTCTACCTGATTGTAAGAGGCGACTAAAAGGGGGCTTCCGGGGTTGTGGGCAGTAGGAGTGGGAGCTCGATCCATTCAGCCAGCAGCCCCGGGAAGAACGGCGGTGTGTATCCGTAGGCCGCATACCGCCTTAAGCATCGTTCTGAGGCGCCGCGCGCGGATCCTGCCGGTGCATTTCACTGGAGATCCCAGAGTCCTCCCCACGCGCAGAGGCAGGCCACCGAGGGGTTTTTAGGGCAGTACAAATCCCACATAACCCGGTATCCTCTCCTAAGGTGCCGGGTACCTATTGAAGGTTTCCCCTCCGATCCCAAAAAAGGTATACTTTGGATAGTGGCAATTTTAATTCTAATGACAACGTATTATAAAATAAACAATATTTTTACAAATATTATACTGTTGCTCAATCACACAAGAATGCCTAAACGGATCGGGAAGAAATTAGGCACAGCGATAGAATGTAGGTACTACTACTTTTTATACTGAAAAAATGTACTGTTCCCGTGTGATGGCTGCAACCCTTTTTGCGTCCCACTGCTGGGCACGGGTCTCTCCCCATAATTGGGGAGGCCTGGAGCTTACTCCACCACGCTGCTCCAATGCGGGTTGGTGGAGATGCGGGTTAGTGGCCAACCCGCTGTCAGATGTTTTCAAACCGCCCATAAGGCCTCCGACTAGATTTAACGATTGTTATCTATTGACAACAACTGGGACCGACGGCTCAACGTGCCCTCCGAAGCACGGAAACGAACATGAAATTTTTGCCACTAGCGGTCACCCATCTCACACCCGACCGCGCCCGTTTAGCTTAGCTGCGTAGATCGCTTGCGTTCTACGCTCGCCGCCAGGCCATGCGCGCTTCCCGTCTGCGCTTCGCGTTCCCGTGGGATAAAATAGTATAATCATATAAACTCATATCACCCGAGCAAACCCAGGCTGGTTCAATATCACATAAACTCGATAATAAATCAGAACGATTAATGAGTCTTGTATCGATATTTTAATCGTCTTATATGTCATCGAGCGTCTTTTAAGGCTTGAATGTTTCAAAGAACTGGGAGTTGTTTTTTTTTTTGATAAATTAATGAAGTAGTAGATGAGCTTGTAAGAAGGTGCGAACTAGATTAAAACCACCAATAGAAAAGCAAACTACCTCTTAGAATTATTCTTCTTGATCTCTAATTTCTATCGCAGAGATTTATTTATAGGGTGCGTATGGCCTGACGGCTAGCATAGAACGCAAGCGATCTATGCAGCTAAGTTAAACGGGCGCGGTCAGTTGTGAGACGGGTGACTGCTAGTGGCAAAAAGATTCATGCGCGTTTCGGTACTTCAGAGGGCACGTTAAGCCGTCGGTCCCGGTTGTTATCGACAGATAACCGCCGTTAAACCTTGTCGGAGCCCTTACGGGCGGTTACAACATCCGACAGCGGGATGCAGATGCGGCCAATAACCCGCATCTCCACCAAACCACATTCGAGCAGCGTGGTGAAGTATAATAATAATATTCGCACTCATAGTCCCACAGCAGGGTAGATATACCCTGTGTCGTGGGTACCATGGACACACACAAAGTCACAAATACAAACACCCAGACCGAGAACATAAATTTAAACTCTTAATTCAAATTTCTGCGTCGCCGAGAATCTAATTCGGGACCGTCTGTTCGGCAGTCTGGTACCTTTGCGCCACACGAGTCGTCAAGTAAGCTGGTAAGAGAGGCCTAGCTCTCTGATAGTGGAGAGAGACCCGTGCCCAGCAATGAGACGCAAAAAGGGTTGCAGCTAGTAATCCGGGCTGCGCTCGAGTAAATTGAGTTTATGTGATTATACTTGTAGGTGGTAGAACTATTATCGTTCGCCCGGGGAAGTACCACCGCTGCACCTACTTCTGCCGTGAACCAATTCTATTGTGTTTCGGTGGAAAGGTGCAGTTGCCGGCCACATTTTTTTTTCAACCTTTTTTATGGCGCACTGCTGGGCACAGGTCTCCTTCTCACAAGTGAGAGGGCTTTAGGCCATAGTCCACCACGCTGGCCAAGTGCGGATTGGTGGACGTCATGCTTTCGAGAAATTATGAGTTTCTCTCAGGCATGCACGGCGATGGAGAACATCGTAATTAATGAAATAACAAGATATTCACCATCACCGTGGAGCAGCGATAAATGCGGCCACACTTACATGAGGCGATCATCAGCCTCCGGAGTAGCAGCGCAACTGCATACGACCTCAGGCAAGACTTACTTATGCTTGCTTGAGGTTGTATGCAGATGTCCATAGGCTGCAGCGACCACTTAACACCACGTGGCCTGCATGCTGGTCTACTACTCCATTCAAATAAAAATATATATACTGATCTATCCCACGAAAACGTGAATTTTTCAGGATAAAATGTAGCCAATGTGCTATTCCAGACCATAATCTATTACTGTGCCAAATTTAATCCCGATCCGTTATTGCGTGATTGAGTAGCAAACATCCATCCAAACATCCAAACGTTATATAGATAGATTATATATGATAGCTACTCTGTAAGAAAGCTAGCTATTGTATCCTCATATTTTAAAACAGGGCTGAAGTTTTTCTCCGTCTGCTCTTTTCTTCAGCTCAGTAATGCCTAAGCGCACCCAGAGCAGACAGAACAAAAAAAATAACGTTCACTAAGAGTTTGTAATAAAGAATATTTCGTTTCATTTCATTTCATTATAATATTAGTAAGTATAGATGGGTTTTGTAAGGACTTCAAGAACAATTCAACATAATACTATTTAATTCTTTATATACGTTTTTGACCAGTTTACCTGATTCCAGCCTGTCATCACACAATAATACGCAATGTGAAGGTAAACCAGTTACAAGCATCGTGTTCGCGAAATTCCTCACGAGAATAAAAGTTTACACGCCGCAAGGACGTTGGATTGTAATTAAAAAGCTATTTTTGACGTCTAATTAAGAGCTTGAATGACTAATTAAGGCTCCAACGCTTTTTTTCGTCCCTCTGCTGGGCCCAATTTTTTTTAAACGTTTCACACTCAAGCCCCACAATAGGGTAGATATACCCTGTGTGGGTACCATGGACACATACAAAGACAGAAACATAAACATCCAGATCGAGAACAGAAATTTAAACTCATCATTCAAATTTCCGTTTCGTCGGGTATCGAACCTGGGACCATCAGATTGGCAGTCCGGCACGGTAACCATTGCGCACGGGTCGTCAATTATTGAGGAACTTACTCTACATCGCTGCTAAAATGCTATCGGATGGTATAAAGCCGCCCATAAGGCCGACAATGTTTAACCACTGTTATCTAACGATAGAAAGTGTAGAAGTCCATGGGCTGCAGCAACCACTCAACACAACATGGCCTGATTGCGCGTCTGTTTCTTCTTTAAAAAAACCGGCCAAGTGCGAGTCGAACTCGCGCACCGAGGGTTCCGTAAAATATTGTTAATATATGATGTAACTAAAAATTTACGGTTTTCACAATTTTTCCTTTATCTGTGCTATAAGACGTTGCTTCGTACCAAATTTTAAGATTCTGAGTTCACGGAAAGGACCCTGTAGGTTTTAGATTTCCTTGCGAGTGACGAAAATTTGCGGAAATTTGCGGCATAAACGGCTGAATCTTTTGATTGCGCTGGCATAGAAATTTGAATTTTTCGCAGCTCCAAAGGACAGTAGACCTGAGTATTTGATATAAATTCCAGCTTGATACCTCCACACGTTCCTGAGAAATTGTCTTGACAGAGGGTCTTGACAGTCAGACAGATAGACGGACGGACAACAAAGTGATCTTATAAGAGTTCCGTTTCTTCATATCGAGATACGGAACCCTATAAATCATAACCGCTCCATGTTAAATTAAAGTAATCATAACCACTTCATATTGAACGTGGCCAAAGGTTAAACAATAAATTGCTTCATGGAAAATATTAATGTCGCGGTGATACGGGCACTTTCCAGTCATTACATGCAAGTTTTATTACCCAGTAAACTTCTAATACTTCCTTGTACAACATTAAGAGGCTATAACAATAGCTTCTTAGGTAGATAGGTAGGATGGATTTTACACGTTTTTAATAGTATGCAACGATAAAATGATGCAATAATCACGGTTCTAAGTATGATAACGTGGATTCCTGTTGAACACAAAGTCAATTGAAAATTCTAATGAGATCTGCAATTCAATTATATTTTAAATCACAAATATTATAAATTTAACTACACATATATGACATTTATTTCAGATTGACAAAACACAGGTATCTTATTTGGAAATATAAAAATAAAATCATAGTATCAAAACCTAGCTTGCTCCTCTCTCTTCTTTCCAAATTTCTGTGCTCAACAGGGTCCACGTATACTCAGGGAAACATAATAAGAGATATATAGAATAAAATAAATATTTAAGGGGGTCCATAAAATAAACGTGATTTTTTATAGATAATGGTACGGAACCCTTCGTGCGTGTGTCCGACTTGCACTTGGCCGTCGTTATACAAATACTAAAAATAGAATAAAATAAATATTTAAGGGGGTTCCCATACAATAAACGTGATTTTAAAGATAATGGTACGGAATCCTTTGTGCGTGAGTCCGACTCGCACTTGGCCGGTTTTTTTATTTTCATTTGAGAACAGTCGCCGTTTTCGTTTCTAAAATCCCTCAAATGTGTTGCAGGTTTGAATTTAGGAAACCATTGAAATGAAATATTAAACGCAGCGTTTATTGTTCTGTATGAAGGTATTCAAATACAGCGCTGTGCAGAATGCGGAATGACATCGCATTGGACATTGTGAGTATAGGGTCTTGGACAATATGCACAAAAAATTCAAAATCCTTACCTTAAAAAGGTTGCACTAAAACACGCTTGGAAAGCAATATAATTGTTAATTCTTTTTTATACAAGATTTTTATTACCGCTTAAATCAATAATAATGAAGTCAATTGACTATATATGATAAGTGACGTCACTTATCATTTTCTCATACAAAATGTATGGGGATGTCACGTTTTGACAGCTCATTAAAAGTATCTCAATTGACTTGGTAGTCCAAGACCGGATTCGCTGTATATTATATGTTCTATATTATCTTGACGGTTGGAGCTGTAAAAGGCATCTTTCAAGTTGTATTACTTCAATTTGAAAAAAAAGTTTAGATTTGACGACCCGTGTGGCGCAATGGTTACCATGCCGGACTGCCAATCGAAGGGTCCCGGGTTCGATTCCCGGCGAAGCAGAGATTTGAATGATGAGTTTAAATTTCTGTTCTCGATTTGGGTGTTATGTTTCTGTGTCTGTCCTTGGTACCCACGACACAGAGTATAACTATCCTATGTGCTATGAGCGTGAAACGTTATTTTATTATTATAGTACCTAATAAATACATAATGCGTAATACATAATAAAAAAAGTGTTGCAGTGTGCGCGGATTGAATCGACATTCTAAACGCAGCGGTTATTATCTTGTATGAGTACTTATTCAAATGTAGAACTGTGCAGAATGCTGAAAGAGATCGTTTGGACATTGTAAATTTCTGGAAATTTCTCTTACAATTGCTGTACAGGACAACTTGACTTTATAGTTTTACTTTCCTTTGAAAATAGTCGTAGTTTTAATTTTTTGCAGAAATGAAGTAATTTATTAAGTGTTTCAATTTCGCATTTAATTTTAATGTCATAATTTTACGTAACGGTGTGTTGCTTTTCTATTTACATTTTCTGATTATTGCAAACAATGACGTTGCAAACTAAAGAGCCTAAGTATAGTGAACGTGTGAAGTAAGGAAACTATTAAAAAGTCACAGACCCGTTGTCTTTAAAGACGGGTTACAGAATAAAATTTATCTGCCATTTTAGAAGCAATAGGTGACAAAAACTGGACAAAAGAGAATTTCAGAAACAAAATACACTTAGAAAATTGTTTTATTAGCCTATAACAATAGGAGGTGACTCATGCTAAGGACTTCAAATGTGGTGCAGGTTTGAAGTTAGGAAAAGATTGAATCGGCGTGCTAAACGCAATGGGTATTGTCCTGTACGAGTATTCAAATGCAGCGCTGTGTAGAATATGGAATGAGATCATTTGGACTTTGGATATTGTGAATTTTGTGGAAATTTCTCTTACAGGACAACTTAAGTTTATTTTTACTTTCCTTTGAAAATGATCGTAGCATTAAAATGGAGCAAATTTTAAAGTATATCAATTTCGTATTCCAAGACAATTTAGGTAGTGAAAATTTTAGCTGCGGGGTATTATGTAGGTACTTGTCTTTTCTATAGCTACCTTTTCTGATTATTGCTATTATGCTAATAGACCAAAATAGTTTATAGTAAGCCTTATTAGATAAACAAACATAATAGCCGGTCCGTTTGCTTTAAACGAGCAATTCTTGTATATACATACCTATATAAAGAAACTGAATCTCGATATCGACTCCAATGATTTTTATGAAATTTAGTTGCAGTAATTTGCAGTTTCGGAGGCGATAAATCGATCTTTATAGGTTTAATTTGTTAAAACGTCGTTTTATCCGTGTTTTCAGCGATAATCATCTGAAACGTACGTATTTAATCTTAAGAAAAGTTTCGAAGTTTTGAAATAATTTTACTTAATATTAAAATAAAAATTAAATAATAACAAACAAATCGGCTCTACGCATAAATTTTTGATAAACCAGTGGTTTTGACCTTGAAATCCTACGTCGGAGGCTTGGATATCTGGCCGCAACCATTTTTACGTCCCACTGCTGGGCACGGGTCTCTCCCAATGGGGATCCAGCTCCAGGCCTTCCCAATAATGATTGGGAAGGCCTGGAGCTTACTCCACCACGCTGCTCCAATGCAGGTTGGTGGAGATGCGGGTTAGTGGCCAACCCGCTGTCGGATATTTTCAAACCGCCCATAAGGCCTCCGACAAGGTTGAACGACTGTTATCTATCGACAACAACCGGGACCGACGGCTTAACGTGCCCTCCGAAGCACGGAAACGCGCATGAATTTTTTTTGCCACTAGCGGTCACCCATCTCACACCCGACCGCTCCCGTTTGGCTTAGTTGCATAGATCGTTTGCGTTCTACACTAACCGCCGGGCCATGCTCGCTGGGATATCTAACCCAACTTTAACTTAAACGAATCTTTGACTAAAAACGTTGTGTGTGCATTTATCATAGCGGCAAAAAATCCCTAAATACGAAATCAAAGTTCTTCAGAGTTCAATTAACTCATTAAGTGGCTTCAAAACAGCCTTCAGCCACTGATTGATGACTAAACCGTGATTTCACCAATCTTCATTGGAGCAGCATGGTAAAGTAAGGTAAAGGTCTCTAACTATATGGGGAGACCAGAGCATAGTAGATATCTTTATTATCTTTATTTTAACGTATAACGTGTAACAGATAGGAATATTTAGGATTTAAATAACAACATTTCACACTCATAGTCACACAGTAGGGTAGACATAGCCTGTGTCGTGGGTACAATGGATACATACAAAGACAGAAATACAAACACCCAGACCAATTTCTGCTTCGCTGGGAATCGAACCCAGGACCCTTCGATTGGTAGTCTGTCATGGTAACCATTACGCCACATGGGTCATACAGTTAATTTCGTGATGTGAAAGTATTCAAATGCTTCGTAGGGAGCAGTATACGCGATGGAAACGTTTAGACAGTGGCTTGTGAGTTAAGTGAATATTCCACTTAATTTCACTTAAAGGATGTAATGGATTTGGTATAGAGTTTTAAATTTCAGATTTATAGACAAACTATTGTGCATATTCTCGTGAATTCACTAACATTGAAGACTACCGAAATAATAATTATGATTCATTCCTTTTTAGATTTAGTGAGGGTCATTTTTTAAAGATCCGTAGCCAAATGGCAAAAAACGGAACCCTTATTTATAGATTCGTCATGTCTGTCTGTCCGTCCGTATGTCACAGCCACATTTTCCGAAAACTTGTTAAGTAGAACCATTAAGATTTTCACACAAGAATAAAAAAAATTTTTGTGGGTTCCCCATACTAAGAACTGAAACTATTTTTTTAAATAAAACCCATACGTGTGGGATATCTATGGATAGGTCTTCAAAAATGATATTGAGGTTTCTAATATTTTTGTTTCTAAACTGAATAGTTTGCGCGAGAGAAACTTCCAAAGTGGTGAAATGTGTGCAACCTCTATACCTAACTTCTAAAATAAGAGAATGATAATACTAACAAAATATATGATATACCATTACCGTGTAAACTTCCACCAAAAATTGGTTTGAGCGAGATCTAGTAAGTACTTTTTTTTAATTAAAAAATTAACCAAAGCAAACCACAACATAAATAAATAGCAATTGTTTAAAAAAATAACGATTTAAAAAAAGAGCTCAATGCTTACTTGCAAATAGGTCCTTTTTGTTTGTACGCACGTGGGACATGGGCTATTTTTGTGCTAGTGCTGTAAAACATCTCATTCTTATGGGAAGATCCATTATCCACAATAAATAACAGAACAGAACAAACGCCAGTCGTAAAGATTTCACCTATTACATAATGATAACAAAAAACCAGTCCGTGTTTTAAAGCATAACAACCGTATCACTAATAAAAACATTATTTACATTATAGTCGTTGTAATTTATTTGATCGGTCTGGACATTTCTCCGTGGAGATTTAATACATCTCAAGATAAATCCATTATTAAATGGTACCTATTTATATACATCATAATAATCATGATGAACTAATAGTTCTTATCCATACTAATATTATAAATTCGAAAGTAACTCTGTCTGTCTGCGCTTTCCCACTACTGAACCAAATGTAATGAAAATTGGAACACAGATAGAGTGGACTTTGGGAAAGGACATGGATGGTTTTTATCCTACGGGATCCTTTAAAAAGGGATCCACGCGGGCGAAGCCGCTGGCAGATGGCTAGTTGATTTATAAAGATAGAAATAAAGTTTACGCTTATGAATACGCAAATAATAAAAGACGTAACAATAAAATAAGAAAAAAAAAATGATTTAACTTCCACATTTTATATTTATGTATACATTTTTTTTATTTGAATGGAGTGGTAGACGAGCATGCAGGCCACGTGGTGTTAAGTGGTCGCTGCAGCCCATGGACATCTACATACAACCTCAAGCAAGCATAGGTAAGTCTTATCTGAGGTCGTATGCAGTTGCGCTGCTACTTCGGAGGCTGTTGGTCGCCTCATGTAAGTATGGCCGGCAACTGCACCTTTCCACCGAAACAAAACAAAATTGGTTTACAGCAGAAGTGGGTGCAGCGGTGGTACTTCCCCGGGCGAACCTAGATGTTCTACCACCTACAACGTGGTGTGTAATAACATTTTCTTAATAAAAAGACTTGCTGACCCCTCAATCGCCGTACCACGTTTAAATGTTTGGGGTGGACCACCTTTAACAATTAGGGGTATGAAAAGTTGATGTTGACCGATTCTCAGACCTACCCGATATGCATGCAAAATTTCATGAGAATTCTGCAACAAACACGAGAATTTTATTTATTAGACATAGTTTTATCCTTGTTAAATTTATTAAACTTAAGGCTAATTGTATGATATTTTTATGTAACAAGACCACCTCTGGAAAGGAGCTGACTTCTGTAAAACAGTGCGAAATAAAGCTTATGCCTTCTGGCAGGGACTCTACAAAGTGTGCAAATACAAACTTTATTTGTATTTGTGTTTATTGTTGTTCGTTTATCTACTTATATTGCCTGCGATGACGACAAGCGTAGCGCAATAGTTACCATGCCGGACCCTTTGAGTGGGTCGGGTTCGATTCCCGGCGAAACAGAAATTTGAATGATGAGTCTTTTCTGTTCTCGGTCTGGGTATTTGTGTTTCTGCCTTTGTTTTTGTCCATGGTACCCACGAAACAGGGTATGTGTGCCCTACAATGGATGTATGAGAGTGAGTCGTTTATTTGGCTGGCTGCAACCCTTTTTGCGTCCCACTGCTAGGCACGGGTCTCTCCCCATTATTTGAGAGGCCTGGAGCTTACTCCACCACGCTGATCCAATGTGGGTTGGTGGAGAGTCGTTTATTTATTATTTATTTATTATTTTTGATTGATGTAGATGTATATAAGCTACAGAGACCATCTAACACCACGATATTGTATTCTTAACATATTTGAAAACATAAGTTATTTTCGTGCGTCTGAATAAAACGGATGTAGGTCCAGATTAAACCGAAAATTTATACGGTTTGGCCAGACAGGCGCCGGAGTTCGCGCCGTGCTTCTGAATCTCCATACTCGGTTATTTGCTTACAAACACAAAAAATATCTATTCTTTGCGGCGACAATAACAAATAAGTCCATTTTTGAGTGCCAGTATTCAAATTGTGGGGAAAAAACTTCAAATTTGCATACATTGAAATGTAGGCGCCACTTTTTTACACTTTTATGGATTCCGCAAATAACTGAGACGATTTATGAGAATTCTATCGCGGTTATTAATATTCTGATCTTTGTTTTTACCGGTTTCTTTCACGGTGGACGAGAAATCGACAAAGATGCACCAACAACGTAAAAATAAAAAGAATTTCGAAATTATATTTATTGTAAGGAATGGTTCTTTTTCACTGTTTCAAGGGTTGAAAACTTGAGTGTTTGGGAAAATGTAACCCAACCTGAGTTTTGTCTCAGATCTTACGTAAATATGTATAGGCTGCAGCAACCATTTAACACCACGTGGCCTTTTTTTGTAGCGAGGGGAAACCGTCAAAAGGTATCCGGCCTAGGGAGAGAATACCGGCTTATGTGGGTTTTGGCCGCACTTAAACCTCCTCGGTGGCCTGCCTCTGCGCTTGGGGAGGACTCCGGGATCTCCAGTGGAACGCACCACCTCCTCGAGCGGTGCCCTGGAACGGGCCCATCTTTGGAAAAGCAGATATTGTGCTCTCCTACACCTTCCGATGCTTTCGGCGGTATGCGGCCACGCACACACGGCCGTCCATTCCGTGGCTGTTGGCTGGACGGATCGAACCCCGGAAGCCCCCTTTTAGTTTTACGATTAGACAGGGGATACCGTAGCTCTATCCTCAATCCCGAAGCAACAGACAAACACACAAACACAAAAACAAACTCCATTGAAATAAAAAGAAACTCCACCAGTAATTATAAATATTCACAGCAGACTGTTAAAATTATTAACAGCAGGTTAAATGTATGTTCAATACAAAATTTATCAGACGTAAATACCCATAAAACAAAAGTTTATGTTCTGTCCTTGTTTTTTAGTAGTCGCCAAATTGAGATAAAGAATGTCGAGACGTGTTTAAAGGAATTCGAGGTTTTTGAAGAATTCGTAAATGAACATGTCTTTTGGGTGGTCGTTATATTTATTACTACTTTCATCTTATTTGCCTACTTTTATTGTAAGCATTGACCTAATAAGCCACTTATTAAAATTTTCTTTGCAGGTTGACTGCTACCGTTTTTAATACGCTTTTTTTTAGAACGAGTTAACCAACTTCAAATATACAAATACAAATACAAATTATCTTTATTGTACACCATTAATAATTGAAATACACATATACAAATCACCGGCCAACCAGTTTCCGTCCTCGGCAATATAGACGTCGATTTGAAGATTGGTGACCGTGTATACCGACATCCAGTTTTAATTGCCAGTATCACCGATGATTGCATATTGGGACTGGACTTCTTAAGGAAAGAACAGTGCGTTGTTGATGTACGGAAAGGAGTTTTGAGGTTCCCTGATCAAGAAGTATGTCTTAATGGATCTGAACCATGCAATCTTTACTGCTTGAAGGACACTGTACTAGCACCCAGATCGGAGTCTCTAGTGAAAGTGAAATTCCCCTCGAAGGTTAAAGTAAGAAGATGCGTGATTGTTGAGGACACCGGAAGTAACCATAACTTGATTACTGCGAGAACTCTACTCATGTCAAAAGGAGTATCTACGGTTCGGGTTCTCAATATGAGTAACGACGAAGTTCATTTAAAGAAGAACAGCTTAATGGGAAGATGCGAGGAAGTGAAATTTCTTAGACAGCTGAGAAATATCAGAGCAGTACAGCCAGAGAAGCAAAATAGCGCTGATATTGTCTGCCAACTTCTTGAAGCTTCTAAGGAAAATTTATCTACTTCCGAGCGACAGCAGGCATGGGAACTCCTATCAAAATTTAAAGACATTTTTGCAAAGGACTGTGATTTCGGACGAACGGGACTCGTCAAGCACCAAATCGACACCGGCGACGCTAGGCCCATTAAACAAAGACCTCGAAGGATACCATGGGCAAAAGAGAAAGAAGTCACTGAACTGGTCAAGG
This sequence comes from Pyrgus malvae, assembly GCA_911387765.1. NCBI lineage: Eukaryota > Metazoa > Arthropoda > Insecta > Lepidoptera > Hesperiidae > Pyrgus > Pyrgus malvae. Next base: position 6,469,230 of record OU426961.1, on the reverse strand, counting down.
ACATGGCTAGTAATGGAATTATCGAACCTTCCACAAGTCCGTGGTCTTCACCAGTTGTCTTGGTAAAGAAAAAGGACGGAAGCACAAGGTTCTGTGTAGATTACCGGATGCTGAATAACGTTACCAAAAAGGATAGTTATCCCCTGCCTCGAATAGATGACACGCTGGACATGCTCAGTGGTATGAAATGGTTCTCAACCATTGATCTCAAGAGTGGATATTGGCAGGTGGAGATAGATCCGAAAGATAAGGAGAAGACAGCATTCAGTACAGGAATAGGAAACGGTCTATGGCAATTCAAAGTTATGCCATTCGGCTTGTGTAATGCACCCGCCACTTTCGAACGTCTCATGGAAAGGGTAATGGTGGGCCTTCTTGGAGACGTATGTTTGGTCTACCTTGATGACATTATCATCATGGGGCGTACTTTTAAGGAACACCTGCGGAATATGGAAAGGGTCTTTACACGGCTTAGGAACGCCAACCTTAAGCTAAGCCCGAAGAAATGTGCCCTCTTCAAGAAAGAAGTGAGCTACCTTGGGCACATTATTTCCCCGGAAGGAGTTAAAACCGACCCAGAGAAGACTAAGGCTGTGCAGGACTGGCCTACGCCGAGGAATAAATCTGAAGTACGTTCATTTCTGGGTTTGTGTACGTATTACAGACGTTTTGTAAATAAATTTTCAGATATAGCCAGGCCATTACATCGTCTTACGGAAGAAAAACGAGATTTTGTCTGGGATTCCACTTGTGAAGATGCTTTCAGAGAGCTAAAACGTTGTTTGTGTGAAACGCCTATATTAGGATATCCAAGTCGCGACGGGAGGTTCGTCGTGGATACGGACGCGAGTAATACTGGAATTGGCGGCGTTTTATCACAGATACAAGGCGAGCACACGGTAGTGATAGCATACTTCAGCAAATCACTCTCGAAACCAGAAAGAAATTACTGCGTTACTCGTAGAGAGTTACTTGCCGTGGTCAAGGTCTTGCAACATTTTTCGAAGTACCTTATTGGTCGCCAGTTTACACTCCGGACAGATCACGCAGCGTTACAATGGCTCCTGCAGTTTAAAAATCCTGAAGGTCAAGTGGCACGATGGCTTGAGCAACTGCAAGAGTTTCATTTTGTTACGGAACACCGGAGTGGAAAAGGACACAGCAACGCCGATGCCTTATCACGAAGACCTTGTCCTGAAGATTGCAAACACTGTCAGAAACAGGAAACCATAGGACATGTTAAATTAATAAGGACGCAAGGCTTAGACGATGAATGGACCAACGAAAACATGAAAAAGGCGCAAGAAGAAGATGATGATCTACGGTTAATACTGGACTGGAAACGAAGTGACAACAAACCCAGCTGGAATGATGTGTCAGCATGTAGTCCAGATACTAAAAGCTATTGGGCTCAATGGGACAGCTTAGTCTTGGAAAATGATGTCTTACATAGAAGATGGGAGTCTAACACCGGAAAGGAAGTAACTCTACAGATCGTAGTACCAAGAAGTATGGTGTCTTCCGTCCTAAGGCACATTCATGATGGAACTTCTGGTGGGCACCTTGGCGTGAAGAAAACACTAGTAAAGCTGCGAAGAAGATTCTATTGGGTACATTGTCGCGAAGATGTTGAAGATTGGTGCAGAAAATGTACAGCTTGCGCTTCAGTCAGAGGTCCCCAAACAAGAAGTAAAGGCAAATTAAAGTTGTATAACGTTGGAGCACCTTGGGAGCGTATAGCTATTGACGTAGCTGGGCCATTTCCAGTAACCGAAGATGGAAACCGATACATCGTAGTTGTGCAGGACTATTTCACCAAGTGGCCTGAAGTATTTGCCACTCCCAATCAAGAAGCACACACCGTGGCTAAAAAGCTTGTGCAAGAAGTAGTCTGCCGATATGGTGTACCTATGGAAATCCATTCGGACCAAGGACGTAATTTCGAGTCGGGGCTTTTCCAAGAAATGTGCAGTTTGCTGGGCATGCATAAGACGCGCACGACTCCTGCTCATCCACAGTCAGACGGTATGGTCGAGAGATTCAACCAAACGTTGGAAAATCACTTGGCTAAGGTAGTGGATGAACATCAAAAAGATTGGGACCAATACATACCTCTGTTCCTTATGTCGTATCGTTCGGCACTCCACGACAGTACAGGATTTACTCCAGCAAGGGTGAACTTCGGCAGAGAAATGAGGCTTCCGATAGACGCCATTACTGGCACTCCACCGGATGGTCCCAAGATTGTGACGGAGTACGTAAGTGATCTTCAATACCAGCTAAATGAGGTACACAAGATGGTTCGGGAGAACAGCTTGAAAACCAGCACAAGCATGAAGACCCGCTACGACAGGAAAGCCAATTCTAAGGGATTTGAAGAAGGAGCTTTAGTGTGGTTTCACAATCCGCAGAGAAAGAAGGGGAAGTCCCCGAAATTACAACCTCGCTGGGAAGGACCTTACACTGTTGTCACAAAGATTAACGACATCACGTACCGAATTAAGAAGGGTCCCCGCGGCAAGCTAAAAGTAGTACATGTAGACCGACTAGCAAAATACTACGGAAAGAATCATGCTCGGGACGAGCATGACTAAGGAGGGGGTAATGTTACGACTTTGAGTACCTATATCTCGAGAACAAAGCGTCGTACAGCAGAACCCCAAAAACGCATAAACAGGTATTAGGTCTACTATCGAACAGTGAAGAAAGTTCTCGAAAAATCAGTCATAAGAAAAACATCGATTTCTACGAGTAAACAAATCCGCGGTGAGTACGTACCTATATATAGCGTACATGTATAGGTTGTTTACATCGCGGGTCGCGGCTATTGTTAATGACTACATAAGCTGTACATAGGTGCGTAATAACATAAAGGAAGGTTCGGGACGGGCCTATTGTATTTGGTGGTTCGGGAAATTTCTAGACAACCATGGGTAGCCGTATATAAGGCACGCGCCGAGCCGCGACTGGGCAGTTTATTTTCGGAAGTGAAACCGAAGCGATCTCTACCAAGCGACAAGGAAGAATTATTTCGACGACTCAAGCGAAGATATTGGACTATAGTGATTGTGCATTGTGATTCGGACTTTGTTAAGTGGATTTTTGTGGAAGCTGACAATAAACGCCTTCTACGTCACAAACGGCATTTTCATTACCCATAGCGCGTAACAATTTGTTACGACTTTGAGTACCTATATCTCGAGAACAAAGCGTCGTACAGCAAAACCCCAAAAACGCATAAACAGGTATTAGGTCTACTATCGAACAGTGAAGAAAGTTCTCGAAAAATCGGTCATAAGAAAAACATCGATTTCTACCAGTAAACAAATTCGGGGTCCGCGGCGAGTACGTACCTATTTATAGCGTACATGTATAGGTTGTTTACATCGCGGGTCGCGGCTATTGTTTGACTGTACATAGTGTGTAATAATAACTAATAAAGGAAGGTTCGGGACGGGTCTATTGTGTTTGGTGGTTCGGGAAATTTCTAGAGAACCATGGGTGGCCGTATATAAGGCACGCGCCGAGCCGCGACTGGGCAGTTTATTTCCGGAAGTGAAACCGAAGCGATCTCTACTAAGCGACAAGGAAGAATTATTTCGACGACTCAAGCGAAGATATTGGACTATAGTGATTGTGCATTGTGATTCGGACTCTGTGAAGTGGATTTTTGTGGAAGCTGACAATAAACGCCTTCTACGTTACCAACGGCATTTTCATTACCCATAGCGCGTAACAATTGGTGTCAGAAGCGGAATGCCGTTAGTACAACGAGAAGAAGAGGGGCGCACTCCGAGGACCAGGAGACAGGTCGGTATGGATGCTGCGCGACAACTTGCGGCTGAAGGAGAGGACGAGACCGCTGCACCGGGGTCGTCGTCAGGGGCAACCGCAGCACCGGCTCCGACAATGGACATGGCAGCGCTACTGTCTGCCATACAGGGGATGCAGGAAAAGATGCAGGCCAATCTAGAAGCCAGACTAGAAGCCAGCCAACGGGAACAGGAAGCCATCCGCCGCGAGATCCAGGCCAGTCAAGAAGCCAGCCGCCACGAACAAGAGGCCAGCGTTCGACAAATCCAGGATCAAATCCAGACCAGTCAAGAGGCCAGCCGTCGAGAGATCATAGAGAAAATTGACAGTGGACTTACTGGCCTTGGCGAGAAACTTAAAGTAGTGGAGCATGAGGTTAAGGGAGTAACGCTCAGAACTGACCACCTGGAAGAGCGCGTTGAAGAATTAAGCAAGGAGGTCGTGAAACTGAAGATACGAGAACCGATATCAGCATCTCCTGCGACATCAGCTAGACTCGACCTTCCACATTTCGATGGAAGCTCTTCCTGGTCGGCGTTCCGATACCAGTTCGAGACGCTCGCAAAAGCAAATGCCTGGGGGGATGATTACTCTTTTACTGCTCTAACTCTGGCCTTAAGAGGAGACGCCTTGATGACTATAGATAACCTACCGAAGGAAGGCCGGACACTGGAAGCTCTAATGGAAGCGCTAGAAACTCGCTATGGCGAGAAACATTTAGAATATGTGTACCGAGCCCAGCTTCGAGAGAGGACCCAGAAGCCCAACGAGAACCTCCAGCAATGGGCAACGGAGGTTGAAAGGCTTGTAAGGCGTGCTTACTCTTCGACACCAGGGAATATCGAAGTGTACTTACTGCAGGCATTTGTCGACGGGATACGAGATTTGGAGGTCAGGGCTGCTGTGCGTCTGGGCCATCATCAGTCTCTAAAGAATGCTTTGGCACATGCCCTGGAAGTCGAAGCCGTGAGACAGGATGCAAGGTACCACAAAGTAAGAGAAGTGGTCACGGAGCAAAAGAAGTCACGTTTTATCCCCACCTGCTATGGTTGCGGCGAAAAGGGGCATATTCGCTTAGAGTGCCCCAAGAAGAAAAGAAGATGGGTTTCTGACTCGGAAACCCAAGTGGACGAGTTGCCGTTAAACTAGATGTCGCCAGGGCCGCGGGGCGGGCGCTGGTTGGTCAAATTAATGCCCCCTGTATTACAATTAACCAAGTTTGCAACGGAAACAGCTTAACAATTGAGGGTATTGTGAATAACCGGACTTGCCAATTCACTGTGGATACTGGCGCCTCTTGTTCAATTGTAAAGCCTGAGCTACTTCCGCGAACCATTCAGTGGACCAAGCGATCGCCAGCATACCGTCTTCAAACAGCAACGGGCCAACCAGTTTCCGTCCTCGGCAATATAGACGTTGATTTGAAGATTGGTGACCGTGTATACCGACATCCAGTATTAATTGCTAGTATCACCGATGATTGCATATTGGGACTGGACTTCTTAAGGAAAGAACAGTGCGTTGTTGACGGACGGAAAGGGGTTTTGAAGTTCCCTGATCAAGAAGTATGTCTTAATGGATCTGAACCATGCAATCTTTACTGCTTGAAGGACACTTTACTGGCACCCAGATCGGAGTCTCTAGTGAAAGTGAAATTCCCCTCGAAGGTTAAAGTAAGAAGATGCGTGATTGTTGAGGACACCGGAAGTAACCATAACTTGATTACTGCAAGAACTCTACTCATGTCCAAAGGAGTATCTACGGTTCGGGTTCTCAATATGAGTAACGAGGAAGTTCATTTAAAGAAGAACAGCTTAATGGGAAGATGCGAGGAAGTGAAACTTCTTAGACAGCTGGGAAATATCAAAGCAGTACAGCCAGAGCAACAAAACAGCGCTGATATTGTCTGTCAACTTCTTGAAGCTTCTAAGGAGAATTTATCTACTTCCGAGCGACAGCAGGCATGGGAACTCCTATCAAAATTTAAAGACATTTTTGCAAAGGACTGTGATTTCGGACGAACGGGACTCGTCAAGCACCAAATCGACACCGGCAACGCTAGGCCCATTAAACAAAGACCTCGAAGGATACCATGGGCAAAAGAAAAAGAAGTCACTGAACTCGTCAAAGACATGGCTAGTAACGGAATTATCGAACCTTCTACAAGTCCGTGGTCTTCACCAGTTGTGTTAGTAAAGAAAAAGGACGGCAGCACAAGGTTCTGTGTAGATTACCGGATGTTGAATAACGTTACTAAAAAGGATAGTTATCCCCTGCCTCGAATAGATGACACGCTGGACATGCTCAGTGGTATGAAGTGGTTCTCTACCATTGATCTGAAGAGTGGATATTGGCAGGTGGAGATAGATCCGAAAGATAAGGAAAAGACAGCATTCAGTACAGGAATAGGTAACGGTCTATGGCAATTTAAAGTCATGCCATTCGGCTTATGTAATGCACCGGCAACCTTCGAACGTCTCATGGAAAGGGTAATGGTGGGCCTTCTTGGAGACGTATGTTTGGTCTACCTTGATGACATCATCATCATGGGGCGTACTTTTAAGGAACACCTGCGGAATATGGAAAAGGTCTTTACACGGCTTAGGAACGCCAACCTTAAGCTAAGCCCGAAGAAATGTGCCCTCTTCAAGAAAGAAGTGAGCTACCTTGGGCACATAATTTCCCCGGAAGGAGTTAAAACCGACCCAGAGAAGATTAAGGCTGTGCAGGACTGGCCTACTCCGAGGAATAAATCTGAAGTACGTTCATTTCTGGGTCTGTGTACGTATTACAGACGTTTTGTAAAGAAATTTTCAGATATAGCCAGGCCATTACATCGTCTTACGGAAGAAAAACGAGATTTTGTCTGGGATTCGACTTGTGAAGATGCTTTCAGAGAGCTAAAACGTTGTTTGTGTGAAACGCCTATATTAGGATATCCAAGTCGCGATGGGAGATTCATCGTGGATACGGACGCGAGTAATACTGGAATCGGCGGCGTTTTATCACAGATACAAGGTGAGCACACGGTAGTGATAGCATACTTCAGCAAATCACTCTCGAAACCAGAAAGAAATTACTGCGTCACTCGTCGAGAATTACTTGCTGTGGTCAAGGTCTTGCAACATTTTTCGAAGTACCTTATTGGTCGCCAGTTTACACTACGGACAGATCACGCAGCGTTACAATGGCTCCTGCAGTTTAAAAATCCTGAAGGTCAAGTGGCACGATGGCTCGAGCAACTGCAGGAGTTTCATTTTGTTACAGAACACCGAAGTGGAAAAGGACACAGCAACGCCGATGCCTTATCACGAAGACCTTGTCCTGAAGATTGCAAACACTGTCAGAAACAGGAAACCATAGGACATGTTAAATTAATAAGGACACAAGGTTTAGACGATGAATGGACCAACGAAAACATGAAGAAAGCGCAAGAAGAAGATGATGATCTACGTTTAATACTGGACTGGAAACGAAGTGAGAACAAACCCAGCTGGAATGATGTGTCAGCATGTAGCCCAGTCACTAAAAGCTATTGGGCTCAATGGGACAGCTTAGTCTTGGAAAATGATGTCTTACATAGAAGATGGGAATCTAACACCGGAAAAGAAGTAACCCTACAGATCGTAGTACCAAGAAGTATGGTGTCGTCCGTCCTAAGGCACATTCATGATGGAACTTCTGGTGGGCACCTTGGCGTGAAGAAAACGCTAGTAAAGTTGCGAAGAAGATTCTATTGGGTACATTGTCGCGAAGATGTGGAAGACTGGTGCCGAAAATGTACAGCTTGCGCTTCAGTCAGAGGTCCCCAAACAAGAAGTAAAGGCAAATTAAAGTTGTATAACGTTGGAGCACCTTGGGAGCGTATAGCTATTGACGTAGCTGGGCCATTTCCAGTAACCGAAGATGGAAACCGATACATCGTAGTTGTGCAGGACTATTTCACCAAGTGGCCTGAAGTATTTGCCACTCCCAATCAAGAAGCACACACCGTGGCTAAAAAGCTCGTGCAAGAAGTAGTTTGCCGATATGGTGTACCTATGGAAATCCATTCGGACCAAGGACGTAATTTCGAGTCGGGGCTTTTCCAAGAAATGTGCAGTTTGCTGGGCATGCATAAGACGCGCACGACTCCTGCTCATCCACAGTCAGACGGTATGGTCGAGAGATTCAACCAAACGTTGGAAAATCACTTGGCTAAGGTAGTGGATGAACATCAAAAAGATTGGGACCAATACATACCTCTGTTCCTTATGTCGTATCGTTCGGCACTCCACGACAGTACAGGATTTACTCCAGCAAGGGTGAACTTTGGCAGAGAAATGAGGCTTCCGATAGACGCCATTACTGGCACTCCACCGGATGGTCCCAAGATTGTGACGGAGTACGTAAGTGATCTTCAATACCAGCTAAATGAGGTACACAAGATGGTTCGGGAGAACAGTTTGAAAACCAGCACAAGCATGAAAACTCGATATGACAGGAAAGCCAATTCCAAGGGATTTGAAGAAGGAGCACTAGTGTGGTTTCACAATCCGCAGAGGAAAAAGGGGAAGTCCCCGAAATTACAACCTCGCTGGGAAGGACCTTACACTGTTGTTACAAAGATTAACGACATCACGTACCGGATTAAGAAGGGTCCCCGCGGCAAGCTAAAAGTAGTACATGTAGACCGACTAGCAAAATACTACGGAAAGAATCATGCTCGGGACGAGCATGACTAAGGAGGGGGTAATGTTACGACTTTGAGTACCTATATCTCGAGAACAAAGCGTCGTACAGCAAAACCCCAAAAACGCATAAACAGGTATTAGGTCTACTATCGAACAGTGAAGAAAGTTCTCGAAAAATCGGTCATAAGAAAAACATCGATTTCTACCAGTAAACAAATTCGGGGTCCGCAGCGAGTACGTACCTATATATAGCGTACATGTATAGGTTGTTTACATCGCGGGTCGCGGCTATTGTTTGACTGTACATAGTGTGTAATAATAACTAATAAAGGAAGGTTCGGGACGGGTCTATTGTGTTTGGTGGTTCGGGAAATTTCTAGAGAACCATGGGTGGCCGTATATAAGGCACGCGCCGAGCCGCGACTGGGCAGTTTATTTCCGGAAGTGAAACCGAAGCGATCTCTACTAAGCGACAAGGAAGAATTATTTCGACGACTCAAGCGAAGATATTGGACTATAGTGATTGTGCATTGTGATTCGGACTCTGTGAAGTGGATTTTTGTGGAAGCTGACAATAAACGCCTTCTACGTTACCAACGGCATTTTCATTACCCATAGCGCGTAACAATATAAACACATGTACAACAGGTGGTCTTATCGGTAAAACAGCGATCTCTTCCAGACAACCTTGTATAGTTAGTAAAGTAGAGAAAAACAGTACAGAAAAGGGTAACGGTGCACAATGTTACCTACAACTTAGTTCCTATGTCAGCAGACAATGTTATAACAGCATGCATCAATTTATAAATGAACATAGTTGAAGATATTGAAATGGAAAGTTAAGAGAGAGAAGTTTAAGAGCGATAGAAGAAGTAAGAATAGAAGTAGTAGTTATAAGTACCTACAAGCTTAAAAAGTGGTCCTTCACTAGCTTCTTGAACGATTCCAAAGATTCCAAATATAATCATCATGAAACTTGTGAATTGTACGTAGACAATTTTTTACGTAGACGATTTTATCAATAGTATTGTAAGTATTATGCCCAAACCTTGTGATGCCTCTTAGTACCTAAAACCTTGGAATTTGTATAAGTATAAGCATACGAACAAAAAAAGAATTTTGAAAATCGGTCCACAAACGGCGGAGTAATCGGTGAACATATATAAAAAAAATACATACAGCCGAATACAGTACCTCCTCCTTTTGGAAGTCGGTAAAAATGAAAATGAAACGACAGCACCACATGCCTTTTTCAACTTCGTGCCAAAAAGCCCACTTAATACTACTACGAGTACTTAAGCCCACTTAATACTACTACGAGTACCTACTAACATATGTATGTGCAATGCCTGTACTATTTATTCACGGAGGTTAAAATGGTTGCTGAGGTGTTACCCACAGGGTGTTACCACAGACCCCAGGTTTTCTTACTGACCTAATCAAAAAGAGTCATGAAACTACAAAAGGCAATATCATAACTTAATATTGGCAGGTTTACATGAACCTTAAATTTTTTTTGTTAATTAGGGCAATTAAATTTTGTGCAGCATAATTTATGTGACATATTATTATTCAAGATGACAGATAAATAAATAATGTAGTTTAAAAAACTAAAAACACGCTTTTGTGAAAATACGAACTAAAAAGTAAAAAAATAAGAAGAAAATGTATTTTACTGTAAAAAAAAGCGTGGGGTGCATGGTGTCAACAGTAACAGTGGTAAAAACCACCCCCCGCTTTTTTTTACAGTAAAATACATTTTCTTCTTATTTTTTTACTTTTTAGTTCGTATTTTCACAAAAGCGTGTTTTTAGTTTTTTAAACTACATTATTTATTTTTATTTTTTTAGTTGGATTTTTATTCTCAAATTATTGCATTATCATCGGCCCTTGACCCCTATGCAAATTTTCAAGTTAACCAGACGCTTAGACGTGTTAAAGTACCTTAGGCCACGAACTTATCAGCCGCCCCTCGTATATTTTATTTTATCCTGATGATCCTAGTTACGACTTTAACATAAAGTTATGAGATTATTGTATTGTCATCGGTCCTCAATAAATCTACAAAGTTTGAACGAAATCTGGCCGTTTAAAGTGGGTCAAAATCGCGCCCAAAGAAGTCGGTTACAAACATACAAACATACAAACATACAAACATACAAACATACAGGTGAAGCTAATAAAAAGCGTGTAAAAATTAAGGAAAGAAAACCTATAACCTACTCACGATTAATCACGATAATAATTTTGCCTGCGTCTTGATCTAAAATTACTGTTAATTAATGGCTCTAAAGTTTTCTATGTTGAGAATTTTCCTTTCCAACAACATTTTAAAATTCCTTTGTGAAAAATTCTCTACATAATTTCTAAAAATTTGCGCTGTCAATTAAGCGCTTAAAAATATAAATTAATAAGAATAACGTACACCCGAACGTTGCACGTTAAAAAAATATTTCATCATGTGGCCACAGCGACGTGCAAACGGCCAGTGACAATTAAAAATATTGTCTTTATTTTGTCCGTGGTTTTCCTATGTTTTTTCCGGAAACTGAATTGCTTTCTTGCTTTCCTCGACAGAGTTTTAAATATTTTATTGTATCCATTTTTTCTTTGTTTTAAAGGTAATTAAGTTTTGGTGGCAATATTCGGATTGTTGATTCGGAAGGAAGGAAAATGCCTTATTTTTTTGTAAAATAAGAATAATTGAAGGGAACAAAGGAGGAATTATTTTCAGCAAATAGAATGGTTTCTGGGGACTTGCTCTTTTAACGACTCTTAACATTAGCTTATTTTACCTGGATATAAAAAAATCGATAAACTTAGGATGGCCTAAAATTATATTTTCTGTGCCCTTCACTTTTCGTTTTGTAAGGCTATAAAAACTGCATATCAAAAAAGGTTTTGATTAATTTTGTCTTATTACTAAATGATTCGTAACAGTAAACTTAGAGCAAATGTGTATTTATAAGGCTCTATTTACGTAGATCTATTTCGTGGTTGCCCAATAAATTGGCCCTGGCCGAGAACCGTCATATTTATCCCCTGCTTGTCGTAAAGAGGTTACCGCAGAGATAGCTGATCTTTCTCTCTCTCGAATTATTAATCTATTAGCCTTCAGAAGTCTATTGCTGGACATAATAGGCTTTCCCTAATGCCACTCTATGTTCCTGTGCCCCCTGAATCAAACAGTTTTCCGCTGCCTTCAACTTTGTCTATAAAGCTGTAAATATATTATTATTATCACAAGACCTTGAAGCGCGCATGGCTTGGCGGCTCCATAGCACGCAAGCGGTCTACGCAGCTAAGCCAAACTTGTGCAGTTGGGTGTAAAATGGATGACCGCTAGTTGTAAAAAAATGGGCGGTTTGTAAATATCTGACATCGGGTTGGCCACTTACACGCTGCTCCAGTGGTGGAGTAAGCTCCTGACTTCTCAAATTATGGGGAGAGACCCATGTCTCTCTCCATAATTTTCGAAGCTGGGCATGGGCCCAGCAGTGGGACGCAAAAAAGGCAGCCAACAATATTTTATTTTTGTTCTTTTCAGTTCTTTTCTTGGGTTCATGTCCCAAAATTACATCAAAGCATTTGGAACGCCTAAAAACCGTTGTTTGTGGTGCAGCGCCGTTGCCACAGGCTGACGTTGAGAGGCTACTTACTAAAGCTGTCCAGGTATTTTTTGATTTTTATTTGAATGGAATAGCAGACGAACACGCAGGCCATGTGGTTCCTATAGTCACTGTAGCTTTTGGATTTAGAATAGACCTTCCTGATTGTAAGAGGCGACTAAAAAGCGGCTTCCGGGGTTGTGGGCAGTGAGAGTGGGAGCTTGATCCGTTCAGCCAGCGGCCCCGGTAAGGACGGCGTTGTGTGTGTGGGCGCATGCCACCGTAAGCATCGGAGGATACAGGAGAGCACATTTGCTCTCCAGAGGATGGGCCCGTTCTGGGGCGCCGCGTGGAGGACTTCGGTGCGTTCCACTGGAGATCTCGGAGTCCTCCCCAAGCGCAGAGATAGGCCACCGAGGGGTTTTAGTGCGATAACAAATAACCCGGTAACACCTCTCCTAAGGTGCCGGGTACCTTTTGAAGGTTTCCCCCCGATACCAAAAAAAGGCCAAGAGGTTCATGCGTCCATGGACATCTACCGAAAACCTCAACCAAACCTGAGTCTTGCCTGAGATCGTATGCAGCTACTCTTAAGGCCAATGATTGCCTCCTGTAATTCTGGCTGGCAACTTCACCTTTCCACTGAAACACAATAGAATTGCTTCACGGTAGAAGCGGTTGCTCTTCATGGTGGTATATCCCCGGGCGAACCATTAAAGTTCCACCACCTTCTAGTTACAGCCTTCATGTTTTTGCTGAATCTAGGAATACAGAAAATGGATGCAGGGATATTCTAACACCGTCAGCGAAGACAGTTCACTGCATTCTACTTTTAACTTCTGCAGGTTTTCTATTAAATTCTGCTCTCATTTTAACGAAATGACAATGGAATCATAAGCATTATTGTGTTGTTGTTAAACAATTGTGGTTGTGTTATAGTGAATTAATCCTGCTTGTGATAACAGTCATATTTCTTTTCAGCCTGGCGTCCACTTCGGTCAAGCGTATGGTTTAACAGAGACGGGACCTCTAGCGACCATAAGTCCAATTGGATACAAAAATTATGAATCAGTCGGTTTACCCCTCCCTAACGTAGAACTTAGAGTAGTGGACCAAAATAATAAGAGTTTAGGACCAAACAGGGTAAGGTTTCATTAGTTATTTAGAAGTAAGTTAGTTTTTTTAAGCCAAACGGGCGTGGTTGGGTATGAGATGGGTGACCGCTGGTGGCAAAAAAATTTATGCGCGTTTCCGTGCTTCGGAGGTCAGGTTAAGCCGTCGGTCCCGGTTGTTGTCGATAGATAACAGTCGTTAAACCTTGTCGGAGGCCTTATGGGCGGTTTGACATCCGACAGCAGGTAGGTTACTAACCCGCATCTCCACCAACCCGCATTAGAGCAGCGTGTTGGAGTAAGCTGCAGGCCTCCCCAATAATGGGGAAATACCCGTGCCCAGCAGTGGGACGCAAAAAGGGTTGCAGCCATTCTCCCATAAAAACTGTCCTATTTGTCATAGCATTATTTGCTATTTGTACCGTTGTTGATGCGCGTCCGAAAGCAACTTACCTGCTATGTTAGGCAAATTTAGAGGAAAATTTTTATGAACGCTGAATAGCCCAAAATGGTCTTTTCTGAATTTTCTTGTAAACGTTTTCAAGTTTTTTGTTTACCTATGTTCGAGTATTTTTTTCATACTAACATTATACATACTAACATTATAAATACGAAAGTAACTCTGTTTGTCTGTCACGCTTTCCCGCTTAAACTACTAATTTTTTTATGAAATTGGGAACACAGATAGATTTGAACTTGAGAAAGGAAACAGGTTTTTTTTATCTCACGGGAACCTTTAAAACGGGTCCACGCGGGTGAAGCCGCAGGCGGAAGTCTAGTTTATTAAAAATAATACATGCTACAAAATGGCCCTATCTATAGCATGCGTTTTTGCGTTAATGCATGATAACCATGTGTTTATCAGCGATATTTCCTATGTAACGATATCCAAAGGTCAATGGTTAGTTCAGATGGCTACTTTTATTACCGTCATAATTGGACCTATTTATGCAAACCGGAACCAACCCACACATGATGATGATGATAGTTTTGAGGAAAAACTGTTTAATGTATTAGACAACTGATGTTTTGTGCATTGGTAAACATGTCATGAAAATGTTTTGTTCTGTCAAAATTTTCAGATCATTTTGATCTTTACAGGGTCGATAGAAGGTGCAATTTTAAGCTTTTTTGTGTACTTAACCCAATTTCGGCATGAGTGTGGATTGGTTCCGGTTTGTGTAAATAGGTCCAATTGTAAATCGGAGAGTAGGTAGTAGATAATTCAAACTGTTGTGCACAGATATCCTCTCAGAAGTGAGAGGGATTGAGACCATAGACCACTACGCCAAGTGCGGATTGATGGACATAATTTTGTAGGTGGTAGAACTATTATCGTTCGCTCGGGGAAGTACCACCGCTGCACCCACTTCTGCCGTGAACCAATTCTATTGTGTTTCGGTGGAAAGGTGCAGTTGCCGGCCACACTTACATGAGGCGACCACCAGCTTCCGGAGTAGCAGAGCAACTGCATACGACCTCAGACAAGACTTACTTATGATTGCTTGAGGTTGTATGTAGATGTCCATGGGCTGCAGCGACCGTTTAACACCACGTGGCCTGCATACTCTTCTGCTACTCCATTCAAAAAAACAAAAAAATATATAATATATCTCCGAGAAATTAAAAGTTTCTCTCAGGCATGCACGGCGATGGAAATTCATGGAAAACATCGTATTCAATCAAATAGCACAATATTTTCCATCACCGGGGAGTAGCGATAAAATGCGCACATTACAATTATTTGTCCGAAGTGCGCGCCGAGCATTTATGTCAAGTCCAGTGATCCAGCGAGAATCCAGTCCAGTACTGAACTGGATCTGAAACGTCTACATTATTCCAGTTATTTAGAAGCCGTTGAAGTGTGAACACTACAGTGAAAATGTCTATACATATAAAAATACTGTGTTAGCACTGAAATGGCACTGGATAGGCCGTCAACATTATTCCAGTTGCACTGGATTGCTCACACTGGATTCAAAAGTAGACCGTCAATCCAGTTACTGGACTCGAATGCTAACTGGATTCAGTGCATTCCAGTACCGGTTTAAATTTTTCCAGTAAGCATTCCAGCGCTGGATTCGATCCTCGGCGCGCACCTCTGACAAAGAAATTTGTAATGTGCGAATTTATCGCTGCTCCACGGTGATGGAAAAATATCGTGATATTTCATTGATTACGATATTCTCCATCGCCGTGCATGCCTGAGAGAAATTCATAACTTCTCGAAGGCATGACGTCCACCAATCCGCACTTGGCCAGCGTGGTGGACTATGGCCTAAATCTCTCTCAATTGTGAGTAGGAGACCTGTGCCCAGCAGTGGGACATAAAAAAGGGTTGAAAAAAAAATAGTATCCCGAAGCAAGAGGTATAACTAGAAGGCACATTTGTGCATGGACGTTGGGACGAGGGGTTCGCCCGTAAAGGCCACTCCTCTGACGGGTGTCATACCTATCATACCCTGATGCTCTAAGGTATGTATAAAATTATTTTGCAATAGCTGTGCTCCGCGGTTTCACCTGCGTAATTTTTTTTAAAGTATCCTATTTTACTTCTGATAACTCCAAGAATATATGTACAGAGTTTCATGATAATCGGTTAAGTAGTTTTCGCGTGAAAGAGTAACAAACAAACTTACTTTCGCATTTATAATATTAGTAGGATTACCGCGAATGTATAATGGACATTTATTCGATTCAATTACAATATCGATTTCGGTGTTATTTGTATTTGAATAGCTCAATTTTGGCGATCTCCTTTAGATAACTCTCAGGCGTTATGCAATGATATTATACAGTAAGTAATAAATACGTTTTACATACGTTAACATTGTCAAAGGAACTTATAGCATCAAACCAAGACAAAACGTCCGACGTCCTAACCACTAAACGGTGACTGCTTTTTTTGAATAAACACGTTTTGTTTCAATTCACCTCCAAAAATAGAAAAATCTACGTAATATTTGTAACCAGTTGTGTGAGGAAGTAATTGATACCTTTGAAGAATTTGTCATCGCAATAGTAATTATTCGAGTCACTGACATGTTCCATAAAAATTTATAGTTAAAACAAGTATCGGAATATGATACGAGTTTTAAGAATACAGTTAAAGATTTACCTATAAATCTATAAATATACTCTATGGTGGATAGCCACCTGTTCGTATTATATTGTTTTAATTAACAATTGAAAAATTAATTATATAAAACTGTATAAGAACCAATACTACTACTAGTGGTCCCGCCCAGAGGGCCCACTCTGTAAGCATCCGTCTGTAAGTTAGAACATTTTCGGAATAATTTTTAGCATACTCCAGATCGCTTCTTTTTCATGAATTAATTAGATAAGCGTTCTCATTGATGACATTAAGCTATTGAATGAATAATATTGCTAGAATTTCTTCAATCTAATCCAAAAATAAGGCCCGAAAATTCACTTAGTTTCGGATACGGGCGTACAGAGTGGGCCCTCTGCTACGCCCGGGTGCAGACGTTGTCCTGCCTTAAAAGTATTGAAATAGGATTTTTTTATTATCTTAAAGAGATTTCATGTTACTGTCAAACAAAAATATAAAACAAATAATAACATACGAACTGTACTGTTATTCTGACTGTGTCAAAGTTTAGAACGACACGGCACGAAATACAAACGTTTGACGGGTAGAAACAATTCATATGGGATAACTACTTATAAATAAATAAAATCATTAAAAAACATTTTCCGGTGAACCAAATTGTAAATCTAAACCATTCTCAAATCCCCTAGAACACACACAGAGAATTTCATCATAATCCGTCTAGTCATTTAGGAGTTCAGTGACATACACATGCACACAAGAAATATACATAATATTGAGATTATAAATGCGTATGTTTAGAGTTTGGATGGATGTTTGTTGTTTATTCACGTAAGACCAAGATGAAATTTGGCACAGAGATAGATTATAGTCCAGATAGCGCATATGCTACTTTTTATCTCCGAATCATATAAACTCCAAATACCCGAGCGAAGCCGGGCCAAATCATTAGGATGTAATACTTACAAATTCAATGTTTAAATCTGAGATTGATTTCCTTCAATTCAGTTCCCCGAAAGTAAGTTTTTTTACTCCACCACGCTGCTCCAATGCGGGTTGGTGGAGATGCGGGATAGTGGCCAACTCACTGTCGGATGTTTTCAAACCGCCCATAAGGCCTCCGACATGGTCCAAAGACATCTATCGACAACAGCCGGAACCGACGGATAACTTGCACGGAAATACGCATGAAATGTATACCATTAGCGGTCACCCATCTAACATCCGAACGCGCTCGTTTGGCTTAATTGCCTAGATCGCTTGCATTCTAAGCCAGGCGCCGCGCTATGCGTACTTCATTAAAGAATAATATTTCTTGTTCTTCCTCGAAAATCTGACCAACACTAATCAACATCCGGGTAGGTTTTATCCAATAAAGCCCAATGTTTTCATTGATGCGGTATGTTTATAGGTTGGGGAGCTCTTAATAAAAGGCCCAAACGTTATGAAAGGATACAAAAACAACCCTGAGGCGAATAAGGAAGTATTTGTGGATGGCAGCTGGCTACGGACTGGTGATCTGGCGAGGATCGGCGAGGATGGTGCTGTTTATATACTGGATAGATTGAAGGAACTTATAAAGGTACGAAATTGTGTTTAGATTTACAGCTCTAATGTCTGTTTTCTTCTGCTTATCGTGGTATGAGATCATACGCCAATTTTAGGTTACTAATGAGTACTGATGTAGTAATTGCATTTTCAATGTTATTATTTCAGTACACATTAATGAAATTCAATTGTCTAAAGCGCTAATAACTTACTAAAGTTAGCACTGTTATCCGAACTATTTTTTATTTATTATTTGTTAATTTTGTACACAAAGACATAAAACAAAACACATTAAAAGAAGAATATATGTACAGGGTGCTACTTATTCCTAAAAGAAATTTCTTCCAGTAGCACCAGGAATGGATAGATTTTTTTTTTCTAATTTTTAATATTTTTTTTGTGACTGTTAAAAATGTGGTTTTTCCTTTTATGTCATTCTACTTAAGCATATACAAAATTTTAATTCTTACTTCTCTTACTAGCTATATACGTTTAAATGTTGAACATTGTTCTTGACATTTTTATCATCTCTATTCAGAACAATACGTTTAACATAAAAAATCCATGTTCAAGACGCTGAATATTATTTTAAAATAATGGTTACTTTTTTATTTGAATGGAGTAGCAGCCGAGCATGTAGGTAACGTGGTGTTAAGTGGTCGCTGCAGCCCATGGACATCTACATACAACCTCAAGCAAGCATAGGTAAGTCTTGTCTGAGGTCCTATGCAGTTGCGCTACTTCGGAGGCTGGTGGTCGCCTCATGTAAGGCCGACAACTGCACATTTCCACAGAAACACAACAGAATTCGTTCACGGCAGAAGTGGGTGCAGCGGTGGTACTTCCCCGGGCGAACCGTAACAGTTCCACCACCTACAAAAAAGTCACCCAAATCCTTTATCCAAAAACTTTTGGGTTTCGATTTAGTTACTAATTACGAGTACTTAAATATTCATAAAGGCTAAAAAAAGATTTGCCGTTACAAAGAAACCCAACAATTCGATAATGATATTTTTTAGCGAATAACTAATTCAATATATGCGATACTTTTTCACATACACGGGAATTTCAAGTGAGTCATGATCAATAAGAAATATAATATGACTAAGTACTTTTAGAACACTTGTAATAAACATGAGTGACGTAGGTGAATAAGTGAGATAGTCAATCTCTGAATATCAACAGAATGTGGTGATTTTGTAGTTGGTAGAACTATTATCAAAGCTCAAAAGTAAACCGCTCAAAAGTATTTTTTTCAGTTTTATGTTTGTTTAATTTTTTGTTCTTTTTATTTTTGTTGTGTTTTAAATGTGTAATAGTATAATTATGTAATAAAATCTAATATGCTGGAAGGTGTATAACCAGTGTCTGGTGTACACTATAAAATATTATAAACTAGATAAACCTATTTTAATAGTTTTTTTAAGTTTTATTTAAGTTTTGTTTTGTTAATTAATTCGATATGTCAGCAAATGATAGTGATGATAGCGCTAAATATTTTTCTCTTCCTTCAGTCTCTGATGAGTTAAGCAGTGATGACAGTTTTGCCAGCATCTCTTCCTTACATAGCACACTTAATTCTCTCTTTTCAGATACGCAGAAAAATTTCAACGTCTGTCATATTAATGCGCAGAGTATTCCTGCACACTACCCTGATTTCGTTAGTTCTTTTGATAGCAAATATATTCATGCATTATTAGTTTCTGAAACATGGTTTAAACCATGCCTACCTTCTACATCATACTCGCTTCCGGGATTTCATTTGATTCGCAACGACCGGACTGATCGGGGCGGTGGCGGTGTTGCTATTTACCTCCGTTCCCACATACCTTTTTCAATAGTGCGCAAGTCTTCGCTAAATCAAGCCGGAAGCGAAGTTGAATATATTTTAGTTGAAGTTCTCTTCGCCAACACAAAATTACTTCTAGGAGTTTTCTATAGTCCCTCTTTGAATGTTGACTATTTCTTAACTGTTGAAAGGTTACTCGAAGATCTTACTCCTATATATTCTCATTCTATCCTGATGGGAGACTTCAACACGTGCCTTCTCAAAAATGACTTCAGGGCGAATAAGCTTAAATCTATCGTTGAGGCGGCAAATTTACACTTACTTCCTCTCTCTGCGACTCACAAATTCCCCAATTGTACTCCTTCACTTTTAGACATAATAATGGTTTCTTCAATAGACCACGTCTATAAACATGGTCAATGTGCCGCCGACGCCTTCTCATATCATGATCTCTTGTATCTGTCATATAAATTAAAACCACCCAAAGCTAAGTCGAGGATACTACTTCAGCGCAATTTTGGAAACATGGATGTCGAGGCCTTCCGCAACGATTTTGCTAATGCTGATTGGAGCGCCATTTACAATTCTGACAGCGTCGATGAACAAGTGGCCATTTTTAACTCGATCCTTGTGCAAATTCTTGATGTGCACGCCCCTGTTCGTCCCGTCCGCGTTCGTCACCTTCCTGCACCTTGGCTGTCTGACGAAATAAAAGCATTAATAAAAAAGAAAAACAACGCCAAGTCAAGGTACAAAGCGGAACCAACCGACAAAAATCGGATTAAGTACAAGCTCATAAGGAATCGCTGCAACAAGGTGTGTAGAGATGCACAGCGACGCCATATCCATAAATCTGTCCAAGACCAAGACCCGGCTAGGGTATGGAAATTTCTTAAATCTTTAGGAGTTGGAAAATCATTTAACAACTCGTTACCCTGTACATTAGATTTCAACTGTCTTAATCAGTACTTCACTACTCCGTCTTGCCTTGACAGTAACTCAAAGCAAATTACTTTATCAAATCTGTCTTCACTTTCCACTCCTAACATTCCCACTTTTTCTTTTAGTCAATTTGACATTTGTGATGTTAAGAAGAGCATACTCTCAATTCAGTCAGATTCAGTGGGCAGTGATAACATTAGTCGGAAGATGATCATCCCTGTACTTGACCTCATTGTTCCTATCATAACGTTCATTCTTAATTTTTCCATCCGTTCCCGCACATTTCCCTCTATTTGGAAAGATGCCAATATCATCCCGCTGCCAAAAAAATCTAATCCTGTAGCCTGCTCTGATTACCGCCCAATTTCTATTCTTCCCTTTTTTTCAAAAGTATTTGAGCGTCTTGTCTATCACCAACTTAGTTCCTTCCTGTTCACCCACAATTTACTTAACCCTTTCCAATCCGGATTCCGTCCCGGTCACAGTACGACAACTGCCCTACTGAAAATTACAGACGATATTCGTCTGGGGATGGATAAGAAGGAGGTTACCGTCTTAATCTTACTTGATTTTAGCAACGCCTTCAATACCGTTGACTTCGATATCCTTCTCGCTACTTTACGTTCTCTCAACATATCTCCAAATGTCATTGACTGGTTTCATAGTTACATGTATGGACGCCGCCAACGTGTAGTGGTCCAAGATAATAAGTCATCATGGCTAAACGTTGCTGCCGGCGTACCGAAAGGTAGCGTGATGTCTCCACTTCTTTTTTCTATTTTTATAAATTCGATCAGTCATCAACTATCTTCTCTTTACCACCTTTATGCAGACGATTTGCAAATCTACTCGCAGTGTCCAATTGAAGAACTTAGTACTGCCATAAACATTATAAACACCGACCTGAGTCATATATCATGCTGGTGTTCTGCGCATGGCTTAAAAATAAATCCACTTAAGACTCAGGCGATCATCATTGGAAGCTCTAGATTACTATCAAAGGTCAACCTGTTAGAGTTACCATTGATTAAATTAGACGGCGTCCATGTACCAGTAACTGATAGGGTCAAGAGCTTAGGATTATTACTGGACAGCTCTCTCTCGTGGAACCCTCAAGTCATAGATGTTAGCAAGAGATTATTCTCTGCTATGGGCTCCCTGCGGAGGCTCCGGAATTTTTTACCCATTCCTCGGTGGAATTGCGCTTTGCAACACCCTTCTTCTTCCTATTCTCGACTACGCTGATATTTGCTATCTGGATCTAACTGAGCAGCAACTTAATAAACTTGAGCGGCTTCAGAACGTTTGTATTAGATTTATATTTGGTATTCGCAAATATGATCATATATCTGAATATCGTCAAAAGCTCAAGTGGCTCCCAATTCGTTTTCGTCGGAATACTCACATTCTGTCGGTATTATACTGCATCCTGTTTAATTCAAATTATCCCAATTATTTGAGAGAGCGATTCCAATACATAATCTGTCTCTTTCTGTCCCTAGATTCTCTTCCACTTTCTACAAATATTCCTTTACTGCAGTGGCTGTGCGCTTGTGGAATAATTTACCTGAAGAAATAAGGCGGGCACAGTCACTGGAATCTTTCAAAGCACAAGTGAAGGATTATTACTTAGCTCAAAATAAATAGCGCTTTCTTTATTTTCTCTAACCTCTTCATTATTTTTTGTTTTCATCACTTCTTTTCCTGACTTTGCTATTGTTATTGTCATTATTATTTCCTTTTTTCCTAAAAACGTATGTTTGCTCTATTAGTCTACTGAACTGAATTGTTGTTAATTTGTGCACCTGAACCCGATGTTATGTACTTTTATTAATAATTCTTTCAATATGTTTTTTGGTTGTCTGGAAGAGATCACTTTTAGTGATAAGACCGCCAATGTACATTAATACTATGTACAAAATCTGTGTATGTATTTTTTATTTGTTGGTGTACAATAAAGAGTACTATCTATCTATCTATCGTTCGCCTGAGGAAGTACCACCGCTGCACCCACTTCTGCCGTGAACCAATTCTATTGTGTTTCGGTGGAAAGGTGCAGTTGCCGGCCACACTTACATGGGGCGACCACCAACTTCGGAAGTAGCAGCGCAACTGCATACGACCTCAGACAAGACTTACCTATGCTTGCTTGAGGTTGTATGTACATGTGCATGGGCTGCAGCGACCACTTACACCACGTGACCTGCATGTTCGTCAGCTACTACATTCAAATAAAAAAAGATGGATCTAATGATGCTGACTATTAAATAATAATATGAACACATTAATTAACTTCGACTGGATATCCTAGTTTAGTATGCATGTAATATCAGCCAGTCAGTCTCAGTTGTTATAACAATGCATACATTGTATGCTATGAATACATAAATGTATTCAATGTATATCAAAATAAAAGTTTGTCATGAATAAATTAATAACCTGTTTGTCTGTCATGTCTATATAAAATGAGTATGTTAATATCTGACGACAAATAGTTATATATGTATATTTTTTAATATATAATTATGTAATTAAATAATTAATGGTATTTCCAAGATGAGTATACATTTTATATATAAAAGGAAATAACTATATACAACTTAATTACTTATATTAAACTATAAATATAACACATTAATATAATATAAAATAAACAATACTAAGTAATATAGAATACTTCATCCAGATTACTTCCATGTGGAAAAGTACCCAGAACACTGGCAACGTTACCTCGTTGAATGGCCAAGCTTATTAATTAATTAATTTATTTATTTATTTATTACAATCATGTTTACAGCTAACATTACAGGTTAAAACCTAATGCGTTGCTGACGTGAAGAACATAGTTATTTATATTTAAATACGTATCAAATCAATAAAATTCAATTAAAAATAGTCATATAAATCATAATTGTAATTAAATATTATGTCAAACAGATTAATTGTAGTATATTTAAAACAATTTCTTTTATTTAACTTATTGTTTTCAAATACCTGCCGTACTACGCTCAGTAGCTCTAAATTTTTGGAAGATATATCTCTTTTTTATAAAAGTAAACCGAACAAAAAAAAAGGTTCTCTGCTAGTTAAAGACTCATGCGGAACTGGCACAGTGTTAGAACTTGTATACTTTGACCAGAGAAGTACCACCGCGGAATCCATTGCAATGAAGAAATTCTGTTTATTTGCTGTTAATAGGTTTCGTTTTCGGCTCCACTTATGTATATGCATTTTCAAATGAGCTTCACTCAAAAGAATTTTGAATGATTTTTGAATAATCTCAGCTCCATAGATAATAATATGACCTTCAATGTCAAGTTTAGTTACGTGGGCATAGATGTGTTCGCGTGGACATACGCAGAATTGATAAGGAAACTAACTTCTAAAGTACCTAACAGCGCAACGTCATGAGACCTCAGATAAATAAGACTAAAAGCTTGTGATGGGTGCAAAAATTCATACGCTGCAAAGTGGGCTCCCCTACTTTAGTCCCTTTAGCTTGGTAGTAGTCGGGATTAAGAATAGAGCTACGGTATCCCCTGCCTGATCGTAAGTGGCGACTAAAAGGGGGCTTCTGGGGCTGCGGGCGGTGAGAGTGGGAGCTCGACCCGTCCAGCCAGCAGTCCCGGGAAGGACGGCGGTGTGTGCGTGGCCGCATGCCGCCGTAAGCATCGGAAGGTGCAGGAGAGCAGAGAGCTCCCCAAAGATGGGCCCGTTCCAGGGCGTCGCATATGGAGGACACCGGCGCGTTCCACGGGAGATCCCGGAGTCCTCCCCAAGCGCAGAGGCAGGTAACCGAGGGGGTTTTAGTGAGGTCAAATCCCACATAACCCCGTATCCTCTCCCAAGGTGCTGGGTACCTTTTGAAGGTTTCCCCCCCGATACCAAAAAAAGGGCTCCCCTACTTTATTTCTATTTGAGTAAAATAAATCTCAAAAAGTTGAAAAGACATAGCATGCTCTTGTTTTATACTCATTTCCTTGATGTATTTTTGAGTTATATCGGATAAAGTTGGTACTTTTTTGTTCGATATAGTTAGACCAACGATGTACCTATTGTGCTAAAATATGTTTTTCCGCTTGTCTCCAAACTCCATCGGACATGTTCTGGTAAAGTAGCCATCGCTTTACTGGGATATCTGACTGACTTGACTGATTCATTACTCACTGATTGATTTAACGTAAAGATTCAGGATCGACTAATATAACATCGAACGTTTTTTTAAAAGGTCAACGGGTTCCAAGTCCCTCCTGCAGAACTGGAAGACATTTTGAAAGAACATGCAGCTGTATTTGATGTTGCGGTTATCGGCGTAAAGGATCCGAAGAGCGGAGAGAGACCAAAGGCTTTTATTGTATTAAACGAAGGATTTAAACCGGACAGTGGAGATATCATGAAGTTTGTTAATGCTAAAGTTGCACCGTATAAAAAGATACGAAAAATTGTGTTCCTGGACGAAATTCCAAAGAATCCTTCTGGAAAAATCTTGAGAAGGGTATTGGTTGAGAAATTCGGGAAAGAGCAATAAATGATGAAAAAATGGCCTTGTTTTATTATTTCCTGTAGATAATGCCATTTTAGGCTTTATTAGAGCGGTTTCAGACTAGCGTATTTTTCAGCGCGTAATCGGCCTATTTGTTTTTTTTAGTGAACGTGCAAAACAGTGCGATTTGACATTTTTCGCAAAAAACGAGCGCGTGTAAGCACGTTTTCCTAAGCGACGGTATACTAAAAATACGTTTGTATGAAACCGCTCTTAGGGCACGTGTATTACAAAAAAAAAATTTTTGAAAACAGAAACGAATAAATTTTTATATGATTAAACGTATTTATGAAGTAAAGGTACAAAAATAAAATATTTTTTTTTACGAAATAAATATTCTAAGTTTAATCTTATTATTTAAGGAATTCCGGGATTCCAAATCAACTTTCCATTTGAAAGCGACCTCGTAAAACATGTTACGATTATATTTAACGACTCATTACATAACAAATTATCATAAATTTACAATAAAAGTTTAATGGAACTTGATAATAAATCTTTAAAGTAGAAGAAAAAATTTAGTAGTCAAGAATGAAATACCTTTGTGAGCGAATAATTTTGTTATGTATATATTTCCTGTTTATAATACCTTCGTATATAGCTTCTTCAATTTTTTTGTCATCATCGGATCCGGGGGGGGGGGAGGCTCAATAACTAATGCGTATCTTGACCTTAACCCCCACCCCCAAACCAGGCGCGGTCCGAGTACTCGTGATATGTCAATAAACCCCCCCCCCCCCTCCCATCGACTATTTTGCACCCCTCAAACTGAAATGCTGGATCCGCCACTGTCACCGTTTGCCGACTGTCATCTTCAGCGGGTAAAATCGGTGTCCAACCCGCTAACGCATGTGTTCAAATCATACATGAGGTCTTCTACAAGGTTTGGCTGCAACCCTTTTTGCGTCCCACTGCTGCACACGGGTCTCTCCCCCTATTTGGGAGGCCTGGTGTTTCCTCCACCACGCTACTCTTATGCTGGTTGCTGGCCAACCCGCTAACGCATGTGTTCGAATCGTCCACGAGGTCTTCTACAAGGTTTAATGACTGTTATCTATAGATAACAACCAGGATCGATGTCTTAACATATCCTCTGAAGAACGGAAATGCTAAACTTGCCACTAGCTGTCACCCATCTCACAACCTACCGCGCCCGTTTCGTTTATCTGCATTGTTCGCTCGCGTTCTATGCCTGCCGCAGGGTCAAGCGTGCTTCCATCCATCCATCGATCAGGCTACAGAAGTCCACTGACATAGACCTCCCCTAATAATCGAAACTCCGTCCGGTCCTGTGCCCACGGAATCCAGTGATTTCCCGCAGTCTTCTTAAGATACAAGATGTGTATATGAAAAAAACAGTACATAGGTACAATGATTGCTGGCCAAATGCATGCAGAATACACAACAACAACAGGTGACTAACAGACTTTCAATTAAGTCTGTTAGTCACCTGTGTCGTGACAAAGGGCTATCCATTACGGTTGTGACGTTTCGGGTTTTAACTCGCAATTTGATAAAAGCCGCGAATAGAACCTATGGAAATGGTAAAATGGGGTTTAGAATTGTGTTTTTTAACGTTAGGCTCTGTACACACCAGTATTTGATATTAACTAGATACTTTTAACTTGTTTCTACTCTCTACAAGCTGATAGACTAGACAGACTCGGCTACGATACGTCGACGGCAAATCAATAGACGGTAAATGGTAGAACTTAATGTTTTGACCAAGGTAGTGCAATTACCAACTGCCACTGCCACTTTTGCCGTGAAGTAATGTCATGCAAGCCAGACTTACATGAGGCTTACATCAGCGCCTGCGATACTTATACCCGTTTTCACTAACGCCGGACAAGGAAACGCCTTACTAAGTAACTCCTAATTTAGGGCAATGCTTAGCATAAAGTTTCGTTTCACCAATCGATGTATAATAGGTTGGCCCTATCTTATGAGTAGCCTAGTTTTTTGAGAGTTGTCCATGGTTATGTTCGTCAATCTATTATCAATTTGAGCGACTGTCACTTGTGTCAGTTTAGGCATCTAAACACTACGCCATCCCAAATCGGTGTCGTAATTTTAGGTTATGGCTTACGTCATTGAAACGTGTTTTTCCGCAACGTTTTTTAAGCTACTCCTAAATATTTAGACATCTGATTTAAGCGTATCCTATGGTTAGTGAAAATGGGTGATACTGTCGTAAACAGAGCCTCTGGAGTAGCAGCGCAACAGCACACGACCACAGGCAGTACTTAGCCTTGCATGAGATTGTGTGAAAAAAAAGTTCTAGAAGCAGTTCAAAAAGAACACAAACTTGTAATATTCCCTATATGATATTTTGGTTTAGTAATTGGCAGTATTTGGCAGTTGTCTGCAACCCTTCTGGCGTCTCTCTACTGGGCATGGGTCTGTCCGTAATTGAGGACAGTTTGCCTCGATTTTTATCGTTGTTAAAAATTGAACCGGCAAAAGTGACTTAAGACACAGTCACAAAAAGTCAACAATATTTGCGACATCTTTTCGACCTAATAAAAACGTGTTAAAAGTAGTTACACCAAAATTTTACACGTTCCGTGGCATACTCTCGACTTTACTCCGTAATTTTGCCGCACAATAATAATCCATAT
The DNA here is from genome assembly GCA_911387765.1 of Pyrgus malvae. Lineage (NCBI taxonomy): Eukaryota > Metazoa > Arthropoda > Insecta > Lepidoptera > Hesperiidae > Pyrgus > Pyrgus malvae. The sequence continues at coordinate 6,441,505 of OU426961.1, read as the reverse complement.
TATGTCAACGCCACTTAACTTAATAAATCAATTAAGATAATTGACAGTTTCAGCAAAAATGTACATCCATACATCTTTGCACTTAACGTCAGAAATATTTAATGGGTTCATTATATTCATTGAATAATTGAAGGAGTGATATAATTGGCACACTTATGAGCCTGTCTTTATTTTTCCATAGACTCATTACTTGCAAAAAGTTATTCGTGAATTTTTTAAATTTGATGGATTTTTGGAACCGAATTGGCTGAAATCGAAAATTGGAGTAAAAATTGTACAAAGGAGATTCCGAATTTTGCTATATTTAAGCTGCAGTGACCACTAAGTTCACTCTACCTGATTGTAAGAGGCGACTAAAAGGGGGCTTCCGGGGTTGTGGGCAGTAGGAGTGGGAGCTCGATCCATTCAGCCAGCAGCCCCGGGAAGAACGGCGGTGTGTATCCGTAGGCCGCATACCGCCTTAAGCATCGTTCTGAGGCGCCGCGCGCGGATCCTGCCGGTGCATTTCACTGGAGATCCCAGAGTCCTCCCCACGCGCAGAGGCAGGCCACCGAGGGGTTTTTAGGGCAGTACAAATCCCACATAACCCGGTATCCTCTCCTAAGGTGCCGGGTACCTATTGAAGGTTTCCCCTCCGATCCCAAAAAAGGTATACTTTGGATAGTGGCAATTTTAATTCTAATGACAACGTATTATAAAATAAACAATATTTTTACAAATATTATACTGTTGCTCAATCACACAAGAATGCCTAAACGGATCGGGAAGAAATTAGGCACAGCGATAGAATGTAGGTACTACTACTTTTTATACTGAAAAAATGTACTGTTCCCGTGTGATGGCTGCAACCCTTTTTGCGTCCCACTGCTGGGCACGGGTCTCTCCCCATAATTGGGGAGGCCTGGAGCTTACTCCACCACGCTGCTCCAATGCGGGTTGGTGGAGATGCGGGTTAGTGGCCAACCCGCTGTCAGATGTTTTCAAACCGCCCATAAGGCCTCCGACTAGATTTAACGATTGTTATCTATTGACAACAACTGGGACCGACGGCTCAACGTGCCCTCCGAAGCACGGAAACGAACATGAAATTTTTGCCACTAGCGGTCACCCATCTCACACCCGACCGCGCCCGTTTAGCTTAGCTGCGTAGATCGCTTGCGTTCTACGCTCGCCGCCAGGCCATGCGCGCTTCCCGTCTGCGCTTCGCGTTCCCGTGGGATAAAATAGTATAATCATATAAACTCATATCACCCGAGCAAACCCAGGCTGGTTCAATATCACATAAACTCGATAATAAATCAGAACGATTAATGAGTCTTGTATCGATATTTTAATCGTCTTATATGTCATCGAGCGTCTTTTAAGGCTTGAATGTTTCAAAGAACTGGGAGTTGTTTTTTTTTTTGATAAATTAATGAAGTAGTAGATGAGCTTGTAAGAAGGTGCGAACTAGATTAAAACCACCAACAGAAAAGCAAACTACCTCTTAGAATTATTCTTCTTGATCTCTAATTTCTATCGCAGAGATTTATTTATAGGGTGCGTATGGCCTGACGGCTAGCATAGAACGCAAGCGATCTATGCAGCTAAGTTAAACGGGCGCGGTCAGTTGTGAGACGGGTGACTGCTAGTGGCAAAAAGATTCATGCGCGTTTCGGTACTTCAGAGGGCACGTTAAGCCGTCGGTCCCGGTTGTTATCGACAGATAACCGCCGTTAAACCTTGTCGGAGCCCTTACGGGCGGTTACAACATCCGACAGCGGGATGCAGATGCGGCCAATAACCCGCATCTCCACCAAACCACATTCGAGCAGCGTGGTGAAGTATAATAATAATATTCGCACTCATAGTCCCACAGCAGGGTAGATATACCCTGTGTCGTGGGTACCATGGACACACACAAAGTCACAAATACAAACACCCAGACCGAGAACATAAATTTAAACTCTTAATTCAAATTTCTGCGTCGCCGAGAATCTAATTCGGGACCGTCTGTTCGGCAGTCTGGTACCTTTGCGCCACACGAGTCGTCAAGTAAGCTGGTAAGAGAGGCCTAGCTCTCTGATAGTGGAGAGAGACCCGTGCCCAGCAATGAGACGCAAAAAGGGTTGCAGCTAGTAATCCGGGCTGCGCTCGAGTAAATTGAGTTTATGTGATTATACTTGTAGGTGGTAGAACTATTATCGTTCGCCCGGGGAAGTACCACCGCTGCACCTACTTCTGCCGTGAACCAATTCTATTGTGTTTCGGTGGAAAGGTGCAGTTGCCGGCCACATTTTTTTTTCAACCTTTTTTATGGCGCACTGCTGGGCACAGGTCTCCTTCTCACAAGTGAGAGGGCTTTAGGCCATAGTCCACCACGCTGGCCAAGTGCGGATTGGTGGACGTCATGCTTTCGAGAAATTATGAGTTTCTCTCAGGCATGCACGGCGATGGAGAACATCGTAATTAATGAAATAACAAGATATTCACCATCACCGTGGAGCAGCGATAAATGCGGCCACACTTACATGAGGCGATCATCAGCCTCCGGAGTAGCAGCGCAACTGCATACGACCTCAGGCAAGACTTACTTATGCTTGCTTGAGGTTGTATGCAGATGTCCATAGGCTGCAGCGACCACTTAACACCACGTGGCCTGCATGCTGGTCTACTACTCCATTCAAATAAAAATATATATACTGATCTATCCCACGAAAACGTGAATTTTTCAGGATAAAATGTAGCCAATGTGCTATTCCAGACCATAATCTATTACTGTGCCAAATTTAATCCCGATCCGTTATTGCGTGATTGAGTAGCAAACATCCATCCAAACATCCAAACGTTATATAGATAGATTATATATGATAGCTACTCTGTAAGAAAGCTAGCTATTGTATCCTCATATTTTAAAACAGGGCTGAAGTTTTTCTCCGTCTGCTCTTTTCTTCAGCTCAGTAATGCCTAAGCGCACCCAGAGCAGACAGAACAAAAAAAATAACGTTCACTAAGAGTTTGTAATAAAGAATATTTCGTTTCATTTCATTTCATTATAATATTAGTAAGTATAGATGGGTTTTGTAAGGACTTCAAGAACAATTCAACATAATACTATTTAATTCTTTATATACGTTTTTGACCAGTTTACCTGATTCCAGCCTGTCATCACACAATAATACGCAATGTGAAGGTAAACCAGTTACAAGCATCGTGTTCGCGAAATTCCTCACGAGAATAAAAGTTTACACGCCGCAAGGACGTTGGATTGTAATTAAAAAGCTATTTTTGACGTCTAATTAAGAGCTTGAATGACTAATTAAGGCTCCAACGCTTTTTTTCGTCCCTCTGCTGGGCCCAATTTTTTTTAAACGTTTCACACTCAAGCCCCACAATAGGGTAGATATACCCTGTGTGGGTACCATGGACACATACAAAGACAGAAACATAAACATCCAGATCGAGAACAGAAATTTAAACTCATCATTCAAATTTCCGTTTCGTCGGGTATCGAACCTGGGACCATCAGATTGGCAGTCCGGCACGGTAACCATTGCGCACGGGTCGTCAATTATTGAGGAACTTACTCTACATCGCTGCTAAAATGCTATCGGATGGTATAAAGCCGCCCATAAGGCCGACAATGTTTAACCACTGTTATCTAACGATAGAAAGTGTAGAAGTCCATGGGCTGCAGCAACCACTCAACACAACATGGCCTGATTGCGCGTCTGTTTCTTCTTTAAAAAAACCGGCCAAGTGCGAGTCGAACTCGCGCACCGAGGGTTCCGTAAAATATTGTTAATATATGATGTAACTAAAAATTTACGGTTTTCACAATTTTTCCTTTATCTGTGCTATAAGACGTTGCTTCGTACCAAATTTTAAGATTCTGAGTTCACGGAAAGGACCCTGTAGGTTTTAGATTTCCTTGCGAGTGACGAAAATTTGCGGAAATTTGCGGCATAAACGGCTGAATCTTTTGATTGCGCTGGCATAGAAATTTGAATTTTTCGCAGCTCCAAAGGACAGTAGACCTGAGTATTTGATATAAATTCCAGCTTGATACCTCCACACGTTCCTGAGAAATTGTCTTGACAGAGGGTCTTGACAGTCAGACAGATAGACGGACGGACAACAAAGTGATCTTATAAGAGTTCCGTTTCTTCATATCGAGATACGGAACCCTATAAATCATAACCGCTCCATGTTAAATTAAAGTAATCATAACCACTTCATATTGAACGTGGCCAAAGGTTAAACAATAAATTGCTTCATGGAAAATATTAATGTCGCGGTGATACGGGCACTTTCCAGTCATTACATGCAAGTTTTATTACCCAGTAAACTTCTAATACTTCCTTGTACAACATTAAGAGGCTATAACAATAGCTTCTTAGGTAGATAGGTAGGATGGATTTTACACGTTTTTAATAGTATGCAACGATAAAATGATGCAATAATCACGGTTCTAAGTATGATAACGTGGATTCCTGTTGAACACAAAGTCAATTGAAAATTCTAATGAGATCTGCAATTCAATTATATTTTAAATCACAAATATTATAAATTTAACTACACATATATGACATTTATTTCAGATTGACAAAACACAGGTATCTTATTTGGAAATATAAAAATAAAATCATAGTATCAAAACCTAGCTTGCTCCTCTCTCTTCTTTCCAAATTTCTGTGCTCAACAGGGTCCACGTATACTCAGGGAAACATAATAAGAGATATATAGAATAAAATAAATATTTAAGGGGGTCCATAAAATAAACGTGATTTTTTATAGATAATGGTACGGAACCCTTCGTGCGTGTGTCCGACTTGCACTTGGCCGTCGTTATACAAATACTAAAAATAGAATAAAATAAATATTTAAGGGGGTTCCCATACAATAAACGTGATTTTAAAGATAATGGTACGGAATCCTTTGTGCGTGAGTCCGACTCGCACTTGGCCGGTTTTTTTATTTTCATTTGAGAACAGTCGCCGTTTTCGTTTCTAAAATCCCTCAAATGTGTTGCAGGTTTGAATTTAGGAAACCATTGAAATGAAATATTAAACGCAGCGTTTATTGTTCTGTATGAAGGTATTCAAATACAGCGCTGTGCAGAATGCGGAATGACATCGCATTGGACATTGTGAGTATAGGGTCTTGGACAATATGCACAAAAAATTCAAAATCCTTACCTTAAAAAGGTTGCACTAAAACACGCTTGGAAAGCAATATAATTGTTAATTCTTTTTTATACAAGATTTTTATTACCGCTTAAATCAATAATAATGAAGTCAATTGACTATATATGATAAGTGACGTCACTTATCATTTTCTCATACAAAATGTATGGGGATGTCACGTTTTGACAGCTCATTAAAAGTATCTCAATTGACTTGGTAGTCCAAGACCGGATTCGCTGTATATTATATGTTCTATATTATCTTGACGGTTGGAGCTGTAAAAGGCATCTTTCAAGTTGTATTACTTCAATTTGAAAAAAAAGTTTAGATTTGACGACCCGTGTGGCGCAATGGTTACCATGCCGGACTGCCAATCGAAGGGTCCCGGGTTCGATTCCCGGCGAAGCAGAGATTTGAATGATGAGTTTAAATTTCTGTTCTCGATTTGGGTGTTATGTTTCTGTGTCTGTCCTTGGTACCCACGACACAGAGTATAACTATCCTATGTGCTATGAGCGTGAAACGTTATTTTATTATTATAGTACCTAATAAATACATAATGCGTAATACATAATAAAAAAAGTGTTGCAGTGTGCGCGGATTGAATCGACATTCTAAACGCAGCGGTTATTATCTTGTATGAGTACTTATTCAAATGTAGAACTGTGCAGAATGCTGAAAGAGATCGTTTGGACATTGTAAATTTCTGGAAATTTCTCTTACAATTGCTGTACAGGACAACTTGACTTTATAGTTTTACTTTCCTTTGAAAATAGTCGTAGTTTTAATTTTTTGCAGAAATGAAGTAATTTATTAAGTGTTTCAATTTCGCATTTAATTTTAATGTCATAATTTTACGTAACGGTGTGTTGCTTTTCTATTTACATTTTCTGATTATTGCAAACAATGACGTTGCAAACTAAAGAGCCTAAGTATAGTGAACGTGTGAAGTAAGGAAACTATTAAAAAGTCACAGACCCGTTGTCTTTAAAGACGGGTTACAGAATAAAATTTATCTGCCATTTTAGAAGCAATAGGTGACAAAAACTGGACAAAAGAGAATTTCAGAAACAAAATACACTTAGAAAATTGTTTTATTAGCCTATAACAATAGGAGGTGACTCATGCTAAGGACTTCAAATGTGGTGCAGGTTTGAAGTTAGGAAAAGATTGAATCGGCGTGCTAAACGCAATGGGTATTGTCCTGTACGAGTATTCAAATGCAGCGCTGTGTAGAATATGGAATGAGATCATTTGGACTTTGGATATTGTGAATTTTGTGGAAATTTCTCTTACAGGACAACTTAAGTTTATTTTTACTTTCCTTTGAAAATGATCGTAGCATTAAAATGGAGCAAATTTTAAAGTATATCAATTTCGTATTCCAAGACAATTTAGGTAGTGAAAATTTTAGCTGCGGGGTATTATGTAGGTACTTGTCTTTTCTATAGCTACCTTTTCTGATTATTGCTATTATGCTAATAGACCAAAATAGTTTATAGTAAGCCTTATTAGATAAACAAACATAATAGCCGGTCCGTTTGCTTTAAACGAGCAATTCTTGTATATACATACCTATATAAAGAAACTGAATCTCGATATCGACTCCAATGATTTTTATGAAATTTAGTTGCAGTAATTTGCAGTTTCGGAGGCGATAAATCGATCTTTATAGGTTTAATTTGTTAAAACGTCGTTTTATCCGTGTTTTCAGCGATAATCATCTGAAACGTACGTATTTAATCTTAAGAAAAGTTTCGAAGTTTTGAAATAATTTTACTTAATATTAAAATAAAAATTAAATAATAACAAACAAATCGGCTCTACGCATAAATTTTTGATAAACCAGTGGTTTTGACCTTGAAATCCTACGTCGGAGGCTTGGATATCTGGCCGCAACCATTTTTACGTCCCACTGCTGGGCACGGGTCTCTCCCAATGGGGATCCAGCTCCAGGCCTTCCCAATAATGATTGGGAAGGCCTGGAGCTTACTCCACCACGCTGCTCCAATGCAGGTTGGTGGAGATGCGGGTTAGTGGCCAACCCGCTGTCGGATATTTTCAAACCGCCCATAAGGCCTCCGACAAGGTTGAACGACTGTTATCTATCGACAACAACCGGGACCGACGGCTTAACGTGCCCTCCGAAGCACGGAAACGCGCATGAATTTTTTTTGCCACTAGCGGTCACCCATCTCACACCCGACCGCTCCCGTTTGGCTTAGTTGCATAGATCGTTTGCGTTCTACACTAACCGCCGGGCCATGCTCGCTGGGATATCTAACCCAACTTTAACTTAAACGAATCTTTGACTAAAAACGTTGTGTGTGCATTTATCATAGCGGCAAAAAATCCCTAAATACGAAATCAAAGTTCTTCAGAGTTCAATTAACTCATTAAGTGGCTTCAAAACAGCCTTCAGCCACTGATTGATGACTAAACCGTGATTTCACCAATCTTCATTGGAGCAGCATGGTAAAGTAAGGTAAAGGTCTCTAACTATATGGGGAGACCAGAGCATAGTAGATATCTTTATTATCTTTATTTTAACGTATAACGTGTAACAGATAGGAATATTTAGGATTTAAATAACAACATTTCACACTCATAGTCACACAGTAGGGTAGACATAGCCTGTGTCGTGGGTACAATGGATACATACAAAGACAGAAATACAAACACCCAGACCAATTTCTGCTTCGCTGGGAATCGAACCCAGGACCCTTCGATTGGTAGTCTGTCATGGTAACCATTACGCCACATGGGTCATACAGTTAATTTCGTGATGTGAAAGTATTCAAATGCTTCGTAGGGAGCAGTATACGCGATGGAAACGTTTAGACAGTGGCTTGTGAGTTAAGTGAATATTCCACTTAATTTCACTTAAAGGATGTAATGGATTTGGTATAGAGTTTTAAATTTCAGATTTATAGACAAACTATTGTGCATATTCTCGTGAATTCACTAACATTGAAGACTACCGAAATAATAATTATGATTCATTCCTTTTTAGATTTAGTGAGGGTCATTTTTTAAAGATCCGTAGCCAAATGGCAAAAAACGGAACCCTTATTTATAGATTCGTCATGTCTGTCTGTCCGTCCGTATGTCACAGCCACATTTTCCGAAAACTTGTTAAGTAGAACCATTAAGATTTTCACACAAGAATAAAAAAAATTTTTGTGGGTTCCCCATACTAAGAACTGAAACTATTTTTTTAAATAAAACCCATACGTGTGGGATATCTATGGATAGGTCTTCAAAAATGATATTGAGGTTTCTAATATTTTTGTTTCTAAACTGAATAGTTTGCGCGAGAGAAACTTCCAAAGTGGTGAAATGTGTGCAACCTCTATACCTAACTTCTAAAATAAGAGAATGATAATACTAACAAAATATATGATATACCATTACCGTGTAAACTTCCACCAAAAATTGGTTTGAGCGAGATCTAGTAAGTACTTTTTTTTAATTAAAAAATTAACCAAAGCAAACCACAACATAAATAAATAGCAATTGTTTAAAAAAATAACGATTTAAAAAAAGAGCTCAATGCTTACTTGCAAATAGGTCCTTTTTGTTTGTACGCACGTGGGACATGGGCTATTTTTGTGCTAGTGCTGTAAAACATCTCATTCTTATGGGAAGATCCATTATCCACAATAAATAACAGAACAGAACAAACGCCAGTCGTAAAGATTTCACCTATTACATAATGATAACAAAAAACCAGTCCGTGTTTTAAAGCATAACAACCGTATCACTAATAAAAACATTATTTACATTATAGTCGTTGTAATTTATTTGATCGGTCTGGACATTTCTCCGTGGAGATTTAATACATCTCAAGATAAATCCATTATTAAATGGTACCTATTTATATACATCATAATAATCATGATGAACTAATAGTTCTTATCCATACTAATATTATAAATTCGAAAGTAACTCTGTCTGTCTGCGCTTTCCCACTACTGAACCAAATGTAATGAAAATTGGAACACAGATAGAGTGGACTTTGGGAAAGGACATGGATGGTTTTTATCCTACGGGATCCTTTAAAAAGGGATCCACGCGGGCGAAGCCGCTGGCAGATGGCTAGTTGATTTATAAAGATAGAAATAAAGTTTACGCTTATGAATACGCAAATAATAAAAGACGTAACAATAAAATAAGAAAAAAAAAATGATTTAACTTCCACATTTTATATTTATGTATACATTTTTTTTATTTGAATGGAGTGGTAGACGAGCATGCAGGCCACGTGGTGTTAAGTGGTCGCTGCAGCCCATGGACATCTACATACAACCTCAAGCAAGCATAGGTAAGTCTTATCTGAGGTCGTATGCAGTTGCGCTGCTACTTCGGAGGCTGTTGGTCGCCTCATGTAAGTATGGCCGGCAACTGCACCTTTCCACCGAAACAAAACAAAATTGGTTTACAGCAGAAGTGGGTGCAGCGGTGGTACTTCCCCGGGCGAACCTAGATGTTCTACCACCTACAACGTGGTGTGTAATAACATTTTCTTAATAAAAAGACTTGCTGACCCCTCAATCGCCGTACCACGTTTAAATGTTTGGGGTGGACCACCTTTAACAATTAGGGGTATGAAAAGTTGATGTTGACCGATTCTCAGACCTACCCGATATGCATGCAAAATTTCATGAGAATTCTGCAACAAACACGAGAATTTTATTTATTAGACATAGTTTTATCCTTGTTAAATTTATTAAACTTAAGGCTAATTGTATGATATTTTTATGTAACAAGACCACCTCTGGAAAGGAGCTGACTTCTGTAAAACAGTGCGAAATAAAGCTTATGCCTTCTGGCAGGGACTCTACAAAGTGTGCAAATACAAACTTTATTTGTATTTGTGTTTATTGTTGTTCGTTTATCTACTTATATTGCCTGCGATGACGACAAGCGTAGCGCAATAGTTACCATGCCGGACCCTTTGAGTGGGTCGGGTTCGATTCCCGGCGAAACAGAAATTTGAATGATGAGTCTTTTCTGTTCTCGGTCTGGGTATTTGTGTTTCTGCCTTTGTTTTTGTCCATGGTACCCACGAAACAGGGTATGTGTGCCCTACAATGGATGTATGAGAGTGAGTCGTTTATTTGGCTGGCTGCAACCCTTTTTGCGTCCCACTGCTAGGCACGGGTCTCTCCCCATTATTTGAGAGGCCTGGAGCTTACTCCACCACGCTGATCCAATGTGGGTTGGTGGAGAGTCGTTTATTTATTATTTATTTATTATTTTTGATTGATGTAGATGTATATAAGCTACAGAGACCATCTAACACCACGATATTGTATTCTTAACATATTTGAAAACATAAGTTATTTTCGTGCGTCTGAATAAAACGGATGTAGGTCCAGATTAAACCGAAAATTTATACGGTTTGGCCAGACAGGCGCCGGAGTTCGCGCCGTGCTTCTGAATCTCCATACTCGGTTATTTGCTTACAAACACAAAAAATATCTATTCTTTGCGGCGACAATAACAAATAAGTCCATTTTTGAGTGCCAGTATTCAAATTGTGGGGAAAAAACTTCAAATTTGCATACATTGAAATGTAGGCGCCACTTTTTTACACTTTTATGGATTCCGCAAATAACTGAGACGATTTATGAGAATTCTATCGCGGTTATTAATATTCTGATCTTTGTTTTTACCGGTTTCTTTCACGGTGGACGAGAAATCGACAAAGATGCACCAACAACGTAAAAATAAAAAGAATTTCGAAATTATATTTATTGTAAGGAATGGTTCTTTTTCACTGTTTCAAGGGTTGAAAACTTGAGTGTTTGGGAAAATGTAACCCAACCTGAGTTTTGTCTCAGATCTTACGTAAATATGTATAGGCTGCAGCAACCATTTAACACCACGTGGCCTTTTTTTGTAGCGAGGGGAAACCGTCAAAAGGTATCCGGCCTAGGGAGAGAATACCGGCTTATGTGGGTTTTGGCCGCACTTAAACCTCCTCGGTGGCCTGCCTCTGCGCTTGGGGAGGACTCCGGGATCTCCAGTGGAACGCACCACCTCCTCGAGCGGTGCCCTGGAACGGGCCCATCTTTGGAAAAGCAGATATTGTGCTCTCCTACACCTTCCGATGCTTTCGGCGGTATGCGGCCACGCACACACGGCCGTCCATTCCGTGGCTGTTGGCTGGACGGATCGAACCCCGGAAGCCCCCTTTTAGTTTTACGATTAGACAGGGGATACCGTAGCTCTATCCTCAATCCCGAAGCAACAGACAAACACACAAACACAAAAACAAACTCCATTGAAATAAAAAGAAACTCCACCAGTAATTATAAATATTCACAGCAGACTGTTAAAATTATTAACAGCAGGTTAAATGTATGTTCAATACAAAATTTATCAGACGTAAATACCCATAAAACAAAAGTTTATGTTCTGTCCTTGTTTTTTAGTAGTCGCCAAATTGAGATAAAGAATGTCGAGACGTGTTTAAAGGAATTCGAGGTTTTTGAAGAATTCGTAAATGAACATGTCTTTTGGGTGGTCGTTATATTTATTACTACTTTCATCTTATTTGCCTACTTTTATTGTAAGCATTGACCTAATAAGCCACTTATTAAAATTTTCTTTGCAGGTTGACTGCTACCGTTTTTAATACGCTTTTTTTTAGAACGAGTTAACCAACTTCAAATATACAAATACAAATACAAATTATCTTTATTGTACACCATTAATAATTGAAATACACATATACAAATCACCGGCCAACCAGTTTCCGTCCTCGGCAATATAGACGTCGATTTGAAGATTGGTGACCGTGTATACCGACATCCAGTTTTAATTGCCAGTATCACCGATGATTGCATATTGGGACTGGACTTCTTAAGGAAAGAACAGTGCGTTGTTGATGTACGGAAAGGAGTTTTGAGGTTCCCTGATCAAGAAGTATGTCTTAATGGATCTGAACCATGCAATCTTTACTGCTTGAAGGACACTGTACTAGCACCCAGATCGGAGTCTCTAGTGAAAGTGAAATTCCCCTCGAAGGTTAAAGTAAGAAGATGCGTGATTGTTGAGGACACCGGAAGTAACCATAACTTGATTACTGCGAGAACTCTACTCATGTCAAAAGGAGTATCTACGGTTCGGGTTCTCAATATGAGTAACGACGAAGTTCATTTAAAGAAGAACAGCTTAATGGGAAGATGCGAGGAAGTGAAATTTCTTAGACAGCTGAGAAATATCAGAGCAGTACAGCCAGAGAAGCAAAATAGCGCTGATATTGTCTGCCAACTTCTTGAAGCTTCTAAGGAAAATTTATCTACTTCCGAGCGACAGCAGGCATGGGAACTCCTATCAAAATTTAAAGACATTTTTGCAAAGGACTGTGATTTCGGACGAACGGGACTCGTCAAGCACCAAATCGACACCGGCGACGCTAGGCCCATTAAACAAAGACCTCGAAGGATACCATGGGCAAAAGAGAAAGAAGTCACTGAACTGGTCAAGGACATGGCTAGTAATGGAATTATCGAACCTTCCACAAGTCCGTGGTCTTCACCAGTTGTCTTGGTAAAGAAAAAGGACGGAAGCACAAGGTTCTGTGTAGATTACCGGATGCTGAATAACGTTACCAAAAAGGATAGTTATCCCCTGCCTCGAATAGATGACACGCTGGACATGCTCAGTGGTATGAAATGGTTCTCAACCATTGATCTCAAGAGTGGATATTGGCAGGTGGAGATAGATCCGAAAGATAAGGAGAAGACAGCATTCAGTACAGGAATAGGAAACGGTCTATGGCAATTCAAAGTTATGCCATTCGGCTTGTGTAATGCACCCGCCACTTTCGAACGTCTCATGGAAAGGGTAATGGTGGGCCTTCTTGGAGACGTATGTTTGGTCTACCTTGATGACATTATCATCATGGGGCGTACTTTTAAGGAACACCTGCGGAATATGGAAAGGGTCTTTACACGGCTTAGGAACGCCAACCTTAAGCTAAGCCCGAAGAAATGTGCCCTCTTCAAGAAAGAAGTGAGCTACCTTGGGCACATTATTTCCCCGGAAGGAGTTAAAACCGACCCAGAGAAGACTAAGGCTGTGCAGGACTGGCCTACGCCGAGGAATAAATCTGAAGTACGTTCATTTCTGGGTTTGTGTACGTATTACAGACGTTTTGTAAATAAATTTTCAGATATAGCCAGGCCATTACATCGTCTTACGGAAGAAAAACGAGATTTTGTCTGGGATTCCACTTGTGAAGATGCTTTCAGAGAGCTAAAACGTTGTTTGTGTGAAACGCCTATATTAGGATATCCAAGTCGCGACGGGAGGTTCGTCGTGGATACGGACGCGAGTAATACTGGAATTGGCGGCGTTTTATCACAGATACAAGGCGAGCACACGGTAGTGATAGCATACTTCAGCAAATCACTCTCGAAACCAGAAAGAAATTACTGCGTTACTCGTAGAGAGTTACTTGCCGTGGTCAAGGTCTTGCAACATTTTTCGAAGTACCTTATTGGTCGCCAGTTTACACTCCGGACAGATCACGCAGCGTTACAATGGCTCCTGCAGTTTAAAAATCCTGAAGGTCAAGTGGCACGATGGCTTGAGCAACTGCAAGAGTTTCATTTTGTTACGGAACACCGGAGTGGAAAAGGACACAGCAACGCCGATGCCTTATCACGAAGACCTTGTCCTGAAGATTGCAAACACTGTCAGAAACAGGAAACCATAGGACATGTTAAATTAATAAGGACGCAAGGCTTAGACGATGAATGGACCAACGAAAACATGAAAAAGGCGCAAGAAGAAGATGATGATCTACGGTTAATACTGGACTGGAAACGAAGTGACAACAAACCCAGCTGGAATGATGTGTCAGCATGTAGTCCAGATACTAAAAGCTATTGGGCTCAATGGGACAGCTTAGTCTTGGAAAATGATGTCTTACATAGAAGATGGGAGTCTAACACCGGAAAGGAAGTAACTCTACAGATCGTAGTACCAAGAAGTATGGTGTCTTCCGTCCTAAGGCACATTCATGATGGAACTTCTGGTGGGCACCTTGGCGTGAAGAAAACACTAGTAAAGCTGCGAAGAAGATTCTATTGGGTACATTGTCGCGAAGATGTTGAAGATTGGTGCAGAAAATGTACAGCTTGCGCTTCAGTCAGAGGTCCCCAAACAAGAAGTAAAGGCAAATTAAAGTTGTATAACGTTGGAGCACCTTGGGAGCGTATAGCTATTGACGTAGCTGGGCCATTTCCAGTAACCGAAGATGGAAACCGATACATCGTAGTTGTGCAGGACTATTTCACCAAGTGGCCTGAAGTATTTGCCACTCCCAATCAAGAAGCACACACCGTGGCTAAAAAGCTTGTGCAAGAAGTAGTCTGCCGATATGGTGTACCTATGGAAATCCATTCGGACCAAGGACGTAATTTCGAGTCGGGGCTTTTCCAAGAAATGTGCAGTTTGCTGGGCATGCATAAGACGCGCACGACTCCTGCTCATCCACAGTCAGACGGTATGGTCGAGAGATTCAACCAAACGTTGGAAAATCACTTGGCTAAGGTAGTGGATGAACATCAAAAAGATTGGGACCAATACATACCTCTGTTCCTTATGTCGTATCGTTCGGCACTCCACGACAGTACAGGATTTACTCCAGCAAGGGTGAACTTCGGCAGAGAAATGAGGCTTCCGATAGACGCCATTACTGGCACTCCACCGGATGGTCCCAAGATTGTGACGGAGTACGTAAGTGATCTTCAATACCAGCTAAATGAGGTACACAAGATGGTTCGGGAGAACAGCTTGAAAACCAGCACAAGCATGAAGACCCGCTACGACAGGAAAGCCAATTCTAAGGGATTTGAAGAAGGAGCTTTAGTGTGGTTTCACAATCCGCAGAGAAAGAAGGGGAAGTCCCCGAAATTACAACCTCGCTGGGAAGGACCTTACACTGTTGTCACAAAGATTAACGACATCACGTACCGAATTAAGAAGGGTCCCCGCGGCAAGCTAAAAGTAGTACATGTAGACCGACTAGCAAAATACTACGGAAAGAATCATGCTCGGGACGAGCATGACTAAGGAGGGGGTAATGTTACGACTTTGAGTACCTATATCTCGAGAACAAAGCGTCGTACAGCAGAACCCCAAAAACGCATAAACAGGTATTAGGTCTACTATCGAACAGTGAAGAAAGTTCTCGAAAAATCAGTCATAAGAAAAACATCGATTTCTACGAGTAAACAAATCCGCGGTGAGTACGTACCTATATATAGCGTACATGTATAGGTTGTTTACATCGCGGGTCGCGGCTATTGTTAATGACTACATAAGCTGTACATAGGTGCGTAATAACATAAAGGAAGGTTCGGGACGGGCCTATTGTATTTGGTGGTTCGGGAAATTTCTAGACAACCATGGGTAGCCGTATATAAGGCACGCGCCGAGCCGCGACTGGGCAGTTTATTTTCGGAAGTGAAACCGAAGCGATCTCTACCAAGCGACAAGGAAGAATTATTTCGACGACTCAAGCGAAGATATTGGACTATAGTGATTGTGCATTGTGATTCGGACTTTGTTAAGTGGATTTTTGTGGAAGCTGACAATAAACGCCTTCTACGTCACAAACGGCATTTTCATTACCCATAGCGCGTAACAATTTGTTACGACTTTGAGTACCTATATCTCGAGAACAAAGCGTCGTACAGCAAAACCCCAAAAACGCATAAACAGGTATTAGGTCTACTATCGAACAGTGAAGAAAGTTCTCGAAAAATCGGTCATAAGAAAAACATCGATTTCTACCAGTAAACAAATTCGGGGTCCGCGGCGAGTACGTACCTATTTATAGCGTACATGTATAGGTTGTTTACATCGCGGGTCGCGGCTATTGTTTGACTGTACATAGTGTGTAATAATAACTAATAAAGGAAGGTTCGGGACGGGTCTATTGTGTTTGGTGGTTCGGGAAATTTCTAGAGAACCATGGGTGGCCGTATATAAGGCACGCGCCGAGCCGCGACTGGGCAGTTTATTTCCGGAAGTGAAACCGAAGCGATCTCTACTAAGCGACAAGGAAGAATTATTTCGACGACTCAAGCGAAGATATTGGACTATAGTGATTGTGCATTGTGATTCGGACTCTGTGAAGTGGATTTTTGTGGAAGCTGACAATAAACGCCTTCTACGTTACCAACGGCATTTTCATTACC
Organism: Pyrgus malvae; assembly: GCA_911387765.1. Classification (NCBI taxonomy): domain Eukaryota; kingdom Metazoa; phylum Arthropoda; class Insecta; order Lepidoptera; family Hesperiidae; genus Pyrgus; species Pyrgus malvae. Next base: position 6,425,118 of record OU426961.1, on the reverse strand, counting down.
CATAGCGCGTAACAATTGGTGTCAGAAGCGGAATGCCGTTAGTACAACGAGAAGAAGAGGGGCGCACTCCGAGGACCAGGAGACAGGTCGGTATGGATGCTGCGCGACAACTTGCGGCTGAAGGAGAGGACGAGACCGCTGCACCGGGGTCGTCGTCAGGGGCAACCGCAGCACCGGCTCCGACAATGGACATGGCAGCGCTACTGTCTGCCATACAGGGGATGCAGGAAAAGATGCAGGCCAATCTAGAAGCCAGACTAGAAGCCAGCCAACGGGAACAGGAAGCCATCCGCCGCGAGATCCAGGCCAGTCAAGAAGCCAGCCGCCACGAACAAGAGGCCAGCGTTCGACAAATCCAGGATCAAATCCAGACCAGTCAAGAGGCCAGCCGTCGAGAGATCATAGAGAAAATTGACAGTGGACTTACTGGCCTTGGCGAGAAACTTAAAGTAGTGGAGCATGAGGTTAAGGGAGTAACGCTCAGAACTGACCACCTGGAAGAGCGCGTTGAAGAATTAAGCAAGGAGGTCGTGAAACTGAAGATACGAGAACCGATATCAGCATCTCCTGCGACATCAGCTAGACTCGACCTTCCACATTTCGATGGAAGCTCTTCCTGGTCGGCGTTCCGATACCAGTTCGAGACGCTCGCAAAAGCAAATGCCTGGGGGGATGATTACTCTTTTACTGCTCTAACTCTGGCCTTAAGAGGAGACGCCTTGATGACTATAGATAACCTACCGAAGGAAGGCCGGACACTGGAAGCTCTAATGGAAGCGCTAGAAACTCGCTATGGCGAGAAACATTTAGAATATGTGTACCGAGCCCAGCTTCGAGAGAGGACCCAGAAGCCCAACGAGAACCTCCAGCAATGGGCAACGGAGGTTGAAAGGCTTGTAAGGCGTGCTTACTCTTCGACACCAGGGAATATCGAAGTGTACTTACTGCAGGCATTTGTCGACGGGATACGAGATTTGGAGGTCAGGGCTGCTGTGCGTCTGGGCCATCATCAGTCTCTAAAGAATGCTTTGGCACATGCCCTGGAAGTCGAAGCCGTGAGACAGGATGCAAGGTACCACAAAGTAAGAGAAGTGGTCACGGAGCAAAAGAAGTCACGTTTTATCCCCACCTGCTATGGTTGCGGCGAAAAGGGGCATATTCGCTTAGAGTGCCCCAAGAAGAAAAGAAGATGGGTTTCTGACTCGGAAACCCAAGTGGACGAGTTGCCGTTAAACTAGATGTCGCCAGGGCCGCGGGGCGGGCGCTGGTTGGTCAAATTAATGCCCCCTGTATTACAATTAACCAAGTTTGCAACGGAAACAGCTTAACAATTGAGGGTATTGTGAATAACCGGACTTGCCAATTCACTGTGGATACTGGCGCCTCTTGTTCAATTGTAAAGCCTGAGCTACTTCCGCGAACCATTCAGTGGACCAAGCGATCGCCAGCATACCGTCTTCAAACAGCAACGGGCCAACCAGTTTCCGTCCTCGGCAATATAGACGTTGATTTGAAGATTGGTGACCGTGTATACCGACATCCAGTATTAATTGCTAGTATCACCGATGATTGCATATTGGGACTGGACTTCTTAAGGAAAGAACAGTGCGTTGTTGACGGACGGAAAGGGGTTTTGAAGTTCCCTGATCAAGAAGTATGTCTTAATGGATCTGAACCATGCAATCTTTACTGCTTGAAGGACACTTTACTGGCACCCAGATCGGAGTCTCTAGTGAAAGTGAAATTCCCCTCGAAGGTTAAAGTAAGAAGATGCGTGATTGTTGAGGACACCGGAAGTAACCATAACTTGATTACTGCAAGAACTCTACTCATGTCCAAAGGAGTATCTACGGTTCGGGTTCTCAATATGAGTAACGAGGAAGTTCATTTAAAGAAGAACAGCTTAATGGGAAGATGCGAGGAAGTGAAACTTCTTAGACAGCTGGGAAATATCAAAGCAGTACAGCCAGAGCAACAAAACAGCGCTGATATTGTCTGTCAACTTCTTGAAGCTTCTAAGGAGAATTTATCTACTTCCGAGCGACAGCAGGCATGGGAACTCCTATCAAAATTTAAAGACATTTTTGCAAAGGACTGTGATTTCGGACGAACGGGACTCGTCAAGCACCAAATCGACACCGGCGACGCTAGGCCCATTAAACAAAGACCTCGAAGGATACCATGGGCAAAAGAAAAAGAAGTCACTGAACTCGTCAAAGACATGGCTAGTAACGGAATTATCGAACCTTCTACAAGTCCGTGGTCTTCACCAGTTGTGTTAGTAAAGAAAAAGGACGGCAGCACAAGGTTCTGTGTAGATTACCGGATGTTGAATAACGTTACTAAAAAGGATAGTTATCCCCTGCCTCGAATAGATGACACGCTGGACATGCTCAGTGGTATGAAGTGGTTCTCTACCATTGATCTGAAGAGTGGATATTGGCAGGTGGAGATAGATCCGAAAGATAAGGAAAAGACAGCATTCAGTACAGGAATAGGTAACGGTCTATGGCAATTTAAAGTCATGCCATTCGGCTTATGTAATGCACCGGCAACCTTCGAACGTCTCATGGAAAGGGTAATGGTGGGCCTTCTTGGAGACGTATGTTTGGTCTACCTTGATGACATCATCATCATGGGGCGTACTTTTAAGGAACACCTGCGGAATATGGAAAAGGTCTTTACACGGCTTAGGAACGCCAACCTTAAGCTAAGCCCGAAGAAATGTGCCCTCTTCAAGAAAGAAGTGAGCTACCTTGGGCACATAATTTCCCCGGAAGGAGTTAAAACCGACCCAGAGAAGATTAAGGCTGTGCAGGACTGGCCTACTCCGAGGAATAAATCTGAAGTACGTTCATTTCTGGGTCTGTGTACGTATTACAGACGTTTTGTAAAGAAATTTTCAGATATAGCCAGGCCATTACATCGTCTTACGGAAGAAAAACGAGATTTTGTCTGGGATTCGACTTGTGAAGATGCTTTCAGAGAGCTAAAACGTTGTTTGTGTGAAACGCCTATATTAGGATATCCAAGTCGCGATGGGAGATTCATCGTGGATACGGACGCGAGTAATACTGGAATCGGCGGCGTTTTATCACAGATACAAGGTGAGCACACGGTAGTGATAGCATACTTCAGCAAATCACTCTCGAAACCAGAAAGAAATTACTGCGTCACTCGTCGAGAATTACTTGCTGTGGTCAAGGTCTTGCAACATTTTTCGAAGTACCTTATTGGTCGCCAGTTTACACTACGGACAGATCACGCAGCGTTACAATGGCTCCTGCAGTTTAAAAATCCTGAAGGTCAAGTGGCACGATGGCTCGAGCAACTGCAGGAGTTTCATTTTGTTACAGAACACCGAAGTGGAAAAGGACACAGCAACGCCGATGCCTTATCACGAAGACCTTGTCCTGAAGATTGCAAACACTGTCAGAAACAGGAAACCATAGGACATGTTAAATTAATAAGGACACAAGGTTTAGACGATGAATGGACCAACGAAAACATGAAGAAAGCGCAAGAAGAAGATGATGATCTACGTTTAATACTGGACTGGAAACGAAGTGAGAACAAACCCAGCTGGAATGATGTGTCAGCATGTAGCCCAGTCACTAAAAGCTATTGGGCTCAATGGGACAGCTTAGTCTTGGAAAATGATGTCTTACATAGAAGATGGGAATCTAACACCGGAAAAGAAGTAACCCTACAGATCGTAGTACCAAGAAGTATGGTGTCGTCCGTCCTAAGGCACATTCATGATGGAACTTCTGGTGGGCACCTTGGCGTGAAGAAAACGCTAGTAAAGTTGCGAAGAAGATTCTATTGGGTACATTGTCGCGAAGATGTGGAAGACTGGTGCCGAAAATGTACAGCTTGCGCTTCAGTCAGAGGTCCCCAAACAAGAAGTAAAGGCAAATTAAAGTTGTATAACGTTGGAGCACCTTGGGAGCGTATAGCTATTGACGTAGCTGGGCCATTTCCAGTAACCGAAGATGGAAACCGATACATCGTAGTTGTGCAGGACTATTTCACCAAGTGGCCTGAAGTATTTGCCACTCCCAATCAAGAAGCACACACCGTGGCTAAAAAGCTCGTGCAAGAAGTAGTTTGCCGATATGGTGTACCTATGGAAATCCATTCGGACCAAGGACGTAATTTCGAGTCGGGGCTTTTCCAAGAAATGTGCAGTTTGCTGGGCATGCATAAGACGCGCACGACTCCTGCTCATCCACAGTCAGACGGTATGGTCGAGAGATTCAACCAAACGTTGGAAAATCACTTGGCTAAGGTAGTGGATGAACATCAAAAAGATTGGGACCAATACATACCTCTGTTCCTTATGTCGTATCGTTCGGCACTCCACGACAGTACAGGATTTACTCCAGCAAGGGTGAACTTTGGCAGAGAAATGAGGCTTCCGATAGACGCCATTACTGGCACTCCACCGGATGGTCCCAAGATTGTGACGGAGTACGTAAGTGATCTTCAATACCAGCTAAATGAGGTACACAAGATGGTTCGGGAGAACAGTTTGAAAACCAGCACAAGCATGAAAACTCGATATGACAGGAAAGCCAATTCCAAGGGATTTGAAGAAGGAGCACTAGTGTGGTTTCACAATCCGCAGAGGAAAAAGGGGAAGTCCCCGAAATTACAACCTCGCTGGGAAGGACCTTACACTGTTGTCACAAAGATTAACGACATCACGTACCGGATTAAGAAGGGTCCCCGCGGCAAGCTAAAAGTAGTACATGTAGACCGACTAGCAAAATACTACGGAAAGAATCATGCTCGGGACGAGCATGACTAAGGAGGGGGTAATGTTACGACTTTGAGTACCTATATCTCGAGAACAAAGCGTCGTACAGCAAAACCCCAAAAACGCATAAACAGGTATTAGGTCTACTATCGAACAGTGAAGAAAGTTCTCGAAAAATCGGTCATAAGAAAAACATCGATTTCTACCAGTAAACAAATTCGGGGTCCGCAGCGAGTACGTACCTATATATAGCGTACATGTATAGGTTGTTTACATCGCGGGTCGCGGCTATTGTTTGACTGTACATAGTGTGTAATAATAACTAATAAAGGAAGGTTCGGGACGGGTCTATTGTGTTTGGTGGTTCGGGAAATTTCTAGAGAACCATGGGTGGCCGTATATAAGGCATGCGCCGAGCCGCGACTGGGCAGTTTATTTCCGGAAGTGAAACCGAAGCGATCTCTACTAAGCGACAAGGAAGAATTATTTCGACGACTCAAGCGAAGATATTGGACTATAGTGATTGTGCATTGTGATTCGGACTCTGTGAAGTGGATTTTTGTGGAAGCTGACAATAAACGCCTTCTACGTTACCAACGGCATTTTCATTACCCATAGCGCGTAACAATATAAACACATGTACAACAGGTGGTCTTATCGGTAAAACAGCGATCTCTTCCAGACAACCTTGTATAGTTAGTAAAGTAGAGAAAAACAGTACAGAAAAGGGTAACGGTGCACAATGTTACCTACAACTTAGTTCCTATGTCAGCAGACAATGTTATAACAGCATGCATCAATTTATAAATGAACATAGTTGAAGATATTGAAATGGAAAGTTAAGAGAGAGAAGTTTAAGAGCGATAGAAGAAGTAAGAATAGAAGTAGTAGTTATAAGTACCTACAAGCTTAAAAAGTGGTCCTTCACTAGCTTCTTGAACGATTCCAAAGATTCCAAATATAATCATCATGAAACTTGTGAATTGTACGTAGACAATTTTTTACGTAGACGATTTTATCAATAGTATTGTAAGTATTATGCCCAAACCTTGTGATGCCTCTTAGTACCTAAAACCTTGGAATTTGGATTCGTGAGAGGCGTCGAAGCCTTAACGTTGGTGGCTGCCTCTGCGCTTGGGGAGGACTGCGGGATCATCAGTGGAACGCACCGGTGTCCTCCACGCGCGACGCTCCAGAACGGGCCCATCTTTGGTAGAGCAGATATGCACTCCTACACCTTCCGATGCTTACGGCGGCATGCGGCCACGCACACGCCGCCGCCCTTCCCGGCGCTGCTGGCTGGACGGTTCGAGCTCCCACTCTCACCGCCCACAACCCCGGAAATCCCCTTTTAGTCGCTTCTTATGATCAGGCAGGGGATATCGTATCTCTATTCTTAATCTCGAAGCTACAGGGACTAGGAAGGTGGTTGACCTACCAACCTTTCTATACGCATTTAAAACTTTTATCTCAGCACCTACTTAATATAAATAATTTTTTACTCCCTCTAAAATGATTTACTTTGTTTTTTTTTTGCAAATAAGCTAAAACCATTCTTTTCGAATTCACTTACTCCCGTTTTTATGACGTTATATTGTTCAAATCAGGTTTAAGTTTAGACCAGGAGACGGCGTCGCGTATGTTGATGGGAGTGGTTACCTACAACTCTGATTGTGTTCCACTGATGGACATTGGTCTACCCTATTATTGGAAGAAGCTAGAGATTACTCCACCAGTTGCTCCGAGTTGGATAAGTGTTTAAAATGATTAAGAAAACGATACTAAATTATTTAATTTCAGCAAATTTTAACTTTATCTTTGCTCAACGCTGCACTAATAGTTATTATTGTAGGCGGTGCTATTATTTCTTTGATGTGACCACATAACTTGAACATAATTATATACACGATATTCTTGATTCTCGATCAAGAATTGATTTATTAGAGTAAATATTCGAATGCCCAAAAACTTCTAACTGTGTGTAGGTTTAAAGTCAAATGGTCTAAGATTGACCACATTTTTTGGAATTAAAAAAATATATATAAAAGATATTATTTTGGTTCGTATCAAAGTTTTGAAGCCGGATCCTGGCCTACATTCGTTTAAGAGATTGCTGAAGCATCGTAAAGTATATTCATTATGTATCAGATTTTCACGAAATCGATTTAATATAGAACTTCGCGAAGCGCCTAACTTCGCTGATTTACTTCGCTGGTTACTCCGAACTTCGCGTCGTTCGACATGAGTAATAGTATCTCTTTCGAACTTAATAACCCTTTCCGGTTGTATAATAATATGGGAGTTTTTCCTTTGTTTTAACCCTATAACATCAAAGTAGAAGTTTTTCTCCGTCTGCTCTTTTCTTCAGCTCAGCATTGCCTAAGCGCACCCAGAGCAGACAGAACAAAAAAAATAACGTCCACTAAGAGTTTGTAAAGGAACCGTACAGTGAATAAAGAATAAAGAATAAAGAATATTTCATTTCATTTCATTAGAAGGAATTTCTGCTCCATTTACCATGATTATGCCTTAAGTCTTAACTTTAGAACTAAAAATGATAATAGTTTATCCAATGATGTCGTGTTGTTTATGACCATTGAGATATTATGTAGTACGTTAGTACATAATATCTCAATGTTTATGACACAAGAATTTTTGCAAGGTACCAAGTGCATGGTTGCAACCCTTTTTACGTCCCACTGCTGCGTGCCCTATTATTGGGCAGACCTGGAGCTTACTCCACCACGCTGCTCCAATGCGGGTTGGTGGAGACGCAGGGTAGTGGTCAACCCGCTGTCGAATGTTTTCAAACCTCCCATAAGGCCTTCGACAAGGTTTAATGACTGTTATCTATTGACAACAACCGGGACCGACAGCTTAACGTGCCCTCCGAAGCACGGAAATGCGCATGTATTTTTTTGCCACTAGCGGTCACCCATCTCACACCCAACCGCACCCGTTTGTCTTAGCCGCATAGGTCGCTTGCATTCTACGCTAAACCGCTGGGCCATGCGTGCTACCAAGTGCATACAAATGTAATTTGGTAGTCATATTCACAGGCCATATAGTTAGGAGGACCGACAACCGATGGGGAAGAAAGGTCCTTGAATGGAGACCACGTCTTGGCAAAAGGAGTACAGGCCGCCCTCCAACCAGGTGGACTGACGAACTGAAGAAGACAGCGGGTAGTCGCTGGATTCATAAGGCCCAGGACCGGGAGGAGTGGCGAACGTTAGGGGAGGCCTATGTCCAGCAGTGGACAGTAAAAGGCTGATGGATGGATGGATGGATGGATTCACCGAAATGGTAAGAGCGAAGACTAAAATGCAATCTGAAGCACGTTTTACAAAGAGTATGAGAGGTGTTTTTTTATTCCATGTCGGTCGCTCAGATCCTTACCCTAGGTGGGGTAGGTAATCTCGTGAACTTTTTTTTATCCAACGTCATAAAGTAAAAAACAATTTTTATTTTTTTCGAATGACAAAACTATTTTGGGTTCTTACACTTAAAAGAAAGTAAAATGGCGTATCGTTCTGTATGGGCACGGACTGCAAAGACCGGTATAGGCGGCAATTAATGTTTTATGTAAGAATAATAATTACAATAATAGTAGTGGATGCAGACGTTGTTCTTCCTTAAAAGTATGAAAGAGGACTTGTTTTTTTATTATCTTAAAGAGATTTCATGTTACTGTCTGTTTGAAACAGAAATATAAAACAAATAATGACATACAAACTGTCCCGTTATTCTGACTGTATCAAAGTTTAGAACGACACGGCACAAAATACAAACGATTGACAGGTAGGAAAAATTTATATGAGAAAACTACTTATAAATAAAAAAAAATTGAAAAAACATTTTCGAGTTGACGAAATTGTGAATCTAAACCATTCTTAAGTCCCCTTGAATACACACGAAAAAAATCATCATCATCCTAGTCGTTTAGGAGGAGTTCAGTGACATACACACGCACACAAAATATATATTATATTATGATTTAGGTATTTCAGATTATTTGTAAATTCTCTTTAAGTAATATTTTATTAGACAGTTCAATCAACTGTAATATTTTTATGACTCAAAGTACGAGTAACCGACCATAATTTATGTCACTCATATATTTTTTTATATGACGTTGTCAAAGTCATAATAAATCTATGGCGTTACCGGACGTGGCGTTCAAACCGATATGATGTCATTGCACGTATTTACTTGTAAGACTTATTCAATTGCAAGCATCATGTCATATTTAGATTGATGACGCATCCATTGCCTAAAAAGGTACCCGAGCGTGGGGCAGCAGAGATTTAAGCTTACCATGTAGGTACTCTGTTTTACACACATACATGTTTATTATAATTTTGAGAGAAAAACGTCTTTCGCTGAGAGTGTGTAAAATAACCGCAAATTAAAAATTAATAATTTCATTTCATGAATATAACTTTTTTTTCAAAATGTAAACGCTTAAGTTAAATAAAGAAAAATACTAAAAATAACACTTCTTTCCCCATATAAATAGCACAGTAAATTAAAACATACACAACAATTGGTATCAATGAAAACCAAAAGAAAATGTTCTATGTTCCACCGCTTTACTTTACTTGGTGTATTTTTTGGTATTAAAATTTTTAAGGGCGTAATTTTCTGTTGAAAAGAGCATTAAAGTCCTCCACATAAGTGACAGATGAGTGGTTATCACGCCGACTTTCCAAAACAGAAGCCTGTGTATAAATTTTCATTTGATTAATAACATTTGTCATTGGCAAAATGTACTAGTTTTTTCTCAAGTATATAAAGTAATAAACAGCAACAAGCAGGCACAAGTAAAATGACGGTGTCTTCACAAATTAGTGTTTAGAGATAAACGCTAGGTTTTCCTCATATTGATGTATTGTTAGAAACAGGTACAAGAAAACTCGTGTAATAAAACTATATGACATTTTTATAGCAGTAATAAATAAATAAATTTTGATTGTTTTCTGTGTCACTGTGAACGTAATGATTTATATACCAGACAGTAAAATTTTCCTTTTTTATTTTTCTTAAGCAGAATACCTAATTCTTATTGACGACCCGCGTGGCGCAATGGTTACCGTGCCGGACTGTCAATCGAGGGGTACCGGGTTGGATTCCCGGAGAAATATAAATTTGAAGGATGAGTTTAAATTTGGCACCTTGGGAAAGAATACCGGGTTATGTGGGATTTGACCGCACTAAAACCCCCTCGGTGGCCTGCCTCTGCGCTTGGGGAGGACTCCGGGATCTCCCACTGGACTGACTGTTCCACTGAACGCACCGGTGTCCTCCACGCGCGGCGCTCTGGATCGAGCCCATCTTTGGGAGAGCAGATGTGCTATCCTGCACCTTCCGATGATTATGGCGGCCACGCAAACACCGCCATCCTTCCCGGGGCTGCTGGCTGGACGGATCGAGTTCCCATTCTACTCTCACCGCCCTCAACCCCGGAAGCCCCCTTTTAGTCGCCTGTTACGATCAGGCAGAGGATAATTTTCTGTGTACTTTTAACCTACCAATGGATATCTTATTTATATGTACTTACTTAATAACCTATGGTCAAGTTTACAAGCAAAACAATGTTAAACAAATATCGTATCCTTTCTACAAATCTCACTTTAACCTGTCTTTACTAGGACCAATAGCACCATAGTACTGAAGCATAGAACTAATTACACTGAATGATTACAGGATTACACAAACTTAGGCGAATATCTGTCTTCATTAGTACGGTTTATACAGATTTGCTTGATAAATTACTCGCAGTTTACGTTGGAATCGGATAATACAGAAGTAAGATGATTCCTGACGACCCGCGTGGCGCAATGGTTACCATGCTGGACTGCCAATCGAGAGGTCCCGGTTTCGATTCTCGGCGAAACAGAAATTTGAATGATGAGTTTAAATTTCTGTTCTCGGTCTAGGTGTTTGTGTTCCTGTCTTTGTATGTGTCTATGGTACCCACGACACAGGGTATTAATTACCTTACTGTGGGGCTGAGTGTGTAAAATGTTAATGTTCTGCCGTAAAAACAGTTTCAAGGTGACAAAATTAGGATTTCTCAATTAAATTGCCAGACAAGAGATTATAATATGAAAGTTTTGGCTACTTGGCTTGGCTGCAACTCTTTTTTGAGTACCAATGTTAGCCAGGAGTCTTTCTCCACTATTTCTGTAACCAGGCGCGGTCGCAACCTTCAAGGGAGGGGCTGCCAAGAAATTTTGGGGGGAAGAGGTGTCCCAAATTGGCTTGTTTCGCCTTCCATCAACGCATGACTGATGGATTTAGTATAAATATAGGTTAAAAACTACTTTGCAACAATCCGCAATCAGAACGTATGACGGTGTATACTTTTACATGCAATAGCACCTCCCTCCCTCCCACATAGGATACATGCACATGTAACAGTAAAAAATATACGTCAACAAACGTACCACCACCAACACGTGTTTCGCCCCAAAACAGAGCATCATCAGCGTTATTGACTCTACGACGAAAGTAAGACTTTGCGAGTAAACTATCTTCTACTATCTACTATCTACTATCTACTATCTACTATCTACTATCTACTATCTACTATCTACTATCTACTATCTACTATCTACTATCTACTATCTACTATCTACTATCTACTATCTACTATCTACTATCTTTATAACAATGGAGTTCGCAAAGTAACGCCTGATTCTATTAATTATCTTAGTTTGGTTTTGAGGTTTTTGGACTTTTTACCGGAAATTGATCTAAGTAAAATAACCCAAAAAAATATAACATTACGACAATTCCAACTATTCGAACGAGCGTGGTCTCGGACTCATAACAGCTTCGTAGTAGTTATTACAAATTATAAATGCAAGGTTAAGGTATAATGCGGGTTATTAGAAACAGTTATTTTAGTCTTTTAAATAAATCTACAGGTAATTGTGAATCCCTGTGCACCAGATGATATGTTGGGTTGAAGGAATTTCCCTTTATGATAATCTTTACTATAAATAAAAGTAACTACAAGTTTATTTGGGAGTTTTGGCGGGAAGTTAAAAAAGACATATTGTGCTCTTGTTTTATTTTTACTTTATTGGTGTATTTTTGAGTTATATAGCATAAATTTGATGGCATTTTGTTCGATATGGGTTAATTAAAGAGCACGACTGTTGTGAATTAAAATAACAGTGCGAAAATAGGTTTTTTCGTTTTGCCTCCAAAATTCCATTGATCTCGTTCTGATAAAGAAGCCATCGTTTTACTTGAATGTCTGACTGACTTGACTGTCTGATTACTTACGACTTACTGACTTTACCTATTATTACTCGTCCAGTTTCACCGAAACTGGCAAAAACGTGATGCAAAAATTATACTTGACGCTGGCAATATGCAGAGTTTGCGATGTTATAATTGAAGAAAAAAAGTTTATTTGTATGGTACGGATGGTTACCATTAATTATCAAATTATAATAGTAGTTTAAGCCATAATTATACTAAAATAAATAATTCAAAATGAAATAGGAAACGCATTAAGTTATACATATATCAACAACGATATGATAAATAATAAATATAAATAAATAAAAAATAGTAGGATAGGATAGTGGAATACAATAATAGATATGTACTACAAACAGGAGGAACGGAAGTAAAAATCTTTAACACGCTTCTTGAAAATGTCGATGGATTTGCAGTCTCTCACGTTAGCTGGAAGTGCATTCCACAGCCTCACCGCATGTACAGTAAATGAGTGAGAATAAAAACTGGATGTACACGAGAGAAAGCTAAGAAGAGCTTTTACAAGCGACCTGCTAGGGGTGTCAGTGTCACGGGCAAAGGAGAAACGACTACGTAAGTAAGATGGTGAAGAAGGATTAGGGAGGACATTATAGAGGAGACATAATATTTGAAATTATTTTTTAGTGACTGGGGAAAACCTTCAAATGATGCCTAAGTACCTTAGGAAAGATGGCTTTAGTGGGCCTTTTACCATACTAAAAACCTCCTCGGTGGCGTTCTGGCGCTTGTTAAGGCTCTAGAATCTCCAATGCCTCTATCACATATAGGTTTTATTTAGGCCGAACTTGTATATACCTGTTATAGATGAAGAGTTTACGAGTATGATCTTCCACTATAACCGATTGTCGCCACATACACATACCATGGTTTTGGTTTAAGGACGCGTTTCCAAATCACACTAAAACTTTCAAAAATAAGCAGTTTGTCGGTACATTTAGTGGCAAAATGAAAGTAAACCAAATGTAACTAATAATTACCGCAGATAGATTACTTCTTCATCTATAAATGGTACAAACTTATATTCGCAAATTTTACTCAATTTAATTGTAAACCCGCATTGGAGCAGCGTGGTGGAGTAAGCTCCAGGCCTTCCCAATAATGGGGAGAGACCCGTGCCCAGCAGTGGGACGCAAAAAGGGTTGCGGCCAATTGTAAAAAATAATATTCCGGTGCCTCTCAACGCAAAATTAACGATATCGTGTTGAGTTTAGGGGCATTTCTCTTCTATTTAATAACATAAATTTATGTATTAAAAATATTTTATGTAAGCAGACATGTTAAACTCAAAAAGGTACAAAAAAACTATCAAAATGTTACAAAAAGTCTTAGAAAAAAAAACGTCTAGTTTTTCCACAAATTTTGCTATAACGCATGAATCTTAATGCCTTGAATATAAGGGTTATTTTACTTGTCACTGTCTTGATTTATTGAACAAATATTTGCAATGAAATATTTGCGAATAAAAGTTTGAACCATTTATAGATGAAGAAGTAATCTATCTGTGGTAATTATTAGTTATTTTGGTTTACTTTCATTTTGCCGCAAAATGCACCGACAAACTGCTTTTTTTGAAAGTTTTAGTGTGATTTGGAAACGCGTCCTTAACTGCGATTCTTTCTAAATGTAACTCTGAAAGCCAAGATTTAGTCGCTTGTTACGACAGGCTGAGTATACCCTCTTTTAATAATGTTCTGTGGAGTATACCATAGCTCGTTTTCTGATCCCATCACATCTGCATATGTTTAGTTCATAAAAAATAAAATAGACTTTTGTTTCGACATAAAATTTAACATCAATATTTAAATAACTTCCCGGGAAATTAGGATGTTGTTGAAAACTGTTTGTAGGTGGTAGAACTATTATCGTTCGCCCGGGGAAGTACCACCGCTGCACCCACTTCTGCCGTAAACCAATCCTATTGTGTTTCGGTGGAAAGGTGTGGCCGGCAACTGGGCCACACTTACATGAGGCGACCACCAGCCTCCGGAATAGTAGCGCAACTGCATACGACCTCAGACAAAACTTACCTATGCTTGCTTGAGGTTGTATGTAGATGCCCATGGGCTGCAGCGTCCACTTAAAACCATGTGGCCTGCATGCTCGTCTGCTAATCAATTCAAATTAAAAAAACTACTTTCTTTAATCTATAAAAATGAATATTTCTGACTGAGGTGCCGATAATATCTTGTACTATTTGAACATAAGTACAAAGAAAACTAGCACGCTTCGTTTACAAACGAAAGTATGGGTATTATCCATATTTATATCCGTCTCCTTTTGTGTTAGGTATGGTAGGGCTTGACACACTTGAACTACGACGAAAATTATCTCTTATGTTGCATTTCTTTCTACTTTTAAACAATAAAATTGACAACCCTTCGGCTCTCGCTAATTGTGGGCTAGAGGTTCCGATGAGACACTTGTGTAGTGTGCTTGGCAGAAGACCTAACCGGCTGCTGGCGGAGCCCCGGGTGCACGCGCGCCGCACGGCCGCCGCCCCCAACTGCGCGGCGCCCATGCTCGCTGAAATACCAGATGCTGATTTGTTTCATTTAAGCGCGAATAGGTTTATTACTATATGGAAGTCATTTTAATGCATGCATGTAATGTTTTGGGGATTACCCTGTTATGTGTATATTGTAAATAAATAAATAAATAAGGTACATATATAATTCAATGGAGTGGATCTCTTATAAAAGATAGCAATCAGTTCATAAAATAAATTACACGACATTGATGTATTGACAATTGGTTTAAAAGTTTCTTAATGTTTTGTTGCAACATTGTAAAATATTACCTTATCCTTCTAAGATCTGATCATATTTTTCACTTAAATTGCGTGGATCTTACATATTATCCCCGTATGACACAATCTGTGCGGTGTATCGTGGTACAGGTCCGGGTTCAATTACCAGGAAATACACAGGGTATTTTAAAAACCTGCGTAGCTTTTTTGGTCGACTTGGTCGACTTTCGGTTGCACGCTTTAAGTATTCTTATCAATATTCTTAGCGTGTGATACATGCTATTGGAAGAAGGTCAGATGTGCGATCTGTGCAACCAACAAGTTGTTGCGATAGTGTTTGAAATTACTACATCATTCTACACAACTTCTGCACCTTACTGTTCTCATCTATATCTATACTAATATTATAAAGAGGAAAGATTTGTATTTTTGTATGTTTGTAATGAATAAACTCAAAAACTACTGTTCTGATTTCAAAAATTCTTTCACCATTAGGAAGTTACATTCACCCTGTGTAACATAAGCTACTTTTTACCGCGGGAAAAGGTCCCCCCCTACGTGATGTGAAGGTCATCCCTACGTGAAAACGGTCAACGCGGTTGGAGCAACTGGCACGTCTATAATTTTAATATAGCAATGAAGCCTGGAATAGCGCATATCCTATAACGGGTCCACGTAGGCAAAGCCGCTGGCGGAAGGCTAGTATGTATACATGTTACAGTTTTCATCTTTTTATAGTGATATTTAAGATTATTTACGTAAAGATGTTCTATGTCACGAAGTACGTTCGGCTATGAATGTGTGAGGTGTGCACATACACGTTGTTACAGTGTGCGTAACCTCTAGAGCGCTCATTGTCGAGAAAAGACCAGTCGAGTAACTTCAGCTTGATAACTAAACGTAAAAGAGGTGTTTAAGTAGCGTAAAATGTATTTTTAATAATTTTGTAGTGTATGCTCTCTTTAAGCATACACACAATATATATTCAAACTCACAAGACACTATACACTGCACAAGATTCACGCACGAGTTGCTCGGTTGACTGTCGGCGAATGACTCCCGATTGACAAGACTACCCACCCTTTTATACACGAGCCGTGCCGTACAAACCAGCACTGCATACACTACATCCCTCCTTTTTTCTCAAGTTTAATTTTGCTTCAATATGATACTAAATAAAGAATGATTAAAAGTCTCGTCTATAAAAAAAGGACCATGTCGAGAGCGTTAATGAGAAGTCATAAAATATACTTACCATATCAGATGTTATAGTCGATGTAATATTCTAAAAATACTTAACTGACCCAAATGGAGGCTTAAAGGAAGAAAGTTAAAACTCAAAATGAAACGTAAACTTTCAACATTAGTCGTCGTTGCAGCACACCAGATGATGTCAGTAAATAGTCCCGTACTGCACTCCGTCATCATGACCTGAATCAATTGCATTAAAAGTTAATAGCTTTTATTATTATTATATTACCTTATCTTTCCCCTTTTCGCAAGGTGAAAATTCCTGCTCCAGCTATAAGACTGCCGAAAATAGTAATTAATCAGAGAAATCACCAATCACAAAAATATTGTCATACGCTTTCACTTGCCGCGGACGTGTAAACTGTGGAAAATACTGCAATTTCGGGCTGAATATAACGTAGTGATAAACACAACTTAGAGAAGTTGTGAAAAAGTGAAGATCTCCATCAACCGCCCACGCCTAGCCTACTAACTGGAGTCGTGTCCCCGGAATTGCATCTCTGGCAAAATCATCCCACCAGCACGCAGCTCGTCTGTGGTTTTACTGGAATAACTGTAAAATAAATAATTAAATTGAGTACAGTTTAGTTTTACGGAGTATGTTACTCCAAGTGAGTTTATATGGTATACCTGTTATCCGATGTTGAATACGTATGTAATTGTAATTCAATTTAATTGATTGGTGTAATTAGGATTTCAGTTTTAATCAAAATAAGTGAATAAATAAATCCTTTTTCAATTGAATGACCGCTTGCCTTTGATAGTGCAAGCATGTTATCCTTTGATAACCTATGTTAATTGAATGACCACTAGTCTTGCTAGTGCCAGCATGTTATCCTTTGATAACCTATGTCCATCGAATGACCACTAGTTTTGCTAGTGCAAGCATTTTATCCTTTGATAACCTATGTCCACTGATTGACCATAGTTTTGCTATTAATGAAAATTTAGAGCTCTTTAAAACCCAGCAAATTGGGTGCCCAAAGCCGATGACGCGGATAAAAATGTAAAACTCTTATAATATTATAAAACATCACAATAAAACCACAAAATGTGGGTTAAAATAAAATCAACGTTGTCTTCAAATTGTAATAAATTTAGTTATACTACCAACGTTTTAATACCTCGCTGAGGTAAATATGGCGAACTAATATATGTACATAAAACAACTTTTGTAATACCCATATTTGCAATAAATTATTTCCATTTTATTTCATTTTCTTTTAATGGCATGATTCTCTTGCACATTTTGCCGATTAGAAAGGAAATAAGGCTTGGCTATGAAATGAAGACACCCCTTTTTAGTTGGCAAATATATTACGATACACACATCATTCCACAATCAAATTTATTTGAGAGTAAAGATGTCGCTGAAGTATATGATATAAAGAATATCAGTTATATTATGGAACTAATAGTAATTTCACAATTTTACACTTATAATACGTTATTGCTTTATTAAAACCAAAGTATTCGTAAAATTATGTATTATTTTAAGCAAATAACTTTGTCAAATTTAATGGAGGATTATCATGCCCTGTAATCTGCCAAGTTTTATTTCAAAGTAAATATTATCATTAGTAAAAGAATTTTCCACATTGAGGTCAGGTCATTTAAACTCAGGTCTTCTTTATTTGTACACAGTGTTGTCCTTAAATTGTATTTATCTTTATGTAAGTATCTTATACTGTCTGTATTTATGCACGAATTTTGTATGTACACCTTTAGATTTCTAATCTCCGCTTGCGATTAAACTTCATTCTTCGAAACCATTATACTGATTGAAATTACCATTAAACTATTATATTAGTAGTTCTGAAAATTACTTTAAAACTCGCCTCAAAAGTATCTTCGCCTATAATTTATTGATTCTCTCTTCTCTCCAATTCTCTCAGCTCACTGCCAATCCTGTTATGGATTATGTTCAATACAAATCTTACACATTCAATCCTAATGCCATACCGGTAGGTCTCCGCAATTTAATGCTGCTGTTGTACACTAAGTTTTCATCGACATCCACAATTTAATGCTGCTGTTGTACACTAAGTTTTCATCGACATCTGCAATTTAATGCTGCTGTTGTACACTAAGTTTTCATCGACATCCGCAATTTAATGCTGCTGTTGTACACTAAGTTTTCATCGACATCCGCAATTTAATGCTCAGTCGCAAGTGAATGCCAAGTCGCAATTTAATGCCCGGTCGCAATTTAATGCCAAGTCGCAATTTAATGCCCAGCCGCAATTTTATGCCAAGTCGCAATTTAATGCCAAGTCGCAATTTAATGCCCAGCCGCAATTTAATGCCAAGTCGCAATTTAATGCCCAGCTGCAATTTAATGCCCAGCTGCAATTTAATGCCAAGTCGCAATTTAATGCCCAGCCGCAATTTAATGCCCAGCTGCAATTTAATGCCAAGTCACAATTTAATGCCTAGCCGCAATTTAATGCACCGTCTCCTGCCAATCCTGTTCTGGATAATGTCTATTTATGTAACTTTTTTTTTTGTTAATGTAAATTATTATACTGTAATAAGCCCCGCAACTTTTGCATTTTAAGTATTAAATACTGAAATCTAATTGCGGCGTCACGTAACAGTGAAACATACATAAATACACAAAAATAGTTGTGGAGGTGTATTGCAAATCCAAAGTTTTGAAAGGATAATTTTATTGATTCTTTAGCATCTGATTGTCAAATTATTATAAAACAAAACGGATGAACAGAACAGGTATCTCGTTGTATGAGCCATATTGAGGTGCTATTCCTTGTAAAAATATTAGTTTATATTGTATTTCCGTGGCTTTATTAGAACTGCATAGCCTTGTTACTTTTTTTTTTTTTTTTTTTTTGGCTTTGATTGACTTATAGTCACCCTATTACAACTACATCGCCGTGTTATAAACGCGTATTTGTGTTTGCGTGGACCCCATTCTAATTATATATATTACTATGTTTTTCAAAACATAGACGGTCCCTTAAACCCATAGGAGAATAAAATGTATGCCCATTTAAGTGTTCAACATGTAAACAACATTTTAAATGTAGGTAAGTATCTATTTACAATCCTATTTCGAAACTCCATTCACATTTTCACCACTACTTAAATTATTGTTCAAAATAAGATTTACCTGTAAGAAGTACCTGGACGCCCGAGCGCCGCTCGGACAAAAACAATTGATTTTCTTAGTTTATTTGCAAGCAAAACATTCATTGGCTTAGTGTTACTCAACAAACCCCCTTGAAACACCCAGCGCCCAATTAAAAAAAATGTCACAAAAAATAAACAACGCAATTTGCCCACTTGAGGTTTGAACCCGGATCTCTAGCTCCGCAGCCAGCCCCCGCAACCACTCGGCCAAGAAAGCCTTAATTCCACTGACGAAACCCCCATAGAGGTCTTTCACATCGACATTGTCACTTGCTTGAAGGACGGATTGACGTTCGACATTTGACGCCACAATGTTATTAATATTCTCCAACAGATGTCAGTAAGAGCAATTTTATATTTAACTGCATAAACATTAAATAAAACGACTATTTCTATCAATAAAAATTTTCTGGATCGATTCATCATCCCCGAAACCAGGGCACCAAAATCCCTAGAGCCGTTTCCGAGATTAAAAAAAAATATATTTAGACATATACAAGAATTGCTCGTTTAAAGGTATTAGATAACTGATGCTTTACACTCTTGTTAAGAGCCTCATTGTTCAAATCCCTAAAAGAACTGCCCATGTGCGATGTCAGATGTTCTCGCATTTACAATTAAATTCACGGTTAGTGATATAACTGATATTTTTTTTCCAACACACAGTAACAGTATGAAAGAACACGACCAGACCACTTTACACCATATAATATATGTATTTTACTATTATATTTTCCAACATTAGTATTTTCTAACACATTATGACAGTTTTCAAATTAAAACCAAGTATATAGATCAATTTTCTTTGTGGTAACTACGTTTTACTGTGACTGTGTCTTATTTAAGTACACCGTTTTTACATGCTGCTGTGCCGGGACTCTAACCCCGCACTCGCGAACGGCAACCCGGCACCGCCGAAATATATAATTATAAATTACCCTTTAACAGTAAACATTTATCTATCGTATTTCATTGTGATCATAGAGTGAGATAAATAATTTTAAATTATTATTTCCCTATCATCCGTGACACTTTGTAACCTTAGCGCTAAAGACGTGTTAGTGTCATTTGCCAACAAAATATAATATTCAATTATTCGTTTGCAAGGTAGCCAAGATGTTTATAAAAAAGACTATCGACTGTCAGTTAGTCCCAGAGACTAGGATGTTATTAAGGCATATTTAATTAGTTTCTAGACATCGTGGAGGGAAACTTCTGATAAATATAGTGTAAATAATATGGCAAAAATAAGTCAATACTATTACAAGAATGTGGTATGAACAAATAACCGTATATAAATTGAATATTTTAATCAATAGTGTTCTTTAATTTTTTCTCATACGGTTATATTTCCATTTTCCTACTACTGATTTATATACATGAAAAATTAAAAATGCATCCCCTACAAATGAGACACTAATCCACGCTTGGAAAGCGGGATAATTGTCAACTTATTGTTAAACATAATATTTATTACCTTTTGAGTCAATGCAATTCATTCAATTGACTATAATTGAGTTATGACGTAACAAATTATTTTCTCGTTATCTCAGTTGATTTGATAGTCTAAGACCAAGTGAAGTAATATACCGGATTGAGGAAACCCAGTATTAGTTAATATCTCTTAGATGTTAGGTATTAAAGCGTATTTATTTTCTCGTGTCTATAATTTAGCACGTATGTAGCCTTATTTTCCAACAGTTTCCAATGCGTGTCCAATAATAGGTTCTTAATGAAAGATGTTGGCATGACTTTATTTATCTTTGACTACCATTTACGTGCAGATTACTAATTTTGAATTTAGGTTATAACCCACTGTACAAATATTTTATATGTGAATGATTATATTCCAATTTAATACTGATAATCTCATCTAAAACATGCTAATTTGAACCAATTCACACAAAAACAAATATATTGTAATTATATTGGTTGCTTATCTATACCTCTCATCCTTTTAATGTTTTTTTTTTTTTAATAATTCGTACTTACTTTTGTCCTCGTCGCCACTTGTAGTGTATGCTCTCTTTAAGCATACACACAATATATATTCAAACTCACAAGACACTATACACTGCACAAGATTCACGCACGAGTTGCTCGGTTGACTGTCGGCGAATGACTCCCGATTGACAAGACTACCCACCCTTTTATACACGAGCCGTGCCGTACAAACCAGCACTGCATACACTACAAATTTTATTGTTTTTTTTTTTACTACCCGCTTGGCAATGGTTACCATGCCGGACTATCGTACGGAGGGTCCCGGGTTCGATTCCCGGCGAAGCAGAAATTGGAGTGATGAGTTTAAATTTCTGTTCTTGGTCTGGGTATCTGTGTTTCTGTCGTTGTGTGTGTCCATGGCACCCACAACATAGGGTATAAGTATAACTACCCTACTGTGGGGCTATGAGTATGATACGTTATTATTTTTATTTGTTAAAGACAGAGATGTTCAAATTTCTTCTACCTAACTTCTAACGCTTCAAAAGTTTACGCACACAAGCGCGCTTGTCAGTACACATCACTATTACATGCAGAGCCTATCGGACTTTGTGAAATAGAATATCTATACTTATTATCAGCTGCCACTGCGGGCAACTGCCTAATCTGGCATGTTTATCCTCAAATTCCTAGGATGTTAATACGCGGATCTTGAGCAAAAACTGGTAACAATAAAGCTGACGTTTGTTTACATCGGACAAGATGAATCACAAGTAATTCCCGTGAACATTCCAAAGTCGCGACACGGCCTTCGTAAGGTTACTTGCACACGAATTGATATTCAAATATTGGGTATGATTTACATTTGTAGCAGAGAGCTACGAAAGAAAATTATTCAGAATCGTTTAAAATAATAAAATTTCGTGATTCGTGTGGCGCATTGATTAAAATGCCGGACTGTTGATTGAGGGTACCGGGTTCGACTCGGTTGAGGCAAAAATTTAATGAGTTTAATTTTCGGCTGTCATTCTGGGTGGTAGCGTTCCTTTTGTTTTTTCTGAAGCATTATTAATATAGATAGAGAAGAAATATTTTGCAATATTTTAATCAAGCAATACAGGCAATAAAATTGAAAAAAAAAAAAACTTTGGAATACCCCTGTTATTTTTGGCCAAATTTTAACACAAATTGGCAAAGCAGCGTAAATATTGTTAATGTGACATTATTCTAGTAGCTATAAGTGCTTTTTTTACTTTATTATTTTACTGGCGGCCGCCGGCGCACAGTGTAAGAAAATCGCAATCTAGCGGGATTTAATTCTGATGATACGGAACTCATTAATTTGATTGAAATCAATTATAATAAGTGTTCTTATAGTTTTATAATATAACTTTCGTATATTTTTGTAATAAAAAATGAGAAAAACACAGAAAATAAACGTATTACTCATTTGTTGTGGGCAGGGAAAGAAATGACAAAACTTTTGGCTCCTAATTATTTCTATTTTTTCGTGGTATGCTCCTTAATCTAGCTAAATAGTGGTCAGATGAGATTAAAAGTCTATTTAGGAGATCTGTATTTGTATTCACCCGCGAAGTTTTTCGTATAAACAATTCTCTATAGTAACGATTGTCTATGTTTCGTGCCTCTTGGGCTTCTTCCGATAACTGGCCAATTGGTACTATACATGATGATATCACATCTTTACTGGCTGGTCGTTTCTAAAAGTGTTTGGATTTTTCATTTTTGAGTTCTATCACAACAGTCTCGAAAACGTTTTGCAGGGCTTCCTGGAGTAACTGAGCTGGATGATGGAATCTCTTGTAAAATACTTTCAGGCAAAGTAATAGTTGTTCTTATCCAATTCATATTATTTTCTAAAAAAAAACGATCCCTATGACGATGGCAGTTAGTCCATTTTACTTCAATTTGTTGGGATAATGCTCTCAACAAACCCTTGATTTTATTTTTAGAACATCCAGAAAAAGTTACACGAGGATAATTATTCGTAAAAAATTAAAAAACTTCGTCAAATCGATCACTCTCTCTGTTAGAAGACGAAATTTCGAAAATTTGCAATTTCGTTATTTCGATAGCCATGCTGAAAGTTGAAAAAAAATGTATGGGTGCCGCAAAAAAGCGCAAACTTTTTGAGTTACATCTGTTAGTTAAAACCATCAGCTTCACTGTGATGGTATACACTTTGCTATATAATGCTATATAATGTGTTTTCGGGTCCAATGAATTTAAAATCTAAAAAAATCTAAGTATATTTCGTGTCCTAACAGTAATGGTTGGTTTTGCCTATTATTGACTATTATAAATAGAACAAAATGTGTATGTACTTACGTATTAAACATAAACACTATAATAAATAAAGTAAAAAACTCTATTGACCTTATAGTCGCTTCGTAATCGTAAACGTAATTGTCACAAATTAACGCAGGAAAACACGTAGTGAGTGACACTCAGTTTTGCTGCCGATATAAACATTTCCAATATATAATATGTTGACCTACCCACATAAAAAAATATGCTGACGTTTTTAGTAGTGGCTAAGGAATAAATAGACATCAATAATTGCTAGATAAAACATTGTTCGAATTTTGAATTAAATACCGCTAGATTGCGATTTTCTTACACTGTGCGGCGACTTCGTTCACATGGACTTTCGTTTTAGAATTTCTTTTAAATAAAAGAAGCCTAAGTTACTCCTTATTACATCAGCTACCTGCCCGTGTAAGTCTCGTCAAAATCGGTCCAGCCGTTTCAGAGATTAGCCGGAACAAACAGACAGACAGACAAAAATTGTGAAAAATGTTATTTTGGTATATGCACCGCATATAAATTCATATGCAGTTATTTTAATATTACAAACAGACATTTTATTTATTTGTATAGATAGATAATTTGGCATGATGACAATACGTTTTGGAGTACTTCATTTTTTTATCCAATGTAGACTTTATTATAAAGTGTTCAATTTATTTAATTATACGGAAGCATTTTTATTGTAATATAACGATCAAAAATTTAAATTTTATCGAGAAAATAATTTGCGGTTTGCTTAATCTGATAACTGATGGAAACTGATATCTGCGAACAATAAGTTTATTTATATAATACGTTTATTTTCGCTAATTTATTAATTTGATTTTAATATCATCATTTACATTCGCAGTGTAATGTGATTTTGATTGTTTCCTATATAATTTATAGTACCTATTTTATGACTTCCATAATTCCTGATTAGAATATTATTTATGTGACATGAAGTCCACCTATAATTTCCGCTTCTGGCATATTGAAGTATTTATTGCCCCATACGATTAAAATGGAAATGCAGCGTAACAAAGAGGTATATATGTATTATTATTTTAATATTATAAGTAGTTTTACCATATACATTATTCCAACCTGTCAAACGTTTGTATTTCGTGACGTGTCGTTCTAAACTTTGACACAGTCAGAATAACAGGACAGTTCTCTTTAAGATACGTAAAAATATTAATCATAACAAAATAGTCTAATTATACGAATACGATTCGAAGTTTTGTTTTGGTACTAGACGTACCTTAATACAAACTTCTTGCATTAAAAAACCAATATCTATTTTAAGTTGGTGTATATAAGGTTAATGGTTTCACGAACTGATGAATTGTTTCAAATCTTTTACAAAAAATTACATAACTTGCCTAAACATTTAAAAAATTTGCATCTTAATAATTTTTACTATTGTAAACATTACAAACCCTTCTAATTTTAATTCTATAACGCCTAAAGTAGGCATGTTAACAAATTACCATATCTATTTATATTGGAGCACGAAAAAGGTAAACAATTCAGTAGATAGATAAACATTTCTTTCCAAATATTTTTTTTAACAAAGACCTAAGTTCTAATAGCACTATCTAATTCTCGTGCCTTGGTCGTTGGTTGCGGGATGCGTGGTGAAATTGGCTTAAGAATGTAAACAGCGAAATAAGTAAATAACCTCTTCTAATGTCTTTGTAAACAACTAAACAAAATCACTCGCGTGTGATCCGCCGATCCCACTCAAGTCAATAAAAGCAAGCGTGCGATCTCACGCGGCCAGTGCGCTTCGAGTGCGATCATTGATAGAATCTCCGCGTCAGTAACAGACAGTCGCGCCATGGTGTCCGGCACGTTGTGCTTCGTGCTCGCCATCGGGCTGGCCAGCGCCGCCACCTTCCAGGGGTATCTGCCCGCCAAGCCTGCTGAACTTGGTTAGTACGTACAGCTATGTGTAATTAGGATACTCTTGAAAGAAGGGTGAACTATTTTGACAGCTCCGAAAAACTCAACACAGTGATGCTTCCTATTGTATTTTTGACCTCTAAAAATTAGTGTGATAAAAAATAAAGTGATAGAAAGTATGGAGTATTTCCGATTTACCAATTTATTGCTTACGGAAAATAGTGTTGACATGACTTATTTAGTTTGCTTTTTATAAAAAGAACTCTTAGATGTTAAATTTAAAAAATTATGAGGAGAGGAGTTTTGGCGGGAAGTCGAAAAAGACACATTGTGCTCTTGTTTTATTTTTACTTTCTTGGTATATTTTTGAGTTATATCGGATAAATTTGATGGCATTTTGTTCGATATAGGTTAATTATAGTGCACGAGTGTTGTGAATTAAAATAACAGTGCGAAAATAGGTTTTTTCGGCTTGCCTCTAAAATTCCATTGGTCACGTTCTGGTAAAGAAGCCATCGCTTTACTTGAATGTCTGACTGACTTGACTGACTGATTACTGACGACTTACTGACTTTACCTATTATTACTCGTTCAGTTTCATTGAAACTGGCAAAAACTTGATGCAAAAATTATACTTGACGCTGGCAATATGCAGAGTTTGCGATGCCATAATTGAAGAAAAAAAGTTATGAGGAAAAAAGTGTACAAAGTAAAGTCAGTGCTGCTACCTTCTAGAAATACCTGCCCAAACCTAGTGAACTTGGTTAGAACTAGATACTTAGCTCTGTATTATTAGGGAGTTGAAGGAATAAGGGGAAACTTATTTGAAAGACTAAGATCTAAGACCCTTCCGTATCGCGCTTTTTGACAAAAAACTCGTTCTCAAAAAACTGAAACTAATGATTAATCTTATATATAAAATTCTCGTGTCACAATGTTAGTTACCATACTCCTCCGAAACGGCTTGACTGATTTTTATGGCATTTTATATGTATATTCAGTAGGTCTGAGAATCGGTTACTATGTATTTTTCATACCCCTAATTGATAAGGGTGGCTCACCCCAAACATTTAAATGCGGTACGGAGTTCGCGGGGTCAGCTAGTGATCGTATAAAATGTATCGAATTTTGTATCCCTTGATCAATGTGGGTATGGACAAAAGTTTTATTTATTTTTTGATCTCTTAAAAGTAATGTGATAGTATTCTGATTTACGATATTAATCTATTCAAAAAATATTGTAGAGACGCTACACTGAACTCTACGAAATAAAATTTTAGAATGTATTATGAAAAAAGTGCTTCTTACTTTCTGTAAGGCCAGTGCTGCCACCTTCTATAGGTACCTGAACAGACATTACAAGAGGTTGTTTACTTATTTCGCTGTTTACTCCCCATAGTTTGTAGATATACGAGTTAGGACCAACGACCAAGGCACGAGAATTAGATAGTGCTATTTGAACTTAGTTCTTTGTTAAAAAATATTCGGAAAAAAAATGTTTATCTATTGAACTTGGTCAGTGCTTCTTATGTCCGTATAATTAGGGAATTACAAGAAGAAAGGAACGAACCAATCCGTATCGGGTTTTGTGAAGTGACGAAAAGTGTCACAGATAAATAAATAATATTACTTTACATTCACTATCCAAAAAAACGTATTTTATAAGCTTTCATTTAAATTGCAATGTTTGTAGTAACTTTGTTTAGGTCAAGTCTTGCAATATTCTATTCTTCTAAAATTTTAATAATTTTTAACTAATAATGTAGTATATTTCCCTGATAAAGCAAAGGTCAAATGAATGATAACCTGAATCAACTGCTCATATTGCATTCCATATGAAATATTACTGGCACTCATTTTAACATTCATGTCATGGTCGCGGGTGTAACATGTTAGGTATATGTACCTATGTATGTAGTATGTGTAAGTATCTTTAGTTTGATTTTATTAAGTCTTAGATAAATGTTTTATATGCTTTTTATTTTGATGATATAACACAAATTGTATAACATACACTAATGATTAAAATTAAATGAAAATGAAACTATAAGTACATATCTAAATTGAATTTATATAAATGATTAAGAAAATAAATAAATTTACATACAAAATACAAAATTAAGACCAATATTTGAATCAGATAATATAATTTTAGAAAGAGAGAAATTCTTATATGCACATTAATAATAAACGTAAAATCTAGAATTTACCTACATGAGGTATGCAAATATTATTAAAGAATGAGAACTTAATTAAATTACTGTATTAAAAACTTCTAATATAAAGTTATTCAACTTCATTAAAGATATTTCATTTCCGCTTTCTGTTAAATATCCATATTACGTAATACATAATGTATGTGCATTTTAGATAAATTTTTTTGTTGGGTCAACAATTTCGGGCACCTGCTTATTAATGCCCATGAAATCTTCGGAGAATATTCAGATCATGGTAGGTTATGACAGGCGCGGTCGCAGCCTTCATTTGGGGGGGGGTCGCCAAGAAATGGGGGGGTCACTAAGAAATTTAGGGGAAGAGGTATCCCAAATTGGCTTGTTTTGCCTTCCATCTACACATGACTGATCCCCCCCCCCTAGGACAGCCACTGGGTTATGATCTCTAGAGCACAACTAGTAAACACATAGAATGGTTCTTGTATTGTTTGACATAAGTACACCGAAGTATGTTATTTGATTGACATAAATATACTGAAGGTACTCTACTTGGTTCTACGAAATCCATAATAAACCTTTGCCAGAAATGTTCTTCTCTCTCTAACAATAATGAAACCATAAGTGATAGAGTAAATGCATTTGGAAACAACGTTCCTAACAGCTAACTGCTTAATGATGCGATTTTCCGACTGAATTTGGTATGTATTATCAATGAACAAACAACTCCAAGTTACTGCTCACTACTCGACGTGTATTGAGTAGTGGCAATTAGTCAACATACTAAAATTAACATATTTCGTAAAATTGAAATGGATTCTTAGAATAATTACAATTACATTATAGAAACCAAATTCGCGCGTCCAAATTGAAGCATGTTGATTGGTGCCATTACTGACACCAAACGCCAGGCCGCTCCGTAAGACTTAAGGTTAAATTTTATCACAACACTTTTTAAAAACAAAAGAAGTCTAATAAAATAACTTTTCACAGTGTTTTCAATATTTTGTAGTATTTTATAGTTAATTTGGTCAAAATAAAAATATTTTGTTTGTCAGATGTGACAGCTGTAGGAATCTATTAGTGCTTCAATTTTGATAGCGCGTTTGTATGAAGACACTCATTCTATACGTATTTATTCTAAGAATGGATTACAAATATGCATGTAAAGCCTGTAGGCTCAATGGATTTCATAGAGGAAAAGTCATTACTTCTTTACGTCGTTTATCCCTCTAGGGCTTGATTAAAAAAATCTAACCATTATAATATAATTGTGTATCATAATTTCTATCAACATGTTCCAAGGTACCTCAGGTTTAAAGCGAATCGGTGAATGAATGAACGAAATGATAAGTCCCATATTTTACCTCCTAAACCATCGACTTTATGGTACTTAATATGCATTTATTATTTATTTACTCATTCGTATCTATGATTACATAAGCGCGCATGGCCCGGCGGTTAGCGTAGAACGAAAGCGATCTATGCAACCAAGCCAAACGGGCGCGGTCGGGTGTGAGATGGGTGACTGCTAGTGGCAAAAAAATTCATGCGCGTTTCCGTGCTTCGGAGGGCACGTTAAGCCGTCAGCCCCGGTTGTTGTCGATCGATAACAGTCGTTAAACCTTGTCCGAGGCCTTATGCGTGGTTGGAGAATATCCGACAGCGGGTTGGCCACTAACCCGCATCTCCACCAAGCCGCAATGGAGCAGCGTGGTGGAGTAAGCTCCAGGTCTCCCCAATAATGGGGAGAGACCCGTGCCCAGCAATGGGACGTAAAAAGGGTTGCAGCCATCTATGATTACAGTTATAGTATCTGGACGATCAAGCGTTACTCGGATATAAACAATTTATTTTCTTGGTTTGATTTCAAACAAAACACTAATTTCTTTAGTGTTACTTAATAATGCCATCTGAAATAGCTCCCAATAAAAAAAATCACAAAAAATAAACGCAATATGCTTTTGATTGAGGTTTGAACCCAGGTCTCTAGTTCCGCAGTCAACTCACTTAACCATTCGGCCAAGGAAGTTTTAATTCAATGAACGAAATTTTATAGAGCTCTATCAAATCGATATTTGTCATCTCTTTGAACGTCGGATTGACGGATGGCGTTTGACGGCGTTCTACGCCACAATATTATTAATACTCTCAAATAGATGTCAGAAATAATCGTATTTTTCAGTTTATATTTAAGATGATTATCGCTAAAAATATTTTTTTATAATTTAAAATTGCTAAAAATAAAACCTAGCTGAATCGATTTATTACCCCCGAAACTAGAGTAGGTACTAAATTTCATCAAAATCTTTGGAGCCGTTTCCGAGATTCAAAAAATATATTTATGTAGGTATATACAAGAATTGCTCGTTTAAAGGTATTAGATTTTATTTGCGTCGGGCCTTGGTCTTTTTTACTTTACGAGCATTGACCTTTGAGGATCAAATATCGAAGCTTTAGCATTAAAGATTGAACTTCCGTACTTACACACCATTGTACGTGAACGGACTCTACGTAGAACGTTCAACGAGGAATGAACGTAACAAGCAAAGTTCGTAAGTAAACACTAAGATTCAACTCGGGCGCGTATTACGCAACTGTTCGATGAATCGTCATATTGTTTTTTAATGTTAAATTAATTATTATTATTAAATTAATCCTCAAACAGCATATTTAACAGCTTTACTTACATACTTACATCTTTTTATTCGGGATTGCCTGTCATGGAGTCTTAGTCCCGACCGAAGACCCTATTGTGAGATTTGATATTGATGATATGATATTGACATAATCAATAATAATAATCATAACAATAGACTTAGGTAGCTATGATATTATAATATTGTTATTTCATTTTTTTTTCAACCTTTTTTATGTCCCACTGCTGGACACAGGTCTCCTCTCCCTAGTGAGAGGGATTTAGGCCATAGTCCACCATGCTGGCCAAGTGCGGATTGGTGGACAGTGCGGATTGGTGGACTGCTATTTCATAATAATTCTCTGTAATAACAATTTTGGTAACTGAATTTTTTTATTGCAATATATAATTTAGGAATTTAGAATGAGGTATACTTGTAACATATTATAATGCATATAAATAAATAATTTGCTTTGTTGAACGCTGCTTTTTACCACGGACGTGTAGGTTATGGGACGTGTAGGTTAGTACGAAGGTAATCGCTTAAAAAATAATAAATAAAAAATCAAACAAAAATTCTTCTCTTGGTACAGACAGCCGAATAAACGTATGTAAAGCTAGAATATATGTACATATACCTTAATTCAACAATGTCAGACTAAATTCTCAAAACCAGTTTATGCTGGTTTTGTTTTATTCCAATTTCGCAAATATTTTTAATTACTTCGGAGGTCAATGATCAAATTAATATTTTTACTTACTCGTAAATCATTCCAGTTGCTAATAGTTTGAATGGTTAATCAATACTTTAAAGTCAGCTGATGGACAGCAACATTTTTAATAATTAAATCTTTAATGAAATAAAATCTATTAGATTTTAATTAACTCCCTGTTGTGTGTTTATTAATTTTTTTATTCAAAATCAAGAAATTCTCTCTTTTCTTTGTACGCGATAAAGGCGATACATTAACATCGTGATGAGTGGTTTATTATACTGAAATTCCAATGCAATATTTCAGCGTATGTAACCCTCGGTGATAATAATATCATAAAATATTAAAGCTTTTATTTTTTGGCCTTTTA
Organism: Pyrgus malvae; assembly: GCA_911387765.1. Lineage (NCBI taxonomy): Eukaryota > Metazoa > Arthropoda > Insecta > Lepidoptera > Hesperiidae > Pyrgus > Pyrgus malvae. The sequence continues at coordinate 6,393,859 of OU426961.1, read as the reverse complement.
ATAAGAAATAAGCGAAAAATGTTGTTAATTTGAAAAAAAAAAAACAATGAAGATCCTAAACAAAAATACTAAGATATCTATATTTTTATTTGTTGTTTAATAATTTCAACCGTATCAATATCAGCCGTATCCCCAGAATAAAGCGATCATAAACTGTGCATAATTAAGGAAAAAAAATATACTTACGACATTGCAAAAGCAAGAATTTCGTAGAATGCCTAACTCAAACAAAACTTTTAAAACACCTTTTACAATTTCATTCATCGAAGTCCATCGTCTGACATTTTCATCGAATCAATTAAACGCTGAATTGCCATCAATAGCGACCTGGCAGCGCCGCGCCTATGTGATTTATATGTCGCAGTCGGATTGCATATTCCGCCGTAATAGGGGAAAGTGGTTACCCTTCGTACACTTTTTAGATTTTATTTTTTTACTTTATGATTAATTATCGAATTTATCTAGTTTATGTACCTAAGGGTAACAAATATATTGTAGTTTGTTACAAAAAAGTCCGAAACTATTACGTCAAAAGGTAAAAGGGTTATAATCATTTTTCTACGATAAGATATTTGTACGAACGTACCCCACATATGGGGTACGTTCGTACAGTAGGTGGGGTACTTTCGTACGCCATGGGGTAGATTCATACAGGATAATTAAAAAGCCAATTAAAGTCGTTAAACTTTATTATTATTATTATAAAAATATTTATTTACCAAAGAACTTATTTAATAATATGTGACTTGACTTATAGTCGATAAATCTTCTTTAGAAAAATAACAAAACAAAATCGTTCATCCTTAGTTTACTTATTGATAATTCTTAGATTTATAATCAGTCTAAATGAGATGTTTACAATCATTTTGTATGAGATCGTTATACAGTCTTTGACAATTTAAACTTAATGTAGGTAATTACACATTTGGTTGTTACTTTGGAACTTATTGCACATTATAATTATTTAAATTAACTGCGAAAGTAAAAAATCTAGCCATTCTAGCTGTACAGCCCGTTCGTGGTTGAGGATTAGGGTGGATCATAACGACATCGGTGATATACAGAGTGTGTATGTCTTCTATATCTGCTCTATCTAGTCTTCTATATAGCTGTAGGATAAGGTCTTATGACTTCTGGTGTTATGGGAAGATAAGAACTCAGTTCAGATTGTGCCTCAGCCGCAGAGGTTGAAGGTTCGCCAGTTCCGGTAACAATGTCTTGAGGATTTTGGAGCAAAGAAGGTGACTGCTCACGAATATCTGACTCATTTTTATCAGTCATTGGCACGCTGGTGGAAGGTTATGGTTCTAGAGCGATGGTTCTTGTTTCCGGATTAGGTGGCACATTTACCGAATTATTTGAAGCATACACGTCAATGGGTGCGAAATCTTCATCGCTGAAGGCCATTTCATTGAATGGCCATATACCTGGCTTTTCAAATCCACTTGTAATATTTTTTGTGGTAAAAGATTCGAAATATGCAAGTTTTACCAGTTTAGGAATATTATAAATATTGATTGTTTTGCCAGGATTCGACATATGCCAATTATTGAACGCTATTTTCAACTTTGCCTTGAATGGGCCGAACACTCCTACTTCTAAAGGTTGCAATCGATGACTTGTGTGCGGCGGAAAAGACACATAAATGATGCCATTATCTCGAGCATATGTTATAGCCTCTAAGCTGATGTGGCTTTTGTGATTATCACATAGCAGTAAAATCGGATGCTCTTTAGAGCTCAGTGTGTGTTTCTGAATGTGCTTTAATACTGAAACAAATATGTCAGCATTTATCCACCCACTTCTATTAGCAGCTCCGAGGCTTCCTTCAGGCGCACCTTCAAGAAAATGGTCTTTATAGTGCACACGTGGAAATATAAAAACCGGAGGGATAGTATTTCCACTTGCAGAAATAATAGCACCAAATGTTATCAATTCGCCTCTTTCCGCTGACACGATTTGTCCCACTTGTTTCTGTAATTTAAAAGCCAAAATTTTACGAGTTTCTAAAACAGTAGACACGCCGAACTCGTCAAAGTTAAATATCCTGTCGGCAGCAAAATTCTGTCGCTGTAACACATCAGCCAAATTATTATAGAACTCTTGGACTGCATTCTTATTAAATGCGAATGATCGAGCAGCGCTAGTGTTTTCTGGCTTTCGTAGACTGAGGTTGGCGTTACGTTCCCTATATTTATGCATCCACTCCATGATTCTGCAATTAAAAATTAAATTAATCATAACTTAATAAAAATATTTCATTTTGTTAGAAGCAGAATACTTCATAAAAGGAAAAATATGTTATTGTGGCTGTCTGCACGATAATTTGAAAAGGTATTTTATTTCTAAAAATTGTTTTTGATATACTGGTCGTTAATAAAATCTAAAGGGGAGCATTCGTACGCGTACGAATGTGCCCCCTGTCTGGGTGTCCGAATGCACCCCATGTCTTTGCACAAAATTAAATACAACTTTATACAAATTCTAATTTAGTTTGAGAAATATAACAATTAAAGCTCAAAATAAACAATGTTAGCATTAATTAATCATCGCCATTTTGTCAAAAACATAACAATTCTACTTACAGTTACGAACTAAACTTAGGTAAAAAAATTACTCACCGCGCGCGAAAACACGTTACGTCTTGTCAGCTAATACACCGTGGTGCGACTGGCGCGACACTCCGCTAGCAACATGGCTGCCGGTATGTCTATGCTCACAAGCAAAGGCGTGTTTGCGTGCCGTTTAGTTTTTCTGTTAAACTAATTGTACGAATGTGCCCCGCGTACGAATGGTGACCACTTTCCCCTACATTACGACCAGCAATTTCCTAAAACAGGGCTGTTTTGTAATGCGACGCACTCTCGTCCAGCCGGATTGCATTTCAGCTAAATTAACGTACGCCGCATCGTATAAGCACTTCGCGTCATAAGTAGGATGAGTGGCCATTAAGCTACATCTAGAGCGGTCATAAGAAGGATGGGTGTCACCAAAGCTAAGCAATATCGAGTGCGGTCATAAAAAGGATGGGTGTCAACAAGTTAAGCAATGTCGAGTGCGGTCGAAAGTAGGATGTGTGGCCAATAGTGGCCATTCAGCAACATCTAGTGCGGTCATAAGAAGGATGGGTGTCAACAAAGCTAAACAATGTCGAGTGCAGTCAAAAAAAGATGGGTGGCCATTAACCGATATCTAGTGCGGTCATAAAAAGGATGGATGTGTGCTTCTTACTTTAATACAACCTACAAAACCTAACACAAAAACACAAGTCACACCCGCGCCACTTGACTATTTGTGGTTTGCTATAAATCTTTATCAAAAAGCGCTATAATACCATCGTTTCTGACTTAATATTTTGCGACATCATCAGAAACATATTTGATGTCCCAGTACTGGCCACACGTCTTCTTTCAGAATTGAGAAAGATATAGGTAATAACTAATGGTGCAGACTTAGTGGATACAAACTTTCATTAGCCGATACTACTCATAATACCTTATTTTATTGCCTATCTGCAATATGTGATAGACCATAGTTTTTACTATGCGACTAATATAACGATAACAATGGCTAATAATGTGATATATATGCTTGTTAAGAATTTATTAAAGAAAAACACCGGCGCCAAAATATTATTTGTATCTATTTTTTGCATTTGATAATATATATTCTAGTACTAATATATGTACTGGCGCCGATGGATATCAAAATTTTCCGTCTAACAGTTATGTTATGGCCCATTTAGTTTTATGAGATGTTTTTGAATAGGAGAGCAAATTATAGATGAAAATAAGCGATTTAAGAGTATTTACCTGTTACGATGTAGCTTTATGCGACAACGTCTTTTTTTTTAAAGTCTGCCTAGTATTTGACTAACGGAACCTTAGTGTATTTTTTAAATACTTTTAAGCCTATTAATGTTTTTTTCTATTTACAAGAACTATTGGAGAAGTAAATACCATTACGTACTAGTGCCTACTTTAATAAAATGTAAGGTATTCAATTAAGATTCGATAGACTTTTATTATTATAAAATATCGGCAAATTTAATATGTGAGACTACAAATCCCTACTAATATCATAAGGTAAATGCGAAAGTAACTCTGTCTGTCTGTCTGTCTATCTGTCTGTCTGTCTATCTGTCTGTCTGCTACGCTTTCCCGTTTAAACTACTGAACCAATTTTAATGGAAATTGGAACACAGGTAGAGTGGACCTTGGGAAAGGACATAGTATGGTTTTTATCCTACGGGAACCTATAAAACGGGTCAACGCGGGCGAAGCCGCTGGCGGAAGGCTAGTATTATAATAATTACATCTCTTCTATGAGATACTCTTAGAAATTTGGCTCGTTCGTAACAATTAGGAAACTTGTCGCATACGGCATTTTCCGTTCGTTAGAAACTAAAAGGGTTGAGAATACAACCCCAAAAAGTGAATTAACAAGCTTGAGCAAACAACGAGTGGATGTAGAAACAAAAGCGAAAGACCTAATGAAATCAATAATTTGTACGAGCTTTGTTTACTAATAACTTTGTTGATTTCATAAAAAAGGAAGAATTGGATTGAGCAATAAAAATGAGTCCAACCTTATTATTTTGTACCAGCCTTCCGCCAGCAGCTTCGCACGCGTGGACCCGTTTAATGGGTCCCGGTAGGATAAAAAATAGCCTATATGCTTCATTGCTATATTAAAATCATAGGCGTTTAGCCTGTTGCTTCAACCGCGTTGACCCTAACATCCGTTTTCACGTAGTAATGAAGCATTTTCCAGCGGTAAAAAGTAGCATATGTTACTCAGGGTGAATGTAGCTTTCTAATGGAGAAAGAATTTTTGAAATCGGAACGCGCCGCCCTTCCCGAGGCTGCTGGCTGGATGAATCGAGCTCCCACTCTCACCGCCCCCAATCCCGGAATCCCCCTTTTAGTCGCCTCTTACGATCAGGCACGAGATACCGTAGCTCTATTCTTAACTCCGAAGCTACAGGGACTTGAATGCCTCAGCTTGCCTACTGTCATTATGACTATAAATTAAAAAAATCATGTCTAATAGTATTTTTATGCTCGACTTTCAAAGAAGGCTCACCACTCAAAAATAAGTTCTATTCCAAAAAAGAACGTGTACTTGCCTTACACTGAATCACTAATAACATTTTAAATTTTTTTATGCATTTATTTTGGCATCAAAAGAATTCGATATAACATTAAGCGCTACAAATAATTTATTGGTTCCGATGCCTCAGTCTCTCAGTCGAAGCGCGCATGGCCCGGCGGTTAGCGTAGAACGCAAACGATCTATGCAACTAAGCGAAACGGGCGCGGTCGGGTGTGAGATGGGTGACCGCTAGTGGCAAAAAATTTCATGCGCGTTTCCGTGCTTCGGAGGGCACGTTAAGCCGTCGGTCCCGGTTGTTGTCGATAGATAACAGTCGTTAAACCTTGTCGGAGGCCTTATGGGCGGTTTGAAAACATCCGACAGCGGGTTGGCCACTAACCCGCATCTCCACCAACCCGCATTGGAGCAGCGTGGTGGAGTAAGCTCCAGGCCTCCCCAATAATGGGGAGAGACCCGTGCCCAGCAGTGGGACGCAAAAAGGGTTGCAGCCAATGCCTCAGTCCAAAGTCTAATTTTGGCTTTCACGATAAAAATACAAAAAAGCCTCGGGAATGCGTACGTACAAGTACATTATGTTTTTATAGCGGAGCCTTCTTTCGGAGGTCAGGGTCAACGTTTTGTAAACATTGCTCAAGGTCAAAGTGGTATTAGGGTCCCGTACAAAAATAACTCATCACACTCATAGAACGGCACCAGAATTCCGTTATAGATATTCTATTTCACGAAGTCCAGTCGTCTCTGGCTGTAGTAGAGACGTGTACTGACAAGCACGCTTGTTTGCGTAAACTTTCAAAACGTTAGCAAAGAAATCTGAAACGTTACGAACAATCTTAGTAAGATTTCTAATAACTGGCACGTGCACTTTGAAGCTCACATTAAAAATACCTACACGTGTTGGTAAAGGTGCAAGTCGCCACTCGTCACAATATAAAAATACAGTTGTATGAGTTATACATATAAATGAAGCGCGCATGGCTCGGCGGCGAAGAATACAAACGGTCTACGCAGCTAAGTCAAACGGGCGCGGTCGGTTGTGAGATGGGTGACCGCTAGTGGCAAAAAAAAAATCATGCGCGTTTCCGTGCTTCGGAGGGCACGTTAAGCCGTCGGTCCTGGTTGTTTTCGATAGATAACAGTCGTTAAACCTTGTCGGAGGCCTTATGGGCGGTTTGAAAACATCCGACAGCATCTCCACCAACCCGCATTGGAGCAGCGTGGTCTAGGCCTCCCCAATAAGGGGGAGAGACCCGTGCCCAGCAGTAGGACGCAAAAGGGTTGCAGCCATACATATAAGTACGCCATCTTTCAATATCTGCCTATATAGCACGTTTAAACTAGAACCAACCATAGATAACATGGCTGCAACCCCTTTTTACATCCTACTGCTTGGCTTGGGTCTCCCCGCACTATTACGGAAGCTCTCTCCATCAAGCTGCTCAATCCCACTGTCAGATGTTTTCAAACCGGCCATAAGGCCGCCGACAAGGATTTACGACTATCACCTATAAATTAAAACCGGGACCAAGCAACGGCTTAACGGTCACCCATCTTATCTATAACCGACCGCGCCCGTTTGGCTTAACTACGTAGATCGCTTGCGTGCCAGCCGCTGGGCCATGCTTTTTATTAATAGCTACGGGTTATTTACACAGATAACCCGATTCACAATTGACCATATTTAAAAACCAATCACGCTAAAGCGTATAACACGAGAGGTCGTATTTCAATATTAAAAGGTTATCCAATTTTCCTACTACATTCGCAGACTGCATCTGTTGTACAATTAACGATAATTTTAATCACTATTTATCATATTTTTTATTTATAACTACTTATTAATCTGATTATAATAAATTATAGATATGACTTTCGCTCCTGATTTTATGAATAGTACCTGGACAATTCATTTACTTGGTTTATTTTTATGCAAAGCATTCATTGACTTAGTGTTACTTTACAAATCCTTTTGAAATACCTAGCTCCCAATTAAAAAAAAAATTGTCACAAAAAAATAAAAAACGCAACCTGCCTACTTGAGATTTGAACCCAGGTCCCTAGCTCCGTAGTCGGCTTTCGTAACCATTCGACCAATAAAGCTTTAATTCCCTTGACGAAATTTTTATAGAGGTCTTTCATAATTATCGACATTGTCATTTGTTTGAAGGATGGATTGTCAAATGTTTACCATTTGACGGCTTTCTACGCCACAATATGTTATTAATATTTTCCAATAGATGTCGGTAAGAGTAATTTTATATTTAACTGCATAAACATTTAAAAAAACGACAAATTCTATCAATAAAAATTTGTGGATCGATTTATCATTCCCGCAACCAGTGTACTAAATTTCATCAAAATCTTTGGAGCCGTTTCCGAGATTCAAAAAATATATTTAGATACATACAAGAATTGCTCGTTTAAAGGTATTAGATATTTACTTTATGTACACAAGTAAGAGAACAAATTCATGTTACAACAGAGTTCATAAATTAGACAAATAGAAAACTTTTCTCGAAGTAATTTTATAGAAATGGAAATACATTGTTACTATTGTAACGATTTGACAATATTTTATATGCATTTTGTAATTGACATAAGTAAATGTAGTAAAAAGTATTATATTTTATAATTTACTAGTGGACCCCGCAGACGTTGTCCTGCCTTAAAAGTAATGAAAGAGGATTTGTTTTCTTATTATCTTAAAGAGATTTCATGTTACAGTCAAACAAAAATATAAAACAAATAATGACACACGAACTGTCTTGTTATTCTGACTGTGTCAAAGTTTAGAACAGCATGGCACGAAATACAAACGTTTGATAGGTAGGAACAATTTATATTGGAAAACTACTTATATGCAAAAAAATTATTAAAAAACATTTCCAGTGTCCCAAATTGTGAATCTAAACCATTCTCAAATCTCCTTAAACACACACAATAAATTTCATCATAATCCATCCAGTCGTTTAGGAGGAGTTCAGTGACATACACACACTCACAGAAGAATTATATATATAAAAGATTGTCTGTGGCAGTACAGTTTGAATGTTCTGATGTTCATCGAAAAAAAGTAAATAAAGCGATAACGCGCATTTTGAAAATGGAACGGTCGTGAAAAAGTAACAACAACAACAGAGAGTGCGAAGATAAGATGTTGTGGACGAATTTTATTTTATTTCAATTATGGCATCGCAAACTCTGCATATTGCCAGCGTCAAGTATACAGGTAATTTTTGCATCACGTTTTTGCCAGTTTCGGTGAAACTGGACGAGTAATAAAAGGTAAAGTCAGTAAGTCGTCAGTAATCATGTTATCGCACTGTTATTTTATTTCACATCACGCGTGCACTGTAATTAACCTATATCGAACAAAACGCCATCAACTTTGTCCGATATAACTCAAAAAGAAAGACACTAAGAACACAATACACCAATACACCAAGAAAATGGAAACAAAAAAAGAGTAGAACATTGAGTTTTCCGACTTCCCGTTAAAACTCTCAGATGTTTTCAAATCGTTCATAAGATTTAACGTGCCCTCCGAAGCATTGAGTGCATGACATTTTTGCCACTATCGGTCACCCATCTCACACTCGACTGCGTTGTTTTGAATTACCGCGTAAATCGTTTGCGTTCTACGCCAGCTGTCGGGTCATGCGGGCTTAAAATAAACATTTAACTTAGCTTTTAAGTTAACTGCCAGTCTGCCAAACAAAAATTAATTGCATCCACCATTAAAAGCGAGTTTTATTTGCAAGCTTTTTCGTACAAACCTCGAAACCCAAATATTTTTGGCACAAACGTTTTATTGTACTTAGATGCTGTCGTAAACTTGTTTTTTATCTTGATGGCAGTTTAATTTTATGTCCCGGATTTTGGTTTTTACTTAAAGTGTCTTCATTGAAACGGTATATTATTCAGGTAATTGCTAATGAAAAAATGACTTTATGACGGTACTATTTACTTTATAACATTATTTTTTACTATTATTTTATAGTATATGTACTATATTTATATACTTATATAATTCTTGTGTACGTGTGTTGACAGTTAACTCCTCCTAAACTGCTGGACCGATTTTGATGAATTTTTTGTGTGTGTTCAAGTGGATTCGAGGATGGTCAAGGTTCACAATTCGGTCTACTGGAAAATGTTTTTGTAATTATTTTTTTATTTATTTAGTTTTCCCATATAAATTGTTCCTGTCTGTCAAACGTTTGTATTTCTTGCCGTGTCGTTCTAAACTTTGACACAGTCAGAATAACAGGACAGTTCGTATATAACTGTTTTATATTTTTATTTGACAGTAACATGAAATCTCTTTAAGATAATAAGAAAACAAATCCTCTTTCAATACTTTTAAGGCAGGACTACGTCTGCAGGGCCCACTAGTTTAGTATATATTACTATTTATACACCATAAAAATTGTTTTATATTTCATCTAGGTTCTAACAATTTGTCTAACGCTATTGAGTAAATGATTGCCTCTTCGACGTTAAAGAATAAGCATAACCAATATTTAACTACAATTAAAAAAGTACTTTCTTACTATCAAATAAAAATTATTTTCAAACTCTTTTGATTTGATGATGGATGTTATCCTTGGGCGTGACAGAGGTGTACTACGAGGAATTGAACCAGGTATCTCCGTGTTGGAGACCGCAGTTGTTAACGCTCGGCCATCGCCGTCACTCGCCGACAATTAGCTGGGCTTAATTTTTGTATTAAGTCTTATAGCTTAGCGCATGTTTAAAAAGGAAAAAAGTTTAAATATTCTTATTAATTTTAGGCATCATGTAGGGCGTAAACTAATTGGACAAGGTAATTTTCGCTTCCAAATACCAAAATACGAAAAATCCGTTACGACCTTACAAATACCTAACAAGGTCGATGCATTTGAGTTCATCGAATCAATATCATAAATAAAATAATAAAACAGCGAAACTAAGAAGATTCTTCGAATCGAAGACGTATTTATTTTGGGTAGGTGGTGTGACGCTTAGATCTTACGATTAAGTTTAAGGTCGTAACCTTGTTATGTTGATGATCTTTACATCGTTTTGGATCGACTTATTAAAGATTATTAAACGTATATGACTCATCAACACAAAAAGATTTTAATCAAATTGAAGGCGCGTTGATTAAATTTAAAATAACCTCTTTTTAAAACGAACGGAAGATAATTAAGTAACACTCTACAATTTATTTTAATTTATTTTCTCTGTTGTGTCCGTGATCAAACTCTTATTCTTGGGATGTTGTTTATTATGTAATAACTGAACTCACGTATACCTACCTACATCTTTGTAATAAGTCCGAGTTGAATAATTTAGCACTTGTTAAGGCACATTTTCCTGATCTTTCTTCATTACAAATAGATCATTGAATTTGTAAAATTAAAATGATGTCCTAAATTAATAAACACAGGGATGATGCTGATCTTTACCTTACCTAGGTTTATTTAAACACTTCAAACTTACAGCCGTATTCTAGAATGCCCAGTATAGTGTCCAAGGTATCATAGCTAAACACAAAGACAGAAAGTCAAACACCCATAGCGACAATAGAAATTTTAATTCAAATTTTTACTTCGCGGAGAAAGAAAACTGAGACCTCTCGATCAGTCCGATTATGATAACCGCGGTATTCGACAATCAGCACAGCTTAACGCACTAAGATAATAAATAATAATAATAAACGATCACACTCATAGCCCCACAGTAGGGTGAATATACCTTGTGTCGTGGGTACCATGGACACATACAAAGACAGAAACACAAACACCCAGACTGAGAACAGAAATTTAAACTCATTCAAATTTCCGTTTGCCGGGAATCGAACCCGGGACCCTCCGATTGGCAGTCCGGCATGGTAACCATTGCGCCAAATGGGTCGTCGATGAATTTAGCGACGAACTCGAAATCGAAGATGAATTTATTATTTTGTATTTTTGGGCCACGACTTTCTAAGCAATAACTTCAAAATCGTAGTCGTCTTCACTAAAATTTTGGAGCGTGGGTAAAGGAATGTGGATCTATAAAAAAGTTATATCGAGTGGGTTTCCCTTAAGTTTTGTTGTTGATTTGCGGAAGTGATAAAATTGGATCATTTGCGTCGATCGCAGTCCAATGACACTTCGGTCCGGATTCTTTAGTTTTTACCAACTTTTTGCACGAAGATCTTCTATTGTTATTGTAATAACAGGACGAAAAATTTAAATTGGATATTTTTTAAGAACTTGAAATCTACCCCGGATGTAGGTATCTATACTATAATATACTCGTATACTATCGTATATATTAGCTGAAGAGTTTGTTTGTTTGTTTGAACACGCTTCTCTCAGGAACTACTGGTTCGAATTGAAAAAATATTTTAGTGTTGGATTGTCATTTATCGGGAGAGGATTTAGACAATATACCATCATGCTATAAACAATACCAAAGTCCACGCGGATGAAGTCACGTGCGGCCGCTAGTATGTAAAATATTGTAAACTAAAATGCCAAAAGGCAGGCCATATTGTTAGTAGGACCAACAATAGATAAGGAAGACAGGTCCTCGAATGGCAACCACATCTTGGTAAAAGAAGCACAGGCTGCCCCATAACCAGGGTTACTGACGCCTGAAGAAAGAAAGCCGGAAGTTGTTGTGTTCAAAAGGCACACAGGACGGAATGACGAATGTAAAGGGTCCAGCAGTGGACTTATAAAATATCTATAGATAATATTGCAAACTAATGTGGATAAGGCTAAGGCAAACGGGCACAGTCGGGTGTGAGATGGATGACCGCTAGTGGTGAAAAATTTCATGCGCGTTTCCGTGCTTCGGAGGGCACGTTAAGCCGTCTGTCCCGGTTGTCGTCGATAGATAACAGTCATTAAACCTTGTCGGAGGCCTTATGGGCGGTTTCAAAACAACCGATAGCGGGTTGGCCACTATCCCGCCTCTCCACCAACCCGCATTGGAGGAGAATCGTGGAGTAAGCTTCTGGCCTCCCAAATTAAGAGGTAGAGACCCGTGCCCAGCAGTGGGGCGCATTAGGGGTTGCAGCCAATGTGGATAACTAATTTATTTGACTCGTAATTGTTTTGGTTATGACGTAGACTAAATTTTTGCGCACTGTTTGCTGACAAATATTCGTATATTTAGTTAAAAACATTTCGCCCTTGTACGCTGACTGTCATTTGTTTTATTTGCCAAAAAACAAAAAAAAAACTGTTTGAAAAAAAATCCAACTTAACTTAAAATAATAATTTGCTAGGATTATTTGAATAACAATGAATAATTTCGTTGCGATGATGATGTAACATAAAGAATAACTTTAAATTAATGGTTCATTCAAGGGAAATGATTCATTAGCTTTTTGTTTTTGAAAAACTGGTTGATTGATTATAACAAGTTTTTCTTGTCATTTAGATAAATTATGCATGACTACTATTTGTCCGGGCAATAAAAGAAACAGTATCTGGAAATCGCGATATCACTTGATCGAAGTTCATGTTATGACGTCAGAAACAGCTGATCCCTACATACAAAGGATTATAATAATTACATTTTCCAAGAACAAAGGCTCCGTGCTTCGGAGGGCACGTTAAGCCGTCGGTCCCGGTTGTTGTCGATAGATATCAGTCGTTAAACCTAGTCGGAGGCCTTATGGGCGGTTTGAAAACATCCGACAGCGGGTTGGCCACTAATGAACATCTCATTGGAGTAGCGTGGTGGAGTAAGCTCCAAGCCTTCCCAATAATGGGGAGCAACCCGTGCCCAGCAGTGGGACGCAAAAAGGGTTGCAGCTAAGAACAAAGGCTTAGTTTGAGTGTTGGTTGCCTACTACCGATAATTCCTTAGAAATTCTTATGAGAAATCCAATTTTAAATACATATTTTTAGACGAAGAACTTTGATGGACAAGACTTTTATTCTTGGATCCCAGAACTAAATCCCAGCGCACACCTCTGACGAAGAAAATTTGCTGTTTGCGTAAATAAAAATTGTATAGGTATTTCATTACCAAGTCCCTGTAGTTTCGGGATTAAGAATAGAGCTACGGTATGCCTCATCGTAAAAGGCGACTAAAAGGGGGCTTCTGAGGTTGTGAGCGGTGAGAGTGGGAGCTCGATCCGTTCAACCAGCGGACCCGGAAGGACGGCGGTGTGTGCGTGGTTGCATGCCGCCGCGCGCCGTAAGCATCGGAGGGTGCAGGAGAGCACATCTGCTCTCCAGTGGATGGGCCCGTTCTGGGGCGCGCACTTGGAGGACACCGGTGCGTTCCACTAGAGATCCCGGAGTTCTCCCCAAGCGCAGAGGCAGCCCACCGAGGGGGTTTTAGTGCAGTAACAAATCTCACATAACCCGGTAATACCTCTAACATCACCTCGGTAACACCTCTAACATTTTGAAGGTTTCCCCTTCGATACCAAAAAAAAAGTATTTCATTACCAAATTTTCCTTAACAGTGTATATTCATGCGGTTAATATCATTTGTTGGGACGAGTGGTTTCCAACCAGCGTAGTTTACTCCGCGTGTACGGTTATTTTGGCAAACACGCTTACACGTGCACTAATTTTTGCACCTTAAAAAGCCAAAGCTCCAATCCTTTTTTATTCTGACAGATATGTGTTTGACAATGGGAGATTAAAGCCTCGGATACAATAAATTAAAAAAAATATAATTAAAAAAGATTTATTGATTTAAACACATTCGAATACGACAAGTCGCAAGGGCCCTGTGATAGGTTCAAAACCTGTGTTACAGGTACCCCGCACACTAGGGGACAAATTGTGTATGCCCCGAACATATCGCTCGTCAACAACGTGAAAGAGCCTCGGGGACAAAATTGTCGAGAGACATGCTGTACACACCAGCCAGTAACGGGACGGAACGGATGTCGCCCGAAGAGGTTGTGTTGACAATATGTCCCGCGTCACGTAAATTCTCCTCAAAATGTTGAGGGACATGTTGAGGGCCTCGCAGCGTCACGTAGGTATAGTGGCGCGTCATGTTGTGCGACAATTTGTCCCCTAGTGTATCCGAACCTTGAGAGTCGAAAACAATTGACTGTTCCCCTTAAAGTATTCGTAGTAGTGTAATTTTCAATTGACATCTTTTTTTAGGTTATTTTTAGCTTTGAAATTACGGAACCCTAATAAAATGTAAGCCTAATATCGCAGTAACAGAAGCACAGATGTTAAACCGGACAAGTTCCATTTATGAAATATGGCGTCTGCTATAATAGATGAATAAAATTTTAATATACATTAAATTTTGAATTATGAGCGGAAATCTCGTTTGATGAATAAATTAATTGGCATTTTCCATTGCATGATTGGAAATTGTTAATAGGAATCTATGGCTATAACAATATTCGCGTATTATTATCGTACACATCTTTATCGGTTTATGTCATAAGGTTAAGGTCAGTGATGCTACTTGTTTCGTGATAGTAATACGCATATTGTATTATAAGGAAGAATTGCAGCATTCCTTGTTGCGTTCCACTATGCATGGTTTTTCCCCATACCGGACTTAGTCCGGTTCACGCGTATTGATAAAGACCAGTAGGTACGCATTGGAGTAGCGTAGTGCTATTGGGCTTACGGGGATTATTGGGCTATCTACTATCCGATGTTTTTAAATTCCTTTCCCTACTAATTAGAATGATAATATAGATAATAAATTCGAAAATAACCTTTTTACAATTATATGGCTCGTGAGGATACGGAAATATGTTTCTTTTTCACATTCATAGCCAGTAAGGTATATACACCCTATGTCGCGGGTGCCATGTACACACACAAAGACAGAAATACTCGTACAAAGTCAAAAATACCCAGACCGACAGTAATTAATACCCTGTGTCGTGGTTACCATGGACGCATACAAATACAGGAACACGAACACCCAGACCGAGAACAGAAATTTAAACTCACAATTCAAATTTCTGCTTCGAGAGGAATCGAACCCGGGACCCTCCGATTGGTAGTCCAGCATGGTAACCATTGCGCCACACGGGTCTTCAGATGTTTATAAAGTAACTTTGTCTGTTTTTACGCTGAAATTATTTTTCGCACCGATTTGATTTGAATGAAATTTAATACAGACTTATGACATGGGCTGCAGCGACCAAATAGCACTGACGACAGATTCTCTCTCGCTCTTAACAAAAAAAAAACTCACCTACTGGCACCTGAAAAATTGTTTTCGGTTGTTAACTATCGAATCATCGTAATGTGTGATTACCCAATAGTAAAGACCGCGGGGTCCGGCGCGCACCCTTGACAATGAAATTTGTTCAGATCGTATTCAGCGCTGCTCCACAGCAAGGGAAAATATAGTTACATTAAATTATTTACCAAGTTTTTCATCACTGTGCATGCCTGAGAGTTACTCATCATTTCTCGAAGGCATGATATCCAAAAATCTGCGCTCTATAGAATATATCCTTCTCACTTTCGAGAAGAGACCTATGCCCAGCAATAGGACATAAAAGAAGTTGATTAAAATAATAAACGTTTCTTTTTCTATCTTTTCCAGCTCACAAGGAAGGCTGCTACATAAAGGAGATCAATGACGTCATCAAGTATGGAGATGAAGTCACACCCATCGGTCACTGCTACAGAATCGAGTGTTCCAAGTGGAGAATATACTATGCTACGTAAGTATAATCATATTTTCTAAGGTACTATTTATTTAGATTTTGTACCACATAAAAGGACCGATATTTTTTCAACCTTTTTTGTTATGTCCCACTGTTGGGCACAGGTCTCCTCTCACAAGTGCGAGGGATTTAGCCCACAGTCCACCACGCTGGCCAAGTGCGTATTGGACGTCATGCTTTAGATAAATTATGAATTTCTCTCAGGCATGCACGGCGATGGACAACATCGTGATCAATTAAATATCACGATATTTTCCATCACCGTGGAGCAGCGATAAATGCGCACATTACAAATTTCTTTGTTAGAGGTGCGCGCCGAGGATTCAAACCCGGGATCGGACGCGTCGAAAACCGCGGTTTTTTACCACTCGGCCATCGCTGCTCGCCAACGTCGCTAGGACCATTATACTCCCAAAATATTTAAAAAAACTAGCTGTCCATATGTTTGTCAGTCAATCTGTATGTCAGACTTACACGAGGCGACCATCAGCCTTCGGAATAGTGATGGTAGTAAGTGGCCTGCATGCTCGTCTACTCCATTCAAATAAAAAAAAAAATGTCCAGTTTAATTTTGTCGGGAATGTGTAATTTTAGGTACCGATCTAGTTATATTTAATGAATACCTACTTAGTGCTGCTGTTACTAGTAATAATAAATACTTAAACTTTAAAGATTAATAAATTGGGATGCATAATTTATAAAACTCCATTAATTAAAGATTTATGCGCAGTGTAAAACTAAATAGTTTTGTCTATCTCTTACTTTTATGTAACAACACGTTATGTAGCAAGAAAAAGAAATGTGTAATACAGCAATGAAGCGCGCATGGCTCGGCGGCTAGCGTAGAACGCAAGCGGTCTATGTGGCTAAGCCAAACGGGCGCGGTCGGGTGTGAGATGGGTGACAGTTAGTGGCAAAAAATTTCATGATCGTTTTCGTGCTTCGGAGGGCACGTTAAGCCGTCGGTCCCGGTTGTTATCGATAGACAACAGTCGTTAAACCTTGTCGGAGGCCTTATGGGCGGTTTGCAAATATCCAACAGCGGACTGGCCACTAACCCGCATCTCCACCAACCCGCATTGGAGCAGCGTGGTGAAGTAAGCTCCAGGCCTCCACACTAAGGGGGAGAGATCCGTGCCCAGTAGTGGGACTTTTTTAAAAGTTGATTCTCAAGATCAACGAACGATTTCTTTACCAGTTTGTATGGAACTATCGGTGAGCGTGACTAACTTGCACCTGACAATCAATCAGCCCATAAAAGTCCACTGCTGGACATATGCCTCCCCTAATGTTCGCCACTCCGTCCTGTCCTGCGCCCTCTAAATCCAGCAGGACGTTGTCGCTTTACGTCATAGATTTTCAGATTTTCGGGTAGGTGGTAGAACTATTATGGTTCGCCCGGAGAAGTACCACCGCTGCACCCACTTCTGCCGTGAACCAATTCTATTGTGTTTCGGTGGAAAGGTGCAGTTGCCGGCCACACTTACATGAGGCGACCACCAGCCTCCGGAGTAGCAGCGCAATTGCATACAACCTCAGACAAGACTTACCTATGCTTGCTTGAGGTTGTATGTAGATGTCCATGGGCTGCAGCGACCACTTAACACCACGTGGCCTGCATGCTCGTCTGCTACTCCATTCAAATAAAAAAAGAGCTTTGTCAGAAAAATGTATGTCTCGTAAAGTTAAGAGGTCAGCTTATACCAAGAATTTTTAAATTTTAGTCAACGTTCCATATACAATTTTAAACTGAATGAACTGAACCACAAAAATAACAAAACATTTCTAGTTGTAGAAAATAAAATGAGAAATAGAATGGACATTACAGAAGTACCGACTTAGGACTTATTTTGAAATTAAATGTCGCTCTATAAGCTTCTTACCGACTGCAAAGGGTACTGTGAAAGCTTTCTGCAGTTTTAACACAAAATATGATGAAAATAATGTGTAGCTATCTATACTAATCAAACAAATACTAATATTATAAAGAGGAAATTTATTTGTATTTTTGTATGTTTGTATTTTTGTATATTTGTGATGAATAAACTCAAAAACTACTGTTCAAATTTCAAAAATTCTTTGACCATTAGAAAGCTACATTCACCCTGAGTAACATAGACTACTTTTTACCGCGGAAAAATGCTTCATTCCGCAACAATTCAACGCGGTTGAAGCAACTGGCTAAATGCTTATGATTTTAATGTAGCAATGAAGCCTGGAATAGCACATAGGTTATTTTTTATCCTACGGGGACCCATTAAACGAGTCCACGCGGGCCAAGCCGCTGGTGGAAGATTATTATAGAATATAATATCATAAATGGAGTAATATCAAAGTAACAAAACAGACAAAATGTGTACTAACAAAAACATTTTAAATTTATAGTTATGAATATTAAGTATCTAAAAATCTGCAAGATTTATTTGCATTGGAACATTTAAATAAATAAGGCTAATCTAAGCGATAAAACTCGTTTATCTAATACATATTTAGCCCATACGTATGCAGAATGGATGATTTTTTATTAAACAATTAGTTACAATTGAAGCGCGCATGGCCTGGCGGCTAGCGTAGAACGCAAGCGAACTATGCAGCTGAGCCAAACAGGCGCGGTCGGATGTGAGATGGGTGACCGCTAGTGGCAAAAAATTTCATGCGCGTTTCCGTGCTTCGGAGGGCACGTTAAGCCGTCGGTCCCGGTTGTTGTCGATAGATAACAGTCGTCAAACCTTGTCGGAGGCCTTATGGGCGGTTTGAAAACATCCGACAGCGGGTTGGCCACTAACCCGCATCTCCACCAACCCGCATTGGAGCAGCGTGGTGGAGTAAGCTCCAGGCCTCCCCAATAAGGGGGAGAGACCCGTGCCCAGCAGTGGGACGCAAAAAGGATTGCAGCCAAGTTACATGTATGCCCATATATGACCCGTGCCCAGCAGTGGGACGCAAAGAGGGTTGCAGCCACAAGTATAACACTGCTCATTTATTTTAAATCTCAGGTTAAAAACAAAAAAGGAAAACATGTGAAAAACAATGTCTGTTTTCCAAACCTACAACAATAAAAATTGTAATAAATTCGGGATAATTAGAAGTGCTTTAGCTAATAACACCACGGAGAGCAAAACAATCATAGAACAAATTTAAGAAAGAAAATAAAAGAAAAACACAAAATACTTTTGTGAAAATATTACCTCTTTTTCCTTGTTAGCTTCGTTCATGATTCAGAAATGAAAATTAGGAAAAACCCCGTTTCTGTTACAAATGGAAGGGTTTGGCTTTTACTGTAATTTCCCATGAAAAAGTTATAAATGTTCTGACCTGATTCGCACAACCTGAAGCGCGCATGGCCTAGCGGCTAGCGTAGAACGCAATTGATCTATGCAGCTGAGCCAAACGGGCGCGGTCGGGTGTGAGATGGGTGACCGCTAGTGGCAAAAAAATTTCATGCGCGTTTCCGTGCTTCGGAGGGCACGTTAAGCCGTCGGTCCCGGTTGTTGTCGATAGATAACAGTCGTCAAACCTTGTCGGAGGCCTTATGGGCGGTTTGAAAACATCCGACAGCGGGTTGGCCACTAACCCGCAACTCCACCAACCCGCATTGGAGCAGCGTGGTGGAGTAAGCTCCAGGCCTCCCCAATAAGGGGGAGAGACCCGTGCCCAGCAGTGGGACGCAAAAAGGGTTGCAGCCAACCTGATTCAGTTTTCCAAAATTTAATGCAATTTCAAATTCTAGTTTTTTTTTAATATTCTTTAGCTGTAATAATTTGATTCTTACTTAATCGGTTTTTAATAAAATTATTCCATCATTGAAATATTAAGTTATAGTAAGGCAAACTAGAACAACTACATTTTCGCATTTTCTAAAAAGTGAAAACTAATTAATATTTGTTAGTCGTGTTAAGGTTATTAATTTTTCATGTATAAAAATATTGACATCGCAAATCCTTAAAAAGTCGTATTATTTGTTAGTATAACTAAAATTACAAGTCTCAACATTGGCTGCAACTCTTTTTGCGTAGGGTAGTAGGAATAGGGTCTCTAGCCATTAATGGGGAGGCCTGGAGATTACTGAAACACGGTGATCCAATGAGGGTTGGTGGAGATGCAGGTTATGCGGGTTAGTGGCCGCCTTGATGACAGATGTTTTCAAATCCCCATAAGGTCTCCGTCAAGCACGGAAACGCGCATGAATTTCAAGTCATTATCAGTCATCCATCTCACACTCGATCACGCCTATTTTCCATAGCTGCGTGGATTGCTTGCGTTCCATGGCGGCCGCTGAGCCAATTGCTTACAATTTCATTAATATGTACTTCTTTTTCTTTTCAGATGCGGTGTAGCGGCTACGGACGAATCTAAGTGTTACATCACAGAAACCGATCGAAGTAAACCATACCCCGATTGCTGTCCAAATATCAGATGTGAAATAGAAAACAATATTATATAGAACAGAGATATTAATGCATCAGATGGTGATTTTTGGCATTTATAAGAAGGAAGAGTTAAACCACTAAAGGTTGTAAAACGAAATTAAGAAATAATGACTTTAAACAAATTTCGTTTTAAGAATATAGAATTTTGAGATGATTATAAAGATAACGTTGATGAAAATGACATAATATTATGGTCATTACTAAACGTAAAGCTTCGATTGTTTATTAAAAAATACAAGAAAACTTTTTGGTAAAAACTATAAAAAATATAATGTGAGAGTACAAGAAGAAATAGAAGGATAATGTAGAAGACAATTGTGCAAGTTTTAAATGTATCAATAACATTACTTTAGTTGTTAGACGTCGAATTGAGAAAGATTAAGATTATATGAAAGGAAAATGTAAATTACATAACAGAGAGTGAGAGACAAAAGAGAACAGAAGAATAAATGCTATTTAGTTACCATTCGTGATGCCTACATAAGACTTATTAATTGATAGAGTTCCTTATGCAAGAGTTGGAGATATGGCAGTGATTGCAGTCATCACTCTGGCTCTAGAAGCTATCTTGCCGCCAAATTGTTGATATTATTTAATTTATTAAATTAATTTTTCATAACTTTGTGTTTTACTAAATGTTCCTTTCTATTACATTGCAATCCATGCACACAGCAGGTTACAAAGAAGTTTATGCTAAAGTTAGTGGCATTGGTTTTTTTTTTATTTGAATGGAGTAGCAGACGAGCATACAGGCCACGTGGTGTTAAGTGATCGCTGCAGCCCATGGACATCTACATACAACTTCAAGCAAGCATAGGTAAGTCTTGTTTGAGGTCGTATGCAGTTGCGCTGCTACTCCGGAGGCTGGTGGTCGCCTCATGTAAGTGGGGCTGGCAACTGCACCTTTCCAACGAAACACAATAGAATTGGGTCACGGCAGAAGTGGGTGCAGTGGTGGTACTTCCCCGGGCGAACGATAATAGTTCTACCACCTACATTGGTACTCCCTGAATATTGGGATATACTTAAAATACATTGTTCTAAGTACTCATTTGTAGCTTTGCACTTGTATGGATAACTATGATATTTGATCGTGGCTACGTTTGGTCGGGAAAGCTTCGCAGTTTGATTTAACATGACTAAATTGATTAGCATAACAACGTAAAATTCTCTGAACAACTTATGAAGAATTGCAAGTGCTGAATATTTGGAAATTAATGTCGTTTATCGTTCATTGGAAAAAAAATAGAATGTGGCAGTAACTATGATTATGATATGTGGTAAAGATCTGGTAAATATTTTACCTAAAGGCGATAACCGGCAAAAAATAACATTGGTTTAGCGAATATTTTGTATTCCTAATATTAAATAAATATTTTTTTCTTTTCTTCCCTTTGTTTTTTTTTACTTCTCGTCAACAATTTCGGGAGCAATAAATGAGGTAGTTATTATTGTAACCTCCGGAGTAGCCGCGAAAACTACTAATAACCACATACGTAGACTAGCTTGCTCAAGGTTGGATGTAATAGTTCATTAATGCAGTCACACCTTGGCTGCAACCCTTTGTGAGTCCCGATGCTGGATATGAAACTCGCCCCATTATTGGGGACAGCTGGTGCTTACTCCACCACGTTGCTTCAATGCGGGTTGGTGGATATGCGAGTTAGTGGCAACCCGTTGTCAGATATTTTCAAACCGCCCATAAGGCCTCCGGTTTGAAGACTGTTACCTATGGATTTTACCCGTAGATCCATAAATACCAACAGCGATGGCTTAACGTGCCCGCTGAAGAACGGAAACTCGTACCTGACCGCACCCGATTGGCTTAGCTACGTAGATCGCTTCCGTTCTACGCCAGCCGATAGGCAATGCGCGCATTTAGTCACACAGTCACATGTCAAATCTCCTATGATCTTCTTGTATAGCGGTTTTATTAAAAAGTTATGTACATATCGCAAAGATTTAGTACTTACTAGAGGTCCCCCCGCGGTTTCACCCGCGTTAGAAAGGGTCAGAAAATTATCAATTTTTATTTTAGTTATGGTTCACTATTTTGGCTATAATCGCTTACACATTTTGGCTATAATGGCTTACACATGAGATATAGATATATACTGTGGCAGGCATTTTTTTGTAGGACTATTTTAAGATAAACATTTCCATCATACCAGTACATTACATAATATATTATTATGTGTAACTCTAGCGGTTTTGGCAGCGCACGCCAGAATAGCTCGCATATGATAGATTTTTTCCCACTTAATTGACACTCTTATCGTCATATTTTAGACAATTCACACAATATCTTTATAAATTGTAGCCGAAGCCTAAGCTATATTATTGTAAGGTTTCATTAAAATCCATTTAGTTTTTACGTGAAAGAATAACAAACATTCATACTTATAATTCGGTCAAGTTAACATGCCATCTGGGAGGCTACTCTGTATGCCCGTATCCGAAACTTCGTGAATTTTCGGGTCTCATTTTTGAGTAAGACTGATGAACTTCTAGCAATATTATTAATTCAGTCGCTTAATATTATCAATGACAACGTTAATCTTTTAAATTCATGAAAAAAGAAAGTGTCTAAATATGCCAAAAATGATTCCGAAAATGTTAGAACTTATGGACGGTATACAGAATAGCCTCCCAGGAGTCATGTTAACTCGACCGAGTAGTACAAACTTTCGCGTTTATAATATAAGTATGTTAACACAAAACGAAAAGTTAAAATAAGCCATTTTCTATTAAGCTGCTGATTAGTGTACCTACGTCACTTACCAAGAATTTTATTTTGAGAAGTAGAATATTCAAGGAGAAACGAAAATGCAAATTTTAATGAATATGTAAATGTATTGCACGAGTTAGTTGGAAAATATTTTCTGAAAAGTTGTTCCAAGGATTTTTCATTTGCCTTTTCAAAAGTGTTGAGTTTGTTCATGCAAATGCTTTAAATATGCCCACACACTTGGTTTAAATGTTCCATCGAGCATAGTTGAAAGCCAGAAATAATATTTAAGTTTGTTTTTTAAATTTCCTTTTATGTTTAGGTGTGTTTTAGGGCTAGATGTTGATTTCTACATCAATCGATATAATAAATAATAATAATAAATATCTTTGGACACTTCACACAACACCATCTGATTCCAAACTAAGCAGAGCTTGTACTATGGTAAACAGAAAGCTGATAAACATACTTATATAATTCTAAATATATACTTAAATAGATAAATTAACACCCAGACACAGAACAAATAGTCATGTTCATCACACAAATATTTGTCCTGGGTGGGAATCGAACCCACGACGTCACGCTTCGCAGTCGGTTCATCACCCACTACGCCACGGAGGCTGTCACAAGCGATACCGTAGCCTTCATTAATAAGGAACGCCTATATTTTTGTTTGAAATTTTTAATACCGTCATAGTTTTTTTTAAAGTTTCACAATCATAGCCTCACCGTGGGGTGGATAAACAGTGTGTTGAGGGTACCATGGACACACACAAAGACAGAAACACAAACACTCAGAACAAGAACAGATATTTAAACTCATCATTCAGATTTCTGCCTCGTCGGGAATCAAACCCGGGACCACAAATTACTTATAATAATATGCGGCGACGCGCCGGTGACCCTCAGATCGGCAGTCCGGTATGGACATACACAGACACAGAAACACGAACATCTAGACCGAGAACAGAAATTTAAACTCATCATTCAAATGTCTGCTTCGCCGGGAATCAAACCCGGGACCCTTCTATTGGCAGTGCGGCATGGTAACCATTGCGCCACGCGGTTCCTCAAATAAGTGAAGTTCTACCACTATTGGTGGAATTGACCACCAGCCATTGGATTTGCGCAAAAGCGCAACTGCATACGGCCTCAGGCAAGACTTACCTATGCTTAATTGAGGTTGTCTGTAGACGTCTAGGGTTGCAACGACCACTAACACCACGTGGCCTGCGGGTTACCATTGCGTCACACGGGTCGTAAATAATATTTAAGTGGGTTTTTTAATTTCTTTTCATATTTAAGGTTGGTATAATGCTAGATGTTGATTCCTATATCAACCAATATCTTGTAACAAGCGATACCGTTGTCTTAATTATACGGAACTAATATTTTTGTATCAGATTTTAATAGCGTCATAGTTGAAGCTTTAATCTAATCTAAGAAATAGTTCTGAACTGCTAAAGAGTTGTTAGAATCTGTTCAGAAAGACAATGGACATCAAATAAGGATGATATTGGTTGATTTAGATAGTTTCGTATTTTGTTTTATAAACGTGTTATTTTCACAATAAGCAGTGCCTGTTCTCGTTATGAACATATATGTCCATGGTACTCACGACACAGGGTATAGCTACCCTACTGCAGGCTATGAGTATGAGTGTGAAGCGTTTTATTTATTATTATTATTATTTCACTTTCTTTGTTTTTTCTCTCCGAGGAGGTGTTAATTACTACTATCTCACGGGCCACGGCCAAGTGTGATAGAGATTATTCATGTTATACCTAAAAATTTGCGTACTATCCTACAGGTGTTTAGTATAGCAGCTTTCTGCAAAAGTATTGTTATTATTATTATTTCGACGTATCTAAGAGATTAAAAACCCTTTAAAGGGTATCCAAACAGCTATAGTAGCAAGAGTATCTTTCACTGCCCTGTAAGCAGACTTTCTGAACCATATTTTTGAGAATATCATTCGTAGCTTGCATACTGCCAAAATGTGCTCCGTTCAAAATGTAAAAGTGTATTTCGGGCATAAAAAATTCCGATCCAGAATTTATTATTTCAATTTATGAGTCAACGGAGATCTCTTAATGGGCATAAATTCCCGTTGTAAAATATTTTCCCGCTTTTTTTGTTCAGGGTATCTCATAACAGCGATATGAGATGCTTAAGGAAGACTATACACGAGATAAGACTCGAGATAGACTGTTTTGTGGCGGAAATTGTTTTTTTTTTTACCTGCGTGGCGCAATGGTTACCATGCCGGACTGCCAATCGAAGGGTCCCGGGTTCGATTCCCGGCGAAACAGAAATTTGAATGATGAGTTTAAATTTCGTTTCTCGGTCTGGGTGTTTATGTTTCTGTCTTTGTGTGTGTGTATGTCCATGGTACCCACGACACAGGGTATATCTACTCTACTGTGGGGCTATGAGTGTGAAGCGTTATTTATTCATTTTAAGAAAATTTGCACGATGATATGTTAGTTCCAACCCTTTAAGCGCCCCACTGCTGGGCAAGGATCGTTACTCATTGTTTGAGAGACTTGGAGATTACTGCTCCAATGCGGGTTAGTAGAGATGCGGGTTAGTGATTATACCGCTATGGCATGATTTCAAACCATCCAAAGGCCTCCCATAAGGTTAACTGCTGTGCTATCCATAGCATAGAAACACGCATAAATTTTTTGCCACTATAGGTAACTCTACATGCTACATTTCTCAAACACTTAATTCTGAAGATTTCAATCAGCTTTTACTATAAGTAGGTCCTATTGTAAAATAAATCGAATCGAAATTTTACACACAATACACGTAATTTGTCCTGTACTTATGAGTAAATGAAAATGTAAAAAATATTCATATAAAATATGCGGTTATAACTCTGGAGTTATAACCACATATTTTATACTTTTTCATTTACTCATAAGTAAAGGACAAATTACGTGTATTTTATGTATTTATTTTCCTGTATTGTACTGTCGCATTGTATTTATTTTTCTGTTTATTGTAATTAAGTTTTCATATCTTAGTATTTAATGTTTATTATGATTTGATTTAAGACCATTTCCTGCACCTAACGAAAGCACTGCTCGGAACAATAAAGAGTGAACAATAGAAATCCACACTCAAAAATTTGCCATGAAATTCCTTTTTTATGAGAACCGATTGTGCGTAGCTCCCGTTGTTCACAGTCAATAGGGTTGTAACGTACGAAATTGATGTTTCTAAGAGACGTTTTTCAATTATTATTACAACTATAAAATATACTAGCTGTGATCTGCTACCTGTGTTGGAAAGGATTAAATTTGCGCGGTAAAAAGTTGCTTATGTCACTGTAAAGTCTCCTAACTATCTCCTCGCTTCAAATTTTTTTTTTTTTTTTTTAATTTATTTATTTCACAAACAGTAATTACCTAAATGTACAAAACTAGTAACCCGCCAAACTACAGAATAGTTTGTAGGCGGTGAATATCACTCTCTTATTTATAGGTATCTTATAAACAATATGATACTCAATATATTTTTTTTAACATGGTGATATATATGTAAGTAAATTTGTTTACCAATCTTCTTAATGTTACCTACATTCTTAATGTTATTATAGATATCTATATTTCTATTATGTGGTCTAATCTACGTGTACAATGCGGTCTGTTATTATTTTATACTGATTATAAACTGAGTTACGTTTATATTAAGTAATTATTTCAAGGAAATATTTGTATAATTTTCTTTTCAATGCATGACGAGAGGTAGCCTCCTTGATATCAAACGGTAATGTATTACATATATCTGGGATACAATATTCGCGAGTGCGCTTACCGTAATAATTTATTACTTTTGGTTTCAAATATTTCATTTTCCAGGTAGTGCGGGCTGGACGTTTACGGGTAATCGGTTTTAATAAATTTCATAATTTTCTTTTATTAAATGAACTTTCTTTTTATATTCTACTGGCAAAATTTTACAGATTTTAAATAATTGGTTGCAATTACCTCTACATTTTTGCTTAGTTTTAGTATCCACTAAATATTTTAAAAATCGGAGTTGTAAGTTTTTAATTTTTTTTAAGTAACTTTTAAATGTACGCCCGTAAATGCTCAGCCCATATCCAATGATTGCATCAACTAACGCATAATAAACACAATAGAATGTCCTTCGGCTTAATTTATTTTTTAGATGATAGAATTGGCACAAAACTGATCTTAATTTTACGCACACTGCAGCTACATGATGTTTCCAGGATAGATTGCTGTCTACTGTTAAACCAAGGTATTTATATTTTGTAACCCATTCTATCACCTTACATCGACATTGCTGATATTTAAGATGATGACATTCAACAGAGTGTCCTACGATATCTGCCACCCTATCCTGACACATTATATACGGGGATTTTATGTACATACATTTAGTCTTTTCAAAATTAATTATTAAGCCATTATCATGAGACCATTTGCAAATACTGTTGAAGTCGCTTTGTACGTTACATATTGCAGTGTCGAGACTTTTATCCGCGTATATAAGGCAAGTGTCGTCGGCGTACATGTATACTTGACAACCTTTTACGATGTTACATAAACTATTAACATGCATTGTATAACCTACGGGGCCATACACCGAACCGGTAGGCACTCCATACTGTATGCTCTCATATGAACCGCTGGAACCATTAATACATACGGTTAATTGTCTGTTTTGCAAATAAGTTTTGAAAAAATCACTAAGTGGACCCCGTATCCCACATTCATTCATTGCTTGAAGCAAAATAGAATGATCCAAAGTGTCAAAAGCTTTTCGAAAATCGATATACAGCACGACCACATGCTTTCTATTATGCAGACTATTGTTAATATAGTCTGAGAAGCATGTCAGAGCCGATGTAGTGCTCCGATTAGGTCGGAAGCCGTGCTGTATATCTGTCAATATATTAGTATTCTCAAGGAAATTATTCACTTGAGATACTAACACTTTTTCTGTTATAATATTAATTACCGGCAATATTGCGATCGGACGATAGTTTGCATAATTTAAATGACAACCCTGTTTATAGATAGGTCTAATTATTGCTATTTTTAATGTTGGAGGATAAATATTCTGCTTTACACACATATTTATAAATTTCGCCAGTATAGGACTTATATACTCTTTTATATATTTTAAGTCTTGTGTCCGTATTTTATCAATACCAGGGGATTTATGAATGCTTAGTTTGTTAATAATTTTTATAACATCATTCGACTTTACCTCAAGATAACGAATCGATGAATCATTTTCAATAACATAACTTTTCCTATCTAAAAATTTAGTATCACAATGATGTCTAATTCTACTTATTTCGTTTGTAAATGTCTTACCAAAATTATCACATATTGACTGAAGGTCGTTGTGTTTTCCTAAATATTTTAAAATAATTTCGTCAATACTATTAGTTTCTCTCCCTAACCAGTTATTTATACAATGCCAAATCTTTCTCATATCGCCATTACATTCCTGTATTTCCCCCCGTTTAATCTTATCCTTTATTTTATATATGTATTTATTTGTTTTATTTCTATAACGCGTATAATCCAATCTATAATTCATATTTTTTGGTGATGATTTCCACTTACGAAACAATTCATTTTTTTTCTCAACCATATTCCTTACTTTATTATTCACCCATACATGAGATGTACCCCTTTTACAGTACTTTACTACCTCAGACTTTTTATAAATTTCACTAAAATCAGTGTGTAATTTATTGTATAATTCCATTGGACATTCTATACTTAAATACGCATTCCAATCAACAGCATCTAATTGTTCTCTAATTCGTCTATTACACAACACGCTTTTATAGTTTACAGTTTTACACTTACGCTCGTCGTCATACCACTCAATGTGTCCGCCTATCAAATAATGGTCAGATATTTTACACGAGAGTAGATGCGCGTGCGCCGGCCGGCTACTACGCACCCACAGATGATCGATGCATGAAGATACCGCCCGCCCGCTGACCACCTCCTCTCGCGTTGCGTCATTCACCATGCATCTAAAGCCCAGTTCACACATCATATTTAAGTACTGGTTGTTTATGTTAATCATATTTGATTCGTTTATGTTAATGTTTGTGTCACCAATTACCACAAAGTCCCAATCAGTCGGTACAACTTTTATTAAACTTTGTAATTCTTCCTTAAATAATGATTTATTGGTGGTAGGAGGTTTATACATTGCTATTAAATATATATAATGCGACTCAATCTTTATTTTGGCGTGTAAGGTTTCCATACTCTGGTTGTCGTCTCTGTCTGTTTGTACATCTATGTTTTCTCTCGCATACATGAGTATACCCCCTCCTCTTCGATTCTCTCTCGTATTTGCATACATCTTGTATCCCTTTATTTTATACATAAACAGCTCAGATTCTTTGACGTTTATCTCTGTTAATACCGCAATGTCTACTCTGTTGTTGCACTCATTTAGCAATAACGAGAATTCATCAAAATTCTTTCTTAACGATCTTATATTAAGATGAATAAAATTTATTAGCTTATTTTGATTTTTAATATGTTGTCCCCATTCTATTACTTTATCAAATTTTATGAAGTTGTTTCCAGTTAAAATTCCGCTTAATGGATCGTCTGTGTGTACACCGCCTATAGCATCCGCTATCGCTTCAAACGCTCGACGTCCGATTCCGATCTTATGTTATAAATTTTGTTGTCATCTTCATTTTTCCTTACTAATATTTTTGAGTGTTGTATCCAAACAAATTTGTATGTAGGTTTCAACTCATTTTTAGCTAGCCTAAATAATTGTCTCAGGTTGGGCGTTAGGTCTTCGTTTATGTAAATACTGGATTTATTATTGTTGTTGTAAATATCATCATTTGTAATTTTTAATTTTCGCTGCATAATCCACAGGTTTCTAGCCTCTCGAGAGCAGAGCGTAACAATAACCGGGCGTGGTTTGTGTTTTTCTTCCGCGGTCTTTTTTGAACCTACCCTCTTTGCTTCTTTGATGGAGGATTGTTCTAGATTTAATTTTTGGGCTATTTTTACCACAACCTCTTTAATGTTTTCACCATCCATTGCCTCCAACCCCATAATTTCAATATTATTTTCTTTTTCTTTGGTCTCTAATTTCACAATTCTTTCTTCCAAAGCCTTGTTACATTTTTCCAAGTAAACATTTCTATTTTCTAAGTAAGTTATCTTCTTTTCTGTACTTTCTTTGAATTCCATGACCATTTGATATTTTTCAGCATATAAGTCAATCATATTAGTCATCTCTTCTATCTTTTTTTCCATCTTATATATGATTTCGAGTTTAACATTAAGATCAGCCAGATGTTCTTCAATACTTTTGTTTACGCCGCCAGTGCTGGTCGTAGGCGTTGTTGCAGCTGGGGGGCTCCGGTCATTGGAGTCACTATCACTGCTACGACAATCTTCACATAGATCGTTCTGAAGAAATTTTTTAGGGTTTTTTACACACTTCCTATGAAATACTGCCTTGCACGGACCTTTGCATTGCAACACATCATCTTTCATCTTCGACACAAACTGTTTGCATTTGTCGCTCTGCACCATTTTGATTTTATACTAATCGCAGTTTTCTTATGACGCAAAAACAACAAGGATGCAAGTACGCGATACACGCCAGTGCACCGAGAGCGCGAGCGCACGACTCGTAATCATTCCATAAGCTTGATCACCGTAATGCGAGTGGTGTATAATAATTAGTTTGTCTAAAATATAAAATATTCGTAGAAATGCCAACCTTTAAAACCTTTAAATACAAGTGGTTTATGGGATTTTTTTTCAACCTTTTTTTTATGTCCCACTGCTGGGCATAGGTCTCCTTCTCACACAATTGAGAGGGATTTAGGCCATAGTCCTCCACGCTGGCCAAGTGCGGATTGGTGGACGTCATGCTTTCGAGAAATTATGAATTTCTTTCAGGCATGCACGGTGATGGAGAACATCGTAATCAATTAAATATCACGATATTTTCCATCACCGTTGAGCAGCGATAAATTCGCACATTACAAATTTCTTTGTCAGAGGTGCGAGCCGAAGATTTGAACCTGGGATCGGTCGCGTCGAAGACCGCAGTTTTTTACCACTCGGCCATCGCTGCTCATGGGATTAAAGCTAAGTATTTAAAGGAATAGTAGGAAGTCAGATGAATCACGAAATGTGGCAAGATTTAGTCATTGTTGTTAACGACAGGCAACAGTCGCGAAATTCACTATTGTACCAGAGTGGTAGGGTCGCTGATTGCAAACCTTTTTACGTTCCACTGCTGGGCACGGGTCCCTAATCATTATTATTGGTAAGGCCTGGAGCTTTCTCCAGCACGCTGGTCCAAACCGCATTGGCCATCAGGCCTCCGAGAAGGTTTAAAGACTATTTTCTTTCGAGACCAACCGAGACCGACGACTTAACGTCCCTACGAAGAACAGAAATGCGCATACGGACTGAAAATCAGCGCCATGGTAATGTATTTTACCATTGCATACGCTGAGTCCTGATCCCATTCGCAGTGCATTGTTGCAGCACAGATTTTTATCCATAAAATCAAAAAGTATAAAAAGAATGTATTTTTTGTTTTTGTTTTGGTAAGCTTATTTTTTTATTTTATTTTTTGTATTATTGTGTGCTTCATGTGCGAATAAAGTTTCTTTCTTTCCTTTTCTTTCATAAATTTTTTTGCAATTAGGATTTACCCATCATCGCGTTCGCGTTCTACACTAGCCGCTAGGCTATGCGTGCTATAAGTATTTCGGTAGCGCTGTGGTAGAGTAGGCTCCTAATATAAATATAAAAATAATGGAGGAGCAGGCTAGAATGTAGATTACTTGGTGAACATTCCCGCCAAACTTCGAAATAAGCCGTCTAGCGGGCTAAAATTTGGACAGTGAAATATAATGTATTCTGTGATATCACAGCAGTGGAAAGGAAAAGGGGTTTACTCTTTTCCATTGTACTCGGCTAATAAATTTAACAAATACGTTGTGTATGATGTACGTAAGTTCAAATAACAATCAATGGTTTATATTAAATAAAAATAATAAAAATCAGTAAATACATTCTTTAAAAGTAATGTTGTGTACTCCAAAAAACTTTATAAACGATCCCGTCTAACAGCATTCTATATAACGCTTCACACTCATAGCCTCGCAGTAGGGTAGCTATACCCTGTGTCGTGGGTACCATGGACACATACAAAGACAGAAACACCCAGACCGAGAACAGAAATTTGTATTCATCATTCAAATTTATGTTTCGAACCCGGGACCCCTTGATTGGCAGTCCGGCATGGTAATCATTGCGCCACGCGGGTCGTCGTGCTATAACCAAGAACTCTGCATAAAAAATTAAAAATATTTTTGGTATAAACCTTTTATTCGTTATAGAAAAAAATATTTTTCTGCCATCCCTGTAACGGCTGTAGAGGCTGTTTTAATTGTGAGGTGAAATACTGGACAGTTATTGAATGAAAGTTTAAAAATTTCATGCAAAACGGTTTTCATTTTTGAAAATTGTTTTTGAAATGTGTTTTTAACCTAAATTTTTACAGTAGGTATTTCATAAAGTGTGTGATTTGTTATAGAGCTTTCCGGTATGATTTGTTGACCAGTACGTTTATTTGTTGGTTTGAGTTAGAATCAAAGGTACAATATTTTTTCAAACTTAATAGCACATGTTTCAGTAAAATACTTGTCTGCAATCGTTTTGTGAATTTTTTTTTAGAAAGTTCTTCTTATCTTCTCAAAATATTTTTAAAAAGATGATCGAAAGGATTGGACAGGATTTTTTTTAGATCTCAAGTAAAGGATGTTAAGCCTAGTGCTGGCCACGTTTAGTGGTCGTTATCTTTACTTATTTTATGAATAGAAGAACGATTTTCATCTGTTATTTTTCTATTTTCAATGCCTTATAAATTGTATACGTAATACGTTTATATGTGGAAAAATCATATTCATGTTATAAACTTTAAAGTCTTTCTTTTACTAAAATCTTTCACCAGCATGGTGTCTAAAGCGGTGACAGAGCTGAGCTTAACTCTACACGTCCTATCTCTACAAACCCTTTTTTTGTATTGGGGGGAAACCTTCAGAAGGCACCCGGCACCTTGGGAGAGGATACCGAGTTATGTGGGATTTGACCACACTAAAACCCCATCGGTGGCTGCCTCTACGCTTCGGGAGGACTCCGGGATCTCCAGTAGAACGCACCGGTGTTCTGCACGCGCGACGCCCCAGAACAGGCCCATCTTCGGAAGAGCAGATGTGCTGTCCTGCACCTTCCGATACTTACGACGGCATGAAGCCACGCGCACACCGCCGTCCTTCCTGGGGCTGTTGGATGGACGGATCGACATCCCGCTCTCACCGTCCATAACCCCGGAAGCCCCCTTTTAGTCGCCTCTTACGATCAGGGGATATCGTACTCTATTCTTAATCCCGAAGCTACAGGGACTAGCACCGGGGAACGTTAAATAAGTCCGCCCCGGCGGCAACAACTTCACAAACTCTCTGCCTTAGTCAAAACTCTTCAAAATACGAGTAATGTAAAGTATCTGACAAAATTGTGAGGGAAAAATCGTGTTACAAATTACCATGATCTAAATTTACATCAGCCTTAAAGGTTTAATTTCCTCAATTATCTCCTCCATATTCCTGGAACAATAAAGGCGCTTCGGTGCGAAAGCTCAATAAACTGGCGGACTGAGAGACTGTTTTTTATGATTATTATGTGCTTGAGAGTGGTCTTTCGCCCTGGAATTGTCCTATTTCCCTTAATGTTTAGTCTTACAGGTAATCTTTTGCCTTTTTAGGGTTCATTGTGTCTCACAAACAAAAAAAATATCGTGTTATGATACGTTTTCAACATTTTATTTACTTACTAGCTGTGCCCCGCGGTTTCACCCGCGTTAGAGAGGATCATTAGCATAAAGTGAAGTCCCTTCTGAAGTACCGTGGACCGGCTTTTTTGTAGGACTATATAAGATAAACATTAACATCATACATTACATAGGTGTACCTCTAGCGGTTTTGGCGGCGCATGCCAGAATAGCTCGCAGATGGTAGATTTGTTCCTACTTACTTGACACTTATCGTCATATTTTGGACAATTCACACAATATCTTTATAAATTGTAGCCTATATGTTATTCTGATGTATACGCTATATTGTGGTAAAGTTTCATTCAAATCCATTCAGTAGTTTTTACGTGAAAGAGTAACAAACATCCATACATCCATACATCCATACTTACAAACTTTCGCCTTTATAATAGTAGTAGGATAAAAAGCTAAAAAGTGAGTTATATTTCATATAATTATCTTGTACTTCAACGTTAAATTGTGATATAGTATAATTATATCAAACAAATTTGATATGACAAATTATTTTATGAATTATCATGATCTAAACTTACATCAGACTTGATCAGATTTATAGGATTAATTCTCTCAATTCCATAATATTCCTGGAAACCCTCTTAACGTAATGTCTTATAGTATGTATAAAATAATAATAATAGTATAATGCTACCTTTATTTCTGTTTAGTGATCAATGTATTTAAAAAAATATATAATTGAAGTGAAAACTTCTTAAGCGGCGTTGTGCACTTTTTTTGGGATGGGTAAAAAACGTTAAACTCGCGTCAGGACACGTAGCCTGATCGAATATTCGTAAGACGTAGACGGAGGGGTGACAGCTGATGGCTCGACTGTCTATATACTTGTAAAATTCGTGTATATCAAGTGTGTGTCAACAAAGTGCATCTATTAATGAAAAAAGTGATGAAGTAGTGAAAGAAAATGAGTGAGTACTTTATAAAAATACTAAATGAAAACCTACTGAATATACTAGATGAAAAACAATACTGAAACAACACTAAAGAAAAACACTAAATAATAAATACTAAAGCAATTCGTGCGAAACTATTCCCTTACCATAGCAAAATATCAAAAATGTACAACGTTAATGTTTTCACTTCTGCCGGTACTCCCGGATTGTAACCTGTTGTTTTTTTGACCAAATGACGGTAATGTGTTAAATTCCTACTTGTCCTGCTACTCCGCTTACTGATGCTTGCCTCATGCGTAACCGACAACCACTTTTTTCTTATCTATTTTTATTATTTCGTTTCGCTTTCTTATTTTCTTTATACAGAACCACTTTAAACCCAAACTGTATTTAGCCAGTATTTCCTTATTTCACACCGCGCCCCACTGCTCTGTTTTCGCGGTAATTTAATGCTTGCAGTTTTATCATTTCACGATCGCCCTAGCGTGTTCCCAATTCCTTCGGACTGTTTCGCCTCAAATTTTTATCTGTAATTGGATTATCTTTTCTGAAACGGTATTTCGTTTTAGAGTTGTTAAAGGTTAATTGTCTTTTGCTACTAATCCAGAGAAATAACTTTAATTGGCTTGGCTGCAATCATTTTTGGATTCTAGTGCCGGTCACGACTCACGAGTCCCTCCCCAGATCTGTAGCTTACTTACTGTTATTCTGTCGCGTAAAGAAATACGCGGGTATTGGTATTTCTCTACGCGACAGAATCCGTAACGAAAGTTACCGACATAACTCCTAAAATTTGCAAGCTGAAGTGGCAACGGGCAGGCCATATAGTTAGGAGAACTGACAACCGATGGGGAAGAAAGGTTCTCGAATGGCCACGTCTCGGTAAAAGGAGTACAACCACCCTCCAAACAGGTGGACTGATGACCTAAAGAAGACAAGAATAGCTCTCTCCATCGCTAGCTGAGCAACCTTGAGTTTATGGAAGAGGCTAACTCTAAAAGACCTTGTCTCAGCACCGTAGGTCATCACTGGCATCACACACTGCTCGAAAAGTTTCGACTTCAGGAACTGAGGTATTTTTGACGAGAATACACTTTGTAATTTCCCGAACACCGCCCAACCGAGTTAGATTCTACAAGTTACCTCTCTCGAAGCTGGACTTACCCATACGGATGGATTGACTCAGGTAGATGTACTCGTCGACAATTTCGAGAGTAGCACCATCAACAACAACCGGTATAGGTGACATGGACGTTAGACATGATCTTCATCTTGCCCATGTTTATCTGAAGACGCACCCGTTGTGAGGCGCTATGGAGGTCAACTAGCAAAGCGCTGAGTTCTGCCAGCTTCTCCGTCAGGAGAGATAGCTCGATACTTTGTTTAACGTCAGTTTTCTATCGATAACAAGGCCATGTGCGCTTTAATTCTTAAATTCTTCTTTAACGAGCTAATTCACGTTAATTTTGAAAAAATAAAAACCTTTGCGTTGTCTCCAACTTATATTTGTTAAGCTTGAATCAATCACATATCATACGAGTATCCACTCTTTGTTGTACGGTCCTTGTCGATTGATAAATGAGGATATACGGTCACGGCTTCGATTCATAGTTTACAGCCAGTAGTAGTTGACAAATGGGTACAGTCGTACACAGATGGAAGAGTTACTGTTATTACGGTAGAGGGCTCCTAGTTGTACAGATTTGTGGTGAACTGTCAGTTCACCACAAATATAGCTCTGTGGTAACAATGGTAACTTCAATGTATCCTATATCTGATCTTATTACTAAAAAATAGTGCAAAACTCACACATTTTAAAGTGTACTAGTTTTATAATCGCCATACCGCTTAGAACAACAAAACAAGCTTTCATGAAACGATGATAATTTTTTAAAATTCCTTTCTATTAGATAATGCTTTAAAGTCTTGTAAATCTAACAGAATGTGTATCGATGAATTGTAAAATTGATATATGTGAGGTTATGTCGAGGTTTCGGTTCAGGCTTTAGAGACAGTAGTACTTGACAAATGGTTACAGTCGTACGCAAATGAAAGAATTACTGTTATTGGGGCAGAGAGCTGCTGGTCTTGCAAATGCATGTTCTCTGTTTTATAGTGTCGTGTGGTAATCGCAATGTATTGGTTAACTACTTTAGACTAACTTGCCGTATCAATATTGTTACAATCGTAGGGCTAATCATGGACTACTTAACAGTTTGAAGTAACTACTTATGTTGAGACAATTATTTATTTATTTATTTATTCTTTATTGCCAAATAAAAGGTAAAAAAAGTAAAGGTAAAATCTGAGCAAAGATAATCAAAAATTTACATAACTTCATAATATCTAGTTCAAATTATAAAGCTAGCACTATTAATATTAACAAATTAAAAGCGTTGTAACGTCATATGGAGCATCAAAACGAGCGTAAATATATTGATGTCATAAAACGGCAATATTTATCCCTAGTAAAAATGTTATTACTACCTACTAAAAGTTAAAATTAAGAGCGCTAAGCCAGTTTTCAATATCAAAAACTTCATCGCCTATCAACTACTCTCTCTACTTTACATTTTTCATAATGCTAAAAGAATCGTTGCTAATGTTCTAATGGTGGAACAGACGACTTGTCGAATTGCGTCTAGTCAATGGTGGTTAATAAGTCATGATATGGTTGTAGCCACAGCTTTGTTTCAGCATTTACGGCCAAGGAAGAGTTACTGATGAGTGGTGACGGTGACGTGTCAGTTTGCATTGCCATGTAGTAAACGTTTTCATGAACGATTTTTTGAAGTGAAAACTTCTTTAGCGGCGTTGTGCACTTTTTTTGGGATCGGTAAAAAATGTTAAATTCGCGTCAGGACCAAGTGGTCTGATCGAAAATTCGTAAGATAGTAGAGGAGACGAGGAAGATCGACCTTCACCGATCTGATAACTCGATGAGACATATTTTTTTATCAAATATAATTTATAAACATATAAATATTATTATATATATAATAGGTATTATTAATCCAAGAGTGAGGTGATGAAAGAAAATTGATTAAAATTAATTATATTAAAAATAGCTATGAACACTTTTCTTTATGCAAGTTATCATAGGCATGTATGTTTTTTTTTTATTTGGACCTTACTTTTAAATTGAAGTTTAAGTGAAGAATTTTGAGGAACCATTGTATGTTTATATTCGTTTATGCGTAAGAAATCTCTCTTTTCTAAAAACAAATATGATTTTAAAATAGGTACTCAATTTTTAAAGGTAGGTTATAGTTACAATGAAAAGAGCCTTTATACTTGTGTCTATTGTGTCAGTGTAGGTATAGAAGTGATAACTTAAAATTAATAAATCATTAGTTGAGATAAAATATTATTTCATATATCATCGTATATCACGTCAGTTTTATAGGTGATGAAAAATATGTTTGCAGCTTCGATTCGTATTTTTCAGCCTGAAGTGGTTGATAAATGTTTACAGTCGTGCACAGATGGAAGAGTTAAAGCCGAGTCGTAAATCCAGTCTCTCTTTGTCATCTGGTGTATAGCCATTGATAAGCGACGATATATGGTCACAGATTTGATTCCTGCTACAGGCACAAGTTGCAGTCATGTATAGATGGAAGAGATGGGCACGTACCGACAGACCACATGTCATTGCAACTATGATAAAAATAATATCACTGAAAACCCTATACCTTTTTTGTATGGGGGAGGGGGAAACTCTCAAAAGGTACCGAGCACCTTGGGAGAGACTAACGGGTTATGTGGGATTCGTACCGCACTAAAAGCCTTTCGGTGGCCTGCCTCTGCGCTTGGGAAGGACTCCGGGATCTCCAGTGGAACGCACCGGTGTCCTCCACGCGCGGCGCCCCAGAACGGGCCCATCTTTGGGAGAGCAGATGCGCTCTCCTGCACCTTCAGGCGTTCACGGCGGCATCCGGCCATGCACACACTGCCGTCCTTTCCGAGCTGCTGCTACAGGGATACAAATCAGTTGACAAAGATTGCGCCAGATTTTCTTTACATTATTAAAAAGAACATACATTTTGTTCTCAACTATAAGTCGTTCTAACACTGTCACACAACCTGAGCATGTGTGTGGTACACTTTACAGAAAACTGTCTTGCCTATAAATGTGTTCTTTAACATAGTAATTAAAATTCTTATCTATTTAATGTTAGGAAATTTTCCAAAAAACATCCATAGATCATTTAATTAAATGAACTATGCCGGATGTAAAAAAATATTTACACAAGAATCCTCAACATTGGTTCCCACATTTTATTTGAAGAACGTCAGAAGAGAACTCCAAATCATCGTAAATCAGGTCAGTTTATCGAACGGACACCATAATCGAATTGATAATGATGATTTGTGGTTGCAGCATGAATCTTTACGGCCAGTAGTAGTT
Source organism: Pyrgus malvae (assembly GCA_911387765.1). Classification (NCBI taxonomy): domain Eukaryota; kingdom Metazoa; phylum Arthropoda; class Insecta; order Lepidoptera; family Hesperiidae; genus Pyrgus; species Pyrgus malvae. The sequence goes on along the minus strand of OU426961.1, from coordinate 6,354,708 downwards.
TACATGGCTACAGTCATTCACAAATGGAAGACTTACTGTTATAGAGCAGGAGATACTTGTCATTCAAATTTGTAGTGGTTTTGGATTTTTTTTGAATGGAGTAGCAGACGAGCATGCAGGCCACGTGATGTTAAGTGGTCGCTGCAGACCATGGACATCTACATACAACCTCAAGCAAGCATAGGTCAGTCTTGTCTGAGATCGTATGCAGTTTCGCGGCTACTCCGGAGGCTGGTGGTCGCCTCATGTAAGTGTGGCCGGCAACTGCACCTTTCCACCGAAACACAATAGAATTGGTTCACGGCAGAAGTAGGTGCAGCGGTGGTACTTCCCCGTGTGAACCGTAATAGTTCTACCACCTACAAAATTATGGTTGGATAGTTTACGGTAAATTTGATGGCCACTGTAAAATGAAAACAAATTGATTAACGAAAAATCATCAAGCCGGTTCAAGTGTTTGGTTTCTAGAATGCCATTCACTATGTCCACTGCTCTGAAGCGATTGATAAGTGACGATTTATGGTCACAGCTTCGATTCATGCTTTGCAGCCAATGACAATTGACAAATGGTTGGGGTCGTGTACAGGCAAAGAAGAGTTATTGATATTGTAAAGTAACGGTCATAAAGATATGTGGTCTCATTCCTGTTTTGTATTGTTCTGAGGTGACAATAAATCATTGATGACCATTTACAAGCTTCAGTCAATTAATTCAAAGTCTTAATAAAATTATAGTCGTATATTATAAAAATATTGCCGTTAAGACCATTTTTACATTTCCTTTTTCACTTTTTTAACCCTTTTTATGTCCCACTGCTGGGCTCAGGTCTACTTACAAAAATGACAGGGTTGTAGGCCATGGGACTCGCGTGGAGGTCACCGGTACGTTCCACTGGAGATCCCGGAGTCCTCCCCAAGCGCAGAGGCAGGCCACCGAGGGAGTTTTAGTGCGGTACAAATCTCACATAACCCGGTATACTCTCCCAAGGTGAAAGGTGCCGGGGCCGGGTACCTTTTGAAGGTCCCCCCCCCGATTCCAAAAAAATGGCTGTAGGCCATAGTCCACCTCGCTGGCCCAGTGCGGATTGCTGGACATCCTGTCTTTGAGAAATTGTGAATAACTTTCAGGCACTCACATTGATAGCAAAACAAACAACAACAACATAATTTAACAACAACTACAACACAATGTTTTCTCTTTTCTCCCTAAGCGGCGGCATCTCTTTAGTTTCTTACCAGGTAATAATTCTGAAGAATTAATTCGACGACCCGCGTGGCGTAATGGTTACCGTGCCGGACTGCCGATCGGAGGGTCCCGGGTTCGATTCTCGGTGAAGCAGAAATTTGAATGATGAGTTTAAATTTCTGATCTCGGTCTGGGTGTTTGTGTTTTCTGTCTTTGTGTGTGTCCGTGGCACCCACAACATAATACAGTGGTACTAAGAGTGTCAAACGTTATTTATTTATTTATATAATTAAATGCACAAAGTAACAAGTAAAGTGTTTACTTTATTATTTTAATGACATGTACAAGAGCTATTTAGTGCTTCCGGAGCTTCTCAGCATCCCGTTTTCATTAAATCATAGTTATCTTGATACAGTTTGTTTGTCCGCTGCGTTGCAGAACAGTGAACTTTTTAAATGTTTCGTATTTTTACGAGTTCGTTCCGTCGCCTCGCAGTTAGCTCTTTTGATATTTCGCTCGTAATAAAGGCCAGCCATTTTAATTTAAGAGATTGCGAAGCGCACCTTAATGTTATAGCAGTATCTAATAAAGAAAATATTAAATGAATTAATAAACCATTTTTTAACCTGCTTAATTGCTTCTCTGTGGACCTGCTTTTCCCCTTATGCTGCTTAGCTTGCAAGACTTGAGCCTCTTGCCGCTGTAATATGTGAGGTTCGGGTGACACAATGAAAACGACCGTTGTCTTCCAATTATGATTTATTTTTTTTTTATTTATTTATTTATTTATTTATTCTTCATGTACCAAAATATAAAATATTATGTACATAGGCGGACTTAATGCTAAGAGCATTCTCTACCAGTCTACCTGGGGTGGTAAGAGAAGCAACGAAAGGTGGTATTGAAGAACAATAGCGTTCAGATAAGATTAATCTACAATTTAGTCTAAGAAAACATGTTACTACTAAAAATAATTATATAAATACAAAAAGACGAAATAAATGCTCTCATATATACATAAATATACATATACAAAACTATATAATACATATTATTACATACATACATACATACATACATACATACATACATACATACATACATACATACATACATACATATATACTTATGAGCGGTGAGACTTGAGAATGTGACACCACGGAGAACCTTAAGAAATAGAACTAAGGGATTTCTTCCAGAAGATGTGAGTAAAGATTCTTCTTAAATATAAATTTACTCGAGGGTTTGCGGATATTTTCAGGGAGGGCGTTCCAAAGTCGAGCGGCTTGAACGGCAAACGAGTAAGAAAGGAAACCTGAATGGTGAAGAGGGATAGAGAGAGCCAATGTCTCAGAAGAACGTAGCTGCCGTTCATGAGTGTCATGCAGAAATTGAAACATCTGCTTTAGGTATGCAGGAGAATGATCGTCAAAGAGTATAGTGAAGAGAGTAGATAGTATCCTGAATTGCCTTCGTTTTCTAATAGGAAGCCATTTAAGCTGAGAACGAAGAGTAGACACATGGTCAAACTTGCGAAGACAAAATACGAAACGAATACAGTTATTTATAAGACGATCCAATTTGTTGAGAAGATTTTCACTTAGGTCGGCAATACACACATCTCCATAATCGATGATGGGGAAGATAAGAGCTTGCACCAATGTGACTTTAGTTTTAGAAGGTAGAAAATTCCTTAACCGATTGAGTGCGCAGAGTTTGGCGGTTACAGATCTACTGACCTCGTTAATTTGTGCAGTCCAACTTAAAGTGCTGTCGAAATAGAGACCTAAGTTTTTCACTCTCGGTGAAAAGGGTATTAATTTATTATTGTACATAACTGGTGTGGTGGTACAAAGGTTAATCCTAGCCAACTGTCGGTCACTCCCAATTAAAATAGCTTGACATTTGCTAGGATTAACAGATATACCGTACTTCTCGGACCAAACGGACAAATGATTTAAGTCTAGGTTAATTTTATTAATGGCGTTGTTTATAGAATCCACATCAGCTTGTACGTAGATTTGAAGATCATCGGCGTAAAAGTGGTACGAGCAGCCAAGGGAAGAAGAGAGGGAATTGATAAAAATGGAGAACAAAAGAGGAGACAAGATTCCACCCTGCGGTACACCAGACAAGAGCTCGTTCCAATCAGAGATCCTCCGACAGAAGCGAACAGCCTGTTGGCGATCGCGAAGGTAAGAAGAAAACCAGTTGATAGAGAGCGAGCAGAAATTATGGTGACGGAGCAAAGCGAGAAGAATATCATGATCTACCGTGTTAAAAGCATTCGTGAAATCAACAAGCACAAGAACAGTGATCAGTCTATTCTCCATGCCGACACGTATGTCCTCCGACACCTTGAGAAGAGCAGTGGTTGTGCTGTGTCCGACACGAAAGCCAGATTGAAATCGTGAAAGACAGTCGTTTTTGTTAATAAAGCAGGATACTTGCTTGTGCACTACCGCCTCAAGCAATTTGGACAGGAAGGGTAAAATTGAAATTGGTCTGAAGTTATTGAGTTGACTGGGGTTTGTTGTTTTAGGAAGAGGGATAACAAAGGCATTGCGCCAAAGACGAGGAAATACCCCTGTCAACAAGGAAAAATTTAGTATATGATTGATAATAGGAAGAAGTTCATCAAGAGCGAGAAAGATCATGCTACGACTTATATCGTCACAGCCCACTGCTTTCGATTTGATGGAAGATAAAGTGGAGAGGGTTTCATCTAAGGACACAGAAGAGAAAGTAAAAGAATTCGATTGTGATTTGGCCATGGAAGCGATTTCAGCAAGTGTTAGGGACTTTACAGCGGGAGTAAGAGACGGAATACAACAAAAGTGGTTGTTTAAATCGTTAAGAGAAAACGGAAGCTTATTAGCCTGGACAGCAACTTTGCCAATTCCGAGGGAGTTAAGGAATTTCCATATATTAGCCGGTGAAGAGTTAGAAATATTATCGAAAAAGTATTTCCGCTTGGCGGCCCTTACCACCTGATTGCAGCGATTCCGATAAGATTTGTAGGTACGCCAGTTCTCATCACACCGGTCACGTTTGAACTTTCTGAAAGCTCTATCACGGCGAGTCATAGCCATGCGTACGCCTCTTGTGATCCAAGGAGCTGGCGGACGCTTTAATTTGACCTCTCTTAACGGAGCATGCCGGTCAAACAGTTGCAATACTTTTGCATTAAGGTGAGACACTTTGTCATCAACAGTTGACGATTTATTTATACGATTATATTACGATTATATGACGATTTATTACTACTCTTTCATACATTAATGTGTCTTTTTAATAGCTATACGTACTGATACATCACACGTCCACCGAAAAAAAAAAACAAAAAAATAAAGATAAGAAACATACCAAACTTTATTTTTTTTAACTATCCTTATCAGAATACATCAGTTAGCTAATTCATAACCCTTATTTTATAAACATAAACTCTTTTTTTTATAAAACCTGAAAATTACAAAACTTAATCAATTACTTTTTCACATACGGTCTAGTCCTATTCTTATGTACTAACACATGTTTACCTTTATAATTAATTTTAACATTAGGCATGCAATCTTCAATTACAATAAACGGTCCGACATAGAGAGGATCAAATTTGTTTACACATTGTTCATTCTTAAGGAGTATCAAATCACCAGCATTATACTTAATTGGATTAACATTACAGTCATACTTAGATTTTCTAGTTAGCTTACTTAAAATTAAATTATTTCTTGCATCATATTGCGACTTTTGTAACATGTATTTAAGCTGCTGGGGATAATTATAATGGTTGTATAATGGGTCTATATTTAAAGTTAAATTGGTTGGTAAACGACAAACTTTTCCAAATACTAGCTCATAGGGTGTATATTTGGTTTCCGTGTGTACTGTAGTATTGTAACTGAAACACCAATAGGGTAACCATGAGCTCCAGTTTTGAGGTTCATTACCTGTTTGTATTCGCAGAAATGACATAAGATTTTTGTGACTATTTTCCAATGCTCCGTTCGATTGATGATGATATGCAGTTGAATTTACCTGTTGTATGTTAAGAACGCGGCATACCTCTTTCATGACATTTGACACGAACTCCGTGCCTCGGTCGGATATTATTTGTCTTGGAATTCCGAATCGCAGAATAAAGTTGTTGATGAATGCTGATGCCACTGAAACTGTATCCTTATTTCTAAGTGAATATGCTTCCACATACTTACTTAAGTCACACTGTAGCGTAAGAATATATGCATTATTATCACTATCCTTACATAAGGGCCCTACTAAATCTAAATAAACTCTATCAAATGAGGAATATCCCGTATCTGTAATACTCATGGGTTCCTTTATGTACTTATTAAAATGTTTATGTCGTAAACATTTATCACATCGGCCTACATAGGTAGTGACATCTTTCAGTAAACCCGGCCAAAAAAATCTTTTCTTTATATTATTTACCATGCGCGGTATGCCGGCGTGACCGCTGGTAGGTACCAGGTGATAATCATTTAATATGATACGCTTTGTCACGTTGCATGTTATCCTTTTGACACCATTTAAAATAAGTAGTTGTGGTCCGGACCAATTTGGTGTCTCATTTATCGTGCGAGTTAACTCTTTAATTAATTCAATATTATCTTTAGTTTGGATAACACAGAGACGATTTATATTTCTCTCATTACAAAAGTAACCCAACTCCCTCACAAAGGCAACTCGTGCGCAATATGATCGGAAAGAAGGATTTACGTAAATAGTTGACTTTGAGGAAATAAAACAAAATAGCGTAGATTTTTCGTTAGTACTTTCTAACTTTTTCCACTCATTTTCATCCACAAACAGTAATTCAGTACAATCCTTTGGTTTTTTAAGTGTTCCCACAACTTTTGGGTGATCAGTCCAATCGTTAGGGGTTGCCTTATCGACCACAGGGTTGTCAGAATTCACTTGCGCGTCACTTTTATTCAACATTTTTCTTTTCGCCCTAGTAAGTACGGAAATTATATGCTCGTTCATTTCTTTCAAATCTTCACTCGATATCTGGATGCGTGACAAGGCATCTGCAGCTGCGTTGTCAGCTCCCCTTACATACTCTAACAAATTTATACTCCTCTAGCAATAATCTGAATTTAGTCAATCTACTCGACGGATTAGTCATGTTGAATAAATATACGAGAGGCCTATGGTCAGTTTCTATTATAAATTCGCGTCCAAATAAATAAGGTCGAAAATACTTCACCGCCCAAACTATAGATAGTAATTCCTTTTCTATAGTAGGGTAATTTCTTTCTGCTTTATTTAATGTACGACTGGCATAAGCTACTGGCCGTCTATCCTGATTACATAAAACCGAATCGATTGCAAACCCTGATGCGTCAGTTTTTAAAATGAATTTATTATTTTGATCAAAATTTGGATATTGCAGTACAGGTGGGGTCGTCAAAGCGTTTTTAACAGTAGAAAATGATTTTTCACAATTTTTATCCCAATTAAATGTTATATTTTTTCCGCATAAATTGTTTAGCGGCATGGCAATTTCCGAAAAATTCGGTATAAACTTGCGATAATAATTTGCAAATGCCACAAGTCTTTTAACTTCATTGACATTTTGGGGGACGGGGTAATTTTGTAAAACTGATATTTTATTTGGATCTGGTTTAATTCCCTCGGCACTGACGACGTAGCCTAGATATAATAGCTCTTTTTTCAGAAAAACACACTTAGAAGGGTTCAATTTTAAATTAACTTTCCTTAATCGAGATAAAATGTCTATTAAATTTTTATTATGACTTTCTAAATTACGACCAAAACAAATGAGATCATCTAAATATGTAAGTGCTTTTTCATAATTTAAACCAACCATAGATATAGTAATGGCACGGGAGAAGGAACTACAGCTAGTCTTTAGCCCCATTGGCATTCTCCGCATCTGGTACTGACCTGAAGTCGTCGTGAAGGCTGTATACTTTCTGCTGGAAGGACTAAGTTCTAATTGGTAAAAAGCTTGATTGAGATCTAAATGAGAAAAGTACATCGCTCCTGATAAAGAATCTAATATATCTGTTATATTGGGCAACGGAAATTTGTCGTCTACAATACGATTGTTCAATTTACGAAAATCGATGACCAGGCGCCAGCTCTTTTCATTGCTCTCACTGGACTTCTTGGGAACAAGAAGTACGGGGCTCGACCAATCACTACAGGCGGGTTCAATAATTCCCTCTTTTAACATATTATTGACCAGTCTTTCTATTTCGTCCCTCTGAGAGTAAGGCAATCGATACTGTTTCGTGTAAACTGGATCGGCGTTCGGTTTCAACTGTATATGGTGTTCATATAAATTACAAGTTGTTAATTGATCTCCAGGCAATAAAAATACATCCGAAAATTTTGCACAAATATTTATAATAGATGTTCCTTCCTCTTTATTTAAATGGTCCAACTTTAACATAGAAAACATTTTTTTTATACGTTCAGGGTTAATAACAATTTCTTCAAAGTTACAAATTGAATAATTACTCAAACTATCCATTTCCGGCCTAAAATAACTGAGATTGACCTGTTCCTCTCGTGTATTTAACATCTGTATTGGCATTTTTCCGTTGACTACTTTTGCAATTCCTCCTGATAAGAAAACTCCTTCGCACAACTCTCTTGGAAAAATCACACATTCATCATTCACATCTGAGTTTATGTAAAATATGGCCTCGCATCTTGGAGATATACACAGATAATTATTACTACCTAACATACCCATATGCAATGGTAATGTAACTGAATTATTAAAATTATGTTATATTATTGTGTTATATTCAAAGTTTATACTGCAATTGAATTTACGTAAAAAATCTACACCTAAAATTCCAGTGTTTTGAGTTGGCAAATGTTTTATTACGTGAAACTTATTATTAAAGTCTATGCCATTTATAGACAACGTTAAATAAACAAAACCTTCTGTCTGTAATTTTCCACCTATACCATTTATGTAAATAGGTTTCTTAGTAATTGGAATGTTTAGCTTGCTAAGCGTCTCATATTTTATAGCGCTCACCGACGCTCCTGTATCCACGAGCCATCTATATTTAATATTACCTATCTCTAACTCAATTGAATTACTATATTGACAACTAAAAATATTATGGGTCTCGAAAAAACTCATGCTATATATACGCTGGTTATGCCCACGAAAATTCCCACGACTTTTATACCTACCTGAGTGATAAGAGCGGAAATTTCTTCCATGCTGAGCACGCTGCTGCTTTCCACGTGAGCGGGGCGCGGGGAGAGGGGTGACCTCTTGGCGTTCCAGCTGTGGGCGCTGCTGTCGAGAACAGCCTTGAACTCGATTAACCGTAGACCTGCGTGAAAGATTTTTACGCATATTTGAACCGCCTCGACTGCCATAATATATGGATGGTTCCATTGTCTCGTAGTTTCGGCTGCAAGACGCGTCCTCGTCCTCGGCTGCTCTGATGGTGTCCTTCAAGGTTGTATAATTACGTGCAGATAAAATGGTACTAAGCTGGCGATTTCTCAAACCATCCGTGAAACTTCTTATAGCGATTTTTTCATTTATCGGACGTAGGATTTTATAAGCACTTTGATCTCCGTCGGCTTGTGAAATCGTCAAGTCTACAAATAATTGTTCAATTTTATCTGCATAGTTATCAATGGAACTGCTATTCTGTTTTATTTGCATCAATTCGTTATGAATCGAAGTGCTCGATTTCTTTGTGAGAAGATGGTTGCGCATATCGCTGATGAGTGTTTCGCAATTTTCATAAGAATCAGATAACCTTAATTTAGCACTTTGATTCAGACGAGTTTTAAGAACAAATTTTATTAGCATACTCTTACCTTGCTCATTAAGCATTGCTGCGTATAACTCGACTCGGCGTCCATCAGGCTTTTGGTGACGGTTTCCTCGCCCGTCATCACTGGGAGTAGTGACACGGCTGTCTTAAAGTCGAAAGACTCCATGGTGACGGCGACAGGTTCACCTATAGCAGTACACTCGGACCCAGACTGAGAGCTGTAATCTTTGGCACAAAAGTTTTCTATTTCTTTAAATAAGTCCCTAATCAAATCGCAATATGATTGAATTTCAGTCAATGTTTCACTCTTTATTTGCTTATTTTCAATTTGTTTGCTTAAAACTACAAGACATTTATCAAACTCTGTACGCAATTCAAATGCTTCTTTTAACTTTTGCTCTAAAATAGTCTTAGTTCTTCTAGTATAACTTAATTTTACTAAATTATCTCGAATATATCTAAATTTCTCATAGAGTACTTTTAATTCATGAGCCGTCAGTTCATACAACCATTTAAAAAAAAAAAATCTGTGAAAAATGCCTAATTACACCATTAAATTAAATCACTATAAGTAAAAATAAACAATATTAAAATAAAATGAAAACATTCTGCCGCAAACGTCATACCAATATTGCATGTATTCGGTCACGTCACATCGTTTGGCGGTCAGGCACTGGTCTCGTAGGTTCCTGGCGCGAATCGGGATGATGCTCGTAGTATACTCGTGGTTCCAGTCTTGGGACTCGCAGGAGAAACGAACGGCGTAAACTTTCCCTCATTAATTCATTGTGCATCCAATTGACATGGCATTTCTTGTAGATTTTGTATAGCATGTAGAGTCCCGCGATGCCAATAAATGTGCAGATTATGATCAGGACAATGCTGATGCCCGATAAATGTTGTTTGATGTAATGTACCGACGCTGAATTGGAGCCTCCTTGTGCGTTTTGATTCACAATTATTTCATCTTTTTCGACGGTGGATCTACACATCGTTGATGTTATTTAAATGTCCAATTGTTACAAATACGACACGCGCACGGCTCGCGACGCGACCGAACCCAGGCAGACCGCCATATATGGCAGGGTCGCCATGTAATATGTGAGGTTCGGGTGACACAATGAAAACGACCGTTGTCTTCCAATTATGATTTATTACTACTCTTTCATACATTAATGTGTCTTTTTAATAGCTATACGTACTGATACATCACACCGCTGCTAATTTCCTCTTCATTGAAGTTAGATCTGCAAATTGTACGATGCTAACTTCATCCATTGTGTCTATGGCATGCTGGATAAATGCCAGAAACTCGTTGGCTATGAGCTGTTGTCAACTCATAGCGGCAGTTGCGGGCAGCGGCTAGCGCCGCGTAATTACGTACTAAATATCCGTATACGTCTATATGCAAGCGCGGAGCGCACAACACTGACATTTGACCGCACTCGAGATAACTTAGCTTTATTGACACCCATCCTTGTTATAAACGCACCAGATATTGCTTAGTGGCCACCCATCCTACTTTTAACTGCACTCGACATTGCTTAGTTTAGGTCTTTCTTATGGCCGCACCAGATGTCGCTGAATGGCCACCCATCCTATATTTGACCGCACTCGATATTGTTTACTTTACTAACACCCGTCCTTTTCATTATGCTGTGTTTAGTTCCTGTCGTAATATTGTGTTTTATGCATATTACTTATACGAACACGACGTTTCACATCTACCAGGCGTCCCATGACGGCTTACTTTTTTTACGAGTTCGTTCCGTCGCCTCGCAGTTAGCTCTTTTGATATTTTGCTCGTAATAAAGGCCAACTATTTTAATTTAAGAAATGCGAAGCGCACCTTAATGTTATACCAGTATCTAATAAAGAAAATATTAAATGAATTAATAAACCATTTTTTAACTGCGATGGAAACAGAGGGCTGTTATTCTGTACTTCGACTACTTCTTTTATAAGACGACTCGTGGGTGCAACGGTTACCATACCGGACTGCCGTTCGAAGGGTCCCGGGTTCGATTGCCGGTGAGGCAGAGATTTAAATAATGAATTCCGGTTCTCAATCTGGGTGTTTGTGTTTGTGTCTTTATGTGTGTCCATAGTATCCACGACACATCGAATCCTTGTGTGGAACTATGTGGGTGTAGCGTTAATTTATTATTATATAAAAGTAACAATAATTGTGTAGAGATAAAAATACTAACTTATTTTTAACATTATATTTTTGACGACTTATCTTTGTCTGAAAAGTACATAATTCACCGTTTATCGATCAGCAGTGATATTATGTCCCTCCCAGTCGAACGATAGAAAAACCTCTAATTTATTTTATTTTTAAAAAATATATTTAAATACTCAATTTAAGTCCATAGAATGTCTCGGCTTGCCGTTCTCATTAAAACGGTGTTATCTTGAACTATTCATTATTTTAGTTTCTTGTTTTTACGTTCCGCCGCCTCCCAGTAGCTCTCATTTTATTTCGCTTATCATAAATGCCACCTATATTAATTTAAAAAGAGAATTTACCTTGATGTTATTGTAGTATATAAACAAAATAATAGGTGAACTAATTTAACGTCATTCTTCTTCTTTATGAATGCGTCTCGGCCGTTTGACCATTTTGCCAGTCATATTATTTATTCTGTGGTCAAGTGAAAATTTTGTAAGACTTAGTGCCTCTTTCACCATCTCCAAGTAAAGTGTTGATTAGTTACGTCCCAAGGAAAGTTAATTGGCAAGTAAAAGCTATGAGTATGGATCAGTTTATCATAATGATTAGCGGTACTCGGACATCGTGAAATTGAAATTAAAGTTACGGGTGACTTTAACCGACAATTAGCGTACTTGTCACTTACTTGAAGGTGGTGAAAGAGGCCCTAACTTTAATATATCTAAATGATAAAATGCATTTACGTGTAATTAATTATGATAAAAGTATTATTTTTTTGGTCTATATTTATTTAAAGAAGCATTGTCTGATTTAATAAAAAGTTATGTATTTAAAATGTAATGCGAATGAATTCGATATTCGAATGGCTGAAACTAATTTTTAATACAGTTGCTCAGAAAGTGGCGTACTTATTGCAGGGACGTATAGCGTGCGGGAGGTGGGCACATTCGTGCTTTTTCTTTACCTTTTCCGCACTCGTGCGTTCTCTTTCCCAACTGTCAAAATAATGTCTATTAAAAAGAAAAAAACCAACCAAGAAGTTTTTATAATTCATGCAAATATTTCTAAAAAGAAGCTACTAATTTGTTTCACTATCAGATTTAATGATTTGATTCAATGAGCTAGGTTAGGTTTCATTTCATTTCATCTCATTAACATTTTCATTTCATATCAATACAAAAATTCTACTGAAGACTTGGCTGTATGGGCATAGTTCCCTTTGCCTACCCAGAATGGGTGAAGAAAACAAAAAAATCTCTGCATATAGGTATTCTTTTACGGTTGGCGCCATTTAAAAAAAATGTTCTTTGCGAGTTTTTATTATTTTATTAAATTGCTTCATTTTTTCACAACTGTATTAAAAATAGTCGTTCAGTACACGTGCGGAACCGTCATTGGAAGGAGTCCTTGTCATTTGTCGGAACTTCTTGCAATGACAGCCTTTCCGCACTTGTAATGAAATATACAATTGAAGGATTAGAATGCAATTTGTTTAGTTTAAGCAGAAATTATAATAAAAAGTAGGTAGCGAAAACTAAACGAATTGTGTTTGAACTTTTGAGCCCGCCATAAATTTGTATCCAGTATTTCCAGTATTTGCCCGTTTTGTTGAAACCTGGTAATATAATACTAGTCAAGTCAATGGTAAGTCAGTGGTCAGTAACCAGTCAGTTTAGTCAGCGAAACATTCCAGTAAAGCGATGGATACGGAGGCATGCGGAAAAAATGTTTTTTTACACATTGTTTTTTTGTCCTGTATCAAAAAAAATCCATCAATGTTTGTCTGATATAACTAAAAATACATCAAAAACATAAAAAAAAACATCAGCATATGTATTTTTAACTTCTCGGCCAAAACTCTAATTAAACTTTTTTGCTTATGAAACACAAGCCTTCCGCCAGCGGCTTCGCCCGCGTGGACCCGTTTTAAAGGTTCCCATGGGATAAAAACCATATGTCTTTTCCCAAGGTCCACTATATATGTGTACCAAATTTCATTAAAATTGGTTCAGTAGTTTAAGCGAGAAAGCGTAGCAGACAGACAGATAGAGTTACTTTCGAATTTATATATATTTTTTTTATATAAAAACACCAGCAAACAGGCATACGGGCCACCTGGTGGTGACTGGTCACCGTCGCCTATGGATATCTGCAACACCAGAGGAGTCGCCTATGCGTTGCCAGCTTTGTATTGAAGGGCTTTATAACGCCTTTCTTGAAGAACCCCATGTCGTAGTCCAAGGTGAATACCTCAGAGGGAAGTTTATTCCATAGTTTGCATGTTCGTGGTAGAAACAGTCCAGGTGGTGGGGGTGATACTTCTCTCTTCGGCGGGTGGTGCGATAGTGGAATGGCGACGTAGGCATCAGACCGTCTAATTCGGATGGGCACTCACCGTTGTAGAGGCGGTAGAAGACACATAAAGCGCCAATATTTCCACGTAAGCTCAGATCTTCGAGTCTATCGGTTAGCCCAGGGTTATTGATCATACGAACGGCGCGTTTCTGCATCAAGTGGGCTAAGTTGGTACCGTGAGGCACCAGCCCATAGGTGTAAGCAGTACTCCATCTGTGGTCTTACTTGAGCTTTGTAGAGCATTAGCAACTGCTTTGCCGTGAAGTACTGCTTGGCCTTATTGAGCACACCGAGCTTCATGGAGGCCAGTTTAGCCTTGCTTTCCAGGTGTACCCTGAACTGCACTTCGTTCGATTATTATTATTATCGTAGATTATAGTAGATTATACGGCATATATTATATTATAGTAGATTATATTATAGTAGATAATATATAGTAAATAAGTATGGATTTTACTTATCACCTCACTCGAGAAAATCCTCTGCTTAGTTTAGTTTTTAGGGGACATTAGTTACTAGGGCCATTTACATCTTTAAACAAACAAAAATATCAATTCTGAAGTTTAAAAATAAACATAATTTCTGATGAATATAATTCAAAAGCAGCGCAGAACTATTCATTACTTCATGTTTCGGGTTTTAACGTCCCACTGAATCTCAGTTGGCTGTAAATTATTATCCGGTTTGTAATAAAGGAAAAGCTATTTTAAATTAAGAAATTGAAAATATTTTTTAGAGGATGCGTCTTTACATAAAATGTAAGTACTTCGTATTTTCCATTTTACATGGATGCAACCCTTTTTTGCTTCTCACTGCTGGGCACGGGTCTCTCCGCATTATTGGGGAGGCCTGGAGCTTATTCCACCATGCTGCTCCAATGCGGGTTGGTGGAGAGGCGAGTTAGTGGCCAACCTGCTGTCGGATGTTCTCAAATCGCCCATGAGGCCTCCGACAAGGTTTAAAGACTGTTATCTATCAACGGCTTAGCGTGCACCCGAATCAGGGAAGCGCGCAGGTTTTTTTTTTGTTACTATAGCGGTCACCCATCTCACACCCAACCGCACCCGTTTGGCTTAGTTGCATAGATCGCTTGCATTCTACGCTAACCGCCGTGCCATGCGCGCTTCGCCGTTTCACATATTAAAAACATATTTAAGAGTCTTCTTTAATTAAATTAAAGTTTGTATTTTATGCGCTTCATTAACAGCAGAGCAAAAATATTTTAATAGGAAAATACAGGTTGTGGTGTTATTTTTAAATCTCCGTGGGAAATACTAACAGTCATTAAACAAGTAGGTAATGCAAAATTACTTAGGTGTAGAATTGCATTTTATATTAACTACTAACTAACCCGGCAGACGTGTATCAGTAATAAAATACCTAATATTGCGGCTATAAATTGAGGTGTAAGCTATCCTATCTTTTAAGTTGGATCAAACTACACACGGCGTGCAAATTTTATTAAAATCGGTTAAGTAGTTTAGGAGTCCATCGCGGACAAACACGTGACACGTAATTTATATATGTATATTAAAATAATTTTTAATTATTCAATTGCAATAAAAATGTTTTTTTTCTTTAACCCTGTTTTATGTACCACTTCTGAGCACAGATTTAATTTCTTCTATCCAGACCATAGCCTGCCTCAAGTTAGTCAAAAATAAAACTGCTAATCATTTTCACACAAAATTAGACCAAGACGGTAAAAATGCCGACTGGGTTTGTTCCTCTATTTAATACGGTTAAGTTCGACCGAGTTAACCAAATAGCAATTTGCGAAGATGTAGCTGTATCCCTAGAATAGTAGAAGTTCATTGGCAATAGACCGCAACGCGATTTTGCAGTGTCCATAGCCAAAGCAATTTTTCTTCAAACAGTTAAATATCCCATTGTAGTGAGTAAGCTACACATGATTATTTTATTAAACTGGCTTTACTCACAGTATATTTTTGAGAAATAAATACAACAGTGAGATATTTAGGCCACACGCTGGCCAAGTGCGGAATGGTGGACATCGTGCCTTCGAGAAATTATGAGCTTCTCTCAGACTAAAAAAACGGGTTGCACTCCGGCAGTGCTGGCAGAAGTGAAAGCTTGAATATTAACGTTGTGCATTTTTGATATTATAGAATGGTTAGGGAATAATTTCGTACGAATCGCTTTTATTATCAGTATTATTTTTCATCTAGTATTTTCAGTAGGTTTTCATCTAGTATTTTTATAAAGTACTCACTCATTTTCTTTCACTATTTCTTCTATTCGTCATTTTTTTCATTAATAAATGCACTTTGTTCAATGTTCATATTTTAAATTGATATAAACGAATTTTACAAGTATAGAGAGTCGAGCCGTCATAAGCTGTCACCCCTCCGTCTTACGAATATTCGATCAGGCCACGTGTCCTGACGCGAGTTTAACATTTTTACGGATCCCAAAAAAAGTGCACAACGCCGCTAAATAAGTTTTTACTTCAAAAAGCGTAATAACATTTTTAATCGCCGTGCAACAGCGATAAATATGCACATTTCAAATTTCTTTGTCAAAGGTGCACGCCGAGGATTGAATCTTTGTATCGAAAACTACGGTCTGTGTTGCTTGGCCATTGCTGCTGCTAGATATTTGGAATTTACTATTTGTTCAATATCTACCATTTATTTCCATACAATTTATCATCTTGTAATAATTTTATACTAAGTACTTTGTATTCGACATTATTTCGGTCATGGCGCACTTATCTGAATGAACCTACTCGATCTGAATTTGTAAGAGGGCAAATATTAATATGTGCCAAAAAGCTTTGTAATTGTAAGCGGTGTTGTGCTACTAAAATTATTTAAAGGAATTTAATAATTTAAATTTTCCGTCAAGCCTCCTCGGAAACACTTCAATATACCCATGTTGAAGAGTTGATGAATATCGGCAGCATTGGTGGCTGGCTTAAAACGCAAGCGATCTACGCAGGTAAGCCAAACGGGAGCGGTCGGGTGTGATATAGGTGACAGCTAGTGGCAAACATATCATGCGCGTTTTCATACTTCGGAATTCAAATTAGGCCATGTTGTTAACGATACATAAGAGTCGTTAAACCTTAAGGCTTTTTGAAAACGACAGCGGGGTGGCCACTGAAGAGCATCTCCGCCAACCCGCAGTGGAGCAGAGCCCAAATGGGGTGAGACCCGTGTTAAGCAGTCGTAATCAAAAAGGGGTGTAACCAACTAATTTTGTAAGTGTAAGAACTTGCATGGTTCGCGGAAACTTTCACCCCTGCACAGACATGTTTCTGTCATAATAATTCTATTTGTGTTTTGGTTGAATTCAACATTTAATATTTACAACATTTATTATACATACTAGCGGCCGTCCGTGACTTCGTCCGCCTGGACTTTGGTATTAGTCATATCATGATGTTATATAGCCCAAAACCTTTCTCGATAAATGAACTATCCAACACTATAAGAATTTTTCAATTCTAACCATTAGTTCATGAGATTAGCGCGTTCAAACAAACAAACTCTTCAGCTTTATATATTAGTAAAGATTATTTGTATGAAAAGGTCGTTATTCCAATAAAGTCTCACATAAATAATAATATAAAGTTGGTTTTAAAATTAAATAAAGTAAACGAATCACATGCCTTCAGCGTAAAACTATATCCAAATAGTGCAAACGTGTAAAACAACAAATTAATATTTACTTACACTAACAAAACAAGTCTCAACACACCTTTATCGTCACAGTTCTTAGTAAAGTTCTAAACTGCAACATTTATGCAGCTAAATGCTAGAAACAGTCTATTAGAGGCACCGATATGAGGTTACATTAAACTAGGTTCTGGTGCAGTTGACTAATGCGCGTTATTTCCGCGGCTAGGAATTAACAATACCCTATTTCGCTCTGTATTTTGACTGATGGTACAAGTCAAAGGAGATAGCGGTCAATTGGTTTTGAAAGGAACATGCATGATTTTTTTTTAAATTTGAATGGAGAAGCAGACGAGCATGCCAACCACGTGGTGTTAAGTTGTCGCTGCATCCCATGGACACTACATACAACCTCAAGCAAGTATAGGTAAGTCTTGTATGTGGTCGCCTCATGTAAGTTTGGCCGGCAACTGCATCTTTCCACCGAAACACAATAGAGTTGGCTCACGGCAGAAGTGGCAGCGGTGGTACTTCCCCGGGCGAACCATAATAGTTCTACCACCTACACAATTAATAACCTACACGATTAATAATAAAATAATTTCCTATAACGAGGACGCACTAGATTCACACAAAGACAAGCACATAAACCTTCAGACCAAGAACATTTTAAACTCATCACTGAAATTTGTATTTGAACTGAAACTGTGTATTTTAGTGTTTACTGTACATAATTAGTTTATAATTTAACTTGTAATTTTATTATATAACTTTTACAATAAAATTTGTACACCCTAAAGGGTAAATATGGCGATCTAAATATTTTTGTAAAACCTTTTTTGCTACCCATATTTGTGCAAATAAAATATTTTCATTTCATTTCATTTCAAATTTCTATCTCACCGGGAGCCAATCTTGGGACTTGGGCATAGTAACCATTGCGCCATAAGGATCACCGATTGGGACGATAAAAACTATCCAATGTCCTTTTCCAATATACTTTATAATTATTATAGATATTAGATTATTATTATTAGAGATTAAAATGAACTTAGAAGGGAAATCTCTTTTACAACACCGGATTATTAAATAAAAGAAAAATGTGACGACCCGTAATAGTTACCATGCCGGACTGCCGGCCCGAGGTTCCCGAGTACGACTCCCTGCAAAGCAGAAATTTGAATGAGATAAAAAAATCGGTCTGGGTGCTTGTGTTTTTGTCTTTGTGTGTGTCCATGGTACTGATGAGGGTATACCTACTCTACAGTGGGGCAATGAGTGTGAAAAAAAAGTCAAAAGTACTAAAATGTAAAACTAAAACAATTTTTTTTTTACAAAATGAGGCGTACTTTACAAAGGAACAATATTTTTAAGCCGAAGCATTAAGCTTTAACAGTATACCGCCCTAGCTTATGTCTTATTCTGTGGCGCTTCCGTCCGTCTGTCTACCACTGCAATTTAAGCCCATTGTCTTAATGAAACAGCCAGTCTCTACACGTTATGTGCTTCTCCAACATTTGTACTGCAAACAAGGGAATTTTATCTCTAAAACTTAACGCGGTTATTACAAAAGTTAGAACTTAGACCAGAAATCAGGAAGTTTTATACGTCATTAATTCGATCATTTAGGTTGAAAAATATTGTATTAAGGGCCTCTTTCACAATCTCCAAGTTAAGTGCTGATTAGTTACGTCCCAAGTAAAGTTAATTGGCAAGTAAAAGCTATGAGTACGGGTCAGTTTCTCATATGATTAGTGCTACTCGAACACCGAAAAATTGAAATTGAAGTTACGGGTGACTTTAACCGACCATTAGCGTACTTGTCACTTACTTTAAGGAGGTGAAAGAGGCCCTGAGACTGATATTTACAATTATTAGAATGGGTGACGAATAAAAATACATGACCGGTCAAAGGCGATATTAGGTATTTAGGTATTGATACTAGATATTTCGCGATATCACTTTTGCAATCAATTGATTTTAGCAGTAATGCCAAATTCACATGTGGCCTTCATCAGACATTCATATATCTGTCCATCGTCCTTTGAAAGAAGTCCAAGTTTCTGGGCATATGCCACCCCTAACGCTCCCTTCTTCATCCGCTCCATCAGGTCGTCCGTCAACCTTGGATCACATTGGATCACATTTGGATCTTGAATCCGGATATTCTTTGAAACCGTATCCTGGAAGCGGTTTGTCGGTCGGAAACACTCAACCGGGTGATGACACTTTAGCAAATTCAATAACGCAATAATCGCTCCTTTATTGCAAAACTGTTTTAAAACAAAAGTTGTCTTTGTGCACTTGCGGCCAATAAAACAGTCAAGCTGTATTAAAAAAATATGATCGTTGTTTTTATAATCTTAATATATAGGTATATAAAAAGTAAAGGATTTTCTTTGTACGTAAAGACACGGTTTTCTCTATTATCGCTAACTCCAATCAACTTCCCGTTGGGGTGGTAAATACCCCTTAGTACGTAGATGATAGTAAGGGAGTTTGATCGCGGTGGGTGGAGTGGGGAGCTGATGATGGAAGGTAATGCGACGGTTAGGAGTTGAGAGCAAATTCTTTCAATAAATGGGGTTTTTTTCGAAATCTTACATTCCTGAGGTGGTCCAGCTGTCACCAAGTCAAAGTCTGATGATGGGATCCCAGAGAAATCGAAGGAAACATACAAATTTTATAGCACAATAATTTATTTTCATATTTTACTAAATCAAAACAGGCATTTGTGTATAAATATCATCATATCATGTTGCTGAGCTGATGATTGAAGGTACAACTCCTCAACGGTTAGGAGCTGAGAGCAAATTCTTTCATTAATTTATACGTTCAAGTGGACTGACAGTAGTATTCTTTCAGGCTATAAGATGGCTATTAGAAAACATGATTAAAAAAGGTAAATCTCTTTAAAGTTTAGATTAAACATGCGACGTATTTTAACCCGAGCAACGCCGGGTTTCGCAGTTAGTAACTTATAATTAACATTGATTATAATGGATATTAAACTTGTTAGCTTCACTTTCTTAATTTAACATACATGTTTATGTCGTTTTTCAAGCGCAAGAGTAATTCAAAACACTTGTGATGTAACTATCACGTCATCGAAAAAGCTTCATTGCCATAACATTGTAATATACGGTAAAGCTACGATAGATAAACCCACAAACATGTTCTTCGATAAATGTCGAATTGTTCGAATAAATCCGAATATATTTTTAAGTTTGAGGTAAATTCTTAAAGGTACCGTTTATCGTGCGCTTCGTCAAAGGACTACAGGAAATGCGTATAACTCGCTTCATAAAGACCTCTGCTTACTGAGTGGCTGAAATCCTCCTATTAAGGATCAGTATTTACGAATTTAGGTATTTGATGAACTCTAAAGTACACTCAAATGCACTAAATTCGACGGTGAATCCATGTTTTAACGGAAATACGGAAAATATATTTGGAGTCAAATACACGTAAAAGTTGCTTTTCCGTTTTGAAATATTTTGGCTACTCATATTTCGTGTTTTTTATAAGATTTTTTTTATTTAAATATTTTTTTACACTGATAACAATAAAGTTAAATATATTAAGCTGCTAATTTTGTACCTAATTTGATTTTAGTCGAAGAAAAACATACTTTTAAGATCTGTACTAATATTATGGGTATAAAGAGCAAAAATTGATTTCATATAATTTGATTGTTTGTACTGATTAAGCTCCGAAAGTACCAATATGGTTAAAGCCATTTTCTCACCAATAGCTAAATAATTATTAACAGGTTTTTATACAGAAAAATCAAAATTGCAAAAATGTAGAAAGAAGAAGAAGTCATATTAATTTTTATTTTATTTTAAAATTAACATTTAAAATTTTAAATTACCAGAGAAGTCTTACTAAAATTTTACCTCCAGAGACTACTTATTTCATGTTAATGGTTATTTCCAACCCAAGTGCAAAGTCTTGAAAATAAAACATTAGGGGTAATCAACATAAGCGAAGCGACCATGGCTTAGCGGGTGGCGTAGAACGAAGTGATCTACGTAGCTAAGCGAAACGAGCGCATTCAGTTGGAGATGGCTGAACGGTACCAAAGTAGTATACGATCAGTTGTCACGTGTGCCCATTATCGACCCATAGCCATACTGTTATC
This sequence comes from Pyrgus malvae, assembly GCA_911387765.1. Taxonomy (NCBI): domain Eukaryota; kingdom Metazoa; phylum Arthropoda; class Insecta; order Lepidoptera; family Hesperiidae; genus Pyrgus; species Pyrgus malvae. The sequence continues at coordinate 6,333,402 of OU426961.1, read as the reverse complement.
TCAAATATCTATGTTTAAAAAAAGTTCTGCTGGGAGTTTTTTTCACCTTCTTTTTTCTCTCAGCTCAAAGTAAGTAGGTACTTAAAGGCGATGACCGGAAAAATGACATTCATTAGGCGAATATATTGTATTCCTTATATTAAATAAATATTTTTGCTAGTAGTCCAATTTCGAATAGCACATTAAGCCGTCGGTCCCGTTTGTTACGACATAATTATAACAGTCACCAAACCTTGACAGAGGCTTTATAGGTTTATAGGTTATATAGGTTTGAAAACATCCGTTAGTGGGTGACAACTAACCCGCATCCCCACCAAGCCGCATAGTGCACGCAGTGCATAAGCACCAGAGCAGCATAGTGGAGTAAGCTCCATCATGCCACCCCAATAAGGAGAAGAAGCCGTGCTCGGCAGAAGGACGCTAAAAGGTTGCAGCCAATCAACATGTATGTATGTATGTAGATATGTATGCATGCATGTACGTATGTTGTCAATTTGTATTTACATTTAATTAAAATAAAAAAAAAAAAAAAAAATCTTCTCACTCATAGCCCCACAGTAGAGTAGATATACCCTGTGTCGTGGGTACCATGGACACACAGAGACAGAAACACAAACACTCAGACCGAGAACAGAAATTTAACCTCATCATTCAAATTTCTGCTTCGCCGGAAATCGAACCCGGGACCCTTCGATTGGCAGTCCGGCATGGTAACCATTGCGCCACGCGGGTCGTCAAATGCATGTACGTATATTATCTATTTGTAATTACATTTAATTTGTTGTAGTTTAGTTGTACACGCTCTACCTTCTACTTAACTAATTTCCAGTCTCAGGTCTACTGGAAGAGATTTCCAGTGGAAATAAGTAGTACCATTGTACAAACATTCTTGTGTATTTTTATATAATATTTTTCTCTCAACCTGTGTGTACATAAATGAATAAATAAATTAATACATCCTAAATTTTAAAATGTTTATTTTATTTTCAAAATTGCTCGTCCTCTATATAATCATTCTTAAGACTTCTTGGGATTTTACTTTTAAGTGGACGTTTTTATAATGATTAATTGAATGATTGACATACTAAGCTTACCATTTTTGCTCTGTAGTACTTGTGTTCAAAAATTAAAATTATTCTTCTTTGATCCCCAAGTACACAACATCGCAGATACTTGCGAAGTTTCTAATATTTGCCTCTTGAAGATTTAATTTTGTTGACATGGGTACTCATTAAAGTATTAAACTGAGGGTTTCATTTCGCGACCTCTTCGTTTTTGTATCCACGTTCCTGGCTCGTAAATATGAGTGGAGTGCCGACATATTAAAATTTCCTCCCTTACCTCTTACTCGCCGTAAATTTGTACCTAATATCGCGTAGGGTCATATTCAGGAATTCAGCGAAAATTACAGTAATAACATTATGTTATTATTATGATTGTTATAAATTTAGGGCCACTGATCAAAATGTTATTCATCATTCCCTTCTTGTTGCGAGTACTTGTGGCGAGTAGCGCGTTGATTCAAGTCTATTGGTCATCAGTTATTTTACCTATACAGTAACTTTCAGTTACTATACAGGTAAAATAACGCTAATAATTATGGTTGGTTACATAATATAAACCTTTTTGCGTCCCACTGTTAGGCACGGGTCTCTCTACTATTAGAGGGCTGCTTACTCAACCACGCTGCTCAATGCGGGTTGCTGGAGACGCGGGTTAGTGGCCGATCCACTGTAGAATTTTTTTCTAACTGCCCTGCCGCCGGCAAGGTTTAACGACTGTTATCTATCGATAACAACCAGGACCGACGGCTTAACGTGCCCCACAATGCACAGAAACGCGAAAAAATTTGTGCCAATAGCGGTAACCCATCTCATACGAATACGCCTATTTATCATTGCTGCATGATCGCTTGCGTTCTACGCCAGTCGCCGGGCCATGAGCGCATCCTATAAAGTTATTTTACAATAATAAATATCTGCTATCAGACATTTGGCTGATTGATGTGGTAACGAAACAAAAAATCAGACGTGCCGCGTGGTGTTAAGCGATCACCGTCGCCTATGGACACGGGCAACCCCAGGGGATCCACCCGAGCATTGCCGGCCTTGAAGGAGAGCTTTTTTACAGCTTTCTTGAAGAACCCCATGTTATAGACCATTGGGAATGCCTCAGCTGGAAGGTTGTCCCATAACCTACACATGTATGGAAAAAAGGAGCTAGCAAAGCGGACTGTGGAGGACCGCCACGAGTCCAGATGGTGCCGGTGGACGTTTTACCTTCGTCTGGTGGTATAATCATGGAATGGTAATGTAGGCATTAATTTGAAAAGCTCTTCGGAGCACTCACCATAGTAAAGTCGGAAGAACACGCAGAGCGAGCATGTCTCTCGCAAGCTAACGTTATATTTAGCCTGTCAGTCAACCTTGGGTCGTTGATGATTCGGACTGTGCGCTTTTCACCGGATAAAATATATGTCATATGGCATACGGTTTATATTTATTATTATAATAATTCGCTTTTACATCTTAGTTAAAATTGACTCTCTCTTCGACTCATTTGCAACATAAACGATCAAAATCAAGGGTACGAATGCCTAAAAATATTTAACATCAACCTCCAAAATGAGAAAATCTGCATGATATGTTCCACATTTTTAATACTGGCCGTACGATAAAATTTTAATGGCGGGAATAACAAAATATGAGCAAAGGTTTCGGATTGGTAAGCCAGCGCCAGACTTGAACGTAGAAGAGGTAAATAATAATAATCACACAATTTCACGAACACTCGTGAAAATTCTAACGTATTGCACGTGTAAGCTTCCATTAATATAATATTATGTCCTTACATATTATTATCTTTTAACACTATTTTGATATCTTGATGTTTCTTCTTTCCTCTAAACATGCAATACTGGGAATTATGACACTACAATTTGGCTGGAAGAGGGGTACATAATTGCAATTTATATATATGCATAATTTTGATATATTATTATCAAACCCATATGACGCAATGTTTGTTCGTCGTTGTGCCAAGCAAGAGTGATACAGAGATCGACTTTCAGTAGGGAAAACATCAGAATAATGAATTTAGAGATGTTTTACTTCCTTTGTTTATAGTTCTCAGCTTTAATTATGTAATCTCAAATAATACTTACAAAAGTAGTTTAAGTTTTTTAGTTAAGTTGTTTAGTTTAAACTCTTTAACCAACTATAAAAATGAAGAGGTTCTCAATTCGGTTGGTATGTTTTATTAATTTTAGCGATCTAAATCCGGCACTGCAAGTCCTAGCTGATCAAACGCCGGCAATGAAGGCGCCAGGTGCAGCGAAGTGCCGGTCGCGTGGCACAAAAATGTTATTGCTCGAAAAATCACGCCATTTGGCAGGCATCGCTCATTTCTGGAATTGGTACCCAATAACCTGGTGCCCTTATCTGTTAGATGGTTATTGGAGACGGCTGACGGATTTTGCTTATTGGAATTGGTAGGGACAATATTGGATCGTAAATGATTAAATTGGAATAGGTGTTATGAGGAGAAAATTTTAATTTTTCATTGATAAAATTACAGTATTCTGCAATTTAAACGAATTCAGACTGGATTATACATAGATTTGTTGAAAAAACTAGAATTTTTCAAAGCACAAGAATTGGCTTCAAGATTTTGAAGACAGTTATAAATAAATTATAAATAGCGTTTCACACTCACAGCCCCACAGTAGGGTAGATATACCTTGTGTCGTGGGTACAATGGACACACACACAAATACCGACAAATAAACACCCAGATTGATAACAGAACCTTAAACTACCTCCTAAGGGGTAAATATGGAGTTCTAAATATTTTGTGAAACCTTTTTCACCCATATTTGTACAAATAAAATACTTTAATTTCATCTCATCATTCAATTATCTGCTTCGCCGGGAATCGAACCCTCCGATTAGCAGTCCGGCAGGGTAAACATTGCGCCACACTGGTCGTCATTGTTATGGCGCAATGGTAACCATGCCGAAATGATAGCTCGAACAGGACGAGAAATTTAAAGATATCAAAAACATAACTTGTAAAAAACTCGCAACTTATTTTTATGGTGGAAGAACTTCTTCCACCATAAAAAGTTCCATGGAACTCACAACTTTTAACTGACTTGGTATTAAGTACATGTATGTATAACTACGCGCGCGTGGCCCAGCGGTTAGCGTAGAACGCAAACGATCTAAGCAACTAAGCCAAACGGGCGTGGTCGGGTGTAAGATGGGTGACTAAAAGCTAGTGGCAAAAAAATTCATGTGCGTTTCCGTGCTTTGGACGTTAAGCCTTTGGCCCCGGTTGTTGTCGATAGATAACAGTCGTTAAATCTTGTCGGAGGTCTTATGGGCGGTTTGAAAATATCCGACAGCGGGTTGGCCACTAACTCGCATCTCCACCAACCCGCATTGGAGCAGCGTGCTGGAGTAAGCTCCAGGTCTCTCCAATAATGGGGGAGAACCGTGCTCATCAGTGGGACGCAAAAATGGTGGTAGTTTAATACCAAGTCGATTAATTTATTCAGTCTGTACTGAAGAGTCTTTCTGTCTGAAGTTATTTCTTATGTAATTAGCCAATCTAACGACATCATATAGTGATCATATCGATATTAAAAATCTCTTATGTTTTAAATAAATGTACTGACTTGGCAATCGAACTAAACAATCTATTTTAATACGTATTAAATATGTATTACTTGTGAGTTATATTTAATTGTGTTTTAACATAAAAGATTTTAATATTCATATTATCACTCCCATATCATTGTGAATGACAGCACCCCAAGAAAACAAACTTAAATATTTATCATACATTGGTGAGCAATGTATTTAGAATTTAGGTTCAGTACAATTAACTACATTAGTTCAGTCAATTTTTTTTCAACTTTTTTTTATGTCCCACTGCTGGGTACAAGTCTCCTTCTCACAGAATTGAGAGGGATTTAGGCCATAGTCCACCACGCTGGCCAAGTGCGGATTGGTGGACGTCATGCTTTCGAGAGATTATGAATTTCTCTCAAGCATGCACGGAGATGGAGAACATCGTAATCAATGAAATATCACGATATTTTCCATCACCGTGGAACAGAGATAAAGTCGCACATTACAAATTTCTTTGTCAGAGGTGCGAGCCGAGGATTTGAACCTGGGATCGGTCGCGTCGAAGACCGCGGTATTTTACCACTCTGCCATCGCTGCTCAGTTTTTATACTTTTTTGAATTATTATGCCTCTTTATAATGTTGTAATTATATAGCAGAAAAACCCCCTAACGCCGACATGTAAGCAAGTCATCAAAAGCTCTTAAGTTGATTCCAAGTGACTGATCAAAAGAAGTTGTGCTCCAATCAATTTATTTAAGTCGATATTTCCCCCTCGTCTCGTAAACATTGCCGATTCTGTTAATCTTGTGGATTATTACCTGTAGAAGAGCCGCGCAACATCCGGGATACTGGATTATGTAAGCGCCCGTGTTTCTTTAACGCATCAGGATTACTTTGTACACCTGCCTAAATGATTTGTTCTACCGCAAGAGTTTTACGGTAAACAATGTAAGGCAAAAACACAGACTACTTTTATACTCGATTGCTTAAAACGGAAACAATTTGTGCAGATTAATAATATCGGGCGCAAACAAACAAGCATGCTTATAACGTTTTACACTCACAGCCCCACAGATATACCCTGTGTCGTGGGTACCATTTACACACAAAGACAAACACAAACACCCAGACTAAGAACAGAAATTTAAACTCATTATTCAAATTTCTGTTTCGCCGGTAATCGAACCCGGGACGCTTTGATGGTCATGTGGCGATTACACACACATTTTATTCTTTCAAATATTTATTACACACAATTATTTATTTATACTTCTTCTCCTTTCATATTTATTAAATTTTGTTTACCGTTTATTTACATTAATATTTATCTATCATAATTTACACTTCAATACTTTATTTATGTATATATGTAAAAGTTTATATTTTCAAACAAAATAAATAAATATTAAATCAGTTGCCATGCGCGGCGGAGTACCGTTAGCCGGTGCATTCGATGCGGCCGCGCACGCTAACCTCGCGTGATCACCGTGGGAACAAAAGAGCCAGTCGTTCCCTACCGCTCGCACGGCTAACCCGCGTCGCTTTGCGCTATACTGCCGCCTAACGCTTGTTATCGTATGATTGTCAATTTCTATGCTTCTAACTTTATTTCTTTCGTTTGTGTATCTACCTGTGACTTTTCTCTTCGTGTAAAAACTGTTTTCTTGTGTATATGTACTTTCTATTTCTGCTCAGCTTTCCTTCTGTTTATATGTGTAGTTTTCTTGTGTGTGGACATTAAAGATTGTGATTTCGTGCCGCTTGAACTTTGGATTTAATTTCTGTGATCCTACATACCGTACACACACAGTAAGTCCCGAACAATTACCATAGTGGTGACCCTCGATTGGACAATAACAATGAGCAGTGAACGCAGTGCAAGTGATACGAATAAATCGGGCGCTATGAAAGGTGCCGAGTGCACATCCGACGACACGGCGGAATTGTGTAGAGTTGGCGTGCGCGTGCCGCCATTTTGGCCGAACAATCCTCGCCTATGGTTCGCGCAAATTGAGGCGCAATTCTTGTTCGCGCGTATTACGGATGATAATACTAAATATTATTACGTTATCTCCAATCTCGACGGACAATATTTAGAGACAGTGGATGACATTATTACGAATCCGCCTGCCAGTGACAAATATGAAAAATTAAAAAACGAGCTTATAAAGCGTCTTTCGGCGTCACGGCAGAAAAAGGTGCAGCGGTTGCTGCAGTCGGAGGAGTTAGGCGACCGCAAGCCTTCACAGTTTCTCCGTCACCTCCAGAACCTGGCGGGACCCAATGTGCCGGATGAATTTATTATGGACGTGTGGACCAGTCGACTGCCGAATAGCCTACAAGCTATTATCGCATCGCAGTCGAACTTATCTCTCCAAGCCGCGGCGGATCTAGCAGACAGGGTGCACGACATCGCACCGGCCACGCCCCAGGTTGCGTCTACGGTAGCGATGGCCAGGATGGAGGCGTGCATCGAAACCATGGCGCAGCAAATAACGGCGTTGACCAAGCAGGTCAGCGCTCTTACGACCGAACGTGCCCGCTCTCACTCCCGTTCCCGTGGTCGAAGTCACACGCGACGCCGAAGCCGAACACCTGCGACGAGAAGCCCCTCCGCCTACAGAAGGTTCCCAGTGTGTTGGTACCATTTCAAATTTGGAGACGAGGCCAAGAAGTGCGTATCACCGTGCGACTTCAAGTCGGGAAACGCGAGGGGCAGTCGATAATGGCGACTCATGATTGCCCTTCCACTACTGGTCGCCTGTTCGTCACCGACCGCAGTTCGAAAGTCGAGTTTTTAGTCGACACTGGAAGCGACTTATGTGTCTTCCCCCGGACTGCGGTGCGACAACATCGTGCGAAGACGGACTATCAATTGTGTGCAGCCAATGGAACGACCATCTGCACTTACGGTTACGTAAATCTTAAATTGAACTTTGATCTTCGTAGAGATTTTGTGTGGCGTTTTGTAGTTGCCGATGTCACCAAGGCAATTATTGGTGTAGACTTTTTGAGTCATTATAATTTAATTGTTGATGTTAAAAATAAAAAGCTAATAGATGGGTTATCCAAAATGTCAACGGTAGGTGAAGTAGCGATGCCTAACAGCCTAATTTCTAGCGTCAAGGTCGCGACTGGTTCCTCTAGGTATCACAAAATTCTTTCTGAATTTCAGAGCATCACCCGGCCAACTGGTACTCCCTACACACCCAAACACAACACAACACACCACATCCGCACTACACCAGGCCCACCAGTATCGTGTTCACCGCGACGTCTAGCGCCGGACAAATTGAAAATAGCTCGAGCGGAATTCGAGGCAATGTTGGCGAATGGTACTGCTCGACCGTCTGAGAGTCCTTGGTCGTCACCCCTGCACCTAGCCCCCAAGAAGGACAATGGCTGGCGTCCCTGTGGTGACTACAGGATGCTCAATGCACGTACTATCCCGGATAAGTATCCTATCCGACATATTCAGGACTTCGCCCACAGCTTATCTGGTTGTAAAATATTTTCTACGATCGACTTGGTAAAGGCTTTCAACCAGATACCGGTCTACAAAGAAGACATCCCGAAGACCGCAATAACAACACCGTTTGGACTCTTTGAGTTCCCGTTTATGACGTTTGGTCTGCGAAACGCTGGTCAAACATTCCAAAGGTTTGTAGACGAGATGACTCGTGGTCTAGATTTTTGCTACCCGTATCTGGACGACTTTCTGGTGTTCTCCAAAACTGAGCAGGAACACGAACAGCACCTGCGCAAGCTCTTCAAGAGGATGGAAGAGTACGGCATTTTAGTCAACACCGCCAAATGCGTCTTTGGAGCACCAGAAGTCACATTCTTAGGTTACCACATCTCGGAGCACGGTACCAAGCCTTTGGAAAGTAAGGTTCAGGCCATCAAGGAGTTCCCAGTGCCTAAGACCGCCAGGCAGCTTCGGAGATTCCTGGGCATGATCAACTTTTATAGGCGATTCATTCCTCACGCCGCCCAGCTCCAGGCTCCTTTGAACGACTTGCTGACCGGTTCCGTCAGAGCTTCGCAGCCCATAGACATAAACGGAGACAGTCTCACAGCTTTCGAGAAGTGTAAGGAAAGCCTGTGCAACGCAGCCATGCTCGCGCATCCGGACACTTCTTCGAAGCTGGGACTTGTGACAGACGCGTCGGACTCTGCCATTGGTGGAGTGCTGCAGCAACTCAGAGATGGTAATTGGGAACCTCTAGCCTTCTTTTCGCGCAAGCTGAGCTCGTCACAACGGAAGTACTCTCCGTATGACAGAGAGCTCCTTGCGATCTACGAAAGTGTCAAGTACTTCCGGCACTGGCTAGAGGCCACCAGCTTCACCATCTATACTGACCACAAGCCTTTGTGCTTCGCTTTCAGCGAGCGTAAAACCACCTGCTCGCCACGTCAGTATAGATACCTGGACTACGTAGCGCAATTCTCGACCGACATCCGGCACATCGCTGGAAAAGACAACGTCGTGGCTGACACCCTTTCTCGCGTCGATGAGTTGCAGCGCCCCGTAGATCTAGAGGTGATAGCTGGTGCCCAAGACTCCGATCCTGAGCTGCTTGAATGTCTCGGAGAAGGATCCTCGCTCCGGTTACGAAAATTGAACATCCCTGGTAGTCGCATTCAACTGTACTGCGATGTCAGCACACCGACTCCCAGGCCGTTCATACCATCGCACTTACGCAGACAAGTTTTTGATAGTTTGCATTCACTTAGTCACCCCGGCGCTAACGCTACCGCTAAGCTAGTAGCACAACGCTACGTATGGCCACAGATGAGGAAAGACTGTCGCGAGTGGTCTAGGGCATGTTTGGCATGCCAGCGCTCGAAGGTAAACAGGCACGTCACAACGCCTTTTGGCACACTTGACTTACCTTCAGCGCGGTTCAAATATGTTCACTTAGACCTCATCGGACCACTGCCTCCTTCTGCTGAGTATCGGTATTGCCTGACAGCGGTCGAGCGCGGCCGCTCCCCGGGCATGACCACCTCGCCCGGCGGGAGATCTCCCTTTGCCAAACTGGTGACCCCGGACAAGAATACGTCCCTTCTGACCTTCATCAGTCGCACCTTCACTCCCTGGATGGACTGCAGCATCACTTCAGCAGCTCGTCAGGGTCATCGCAGCGCATTGTGATAACGCTTCCTGATCCTGATCCAGCTACCTCCTGCGAAGTCGTGGACGGCTCGAGTACCCACTCTACTCGCCTCCACATTCCAACCTACCCTCACATCTCGACTCACCGAAGATAGAGGGCTTCTCCACACTTCGCTACACCCTCACATCCCGACTCACCGTGGACAGAGGGCGACACAAGGTCTGCACCCTCACATCTCGACTCACCGCAGATAGAGGGCATTCAAGGCGCTTGTAAGCGAAGATTACTCAAGCATGGATAGAAGTTATCGACCTCCGGTCTGAGCAGGGGGTGATGTAGCGACCTTCCGCTACTCATCAAGAGATGGCACTACGGTATTCCTGAATCACGCTATCGAAGTTTTCGGAATATCCTACCATATATACAAGCTCCGAATTGAGTCAGTCGGAGCACGGCCGCTCCCCGGGCATGAACACCTCGCCCGGCGGGAAATCTCCCTTTGCCAAAGTCATTCCAGCATGGTAACCATTGCGTCTCACAAAATGTTATTATTTTATTTGATTATTTTGCAGAGAATACGCAGTCGACCACGGTAATGAGTTGACAAATAAACAGTCACTATAATCACTTACATTACTTTTTTGGAAGCCTCGGGATGTTTAAAAACATTAGACAACAGCCGGCAATTAGATTTAGTAGATTAAATTCAGGGCTTATCAATTTTCAGCGAGAGACTGTTTACATCGAAATTGGTTTTAGATAACACTGAATTCCTTATTGAGACTGGTTGTAGGAGTACAGAAACTTAGTCAACCACTAATGGATTTCTCTCAAATGCATTAAAAATATTAACCACTTACCATAGCCGCATCCAAACCATAACCTCCAAAAACTTATAGTATCAGATTGAGTTGGTCAACTTAAACTTCTTTGTAGGTGGTAGAACTATTATGGTTCGCCCGTGGAAGTACCGCAGTGGCACCCACTTCTGCCGTGAACCAATTCTATTGAGTTTCGGTAGAAACGTGCAGTTGCCGGCCACACTTACATGAGGCGACCACCAGCCTCCGGAGTAGCAGCGCAACGGCATACGACCTCAGCTAAGACTTACCTATGCTTGCTTGAGGTTGTATGTAGATGTCTATGGGCTGCAGCGACCACTTAACACCACGTTGCCTGCATGCGTCTGCTACTCCATTCAAATAAAAAAAACTGCAACTCAACTCATTTTGTAATTCCATATGCCCCATTCAACTTCGTTACTCTGCGCTAGTGAAACAAGATTACTGAAAATTTGGGGCTCAAATTTTTGTATAAGACTCGTATATCTTGTGAGGATAAAATATGACATCGCATTTTCAAAGTGGTCTTTCAAGCAAATAATGTTGGAAATGTTAATCTTTTTCGGAAGACTGGTTCTTGCTTTGCGATACGGTTTGCAGGTAGGATTTGTGGAATTCTCGTTTTGCGGTTTGTCATTAAAGAATTCGTGAACTTACCGTCTAACAACTTGGATTACGCGTGTTTTCATCATACTAATATTATAAACGCGAAAGTTTTTAAGTCTGGATGTTTGTTACTCTTTCATGTAAAAATTACTGAATGGATTTTAATGAAACTTTACAATAGTATAACTTAAGCATCAGAATAACACATAGGCTACAATTTATAAAGATAGAAGCTGTGCCCCGCGGTTTTTATCCGCGTTAGAGATGATCATTAGCATAAAGTGAAGTCCCTTCTGAAGTGCCGCTGGACTGCTTTGTAGGACTATTTAAGATAAACATTTCCATCATACAAACATTAGGTACATATGTGTAACTCTAGCAGTTTTGGTAAGCTTATATATTAATATATAACAGGCGTATTTTACTGTGTTAAGATTAGTATCTGAAGTTTTTGCCTCATGAATAGTTCAAGGAGACGTTGTTTGAACAATCCAGATAATTTTTCCTACATACGATGAGAATATTTATGTGTTTAACGATTGTAGAAAAGTTATATCAGAGTTGGTAAAAAATACCTATTTTCTTGCTCTTGGATAAAAATGAGAAGTCTTGGGCTCCCAGTTAGGTTTAGGTTTATAGACATTTATTCTCAAAAAAGACACAGGTCACTTACATGAGAATACATATTTACAGTAAATAAAAATAACATTCGCGTTCGTCTTAAAGTACCCATTTAATGCATTGTTTTTTTTTTCAAATTGAATTTTCTGAAATATATTTAGTTAGGTTTGTTTTAAATGCATTAAATGAGTGTACATTTTTTATGTGTGCGGGTATTTTATTGTAAAGCCGTGCTCCTTCATGTGTTAGGGATTTTTTACCATATGAAGTCCTAGTTTTTGGTAAGACAAGAAAGCTGGCTCGTCGGCTGCTACGCTTACAATGATCTTTTATTTTTGAGTGAATGGTTTTGTTTATAATTTTGCGGATTAATATACATGTACTATATATATAAAGTTGTCGAATATTCATTATTTTGGTTTCAGTATAAATTTTTGTAGTTGATGTTCGAAATGGGTAACGGAAAAGAATTTTTACTATTTTATTTTGTGCAATTTGTAGCTTATCCAGTCTTGTCTTAGTGGCACTTCCCCAAACTTCAATAAGATATAGCAAATGTGGTTTGACTAGAGTGTTATAGATGGTATAACGCAGCTCGCGTGGGATACATCGCGCTAGGTTTCGAATAGATCCAGTAATTGAAGTTAATTTTTTTCTTACATGTTCAATTTGAGTATTCCAGTTTAAACTACTGTCTATCCTTAATCCGAGATATTTTTCGCTATGCATTTGCTGTAGTTGTTGGTTATTGATGGTAAGGGGTGCATGTGCCAATATTGGTTTATTTTTGGCTTTAAAAATAATGTAGCCAGTTTTGGAGGTATTTATTGTTAGGAGATTACATTGAAACCATGCAGATATAGTATTTAAATCTTCTTGTGCTTAAAGAAATATAGTTTGTATAGATTGCCCAAAATAGAAAAGACAGGTGTCATCTGCATATAGAGTTATGTGTCCATGTAAGCCAAGGTCTTTAATATTATTATTATAAATAAGAAACAGCAATGGGCCCAAAATTGATCCTTGCGGCACGCCACATGTTATAGGTAATATCTTACTTTGACAGTCCCCAATTTTAACAACTTGGTATCGATCATTTAAATAAGATACGAACATTTTTAAAGCATTGCCGTTGACTCCTATACTTTCCAGCTTTTTTAAAAGTAATTTGTGACTCACTGTGTCAAAGGCCTTTTTTAAATCGATAAATATACCTAAAACTATGTTTTTAGAATCAATACTTTGTTTAATTTTAGTGACAAGGTCAATTGTTGCAGTGAGTGTACTACTATTTGGCCTAAAACCATATTGCCGTTCAGAGATGAAATTAATTGTTACCAAATATTTTTGTAATCTATTGTATAATATTTTTTCGAGTACTTTAGATATGACTGGCAATACCGAAATAGGTCCGTAGTTACCTGGGTCCGTCTTAAGATTCCAGTTTTAGTCCATCTCCAGATTTATAAATAGGTGTAACTTTTGCAGTTTTTAATGTATGTGGAAATGAGTTGTGTTTGTAAATCGTGTGTGGAATATTTAAGATTATGAAAAAGTGGTAAAAGAAAAATGCCTTTAATTTGAAATACCAAGTATTTGGCGAGAACCACGAAATCATCTGGAACACTGTTATTTTTATACCGTGAACATAAACGGTTTTAACCCTAAAATCGAGCTAATAAATGGCAGTACCCAAGTACTAGTTTTGTGTTCAATGTCCAGTGCAGCGTTCACCAGACTCTTCAGTGCCTAAAATATATCTGAACCCTTAGAACAAGACATTGAAGGACCAAACTAATCACAAAATGATGCTGATTTTGAAGGTACGTTAAATGAGCCAAAATGCTTTTCACAAAATAAGTTAATATGATCTTGCAAGAAATTAAATCTTTCTAAACAAGCTTCAGATTTGTTAGCATCAAGATTGAAAGAAAAAAAATTGCTTTCCTCAGATAGTAAAATAAGTTTTTATCGTGAAAGAGATAAAGAATTACGGCGTTATTTTTCCGAAGAAAACGGTACAATAAAAAAATATGGGGTACAATATGAGCATAAAACTCCTCCATATTCACCTGGACAGGTTTCCGGAAAATTTAGGAGATATGAGCGAGGAGCATGGAGAGCATATGCATAAGACTTACGCGTCATGGAAGAGCGCTATCAGGGTTTCTGGGACACGAATATGATGTCAGACCTACAATAGTGGTCTCTGTTAAGTCATTTTCCAAAGTCTACACATCAGAGAAGAGCTTTAAAACTAAGTTTTTTAGAACTCAATTATTAATATTTTTTTAAGTAAATGTTTTCTTAGTAAATACATGTTTTTTCCTGTTTTATACCTAAATACCTGAAGCTCAGAAACTAGAGCTGATAAAATAAATCTAATTAAATTTTTGTAAAAATCATACATGTAGTCAGCAACAGCTGAAATTTCTTCGGCAACAGATGTACTGTAAACTAGTATATATTAGTAGGAAGGATTCTCCAAATGATTCGTTAAAATAAATTAAATTGGTTTGCAATTATTTAAAAAAATCCAAATAATTCGAGAAGTTTCTAGAACTTTCTCGAATATTCTCAATAAAATTAAAATTAAAATAGTTTGCTAGATCATCCCAGAAATTTTGAGATCCACCCAGAAGTCCCTATTGGTTACAAAAAAAATTTCTGATTTACCTCCCACAACCACCCACTTCCACTCACCGCGACCAAATTCCTTTACTATCATCTACGTACTAAGGGGAATTTACCACCCCAACGGGAAGTTGATTTGAGTTAATTGTAATAGAAAAAACCGTGTCTTTACGTACAAAACCCTTTACTTTTTATATATACATATATATTAAGATTAAGATTGTGTGAATTGTCCAAAATATGTCGATAAGTGTAAAGTAAGTAGGAAAAAATCTACCATCTGCGGGATATTATGGCGTGCGCTGCCAAAACCGCTAGAGTAACACATATTATTATGTATGTAATAATCGATGGAAATGTTTATCTTAAATAATCTTCCAAAAAAAACCTACCAAAGTATATATCTATATCTCATGTATAAGTTAATAACCAAAATGTGTAAGCCATCATATCCAAAATAGTGAACCATAACTAAAATAAAAATTTATAATTTACTGACTTATAAAAATGAAATATACTATTTACCTAAGAAGTTACTAATATAATCACTATAAATTCCTTCCTAATATTTATACCTATTTTAAAAAGGACAAAATTAAAGTAAAATTTAAAAAAAACCCTCCTACCCAAAAAATAAACTCTAATAACCAACAAATAATATTTTAAGCAGGAGCAGCGATGGCCGAGTGGTAAAAAACCGCGGTCTTCGACGCGACCGATCCCAGGTTCAAGTCCTCGGCTCGCACCTCTGACAAATAAATTTGTAATGTGCGAATTTATCGCTGCTCCACGGTGATGGAAAATATCGTGATGTTTCATGGATTACGATGTTCTCCATCGCCGTGCATATCTGAGAGAAATTCATAATTTCTCGAAAGCATGACGTCCACCAATCCGCACTTGGCCGGCGTGGTGGACTATTGCCTAAATCCCTCTCAGTTGTGTGAGAAGGAGACCTGTGCCCAGCAGTGGGACATAAAAAAGGTAGTTTTTTTTATTTTAAACCTATTATAAATATTATCGTCACGTCATACATATTTAAATATTTTTATTTTCTAAGCATCGTCGCGTCGGGGGACCGCTAAACGTGAACCTTAACGGTTGTGTCGATTTTGGAATTTTTTCGGAGTAAATTTATTGCAATCTGGGACTACATACCTGTTTTTCTCGCTTAGCGATCCCCCGACGCAACGTCGCTTGAACCCTAAAAAGGAGTCTTAAGGAAGAAAATAAAACGTGAAGAGCTGCATTACTAGAAAACATTTTTAAACTCTCCAAGAGCAGGCCAGTAGTCGTAGTAACTAAAGTTATGAAGAATGGTGTTTGCAAAGTTCCCGGGCCGGAATTCCATCGCTCATCTTGTTTCAGAAGTTTAAATACTTCACAGATCCTAGGTATTTTATTTTGAAAGTTAGAAATTGAGATTTATGATTACACTTCTCATTGAAATGGAACTCTTTTGTTTACGTTTGGTATGTATGAACATGTAAGAGCATATAAATTTTCCATTTTTTTATTTGAATGGAGTAGCAGACGAGCATGCAGGCCACGTGGTGTTAAGTGGTCGCTGCAGCCCATGGACATCTACATACAACCTCAAGCAAGCATAGGTACGAGTAAGTCTTGTCTGAGGTCGTATGCAGTTGCGCTGCTACTCCGGAGGCTGGTGGTCGTCTCATGTAAGTGTGGCCTGATTTGTTCATTTTCTTAATGAAAACATCTGTATGTATATTCATCAAGAATTCGGTGGTTGGTTGAGATACACGTAACATAGGTTAGATGCTCGAATATTACATTTCGGTTACGAGCGTGCTCATCCACTTAGGCGAAGGGTTTTATACCGCAATACACTCGAAATGCCATTTGCGAGAATCAATGTCCAGACGTTTAGCGCGCCTGTTGCTAACATGTACGAAAGCTGAAGGCGGTATATTCGTATGAAATTGTGTGGCGAACCGCAATTCACTTGAAATAGATATTTGTAGATGGTAGGCAGAATTAAGGTTCATCTGGGAAAGTACCACTGCTGCACCCACTTCTGCTTTGCTTTGAATCAATTCTATTCTGTTCCAATGGAAAGGTGCAGTTGCCAGGCAGACCGTCAGCCTCCAGAGTAGCATCGCAACTGCGTACGACATCAGACAAGATTTAGGTACTAATGCTTACTTGAGGTTGTATGTAGATGTCCATGAGCCCACAACTCCTTTCACACTTTTTTTAAATAAATAAACCATACAAAAAGACAGACGGGCTGCGTGGTGATAAGTGATAACCGTCGCCTATGGACACGGGCAACCCCAGGGGAGCCACCCGAGCATTGCCGGCTTTGGAAGAGAGCTTTTGTTACAACTTTCTTGAAGAACCCAATGTCATAGTATGGAAATGCCTCATCTAGAAGGTTGTCCCATAACTTACACGTCCGTGGTAAAAAGGAGCGTGAAAAGCGGACTGTGGAGGAGCGCCACGAGACCAGATGGTGTCGGTGGAACTTTAACCTTCGTCTGGTGGTACAGTCATGAAATGGTGACGTAGGAATCATTTTGAAAAGTTCCTCGGAGCACACACCATAGTAAGGTCGGTAGAACACGCAGATCGAGCCTATGTACATAATATGTCTCTTCGCAAGCTAAGCTACTCCTAAGTCAGTCACGTGGCCTGCATGCTCATCTGCTACTCTGCTACCGCGTATATTTGTATGAAATTTTAATCATCTCGATCGATAGTTTGACTACTTATTTTATAGAAAAACTCTGTTTGGAATAGGTATTTTACGTGAGTTCGTATGTTCAACGCAACGTTCTCCTCTTTATAAAATCCCTTTCAAAAACTTAGTAAAACACTTTTATGATTACAATTGACTATTTCAAAACCCGCAAGTACTTCCTATTTTGAAGATATTATTTGGAATTGGTTACTATTATGTTACGTGAGTTCGTATGTTCAACGCGACGTTCTCCTCTTTATAAAATCCCTTTCAAAAACTTAGTAAAACACTTTTATGATTACAATTGACTATTTCAAAACCCGCAAGTACTTCCTATTTTGAAGATATTATTTGGAATTGGTTACTATTATGTTACGTGAGTTCGTATGTTCAACGCGACGTTCTCCTCTTTATAAAATCCCTTTCAAAAACTTAGTAAAACACTTTTATGATTACAATTGACTATTTCAAAACCCGCAAGTACTTCCTATTTTGAAGATATTATTTGGAATTGGTTACTATTATGTTACGTGAGTTCGTATGTTCAACGCGACGTTCTCCTCTTTATAAAATCCCTTTCAAAAACTTAGTAAAACTATTTTATCATTACAATTGACTATTTCAAAACCCGCAAGTACTTTTGAAGATATTACTTGGAATTGGTCACTATGTTTAGGGATATCTCCCTTATTTTAAAATTTGCAGCTGTCTTTTCAATCGATGGACTGAAGGATTATGAGTAAAAAATATTTAAAAAAGTGTTCCTTACTATATTTTGGTGTATTTTGATATAACCTGCCATATCCAAAGCTTCAGATCTTTAGCTCTCCATGCCTCCTCCTTGTTTCCGGAGCTCCGTAACCTGATAAAGGTAGTTGAATCAGCAGCATCTGTTCAATTTTCCGCCTCTATCGGTTTTGTTTCGGGGTCAATGCACCTTACATATTCATTACGGAGACGTCGCTTTATACAGGATGTTGCGGGTTGCAGTCTTGTTTGGGCAATAAATGGTGATATGGAAAACGTATTTCTTGATGCGAAATCGCTTACTGGTTTCTTCTTTGATAGAGCTCGGTTTAGTTGTAAATATTATATTTTTCTTATTTATTAACTTACGAGGCAGTATGAGACTTTTTTTAAATAAAGGGTAGGTATAAAATATAGAAAACAAATATCAAGAACATTATTGTTCGTAAATCACTACAATAGATAAAACTTTGAAGCGGCTGCAATAGTGTCAATTTGAGAGAAGTTGCTTTATCCCTAATAAATAAACTGGCGAACTATCACATAGTTTGTTCGTAGTTATAGGAGTGTTACTTTTGACGTGACAACGTGTAATAAATCGATGAACATGATTGTCATCGGAAGATACTTAAGTGACGCTTGCTATTTTGCGTTTGTCAAAATCGATATGAATCGATGGCTTGACATAACCAACGCACGTCAAACGCTCTTAACAGTTGTCTGTTTACTTAAGCAAGTATGCTTCCTGAATACGGCTGTTATCTATTAAACCGCGCGCTTCCACTTGAGTCTTAACGCGAATGCAAAAGTACATCGCAATTTCCTGCCCACCTTGGTCTCCGAGAGCTTTATTAGTACATCATAACGACCAAATGACGCCATTATTAAACTTTAGCCATTCCAGCCAGCCAGCTAAACAAGCTAGGTGATATTAAGTAGTGGGAGCTTAGTTTAGTAACGGCTAGTTTGCTACTTTTATTTATTTATTTATTTATTTATTTATACTTTATTGCACTCATAAAATAAAAGTACAATGGGCGGACTTACTTTGCATAATTCGCAAACGTTATACAAATTGTACAGGGATTCGCGGTAAGTACGTAACTAGTTTGGTTGATGATTATGTAGTGATGTACCTGTATGATTAAATGGTAAAATCAAAGTTGTTATAGAAGTTCTATGTCACGAAGTCCGTTCGGCGTTAAATATTGTAAGGCGTGCACATGACTTTTGTTTTAGTGTGCGTAACCTCGAGCGCACTCAGTGTCGAGTGTCGTCAGTATGACAACTAAACTTAGAAGAGTTATGTAAGGTAATATTTAAAATAATGTAAATGACTGAGATGTTCAGATTTAGGAGCAAGAGCGAACGCATACAAACGCTTGTCATTACACATCACTACTACAACCAGAGCCGATCGGAGTTGGTAAAATATAATATCTATAACATAAAAACTTTTTGGTCTTAGTGGAAACGAGTGGTTAGTAGATTAGACGAGACAAAAATGAAGTATGAAGTGCAGTGAAAAGTGAATGTGGTGTCAATTGTTTAGAGCAACAAGTATTTTCTTATGACGTTGTCACGTTCAACTATCGTCAGTAAACCGACTTTACAGACAACCGATTTATTTTGGCCCATTGCTGGGTACATATTATCACTGTCTTCTCTCACAAGTGAGAGGGATTTAGGCCTTAGTCCACTACGCTGGCAAAGTATAAGTAAATGGTGAAATATATTATAAAAGTGGTAATTATTATTAAGAATTTTATGTACAGATATATATCGTACTATCCGTGCCCGCGACGTTATCCGAATGTAAGATTTAAAGATACATCTTTCTGTGAAGAAGTCAAGTAAATTTAATTACCTATATTTTTTTTCAGTTACCAAATAAATATTTTTCATTACTCCTTATAGACCTCACTGCATCTCATTCTTGCTACTTGCTCTTTTTTTTCTTCAATAATGGCATCGCAAACTCTGCATATTGCCAGCGTCAAGTATAATTTTTGAATCACGTTTTTGCCAGTTTCAGTGAAACTGGAAGAGTAATAATAGGTAAAGTCAGTAAGTCGTCTGTAATCGGTCAGTCAAGTCAGTCAGACAGTCAAGTAAAATAATCGATGGCTTGAATTTAAATTTGGAAGCAAGCCGGAAAAACACGTTTTTGCACTGATATTTTAATTGACAACACTCGTGCACTATAATTAACCTATATCGATCAAAATGCCGTCAAATTTATCCGATATAACTCAAAAATACACCAAGTAAGTAAAAATAAAACAAGAGCACAATATGTCTTTTTCGACTTCCCGCCAAAACTCCTACTTGCTTTTTCTTTTTACACAATAAAACCAATAATGAAAACAGCCTATCTCTTACATTGTATTAACACACGTGTGTTTAAACATGTTTTCATTTGTTTGGGAGTGCTCTTTTGCACTCTGCAGAGTTCTGCAAATTATGTTGGTTAGAAATGGCTTCGTTATCATAGAAAACACTTAATATTTTCTATCACCAACGAGTGATACAATAAAAACCGAAAAAAATCGGAGACCACATTGATTCATCGTTGGCTGCAATATGTCTTCCCAAACTTTCCAATTTACACAATCCGGTCGTAAATCTGGGAGCTTTGTCTGAAATTTTAAAATATTGCCGAATACCGGTGGCTGGAGACCGCGCAAAGATACCCTCGGATTACATTTTAAGGGTTGAATGATTTAAGTCGCTCTAGTTCTCCGGTTAACTGGTTTATTGAGTTTGTTTTGAGGTTTGTTATAATTTTGTTGTTGTATCGTACGTTTTTAGCTACAACTTTAACAAAAAAACCTACATACACAAAGTTATAGAACATAAAAACATCACAATTATTCCTCTTTGATATTGATAGAAATGTTACTCATAGAGTGCATGTTAGTGTTTCTCCTTTTTATATCTGCTTAAAGAACTAAGAACGAAAACAATCTGAAACGAGACCACATTTTGTCTGTCGTAGTATGCAATATATTAAAATTTATCTTAATTATGTAAATATCTCAATCCTATCGCAAATCTTAAGTGCTTTAGTATTTTTAACACCTTGGAGATATATTAATATTGAAGACCTAATAATTTTCTATTACTAGCGAGTGACGGACTAAAATAGAAAAAATCCAGCGGAGACCACATTAATTCGTCGTCAGCTGCAATGCGTCTTCTCAAACTTTCCAATTTACACAATCCGGTCGTAAATCTAGGAGCTTTGTCTGAAATTTTAAAATATTGCCGAATACCGGTGGCCGGAGACCGCGCAAAGATACCCTCGGATTACATTTTAAGGGTTGAATGATTTACGTCGCCCTAGTTCTCCGGTTAACAAGTTTATCATTTTACTGGTTTTATATTAAGGTTAAGGGTAAGAGCAGCGATGGCCGAGTGGTAAAAAACCGCGGTCTTCGACGCGACCGATCCCAGGTTCAAATCCTCGGCTCGCACCTCTGACAAAGAAATTTTGTAATGTGCGATTTTATCGCTGCTCCACGGTGATGGAAAATATCTTAATATTCAATTGATTACGATGTTCTCTATCGCCGTGCATGCCTGAGAGAAATTCATAATTTCTCGAAAGCATGACGTCCACCAATCCGCACTTGGCCAGCGTGGTGGACTATGGCCTAAATCCCTCTCAATTGTGTGAGAAGGAGACCTGTGCCCAGCAGTGGCACATAAAAAAGGTTGAAAAAAAAATATATTAAGGTTTCTTGTTGTGGGCACTGTTGGGTACGAGATTTGCCCATTATGGTCTGAAGAGCTCACAGAGTAAGCACTCCACCACGCTGCTCCGGTTTTGTTACTTTTATATTATTTTACAAGTTTTCAATTTAGTTAAAGTTATTTTACGGGCACCCAAAGGCGATGACCGGAAAAAAATAACATTTATTAAGCGAATATTTTGTATTCCTAATATGAAATAAATATTTTTCCTTTCTTTCTTACTAAATATTTTATGATAAGTATAATAGACGTAAAAACTTTGTTATTTAAAAATAGATTTGAATGTAGAGTTTAAATTTCATCCTCAGTCTGGGTGTTTGTGTTTCTGTCTTTGTGTGTGTCCATGGTACCCACGACACAGGGAATCCTAGTGTGGGGCTATGCATGTGTAGCGTTTATTTATTTATTATTTATATATAATTGAAAAACAGTTTGATCATCTGCAAACGTATTTACATAATAATTTGTTCATGAAATGCATTTATAATAATAATAATAATAATTCCTTTATTGGGTTTTGTTTTTGGTAACAAACAGGTCTTTATATATTAATACAATCAGTACTTCAAAAATAACAATGCCTGTTAGGGCGTTCCAAGAATACAATGTCAAAATGCAAATGTATTATTGTTATGAAAATACATAATAAAAATTAAGATTATACAATAAAATCATGCAAAAATCTAATACGAGTATGTCAATAAATAATAATCGAATGTACCTAGCTAGATTTGCTGTAAGCTAATGCAATATAAGCCATCTGTCTTAGAATAATAACGTTAAGAACGTCAGTCTTCATACAAGCGCGCTGTCAAAATTGAAACAATAAATAGATTCCTACAGCTGTCACATATGACAAACAAAATATTTTTATTTTGACCAAATTAACTATAAAATACTACAAAATATTGAAAACACTGTAAAAAGTTATTTTATTAGATTTATTTTGTTTTTAAGAAGTGTTGTGATAAAATTTAACCTTAAGTCTTACGGTGCGGCCCGGGGTTTCGTGCCATTAATGGCACCAATCAACATGCTTCAATTTGGGCGCGCGAACTTGGTTTCTATAATGTAATTGTAATTATTCTAAGCCATCTGTTGATTTTGTCCAAATATACTCGTACACTCCTTCTATATAACTCTGTTATGTCTGATTTGAGCAGTCAACATCATTTTAAAAAATAGATTTTAATTTATTTTTAATTTCTTTGCTTTCCTTGCAACCCTCTCATCATTCTCTCTGTCTGTGGAACTAAGCTGGTTCAATCGATTTACAATCGTCGTTTTATCGAAGCAAATCGATTTATAGCTCGGAGGGTCTATGTCGATTTGTAGTGCAGTTCTAAATCGCTTTTATTGCTGTTCCGTCGATTAAAAGGTGCACGAAGCGAGAGTTATGTTGCAAGAAACAGTACTCCTAAAGCCAGTACATCGCAATGTTGCCAGAACAGATTTTATTTGGAGATAGCTTTATTCTTGGTAGTATATTTCTTTTAAACATTCTAGAAGCTTCTAGAAATGTTTTTTTTCCAACCACATGATAGACACAGGTTTGCTCTCATAAGAAAGAGGGGTTTAGGCTACAGTTTACCACGCTGGCCAAGTGCGGGTTGGTGGACATCATGCGTTCGTGAAATTATGAATTTCTCTCAGGAACGCACTGTGATGAAAAACATTGTAATTAATAAATAGATGTTACAATATTTTCCATCGTCATTTTTTATTCATGTTTTACTTGGTTTTTGGATATTAAGTTGTAAACTATAGATTAGTCATAAAAAGTTTTTATCAACCTTTTTTTGTTTCACTTCTGGGCACAGGTCTCTTCTTGAAAATGAGAGGGATTTTAGTCATATACCACCACGCTGGCCGAGTGAAGATCTACATAATACATAATTCTACATAAATCTACATAATATAATTGTATAGCATTATTCTTCAGCAAGAATTATACCAGTTACAAAAGCTGCCACAGAATAAAATGTATTACTATTAGATCTTTATCTGATAGTCTATTTGTCTCTTAAATTAAAGTTTTTGAATCGTGACTGAATTTATTAAAAGGTATTCACTGAAAGAAAATGGAATTTCATTTCTAGACATGGGTCAATTTGAAAGTAATTTTCTTTCAATTTATGTAACCAAACTATTGTAACAAAGAGGATAATGTTTTTGTTTTGTATATGGATATGTAAATTATGAGTATGTAATCATTATATATAATAAAACTAAGTTGATAAAATGTGCGTGCCGATAAAACTTAAAAAGGAGTCCCGGCACGATAAAGGGACTTATATAGTGTGATAGCCCTTTATCCCCCCTCGAACAAGAAAGTTCCCGTTTTAACCTAAAGGGCGTGTTTTTAAAGATATTCCAACCCCTCAACTTGGAAATTAAGTGCAGTGGCGCCATCTATTGTCGAGTATTTGAACTTCATTCAGAACAACGATTATTTGGGTTGCATTTCAAAAGGCGCTGCGAGCAATTGTAGCATTGTAGAGAACATTCTAGAAGGTGTGAGAAAGAAAATATTCTCAAACTTTCTCGAATATCCTGGAGCCTAGCTCTCTGAATATAAGAGCCTGGTGTCATCCGCCAGAGTTAATTCGATTTGAACATCGAAACAAGCGAATTCGAAACGAAGAAGGAAGAAGTTATCTGTGAGCTTTTATTTTGAAGCATCACGTGTGAGTATTTTTAATAGTGTTTAATTAATTCTCGAACACTGAATTCAACGAGAGCTATGAAGATGCGGAACTGGTACTGGTGTTATACTCAAATGGAAAATAGTCACGGCAACGCAGCACGGTGGTCACGTCCAGAATATTACCTATTGGTAATCGATTTCAATAAGAAACTGTAGAAAACTTTGGTAACAGGACCAAATATTAACATAACTAAATTTTTGCGCCTCTTTATCGCTTACAGGTATGAACTGCAGGTTGATAGAGATATGAGTTAGTGACCAAATCGCAACGCAACGCAATCAAATATACTCTACATCATAATATTTAATGGTGTGTTTAATTAATTCTAATGTTTTTTTTTCTTTACTTTTAATTGTAATTTCCTTAACCTTCAAGCAGTCGTGCGACGTTGAATCGATGCCTTCTATATACTTTGGGCCGTAAACAAAATATCGCGCGACCGCTTGAAGTTTAAATATATATTTTTTATTTGTCTCAACGTATCCCATGTTTACGTAACAATATATTTGTCTATAAAATGTTTATTTAATTTATATTGTACAGAATACAATGCCTAGACTTAAAAGACATTTTTTAACTTTTTACGTCATAGTTTATTTTTTTTATTTCAACTACCACGTAATCTCATATCAACTCCCGAGCGAAGCCGGGTATCATAGCTAGTAGCCTATATTACATAATGTAATAATAATGTAAACTTTCGATTTCCTATGAAAATAGCAATAATCAATAGTTAAAGTACTTTGTCTTTTCTTCACAATAATATCATGAATTAATAATTATTAATGAAACTCAATGTATCAGAATTTAGCATATCACAATATTCACAATCATTATTAGATGTACGCGAAGAAAATGAATAATTGATGATACATGAAAATATGTAGGTACTACATGATTGGAGAGTTTTGGCAGGAGGTCTGAAGGGACAAGTTGTGCTCTTGTTTTATTTTCATTTTC
The DNA here is from genome assembly GCA_911387765.1 of Pyrgus malvae. NCBI lineage: Eukaryota > Metazoa > Arthropoda > Insecta > Lepidoptera > Hesperiidae > Pyrgus > Pyrgus malvae. Next base: position 6,308,069 of record OU426961.1, on the reverse strand, counting down.
TTGGTGTATTTTTGAGTTATATCGGATAAAGTTGAGGGCATTTTTTTCGATATAGGTTAATGACAGTGCACGAGTGTTGTGAAATAGAATAACAGTGCGAAAACATGTTTTTTCGGCTTGCCTCCAAAACTCCTTCGGATATGTTCTCGTAAAGTAGCCATCGCTTTACTTGAACATCTGACTGACTAGACTGACTGATACCTGACGACTTACTGATTTATTCTACGATGCATTTACTTGACACTGGCACTGGCTATGCACAGATTGCGATGCCATTATTTAATAATGAAATTTAATAATACATGATTGGAATTCATAATTTTACCTATGAAAGTGTGTCTAAGTTCAAATTATTCAATCTAAGCAAGCTGCGCGGGTGGAATTTAATAGTAGTGAACAATGGCGGGACAGTAATACTTATTCGTTTAATGGTTTGATAATCCGGTCTTGGACTACCAAGTCAATTGAGATACTTTTAATGAGCTGTCAAAACGTGACATCCCCATACATTTTGTATGAGAAAATGATAAGTGACGTCACTTATCATATTATAGTCAATTGACTTCAATATTATTGATTTAAGCGGTAATAAAAATCATGTATAAAAAGAATTAACATTTATATTGCTTTCCAAGCGCGATTTAGTTCAACCTTTTTAAGGTAAGCATTTTAAATTTTTTTGTGCATAGTGTCCAAGACCCTATTAAGGTGGATAAATAAGGCTATATCATAACTCTGGAGCATCAACTTAACTATAAACGTGCTTACCGCGAAATTTCGTACAAATTGGTTGATGGTTGCAAATTATGCAAGTAGCACCTAGATACTAACAAACTAACCTGTTACTTAATATCACCTAGCTGGTTTAGCTGGCTAGCTAGCTAGAGTGGCTAAAGTTTGATAATAGTCTCATAGATATGTTATGACGTAGCTCTCAGGGGATCGTAGTTTTGAACAAAAGTAGTTGTTGTGTTCTGAAAGTAACTTTTTGATCCTTTGCATTTTTGCATTATTGAAGTTTTCAAAGGTTTCAAAGTTGGTACGAAAACCTGTAAAATGCAAAGTCTTAATTCGCAAACTGTAGATTTTAAAGATTTTTTTTAGTGTGGTGTCAGATCCATAATTGAAATTTTTGGAATGTTTTAGTATATTTTAAACTGAGTGGGAGTCATGGGTTCGATTCCCGCCCAGGACGAATATTTGTGTGATGTACGTACTTTCTGTGCACATTTACGTTGATAAACTTTGTTTTTATTTGAGTTATTATTTACTTATTAGTTTAGTTAAATCAATTTTATTTCATTGTTATTGTTATTTAAAAGATAAAAATATCCATTACATCTTAATAAAAGTTTATTCTTATAATTCAATGAAATTATTTGCTCAAAATACACCTTTATTCACATATTCAGAAGTAATTCTAATGCCACAAGCTTCGTTGGTGCTGAAATTGAGTAAATGCCAAGCTTTCATACCTCTCACAGGTGTAATTTCTATCAATCCAGGGTCCATATTGCCTTGGGCACTCCTCGATCAGATTGCAAGTTGAAGTTTCCCTGCACCAGCCACACTGGAACTCTTTGTTCAACGCTTGACATGCGATGCAGCTTTGAGCCAAAATTTTACAATTGTATACAATAAGAAGAATTGCGTTGGAATTAGGTTCCACACCACCCCAGACCAACCTTACGTAGCCCAATCCAACGCTGCCCTGAACTTTAAGACTTATAGCTTCACAGAGAACAGCATTCTTATCCAGTGTTCCCTTGACTTGCATTATGGTACTCTCTAGTCTGAACTCGCATACAATATCACGTTCATAAAGAGTCATGTCATCGATTCTCAAATCGAGTTTGATGATTTGTTTTACATTCGCTGGAACAAAAACTGGACTTGCGGTTACAATTTCGGTGCAAAATCTTTCCGTAGAATCTCTTTTCAGGATACTGTCTAGATATTTTTTTTTCGGACAATGAAGACGAGGAACGTTGGTGCAGCCAACTTCATGACACCATTCGCATTGAAAAGCACCATTTTTGCAGTCATTGCAGGTTTTAAAGGATCCGCAGTAGCTTTGTAGTGTTTGCCTTTCTAGTATCAGAGATCTGAATTGAGGTTCAGACGGTATAATTTGGTATGAGATTATAAAAAACATGCTGGTGATAACTGAATTAGGAATCATTGTAACAACGATACGCGCAAAATTATCTAATATTCAATGTATCGACGTCCTTGATCAAACTGAGATGAATAGCAGTCACCAAACAAATATATCACTTTAGGTTGTTTGTCTGTTTGCAAATATTGTTTTTGAATTGGCACGTGTTTATAAAATGGAACAATTGTTAGGGTTTGTTGATTTAGATATTCGCTATCTATTATTATAGCTATCTTTTATTTCTAGTTTGTCAATATCTGTATATGAAGAACTAGCGGCCGCCCGCGACTTCGTCTGCGTGAACATTGGTATTAGTCATAGCATGACGTAATATAGCCTTTCCCATTAAATGGACTATGCAACACAAAAATAACCAGTAGTTCTTGAGATTAAGGTGTTCAAACAAAGAAACAAACAAAACTCTTTAGCTTTATATATTAGTAGTGGTGTATTTTTACTTAAGCTAGAAATTTCTTTTGACAATTTTATTTTTCTTTTGTATACATATTTATTAACATTATACAATAGTAACACAACACAGCTAGGCTAGATAGAATACTTAAATATATAACAAATGACTATCGTAAGAGTTACACTCCATTCGAGTAAGGGTCCATTTTATTAAGCTGTTTCTACACTTATCGGCAATAACACATTTCTTAATTTTGTCACACCAACCACAGCCGTACTCTACGGCAATCATGCTACATTCAGTACAATCATCTGCTAAATTTTCACAGTCATATACTGAAACTGGTATCGCGTTGGAAATTGGTTCAACGCCACCCCAAATTATTTTTAGATTTCCAGTATTAGTTTCACCTCTGTCTGTCGTTTGAAGTATCACAGGATAGCAGTAAACTATGTCATCTATGATGAGCCCTTTCAAATGTGTTAGGCTTTCTTTAAAATGTATCTGACAAATAATCTCCTTATCGTATATTACAGGGTCTGGCGCATGTATCTTTACTTTGAGGTTTGTCCTCATTCCAGCTGGAACTAAAATAGCTCCATCGTGCTTTATATATGGACACAAGTAATCTGTATTCATGTTGGTTGCGTTAATTTTGGCAATTGTTTCCGGGCAAAGAGTTTCAGCTCTATCCGTGCAGCCGAAGTTATGGCACCAATAACAGGGATACATTAAGTTATTCACACATTCATAGCACGACTGGAATGATTGGCAAAATGTACTCATGTCTTTTATTCCTTCTAAGTGACTTTTGGTTGAGTTTTTACCTTTTATGGCTTTATATTTTCTCATTTCATTTAATTGACTTTGGCTTGTATTTGATGTTATCATGACATTTTGTATTGCAACTTTGTCTTTACTTGATTCATTTTCAGATCCCTTATCATCTTCTATACTATTTTCTGTTAGTGTTATCTCTCTGCTATGTGTCTCAAGCAGTAAAAAAAGTAAACATGACAATATCAGTTTTTTAACCATTATGTCTTTCTGAGGCGTGTAATACTTGCCAAATGTCGTAAATATTTCAAGACGCCCTTTATAGATATATTTGGTTCATTCAGAAAAAAAGTACAATTGTTTAAAAATCAAATGTTATGATCAGAATGGTTTCAATGGTTTTTGTGAGTTTCCTATTATTCCAAACAATGGTTTATTCTTATTCTCTTAACAGACAGCCACTCACAATAACTGTAAATATTACGGCCTTGTGCGGATGTCAACATAATTTATTAATTTCCAGAATAATTTTTAGACCAGATATAGGTACATCAGTAATTGTTTGTGGCTGCAACCCTTTTTGCGTCCCACTGCTGGGCACGGGTCTCTCCCCATTATTGGGGAGGCCTGGAGCTTACTCCACCACGCTGCTCCAATGCGGGTTGGTGGAGATGCGGGTTAGTGGCCAACCCGCTGTCGGATGTTTTCAAACCGCCCATAAGGCCTCCGACAAGGTTTAACGACTGTTATCTATCGACAACAACCGGGACCGACGGCTTAACGTGCCCTCCGAAGCACGGAAACGCGCATGAATTTTTTTTTGCCACTAGCGGTCACCCATCTCACACCCGACCGCGCCCGTTTGGCTCAGCTGCATAGATCGCTTGCGTTCTACGCTAGCCGCCAGGCCATGCGCGCTTCAATAGTAATTGTTTAGTGTTTGTAAATTAGTAACAGTAATTGTTTACAAAAAGTCAAATCTGAAGCCAAATATGTGTAGAAGTGAGACTCTCCAATAATAGGAAGGGACCCATTCCCAGCAGTGGGACACAAATATATTTACAGCCTCGCACAACACGATTTTTATAATAGCCGAAACACCTGTTCTACGGATCGTAAGAGTGTTATTTTAATCCTAACTGCTCGCCATGTAAAAAATAGTATATCGTGTGGCAAGGGGTGAAACAAGACGATCTCTAACGAGGGCGTGAGGTGACTGCCCGAGCGAAGCGAGGGCTGTCATCGCCCTGGTCTGAAATCGTCTTTGTTTCATCCCGTCCCACACACTGTATTTTTCATATCACATGTAATGAAACAACGAGTTTTGATTTCTGTAGCCAGTCGAAGTAAGACTATTTCAGACAAATAGCGCAGTAACATCTTTTGACAACGATTTGACGACAGCTGTTGTCAATGTGATTCTGACAGACTTGAAAAAAAGACGCAAATAATAAATAAATGACGGTGCCGGGTAGAAACAACGTTGTTTCTCCTCTAGGGCAGAAACAACGTTGTTTCTGACTGACACATTCGCATTGGTTTGAAATTGTCTTATTTCGACGGGCAAAACAGAGATCAAAACTCGCTGTTTCAATGCATGTGATATGAAAAAGTATTTAAGTATATAAAATACTGTGGGCTTTGTTACTGGAACAAACAGAATAAATACCGCGGGGGTTCTATAAGCCTTTAAGTATTTACTGACATTATTTTAAAACTTCGTACTGTAAGTCTTATGTCAAACAAAATAAACCTTAGGCTCATGCAGTCATTGCATTACACTTCTATAGTAAAATTTATGGTTCACGGGAAAACATAGACAGAAAACATAGACTATATTCAGGAATGCATAAAGTCTATGTTTTCATCTATGTAGTCGTGTGTTTTGATTTGGTTTCTGTTATCAATTTTGATCAAAGAGAAATTATTGCGTCAACCGCCTATAATGGAATGAAACCCGCACAGAATCAATTTAGAAATAACATACCAATTTGATTCCAAAATGTTATATTTTTACGTTTTTCTTTCCAGAAATTTTCGGTTTTCGTTCAAGAAAACACGTAAGTAACAACACTTGAGTTTTTCTGATACCTATTCATTTCTTTTTTTACTAAACGTACTTAATAATGTATGACCTACATAAACATAATTTTGTTCAGAGCTATCATTGTTCAATACTTCTCGGAATTTAATATAAATGGTCAGGTACGCAATTAATATTTTTAGTAAGTATTTTAATAATAGCAGTGAGGGCCGAGCGGAAAAGACCGCGGCCTCCGTCAGAGATACCTATTTCAAAACCCGGCACGCACTTCTGACAAAGAAATATTTTATGCCTATGTATTTATTGTCTATTAATAACGACATGTGTATTTATTATGATGTTTTCCATCACCGTACATGCCTGGGTAACTCATAACTTCTTGAAAGCATTATGTCCAACTTTCAGCACTTGGCCAGAATGGTGGACTATTCCAGGCCCTACATCTTGTGTGAAATTTATGACCAGTTATGAGTTGGTTGAAAAAATATTATAGACATTATTCTTTTATTATATGTATATTCTTTTATTAGACATTTTCTTTATTTATATTACCTATAGTTTGCTTTCTTGTTGCACTTAACTTTTAATTTGAAAAATTTAATCTAATTGTTTTTTATTCTTATTTTTTTAATTTTTTAAATGTAAATAAACAGTTTAAGTTACTAAAGTTGTAGCTGGGGAGCCAAGCAGAATAATAACCCCGCCTAAAATCCGTAGGATAGGGGTGCGGCTGAAAAACAGCGCTGCGTGAGATGTCTCACGTCTCCTTTTGCCTATATATGTATATATAAACTACATATTGTTAATTTTAATTAAAAGCTATGTACATAATTTGTTTTAAGGCAATAAATGATTTTTGAAGTTATACTTCTTTTGGCGCGTTTGGATGACAGTTAATTTTTGAGCTGCTCGTGCATGAACGACATGATGAAGTCAGCCACAGAATAGAAATAATATCAACACTGAATATAGTTACAGTACTTAGTGTCCATACTATATAGTACTCGGAGATAGATATTCATAAGCCAGTCAAGTCAGTGTTGTGAAATATAGTATTCATATGAATAATTAATTTTGAATATTAATTTTATTTGAAATAATTACTACGTTCATAAAATGTTTTTTATTTAAACAAAATCTTTTTGATTGATTTTGATATTTATCGTCGATTACTGCGTACTTACTACTACGTTTGAGTTATTTTAAACTTTTTTCATACGCCAAAGAAATATAACTCTTAACGCGTGTACATTTAAGTAGACGCACTTTTTTATGATTATAATTTTCGGAAAAACTATATTTCCTCAGCTCTAAGGATAGTTTGAACTAGATTTACGGGTGGTTAGCAAGTAGTTGCATTTACTTGTTTGTGATGTGATGTTTAACATTTAAGTCGATAGTAAAAATTTATTTTCGTCTATTTGCAAAAAATATTATTTTTATTATTAATTTGCAGGTGCAGGAGAAGGTGCCGTCGAAGAAGCCGGTGTAGTTTCTGTACTTTTAATACTTGTATCATTAGCACTACTAGTACTTTTGTCTAAAGCCAATGTAGTTGAATCACTTGTATTCTGGCTACTCGTTGTATTAACTGTCGTGGTTTCTGATGTATTGCCACCCGTAAGTTCTGTAGTGGTAGTGAAGATATTTGCGCATCCTACATAGATGTTGACGGAAATAGGCAAGTTGTAGGGAGATATCATACGTAAAACGAGGTACTTATGGCTGAGGCCACCACGTATGATTTGGACCTTTGGACCCGGTCCATAACCCAATCGATCCACTACCCTAAAGTAAGTTATCTGGAAGAGAAAGAAATACATTAAAAACTTTTTGCAATAGGGTTGAGCAATTACATATAATTTTAATTTGTATAAACAATAATAATAATCCACGAATATGTGATGCGTCTAAGAAGCAGACTATTACCCCAGGCAGGAGGGAGAATCCTCCCCGGGCCTACGGGCCTGGGCAGCCCTTCGTATTCTGGGGTTGCCAACGTCTGACGTATGAGTGCACAGCCTTGTGCTGTTGCTGTCAATAAGGAACCACAACACCCTTCCCCTCATTCATCATCACCGCTGTCATCTACACATAGTTTATTTCAATCACCCAACTAATCACCACATACTACATCTGTATATCACCCATCTTCGACATCGTCTTCCGCTACATCACAAACATATTTTTTTTTTCAATTCGAGCCAGTTCCTGGGATTAGCACGTTCAAATAAACAAACAAACTCTTCAGCTTTATATATTAGTATAGATAAAGACAGTGAAGTAACAGATACGACTACATAGATAGATTTTATATTATTATTTAAGGATATATCATTAAGTCTTGAACGGGCCTTACCTTGCAATTAAAAACTCTGCCGTATTTTGCATACATGTTCCTAAATGGCACCCTTTCTTTATAGAGACGATCTTGGGCTACTAATAAGTCGTTTTTCTTAAACATACCTACGTAAAAATCCTTACAAATGGCTACATGACTAAAAATAACAAATATAATTGTGACGTAATTTTTCATTACGAAGCTATGATAAAATGCTAACGTTGTTCTTACAAGCGCGTTATGTTTACATTGCAATTTGTAATGGCGAAATTAAACGTGTACTCTGATAGGATTCTGTGTTCACTAGCTTTCCACCCATGGCTCTGCCCGTATTGACTATACGTTTTTTCTGTGTCTATTTTCTGCGGGGGAAAAATAGCCTTGTCTCTCATCACCTCAAATTTGGTAGCACCGTTGCAACATGAAAGAAGGATAAACAAACAAACCAAACACACTTTCCCACATACAATATTAGCATGGATTTTTATTTTATTTTACACACAACACAATATAGTATTCATATGAATAATTAATTTTGAATCGAAGTGCAGTGCCTAAGGGGCAGGCCGATAAGGATGGCTTCATCAAGGTGGAGCGGAAGAAGAGGAAGCCTCCCTGTCGCAACCAATGCGGCACTGCACCGAATGGACACAACAGTCTGCTGCGTCCCGCCATCCCAGCGACGTACATCTACGTCTCTCCTCTTCACTTCACCACGAAAGCCTCCGAAATCGTGGAGTACCTGAAGGTGAAAACGAAATTCGCACTAAGCGTTGAGAAGTTGGAGTCACGCAACGCAGTGAACTTTAGTTCATTTGCGGTGCGCGTCCCGACTGAATTTCTCAGTACCTTCCTGGACGAGAAGTTGTGGCCAAAGGGGGTCGTGTTCAGAAAATATTATGGACGCCGGCGACCGCCAGAAGTCATCGGACCCGCGCTCAAATCGCCGCAAAAATTGTGAAGTAGTTTTTAAGTTATAATTATGTATATTAGTCTATAAGGTATTTATTGTATGGGCCTCGATGCCTGAAATAAAGGAATTATTATTATTTTTATTATTATTAATACAACAAATTATTTTGCCTTTTATTTTATATTTCATTTCTTTTTTGAAAATCGAATTTAATGTTTTTTAATGTTATCTGTAACAGTTCCAATGACAGCTCGTGTTTTATAATTAGCTACCATAGGCATCATCCCTTACAACTTGTCCGTGATGGATCTTGGAGGATTGCTGTGAATAAGAAGAGGATCTCTCAGTTTCCTAGGACTTTTCATGGCAAAATTGCTTCATTATATGAACCTGCACCCCTTTCTCGTTAAATTTTATAACAATTTCTTTTGAATATACGATGGAATACATGAAATACAAATATACACGAAAATGGTCGGTAGTGCTCAATTTCCTGCTCCTGCAATAGCTCAGTGTGCCAGACAGGTAATGTAAACGTCCTTACTATAGCCAGTTTTTGTAGAAAAAGTGTAACATTTAAGCCTTTTTCCATGGAATGACGAGTACTAGTACGCTGTCAACATAATGCTATTTTTAGGGTTCCGTAGCCAAAAGGCAAAAAACGGAACCCTTATGGATTCGTGATGTCTGTCTGTCTGTCCGTCCGTATGTCACAGCCACTTTTTTCCGAAACTATAATAACTATACTGTTGAAACTCGGTACGTAGATGTATTCTGCGATCCACATTAAGATTTTTACACAAAAATAGAAAAAGGCAATAAATTTTGAGGGTTCCCCATACTTAGAACTGAAACTCAAAAATTTTTTTTTCATCAAACCCATGTGGGATATCTATGAATAGGTCTTCAAAAATGATATTGAGGTTTTTAATATCATTTTTATCTAAACTGAATAGTTTGCGCGAGAGACACTTCCAAAGTGGTAAAATGTGCCCCCCCCCCCCCATGTAACTTCTAAAATAAGAGAATGATAAAACTAAAAAAAATAAATGATGTACATTACGATGCAAACTTTCACCAAAAATTAGTTTGAACGAGATCTAGTAAGTAGTTTTTTTTAATACGTCATGAATCATAAACCACAATTTACCTTTCTTTCAATCTTAATGCAATGATTTCTATGGATAATCAAAGGCAATGATGTATTTCTGTTGCCGCTATTGTTATACAAATACTAAAAATAGAATAAAATAAATATTTAAGGGGGCTCCCATACAATAAACGTGATTTTTTATAGATAATGGTACGGAACCCTTCATGCGTGAGTCCGACTCGCACTTAGCCGGTTTTTTTTCCTTCTGACAAACTGAAGCGCCAAGGCTGTTGCATTTTCTGATGAGTAGAAAATTTGTAATTTTTGGAATCATGTACAATGCAATTAAATTGCGTAAAAGTAATGAGTGACCAGGTCGATAAGGTTTTCTTGATTTTTTACGACTGCTCAAACAAGTTATGTAATGTTTTTAGGTTTAGGGATATTGGACATATTATTAGTATATGAGTAGGTATATTTCATATTCTTTAATTCATCGTTATTATTGAGTCCGGAATACGGCAGGCAGTATTTATTTTTGAAGACTCGATTAACACTGACTATAAATTATTAAGGTTAAATATGGTCATTTGACGTCATTTACAGTTCTTATTGAAAATTTACTTTAAGTGTCACAGTATGGATATACATCCCTATCTATCCCTGTAAAGCCGTTTAAGGTTAGCAAATATTCCTAATGGTATCAATCATATGATTTATGTTCATATTTTTTTCTACTTCTTAATCATACACATTATTAAAACACACTAATCTCTTTCTACCTATTCTAATATCAAGACGAACAAAAACCCGAGTATAAAATCTAAAAGTTTGCGATATCGTACATTTTTATTCACTGATTTTAAGTTTTCAAAGTGTATATCCCTTTTTTCACTGTAATATTGTTTTATAATAATTGGCGACTTCCCGCACCATCCTCCTCCTCTTCTGGTTCCGTTCGTTTAGTAGTTATTGGTGTACCATTTGAATCTGATTTTGTATTAGCAGTTGGTGTACCATTTGAATCTGATTTTGTATTAGCAGTTGGTGTACCATTCGAATCTGATTTTGTACTAGCGGTTGGTGTACCATTCGAATCTGATTTTGTACTAGCTGTTGGTGTACCATTCGAATCTGATTTTGTGCTAGTTGTTGGTGTATCACTTGAATTCAATTTCGCATTAGTTGTTTCCTTTGTTCTATCATTTATATTATGTCGACTGGCGCATCCCACGTATATGTTGACAGAAATCGGCTTATTATAGCGTGAAGTTATTTGGAGCACGAGGTACTTGTGATTTAGACCTCCACGTATGATCTGGACTTTTGGATCAAACGCATATCCCAACTGATTTGCTACTCTGAAGTAGGTTATCTGAAAGTAATATTTAAAAGGCCGCTTTAAGGTATGTCCAGAATAAAAAAAAATACCGAAGCAATATAATCATCATAAACTGAATAGTAAAATATTTTTGTTAGACATTATTTTTTTCGAATGAAACCAATGAACGTTTAGTTCACGGGAATCGAAATAATCAAGAAAACATCTTAAAATCAATGGTATGAGAAACGTGATCTAAGTTTATTGGACATAAGGGTAAAATTGTCATTGAGATCTATAAATGTATATTACTTTCACCCTGAAATTATTATTTTAATTTCGAATTATTAGGTAAGGCACTACTAGAGACTTATAATAGATTCCGCTAGATACATATAATGAGATTCAATATTTAATTTTTGTTTTAACATAAGAAAAGCTTCACCTTTATTTCAAGAAAGTACAAACGAGCCAATATGACTGTAACAAAGTACATAAATCAGTAGAGTTCTCAAATAAATAATCGAAGGAATCGAACCTCAAATCATGGGGAATTAAAAGGTTGACAGGTAACATGACGTTGTTCGTGCTTCAAGGCTGGGTTAAGACAGGCCAATGGTTGTTCTAGATTATATAGATCCAACACACTGATTTATTAAATGTTTTATGCCACTAAGTTTGTTCGGCTATGAATGTTGTAAGGCATGCACATTGTTTAAGCGTGCGTAACCTTTACAGCACTTTGTATCAAGTAACATCAGCATGACAGCTAAACGTGGAAGAGTTGTATGAGTAAAGTAATTTATTTTCAAAGTTTTTTGTCAATGTCAGAGATGTTCAGATTTCCTTGCTAACGCTTCAAAAGCATACGCGCGCTTGTCAGACATATCACTAATACAACTAGAGCCTATCGGGCTTCGTGAAATAGAATATAAGGTTTTAAAATATTATCTTACCTTGCAATGAAAAATCCTACCATATCTAGCACTTATGTATCTATGAGGCACCTCTGCTTTATAAAGGTGATCTTGAGCTACTAAAAGGTCATTATTTTTAAACATTCCAACATAAAAGTCTCTACAATTAGAAAAGTGTATAAAAACAAGCAGAATAGCTGTTACGTAATTTCCCATCGTGATGAAATTCCGTGGAATTATGATTGCAACATTGCGAATGTTTGTAGTACTCTTATGAAAATTTCTATCTTAATTAAAGTGAAAGATTATTAGAATGGTAATTATCACTCAATAGGCTATGAAGGTAAGAGTGTTAGCTTGAAACATCCAGCCAAAAGTGACGGGGAGAAATTTTTGTTACCAGGGGAAAACCTACGAAAGGTACTCGGTAGTCTGGGAAAGATACCGGGTTACGTGGGATTTATCCCGCACTTATACTGCGCTTGCATCATTTCCACTTTCCACTGGCGATACCGGAGCGTTTCACTAAAGGCACCATCTTCCTCCGTTCGTGGTGCTCCAAATCTTCAGAGCGAGATGTAGCTCCTATACCTTTCGGTGCTTACGACGACGTTCAGACACGCATATATTTATCTCTGTCCTTCCCAGGCCACTGACTGGAAGGTTCGACACTAGTATCCCCAGAAGTTGCCTTGCGAACAGGCAGGGCAGGGCAGGGCATAGCTTACATTCTTAATCTCGAGCTACAGGCATTTATTATTAGTACCTTAGAACCGAAGGTTCTACTGGAGATCCCAAAATCCTTCCAGATTGCATTATTATTGAATTGAAAACTTCTTTAGCGGCGCTGTGCACTTTTTTTGGGATGGGTAAAAATGTTAAACTCGCATTTGTGGCTTGATCGAATATTCGTAAGACGGAGGGGTGACAGCTAATGACGGCTCGACTGTCTATACTTGTAAAATTCGTTTATATCAAGTATTTAAAATATAGACATTGAACAAAATGCATCTATTAATGAAAAAAGTGACGAAGAAATAGTGAAATAAAATGAGTGAGTACTTTATAAAAATACTAGATGAAAAATAATACTGATAATAAAAGCAATACGTGCGAAATTATTCCCTAACCATTCCAAAATATCAAAAATGCACAACATTAATTCAAGTTTTCACTTCTGCCGGCACTACCGGAATGCAGCCCGTTGTTTTTTTTACATTTTGGCATCGGATTTAATGATTTGTTTAAAATTATGACATAAGGAAACTTTTTTAATTTATCAACCGTTCAACTGAATAATTCTTTATATGAAATGAAAAGCAAGAAACGGAATAAATAACGAATGTAAACGATTTTTACGGTTAAATAACTAATTGATTAATATTCATTACTGAATACCTCAGTGTCAGTAATTTCGAAAATTATTGATAAATAAAATGGGGTTTGCATGTTCTTTCGAAAGAAACATTTATTTTTATAGTATAATTCTTTCATGTGTGTAAACATTGCTCTTCAATGCTTGGCTTCAATTGATCGCATGGGTTGAAAATTTATATTATGTACTTTCTTATTTTTAACAAGTTTTAAAACACAGATGAAGGTGATACAAACACAAGAAAAACATATCGATAATGTTGAGAGATGCTTTGATGATATCGAAAAATATGTAGCCACTTAAAAAATCTTTAGCAAAGGGAGATCTCCCGCTAGGCGAGGTGGTCATACCCGGGGAGCGGCTGCGCTCCAATAGACTCAATTCGGTGCTTATAAAATTAGAAAACTTCAATAGCGTCATTCAGGAATACTCGTTGCGCCATCTCTTGATGAGTAACGGAAGGTCGCTACAAATCTTTACAACCAATACTGTTATACGCAAATATGAAGCTAAAGGCAACAGTGCTAATGTTTTTCGTTTTCTGTATTTAGGTATACTTTTAATTGAGACATAACAAAATGAGCATCAGTTTGCAAATCCTAGCACTAACGATTTCGAAGACGAGCATTCAGGCCATATGATGTTAAGTAGTCTCCGCAGCCTATGGACTACATACTCGTACCTCAAGAAAGTCTGAGTCTTGTTTGAGCTCTAAAGGCTTTCGCCTCATGTAAGTCTGGCAGGCAACTTCCCCTAATCAACATCCACTGGTCATCTCAAGTGTGACTGGAAACTGCATCATTGCACCGAAACACAATGGTTATACGTCAGCGTTAACGTTAAGATTGCAAGTTTTTTGAAATAAAAACAAATATTTTGAAAAAATTTAATATTAAAATTTATAAAAAATATAGCTCCCTCTGCAAACGCACGGAACGGCAAATGCATGGTTCAAAGTTAATAGAGGTGAGCAGCGATTGTCGATTGGTAAAAGAGCGCGGTCTCCTACGTGACCGATACCGGGTATAGAGAAATGTATAATGTTTGCATTTATCACTGCTCCACGGTGATGGAAAATATCGAGATATTTAATTGATAACGATGTTCTCCATTGCCGTGCATGCCTGCCAGAAATTCATAATTTCTCGAAAGCATGACGTCCACCAATCAGCACTTGGCCAGTGTGGTGGACTATAGCCTAAACCCCTCTTACTTGTGAGAGGAGACCTGTACCCAGCAGTGGGACATAAAAAAATGTTGAAAAAAAAGTTAATTCGTACTTAAGCGCCTTATATAAATCAATGCCATTATATAAATAAATATAAATTTTGACGACCCGCGTGGCGCAATGGTTACCATGCCAGACTGCCAATCGAGGGGTCCCGGGTTCGATTCCCTGCGAAATAGAAATTTGTATGATGAGTTTAAATTTCTATCCTCGGTCTGGGTGTTCGTGTTCTTGTATTTGTATGTGTCCATGGTACCCACGACACAGGGTATTAATTACCTTACTGTGGGGCTATGAGTGTGTAACGTTTAAATAAATCAGGTATTCACTAGTGCTAAGTAATTTTTTACACGGTACTGTGTTAGTGCGATCTGAAATGCACGTTAACCTAAAAGAGAGTGAGGGAGATGGGTAGAGTAGGCACGAGTTTAGCCTTTCACAGTTCTCCACCCCAAGAAGAAGAGGGCCATAGGCTGACCGATCTGGGGGCGCGTACTGTCAAGCTGGAACCATGGACTTGATAAAACCTAAAACTTGTAAGCTCCAAATCCAAGTCAAATTTAAAACCACCTACGATCCATGTGATGTGTGTTTATGGAAATAACGACACAAAACAAAGAACATTGTGTCAAAACGTCACTACATTTAGATCTGGCGCAGTTGGGTCGCTTTAATAAAAATTTCAATATGAGACATTTCTTCCTATTTCCATGACGTTCCACACCTGCGACAATATTAATAAATATCTTATCTCTCTGACTTAGGGCGCTTTCACGTTGAGCAAGGTTGCTTCATACAAACACGAAACTGTCATGTCGGCACGTGTAGGTTCAGATTGTCATAAGCAAACTCTTATTATTATAAATTATAATCATAATTATTAAGTTTATAGTTATTTTAAATTTAATAATCATTTTTTAGAGCAGCGATGGTCGAGTGGTAAAAAACCGCGGTGTTCGACGCGAACGATCCCAGGGTCAAATCCTCGGCTCGCACCTCTGACAAAGAAATTTGTAATGTGCGAATTTATCGCTGCTCCACGGTGATGGAAAATATTTTGAATTCATTCAGAATAATAATATTCAGAATTCATAATTTCTCGAAAGCATGACGTCCACCAATCCGCACTTGGCCAGCGTGGTGGACTATGGCCTGAATCCCTCTCAATTGTGTGAGAAGGAGACCTGTGCCCAGCAGTGGGACATGAAAAAGGTTGAAAAAAAATCATCTTTTTAAAATTTTCATCTCGAAGTTTTACCTTATGTATGGTAAATAACAGAAAAAATGTGGGCACAACGTATCAAATTAATTTTAAACCTGAATTTTCTTAAAAAAACATTGAGTTTTATTTTTACATTTTAACATATTATATTAGCTTGACCTGTATGCATGTATGTAACGGAATCTTTTAACTTCATTTTCACCTACTTCTAAGCGTCTGATTAACTTGAAAAATTGCACAGGGGTCAAGGGCCGATGACAATGCTGCCGATGACAATGATAAAAATAAATAATGCAGTTTAAAAAACTAAAAAACGCGCTTGAGAAAATACGAACTAAGAAGGTAAAAAAAAGAAGGCAATGTATTTTACTGTAAAAAAAAAGCGTGGGGTGCTTTTTGAGATACTATTGACACCATGAGTTTTTTTAAACTAGGTACATTATTTTGTTTTGAATTTCTTTGAAACGACCCAACACGTGTATTCGGAATGCAATCCAATTGAATAAGATCTAGGAGTAATTTTGATCGACAAGTTGCTGTCATGCAATCAAGCTCAACAAATTAGCACCCTTAGCTTGCTTAGACTGTTGTTACTTTAGTCACTAATATTAAATGTAAACGGTATAAAGGTACCAAAAAAATCTTAATATTGAAGAAGTGTTAGAACTTGGAAGTAATAAACGAATGTTAGAAATTGGACTGTTAGAAGTGAATACCTTACCATTCAAAATCTGCAAGCTGAAGTGGCAATTGGCAGGTCATAAAGTTAGGAGGACTGATTCAGAGACCGCAGGACCGGATAGAGTGGTGGTTTTTAGGGGCGGCCTATGTAGCCTGCAGGCCTGCAGACTTCTAAATGCTGTAGATGGATGATGTGGGATGTCTTACTATGAAGCAATTGTCAGCCTCCGGAATGTAATCAGACCGCAAACAAATCACAAGGTAACTTGAAGCTGTACGATTAAATACAAACTGCAGCTTCTTTAAACAAAAAATACAGAGAATTTAAGAATTCTTTTATAAAGTTAAACGTCCTAGGTTTCTTCACTAGGTCACTGTCATGGGGGAATTGCTAACAACCCTGTTGTATTCTAAGGACCTTGCCTTGTTGACGAGTTTCCCCCTTTCCTCGTGTGTGCACTGACTAATCACTCTTTGAATAGATTATGAGAAAAGACAATGAGAAGAGATGAAGCTGAGATAATTATTATTGACATTGAATGTTCTTTTACAGGTCAACAGAACGTAGGTCAACAAACTTTAAAAGGAAAGATGTATTCTATAGAGTCCCCTTTGCTGCCCCTCTATAGTCAGTCTACCAAATGTTATTTTCGTCAGTGCATAAGGTAAATTCTGAAACTGGAATCAAATATGAAGTTTTTTATTTGCATTTAGAGTTGTAAGGAATAAACCTTTGTGACTCAATGCAATCAAAAGATAAAGTCATTTAAATGCCATATTTTAAAAGGAAATTGAATTGCGTAAAATCTCATTGATTGCATTGCCGTCTAGCCATGAAATTGCAATGAAGTCAACTTTGACTATTAGGACACATGAAGGTATAGTTCGAAGCGTGACGTCTAAGCGTTCCTTTATTTGTTTGTATTGAATAGGCTCCGAAACTTCTGGATCGATTTGAAAAAATATTTTACCATTAGAAGCCGACATTATTCTTGATGGACATAGGCTATTTTTTACAGCGAAAAAATGCTTCATTCCTACGGGAAAATGGGTAATATGGTCCACGCGGATGAAGCAACTGACAAAGCGCCTTTGATTTTAATATAGCAATGAATCGTCTTACGTCGTATTTTAAATGGACGGAAGAAAGTTAGATATATGCATATCCTAGAATAGCACATAGGCAATTTTTTAACCTGGCTGCAACCCTTTTTACGTCCCACTGCTGGGCACGGGTCTCTCCCCATTATTCATAAGCCTGGAGCCTACTCCACCATACTGCTGCAATGCGTGTTGGTGGAGATTTTTTATCCTACGGGGACCCATAAGACGGGTCTACGCGGGCGAAGCTTGTGTGTTATATTAATAAAACAGAAATTTTAATATGAGATAAATCGGAAGTATCTCCATTTGAAATAATACAGGCTGCAATCCTTTAGTTAGTGGCCAACTCACATTAGAGTTTCAATATTAAATTTGTTCAATTTTATTTTAAAATTTAAAATTTAATCAAATTTAAATTATTATAATAATTTTATATTATTATTAATTAGAAAATCAGTTCTACGATTTGCGCACCAAGTCATGGTTAATATATTATGATATTTAGAAAATTATAATCAAAATTTGTACACCCTCCGGGGTAAATATGGCGATGTAAATGTTTTGTAACACCTTATTTACCCATATTTTTACAATTAAATATTTTCATATCATTTTCATTTCATTTCAAGCTGGACCAAGGTGGTGTTGATAGGTGAATTTAAAGAGAATCTGCAGTACAAAGTTAAATAAAACACCAACAATTTTCTCACAAAGAATGGCAAATTGAGACGGATGGCTCGCATTTATTCAGTGTTCACAGCGTAATTTGTCTTAAGTCCAAACAATAGGGCATATTATCGTTAGTCCTCAGTCGATAAGCGACGATGATATCTTGAATGGATATATTTTATGAAGTAATGAGCGATGAGTCGCTTGTTTTAGGATTTAGTTAATTTGTGTCACTGAGTTTATTTTTTTAGGCTTTATTATTTAGATTAAGGCTCCTATCATGCTCATATATTTCCGCAAAGAATGGTGTGGTTAATAATTTACGTTACGCCGTCTGTCTTCATCATTGCGATACACAACAGACGTTAAACCTTGTTGGAGGCCATAAGGTTTGAAAACATCCAACAGCATCTCTACCAACATTGGAGCTGCGTGGTGGAGTAAGTCAAAAATCAAAGGATTAAAAGTATTTTTTACGTCCCCTGTTGGGTACAAATCCGTCGCCAGAATTCAGGAGGCCTGGCTTGCGTGTTATTAAATAATATGTTAACATAAATGAATTCAAAGAAACACTACAGAGATATTTTAAGAAAGGTTAAGGACTTTGATTACGTCTAAGCCTTTTAAAATCCTGAAACGCTTAGAGTGCCTACAAAGAACTTTATTCTATTTATAGAGCTAAAATATAAAAGAATATCTATATAATAACTTTAAAGGAGCAATTCTTGTACCTATATACCTAAATATAAAATTTCTGTCTAAGGCGGCTAATACAATTTTCATGAATTTTAGTGTGCAGGGGTTTTCGAGATCAATAAATCAATCTAGCTAGGTTTCAGTTTTAGAAAATACCGTTTAATCTGTGTTTTTAACTCAAACATTTATTTATTTATTTAAGGCTCACCAACGCAGAAAACACAATAACATTTCATAATATGGTAAATACAATAATAAATTAAAGGTCGTGTCCCCACAATAATATAAATTAATAAATTATACTATTTTACAAAATCAAAATTTACAAAATTGATAATTTAAGATACTAATAATTTATACATATAAAACTATTTTCTAGTTGCTTATAGTTAAATTTAAAATTACTCAAACATAAACTGAAAAACGCGTCTCTCTCTTCCTGATATCTATGGGCGAGTATATGTATGTAATTCTATTTTTTTTATTGGGAGCTGAATTGAAGTATTAAGTAAGAGCAACACTCTGTCATCCGGGTAATAAACATTATATTAACATGGATGACCGAGCGTTAATATGGTTTTCATTGAGATTTGAACCCCGGACTCTAGTACCGCGGTCAGCACACGTAACCAAAGCCAAAGAGGCTTTAATTCAATGAATGAAATTTTTAGAACATAGTAATAGAGCTCTTTCAAATCGACATAGTCATTTCTTTGAACGTCAGATTGGCGGATGGCGTTTGGCGACGTTCTACATCGATGCGTTCTACGCCACAATATTATTAATACTCTCCAATAGATGTCAGGAAGAGTCGTATTTTTCAGTTTATATATAATTTAATTATGGCTAAAAAAAATTATAATTTAAAATTTCTGAAAATAAAACCTAAATGTATCGATTTATCACCTCCGAAACCAGGGTACTAAATATCATTAAAATCGTTGGAGCCGTTTCCCCCGTTGTCCCCTTTGCTGCCCTCTATTAGTCAGTCTACCAAATGTTATTTTCGGCAGTGCATATATTCTGAAACTGGCATCAAATAAGAAGTTTTTTATTTGCATTTAGAGTTGTAAGGAATAAACCTTTGTGACTCAATGCAATCAAAAGATAAAGTCATTTAAATGCCATATTTTAAAAGGAAATTGAATTGCGTAAAATCTCATTGATTGCATTGCCGTCTAGCCATGAAATTACAATGAAGTCAACTTTGACTATTAGGACACATGAAGGTATAGTTCGAAGCGTGATGTCTACATTAATATTAGTACCTGGACGACCGAGCGTTGCTCGGATAAAAACAATTTATTTTCTTGGTTTAGTTTCAAACGAAACACTGATTTGCTTAGTGTTACTTAACAACGCCATCTGAAATAGCTCCTAATAAAAATAGTTATTTTCATAAAAATGAAAAATACACAATATGGTTTTGATTGAGATTTGCACCCGGGTCTCTAGTTCCGCAGTCAACTCACGCAACCATTCGACCACGAAAGCTTTAATTCAATGGACGAATTTTTCATAGAGGTCTTTCAAACTGACATTGTCATTTCTTTGAACGTCGGATTGGCGTATGGTAATAGGGGAGTCCAAGAAGGGATTTACGGATTTACTCGAGCGCGTCAGATTAAGATATGGGGTACACCTTGCATCCTGTTCAGTGCTGCCACGATTAAAAAAAATGGGGTGTGGCTGTGTCGTGGACACGGCCGTGTGTTGTACGTGAATACGTTTTTACGTAACAATTAATGTTTTCTATATAAAGTATATTATTATTTATGTATGTCATAATAGTGATTGAACACTGAAAGGTCCTACGGGTAAATGTTATGTTTATAAGCCCAGCTGCCGATGTACTTGCACCGTCGTTGATCCGCTCGGCCACATTTATTCTTTTACGTTCCCGGCACTGCTTGACTCTGTCATATGGTGTTTTTTTGGTGCCATTAGATTCTTCTTGAGAAGCCCTTTCCAACCGTATACGATCTTTGTATTTTGATTTGGCTTTTTGTCGCGTATAGGCCGACATTGTATATTTTTTATATGATTATTTTATTATTTTAACGTATAACATTCACTGTCACTATTTTGCACTAAGGTTTTATACACAATCGATAGCTTTTGGCGCGAGCCGACTATTGAAACTTAAACGAACCTCGTAGCTCTTTCAAGTCAAAAGTTATACTAAGTGGAAATCTCGATACGCACCAAAATCATCTCAAAATGGCGGCGCTTCCCCCTCCCCCACGCGCGATGTGTCGCAGTCCTTACTTGGCGAAATGAATTCTTTGATTCTTTAGCTATTCAATGGTGTAATTGAATTTAGGATGGGGATGATAGATATGAATCTACAGCATCAAATTGTATCCCCCGATTTTGTTATCATTGGTTTTTTTGACTTGCCTCCCACTATGGAAGCAATTTTAAAGACGTATTCACGTCAAAAGACCTTCTATGTAGGTACAGTTTTTTTTTCTTACTTCTGGATGTCAAAATGGTCAGATTAGAAAACCCCGTTACCGTTGAGCCATGAATTTTAAATAATGAAAATTCGAACTCTTCAAGAGTTTGCCAAAATGCCGTTTTTTTATTTCGCTGTTTTGTATACATTCATACTAAAATCTTCAGATTACTGAAATATGACTTACCATGCAGTTAAGTTACTGAAACATGACTTAGCATGCATTTAATTTATTCTACTATTTTAACTGGACCTTTCGTATAAAATTTTTGAAAATCTATAGGCGCTCTCTCCACCGGTTAAACGCAAAACGTCATGAAGTATAATAATATTAAATAATATAATATTTTAATCTTACTACCACCCAACCTATAAAAAGCACAAGGTCCTGATGACGCTTGAGGAAATCCACAATGAGCCTTGTGGGCTCCCCAGTTTGACAGCGTCGCCACAATATTATTAATACTCTCCAATAGATGTCAGGAAGAGTCGTATTTTTCAGTTTATATTTAAATTGATTTTCATTGAAAATATTTTTATGCAGCTAAAAATTTCCATCAATAAAAATTTTGTGGATCGATTTATCATCCCCGAATCCAGGGTACTAAATTTCATCAAAATCTTTGGAGCCGTTTCCGAGATTCAAAAAATATATTTAGATACATACAAGAATTGCTCGTTTAAAGGTATTAGATAAAGAGGAAAGATTTGACTGTTCCTTTATTTGTTTGTATTGAATAGGCTCCGAAACTACTGGATCGAAATGAAAAAATATTTTACCATTAGAAGCCGATATTATTCTTGATGGACATAGGCTACTTTTTACAGTGGGAAAATGCTTCATGAGTAAAAATGGGTAATAGGGTCCACGCGGATGAAGCAACTGACAAAGCGCCTTTGATTTTAATATAGCAATGAATCGTCTTACGTCGTATTTCAAATGGATGGAAGAAAGTTAGAAATATATCCTACAATAGCACATAGGCAATTTTTTAACCTGGCTGCAACCCTTTTTGCGTCCCACTGCTGGGCACGGGTCTCTCCCCATTATTGATAAGCCTGGAGCTTACTCCACCACACTGCTGCAATGCGGGTTGGTGGAGATTTTTTATCCTACGGGGACCCATAAGACGGGTCTACGCGGGCGAAGCTTGTGTGTTATATAGTAATAACACATAAATTTTAATATGAGATAAATCGGAAGTATCTCCATTAGAAATAATACAGGCTGCAATCCTTTAGTTAGTGGCCAACTCACATTAGTGTTTCAACATTAAATTTGTTCAATTTTTTTTTAAAATTTAATCAAATTTAATATTATTATAATTTTATATTAGTATTAATTAGAAAATCAATTGTACGATTTGCGCACCAACTCATGGTTAATATATTATGATACTTAGAAAATTATAATCTAAATTTGTACACCCTCCGGGGTAAATATGGCGATGTAAATGTTTTGTAACACCTTATTTACCCATACTTTTACATTTAAATATTTTCATATCATTTTCATTTCATTTCAAGAGAATCTGCAGTACAAAGTTAAATAAAACAATTTTCTTACAAAGAATGGCAAATTGAGACGGATGGCTCGCATTTATTCAGTGTTCACAGCGTAATTTGTCTTAAGGCCAAACAATAGGGCATATTATCGTTAGTCCTCAGTCGATAAGCGACGATGATATATTGAATGGATATATTTTATGAAGTAATGAGCGATGAGTCACTTGTTTTAGGATTTAGTTCATTTGTGTCACTGAGTTTATTTTTTTAGGCTTTATTATTTAGATTAAGGCTCCTATCATGTTCATATATTTCCGCAAAGAATGGTGTGGTTAATAATTTACGTTACGCCGTCTGTCTTCATCATTGCGATACACAACAGACGTTAAACCTTGTTGGAGGCCATAAGGTTTGAAAACATCCAACAGCATCTCTACCAACATTGGAGCTGCGTGGTGGAGTAAGTCAAAAATCAAAGGATTAAAAGTATTTTTTACGTCCCCTGTTGGGTACAAATCCGTCGCCAGAATTCAGGAGGCCTGGCTTGCGTGTTATTAAATAATATGTTAACATAAATGAATTCAAAGAAACACTACAGAGATATTTTAAGAAAGGTTAAGGACTTTGATTACGTCTAAGCCTTTTAAAATCCTGAAACGCTTAGAGTGCCTACAAAGAACTTTATTCTATTTATAGAGCTAAAATATAAAAGAATATCTATCTAATAACTTTAAAGGAGCAATTCTTGTACCTATATACCTAAATATAAAATTTCTGTCTAAGGCGGCTAATACAATTTTCATGAATTTTAGTGTGCAGGGGTTTTCGAGATCAATAAATCAATCTAGCTAGGTTTCAGTTTTAGAAAATACCGTTTAATCTGTGTTTTTAACTCAAACATTTATTTATTTATTTAAGGCTCACCAACGCAGAAAACACAATAACATTTCATAATATGGTAAATACAATAATAAATTAAAGGTCGTGTCCCCACAATAATATAAATTAATAAATTATACTATTTTACAAAATCAAAATTTACAAAATTGATAATTTAAGATACTAATAATTTATACATATAAAACTATTTTCTAGTTGCTTATAGTTAAATTTAAAATTACTCAAACATAAACTGAAAAACGCGTCTCTCTCTTCCTGATATCTATGGGCGAGTATATGTATGTAATTCTATTTTTTTTATTGGGAGCTGAATTGAAGTATTAAGTAAGAGCAACACTCTGTCATCCGGGTAATAAACATTATATTAACATGGATGACCGAGCGTTAATATGGTTTTCATTGAGATTTGAACCCCGGACTCTAGTACCGCGGTCAGCACACGTAACCAAAGCCAAAGAGGCTTTAATTCAATGAATGAAATTTTTAGAACATAGTAATA
Organism: Pyrgus malvae; assembly: GCA_911387765.1. Lineage (NCBI taxonomy): Eukaryota > Metazoa > Arthropoda > Insecta > Lepidoptera > Hesperiidae > Pyrgus > Pyrgus malvae. Next base: position 6,283,755 of record OU426961.1, on the reverse strand, counting down.
GAGCTCTTTCAAATCGACATAGTCATTTCTTTGAACGTCAGATTGGCGGATGGCGTTTGACGACGTTCTACATCGATGCGTTCTACGCCACAATATTATTAATACTCTCCAATAGATGTCAGGAAGAGTCGTATTTTTCAGTTTATATTTAATTTAATTATGGCTAAAAAAAATTATAATTTAAAATTTCTGAAAATAAAACCTAGCTGTATCGATTTATCACCTCCGAAACCAGGGTACTAAATTTCATTAAAATCGTTGGAGCCGTTTCCCAGAGTCAAAATATATATTTAGGTATATACAAGAATTATTAACGCTTAGTTATAATAACGCTTCACACTCATAGCCCCACAGTAGGGTAGATATACCCTGTGTCGTGGGTACCATGGACACACACAAAGACAGAAACACAAACACCCAGACCGAGAACAGAAATTTAAACTCATCATTAAAATTTCTGCTTCGCCAGGAATTGAACCCGGGACCCTTCAATTGGTAGTCCGGCATGGTAACCATTGCGCCACACAGGTCGCCAATTGCTCGCCAAATTGCTCGTATAATAATATAATTATAGTTTATATAATTGGTATAGAAAAAAAGTGAAGCCCACACGGGTGGAAAGTTAGCACGCTTATAAAAGGTCGGGTTTTCCGGGAAAACTAACGTAAATAGAAATACTCTTTTAGTGAGATAAAAGCACACTGTTTTTTGTTGTTGACGACTGCGTAGGTATCTAATTAGGATTTTGCTATAGTTGAGGGCGAATGTAAAGGTAGCACTTTACATAATGGCTAATTTGCGGGACTTAAATAGAAATAAGAACAATCTTTTTTGTATCTGGGGGACACCTTCAAAAGGTACCTTGGGACCTCTCCGGGGTTTTGTGGGATTTGACCGCACTAAAACCCCCTCGGTGACCTACCTATGCGCTTGGAAGATACTCTGGCATCTCCAATTTCTCTCAGGCATGCCCTTCATAATTATGCCTTCGAAATTCATAACGGCTATGGAGAACACCGTAATCACAGATCGGAATCAATTAAATATCACGATATTTTCCATCACCGTGGAGAAACGATAAATGAGCACATTACTTTCTTTGTCAGAGATGCGCGCCGAGGATTTGAACCCGGTACCGGTCGCGTCGAAGACCGCGGTCTTTTTACCACTGCTCAATTCAATTTGCTCAATTTTGCTCAGTTTCAATTTCAGTGTAGTTTCTTCAAACTTTGTGCACATTGCCAGCGTCTAGTATAATTTTTGCATCACTTTTCCAGTTTTAATGTAGTGTGTAAGTCGGTAAAATCTGTAAGCCATCAGTAATCAAGATTTCACAATCCCCTCACAGCATTTTCACTGTCAGGAAGGCAAAGAAGAGCATCTTCGTTTTTTTAGTGGAATGGGCATCTGGGTCATAATATTTTTGTACAATCTTTTTAGTTTGTAGTTACATAACATTTGTCAATCCTAGTTCATATCCAATATAGGTTATGAAATGTTACATCAATCAATCAACGCCAAAATTGATTGAAATGTCAGTCATGTTTGATTTATTTTTCGTTTTAGGCTTTTTACCGATATCAGTCACAGTCAATGAAAATAAGCACCCAAAATTATAGGGTAAAAGCTAAAATCAATTTCAACAGTATGATTAAGCTAAGCCTCAGCTCTGATAAGAGGTTGTGTTATTGTTGTTGATTACCGCAGACTAAACTCTAACCGTACTTGTGCGTTTTTCATTTGCTGAATATAGTATATTTCATTACAAGTGCGGAAAGGCTGTCATTGCAAGGAGCTCCGACAAATGTCTACCCGAGCCGAGGCGCAGCCGAAGGTGAGGGTTGACAGTCGGAACTCCTTCCAATGACGGTTCCGCACGTGTACTGAACGACTATTTTTAATACAGTTGCGAAAAATGAAGCAATTTAGTAAAATAATAAAAACTCGCAAAGAACATTTTTGAAAAATGCCGCCAACCGTAAAAGAATACCTTTATGTAGAGATGTTTTTTGTTTTCTTCACCCATTCTGGATAGGCAAAGGGAACTATGCCCATACAGCCAAGTCTTCAGTAGATTTTTTTTATTGATATGAAATGAAAATATTAATGAGATGAAATGAAATGCAACCTAACCTAACTCATTGAATCAAATCATTAAATCTAATATTGAAACAAATTAATTTTAGGAATATTTGCATGAATCATAAAAACTTCTAAACCTTCGTGGTTGTTTTTTTTCTTTTTAATAGACATTATTTTGACAGTTGGGAATGAGAACGCACGAGTGTATAAAAGGTAAAGAAAAAACACGAGTGTGTAATAGCCCACTTCCCGCACGCTAAACGTCCCTGCAATACGTCACTTTTTGAGCACCTGTATTAAAAAATTATTTAATACTACTCCATTTTAATGTTAAAACAAATTAATACAAGTAAGCCTTATAAACACAAAACACAATATTAAATTCTGCTGCAATATTAAAATGCTCTGCTAAGCATGGTTTCGATCCACGGACCTCTGCGTTATGGGCCCAGTATGCTTGCACTGCGTCACTCTGTTCATATGCATGCATTGCATATGTATTTTTTGCCTAGAAATATTTAAAAATATGTTTCTTAAGAAGTAATTCCTAACATATTAAAATTCATTAAACAGAACTTAGTTTTTATAGGCTTAATATGAAATTTTCAGGTCATGAAAATATTACTGGACTTAAACAACGTCCTCATCGATTCATCAATCATACTCATGCCTTGATCCAACAATCGCTGACAGAGCAATCATATTAAAATCTTTGGGTAAATCTTAAATATACAAATATTTTTTATGCATTTTTTTTTGTTTATTTTCACTGTCATTAATTTTTATTATTTTATAATATAAGTATTTCATGTGTGAAATCTACACATGAAGTATGAAATCATAAAAGAAAATACAAAAATCATTGATATTAGCAGAGCATGGTTTCGATCCACGGACCTCTGGGTTATGGGCCTGGGCCCAGCACGCTTGCACTGCGCCACTCTGCTCTTGCTAGCACTTGTGAAAGTATAGAATACCAATATTAAAAAGAAAAGAACTAAATTAGATTTTATTATGCATCAGTAAGTAGTGTTAGATGCAATTATTTACAATCGAACACGATTTGCTGATCTAGCACCTAATACGGTCGCATTCTGAGCGTGGCCACGTTAGTGCATATTCGGACAGCAAACCGGGTGCATTCATACAAAAGCATGATCATCCATCAACATTTCCACATTATTCAGCTTAGTAATATGGAAATACTTATGGACGTAAACAAAGTCCTCATCGATCATCAATCATACTCAAGCCTTGATCCAACAGTCGCTGACAGAGCAATCAATTATATTACAGCCCTTGGGTAAATTTTCAATTTACTAATAAAAAAATATTAAAATAAATATTTATGAATTTTATTTTTTGGTAAGTTCCACTCTCAATCTTTCTTTCTGATTTAATCAAAGTTAGATATGGTTTATTACAAAACAAAGCATATGTATACATGTATGAAATCAAATATAAGCTTGATAAAAAAACTAATAAAATTATTTAGCAGAGCATGGTTTCGATCCACGGACCTCTGGGTTATGGGCCCAGCACGCTTCCACTGCGCCACTCTGCTCTTGCTAACACTTGTGAAAGTATAGATCATCAATTTTATAAAAAGAAAAGAACTAAATTAGATTTTATTATGCATCAATAAGCAGAAACGTATAAAGGATACTATTATATATTCCTTGTTGAAAGCAATAAACGTTTCAGAATATGGAAATGCTCATGGACGTAAACAAACTCCTCATTGATAATCAATCATACTCAAGCCTTGATCCAACAATCGCTGACAGAGCAATCAATTATATTACAGCTCTTGGGTAAATTTTAAATTTAAAAATATTTTTTTATGAATTTTATTTTTTTGTTTAGTTCCACTCTTAATCTTTCTTTCTGATTTTATCAAAGTTAGATTCGATAAGATACTCGTTAGATAGGTAAGTTCAAAAATAAAGCATATTATTATGTATGAAACATGTATATAAATTAATGAAATCACACATAAGAATGATAAAAAAATTAGCAGAGCGTGGTTTCGATCCACGGACCTCTGGGTTATGGGCCCAGCACGCTTCCACTGCGCCACTCTGCTCTATTCGATTAACGTGAATGTATCACATAGCTTTTTATACTTACACACTTGTTTCTTTAAGATGATCAACTTCTCAAAATCTTGTAAGGCCACATGATATTTTAAACTTTAAATTTTTTTGGACTATAAATATACCATATAAATATATATATACCACCAATCCACATTGGAGCAGCGTGATGAAGTAAGCTCTAGTTCTTACCAATAATGGGAAGAAACGCAAGCCCAACAGTGGGATCAAAAAAGAGTTGCAACCAATTCATAATTATAGTTAAATGCTATTCTAATAGTCATTTGCAGAACAATGGAAGTAAAAATTCAATGCTAAAATTCTCATTCCAATCTTTCATTTTTTGCCATTTATTTTTGTATTACTCCTCTTTTTCTATTTCTATCTAAATAATTGGAAATATTTTTTTCAAATAGAAAAACGGTTTTATTAAACGATGAATTCGATTTCTTAAATTTATTTACATAGTTAAATAGAACAGTATCTTTATGTTATACAGTAATAGTTAGTATTCTGTGGTTATATGAACATAAGGATAGTTCAGATAATTTGCTTTTTCAAATTTCAATTCAAATAATTTAATTTTGCTTTGTTCATTAAATTTTTATAAGCAGATGAATTTAATATAATATTTCTTGTGTGTGTGTCAAACGACTGGACGGTTTACGATGAAATTTTTTGTGTGTATTCAAGGGGATTTGAGAATGGTTTAGATTCACAATTTGGTCCACTGGAAAAAGTTTATTTAATTGTTTTTTTTATTTATAAATAGTTTTCACACATAAATTGTTCCTACTTGTCAAACGTTGGTATTTCGTGTTGTGCCGTTCTAAACTTTGACATACATAGTTAGAATAACAGGACATTTTGTATGTTTTACAGTAACATAAAATCTCTTTAGAATATTTAAAAAAAACAAATCCTCTTTCAATACTTTTAAGGCAGGACAACGTCTGCACCCGAGCAGTGCTGAGCCGGACCACTAGTGTATAAGTATTTTCAAAGACAAGATCGAAATGATATCTCTAATAATAAAAGTGACATGTAATTCAGAATTTATAAATTTAAATTTTACAATGTACCTATGTATATAAATATTTGTTCGCCCAATGTGGCAGAATAAGCGCACTATTTATAAAATAACTACTGTCCATCCAACTGTTCACCTTATTCCACAAATAAATGATTTGAATTTGAATTTGAAAAGACAACATCCAGATAATGTGAAAATGTTTACCGAACATTGAACATGAAATATACTTAGTAACGCTTTGATCTATACGTTACTGTCAGAATCACTTACATCGATGCTGTTGGTAATATTTTATGAGTATTTTTAGTTTTTTCGCTCAGATCCGTTTAGTCTCTTTCTCGTTACTTTGAAATAATTTAATATCATTTGCAAACAAATACCACTGCGACTTCAACATGGAAAGATTCTGATGATGATTAGATTAATATTATAACAAAATAAATACGCACAATTTATCAAAAAATTATCAAATCTTAAATTTTGAAATTGATTAGGTTTTTAATACATACCTGATGAAGGTAAATAGTGCGAATTAAATGGACGAATAACTTTGGAAAATACTCATATTAAATTTGTGCAAATAAATTCAATGTTTTTTCTAAAAAAAAAACAACTCACTAGATTTCTCAGAGAATCAAAGATACTGACTCACCCTTGTCATACCTGTCAATGTTGATGCTCTATCTAAGCCATTGAGCTAGATTTACTCAAAAACAATTGAGCTATACTGCAAGGTTATAACAAAGGTAGAATACTCGTACATTAAACTAATTCAGTAGAAACGTACTCATAGTTAAAATTTTCACACTCGAAAAACTTTCTTGTAACATTACACTTAACTAAGGGGTGGATCCAAATATAACATCCAAAGCGCCTTTCAATACCGCAGCGGCCATAGAACTAATAAGATTAGATATAACATTTTGATGCTCGAAAATACAGTATAAAAAATGTTAAATCTATGAACATATTAGATTTTTTATAGCCCTCTTCAGCAATTTCAAAAACAAGTGTCATCCCTTTTTATCAAGACAGTTAATAAATTAAAAACCTTATAAGAACTTTCTAAGATAAATATCGAAATTAATAATAGACCCAACGACTTGGTCTATTTACGTAAATGTATGTATTGAAAATCAAAGAAATAAAGAAAAATTGTCTTTGCACCCTTTAATTATACATTTAAAAGTCTAAATTTCTATTTTTATTATTCAAGCACAAGCTGTAAAAAATACGAAAACCTGAGACAACGAGCTCAAACCCACAACTGCACCTCACACAAAATATAACTCATTATAGTGCGTATTTATCGCTGTTCCGCGTCGAACACATTATTTCTCGAAGACATCATTTCCGTGGTCTACGTTGTATCCCACTACTTCTTAGAGAAGATCTTTGGTCAGCAGCTTTGTGACAAAACATATAAAAGGATAAAAAATGTTCATTTATCTTGTTTATTTATCTGTAACAGATAATTTCACCCTATTTTTATGATGCGCATGAGCTGTAAAACTCAGCTAAAATTCGAAGTTGTTAGTAGTAATAAGCAAAACGAATTCATATCTGATTGATGTCTTAGTCACTTGTTCTTGATTATCTAGCATGCTTTGAAATAATTTATTTGCATTATTACGAGCAAGAATAAATCTTACCAGGTTAGAGTTCGAGGCAATTGTATATTTTGATACTCAATGGTTCAGAACAGGGCTGAATCTTTTGATAGCCTGCTCTTTTCTTCAGCTAACCAATAAAACAGTGCATAAAGAATGTTTATTGTATTATCAAAACTAGACGACATACTTAATTAAACGAGTGTTATAATACAATAAAACTTGTGTTTTTTTTGTTACCGAGTTTTAATGTTACATTTCTATAAGTTAATACTTCTGTGGTGGTGCACAATGAATCCAAGGAAACTTTTGTTAACGCTCTCGAATCCGGCTTTCGCGCTAATGTGTTTATTTATAAGCGATTTCCCTCCCTAGGGATAATACACACGGGCAGATATTCCGATTGAATCGTTGCGGAACATTTTTAAACTTGAGCAAGAAAAATATTAATACCTACTATTATTTAAAATTTATTCGAAGATTAAAAAAGAGTGTGTTCTATTTATATATTCCAAAAACAGCTTTGTATAGAATTTAATCCATGAAGTAGTAAAATTTAACTACAAAACTATTAGTAAATTAAAAGGTGATATATTTGTTTTTGCATGCTGCAGTTAAGTACCCATTATTTGGTCAAAATTAGTAATTTCTCTTAAAAATCCATACGATATGCCAAGTAAATGTTTGTGTAGTATTAACGACACCATAGAATATTTTTGTATTTTAGCCTGATGAAATATTAGTTCTTAAAGCTTGTTTTGCAAATATAATACCTATTAATAAGAACTCGGATAGTAAAATATAGCTACAAACGTAATAATTTATATTTATGATTACTCGTACTCGTTAATGAAAACTATGAAACTTTTTACATCTGTGAAAACGTTCCAACTATTTTGTCGTATGTTTACACTAAGATAATACCTCTTCCTATAATAACGCAATATTCGGAACAACTAATGTGCGTGAGGGTGCATTTTTCTATGCACTTGACTTTATTATAAGGGATTTCACGCTAAACACATAATAAGTACGTGTTAAGGGCATGATTTTGATGTTTTACTTTGGTAAGAGGGGAAGAAATTTGATTTATGATGCACTATTCACCAAAATGGATGGTATTTATGCTACTTCTAATTTTTATTAATGGCAGGCCATCGTTTGACCGCACTCAGTAATGTTGAGGTGTTTGTTTTATTTATTTATTCATTAAAAAAATTGTTTTGCGATTCGAAAATATGTGTTTTAAACTCGTATAAAAACCCAGTGAATAGGGTGCCCAAAGCCGACGACGAAGAACCGTATAAATAAATTCATAACTACAAAATAAATATACAAAACGCAAAATATGGGACAAATATATAAATAACGTGTTTATAAATTTAATTAATAAATTGGTTATTTAGATTTAAGTCATAAAGTTGTTTAGATTTAAGTGAATTTTTTTTTCTTTATTATAAGGGATTTCACGCTAAACACATAATAAGTACGTGTTAAGGGCATGATTTTGATGTTTTACTTTGGTAAGAGGGGAAGAAATTTGATTTATGATGCACTATTCACCAAAATGGATGGTATTTATGCTACTTCTAATTTTTATTAATGGCAGGCCATCGTTTGACCGCACTCAGTAATGTTGAGGTGTTTGTTTTATTTATTTATTCATTAAAAAAATTGTTTTGCGATTCGAAAATATGTGTTTTAAACTCGTATAAAAACCCAGTGAATAGGGTGCCCAAAGCCGACGACGAAGAACCGTATAAATAAATTCATAACTACAAAATAAATATACAAAACGCAAAATATGGGACAAATATATAAATAACGTGTTTATAAATTTAATTAATAAATTGGTTATTTAGATTTAAGTCATAAAGTTGTTTAGATTTAAGTGAATTTTTTTTTCTTTAACAATATTTGCATACCTACCTTACTGAGGTAAACATGGCGGACTGTTAAATGTATAAAACAACTTCTGCAATACCCATCTTTGCGCAAATAAATCATTTTTCTTTTCTTTTATAAATACATATTTTTGAAAAAAAAAAACAAACAGTAGTTGAAACAGTATTTTTTCCATATACCATATATTCCATAACGTTTTGCACTCATAGCCTCACAGTAGGGTAGATGTAGCCTGTGTCGTGGGTACACAAACACAGATCGAGAACAGAAACTGAAACTCAGCCGGGAATCGACCGTTGAGAACTTGATTGACAGTCAGATGTTATCCGTTTCGCCACACGGGTGACTATGAGGTCTCATGTGCTCGCCAACGCAATGGTCATCGAAACGAATTCATAGACGATACTTGAGTGAAGCCTGCTACCACAATACAAAGAGCCTTTCTGCTACTATCCGTTTGTCAAAATCGACATAAATTGATGGCTTGACATAACGAACGCACGTCTAAGAGCGCTGTTTACATAGCGTTGCCTGCTTACTTAAGCATGCAAGCTTTTTGAATATGGCTGTAAGTACTTAGCATTAGAAGAAACTTTACTACCTAAAATAGAGCTTCAAAGGACTTCAATTCATGCAGTCAAAACATAATATCTTGTTGAAGTAGCAGGTGAATACGACAAATATTCATTTCGCCGCAACACAGGTGCCTTAAAGAGCAGAGTTGGAAAATTTCATAAGATTACACGTCCTCGTATTTGTACGTTGTTTTTCAGGTTTTAGAACTTTATTTTCATATAATGAAAAACAGGAAGTGTTATCTTAAGTATTATCTAATTAAATGTATATAAAAATCATAAAAATAGGTTGTAAGGCTTGGCTGCAAGCCTTTTTGCGTTTCACTGTTGGTCACGGGTGTCTCCCCATTATTAGGGAGGCCTGGAGCTTACTCCACCACGCTGTTCCAATGCGGGCAGGTGGAGATTTGGTTAGTGGCCAGCCCGTTGTTGGAAGTGTTCAAACCGCCTATAAGGCCTCCGATTATGTTATATACAAGTAACCGACGGGTTAATCTGCCCTCCAAAGCACGCATGAAATTTTCACTACTAGCGGTCACCTATCTCAAACACGTCCACACCCGGCTTAATTTTGATTGGCTGCGTTTCTTTTTATGTCCCACTGCTGGGCACGGGTCTCTCCCCTTTATTGGAAAGGCATGGAGCTTACTCCACCACGCTGTTCTAATGCGGGTTAGTGAAGGCAATTTTGATTGCACAGACTAAACTTATTATCGTATAAGATTAAATATTATGACATTTTGCTGTACTATTGTAAAAAGCGTTTTGGTGAGAAATTCAAAATCATCTCACGTTGAAATTTTATTACAAGAATAATCATAGTGGCGGGCTAACCTTTCAGTACAGCAATGTCCAAGTTTGAAGCATACACCGAATAGTAACCCCGAAAATGATTTTCACAGCACAAGCAAAAAGAAACTTCAAAAGAGCTGGTAGTGGCAGTCGGCAGGTGCATGCGAATTCCGACAAATATTCATTTCCCGACGCAGGTGTTTCAAAGGCAGAGATTGGAAAATTTTATAGGATTACTCCGTTCTTGTTTATTTGCTGTCTCTACGGACAAGAAATATTACGGGGAATTGATATTTTTGCGAGGATAAGGCCCTAAACCGATTATCCGCTGGGCAGTATTAGAAGAGATTACTTACGAAATGTTTCGCTAAATTTTGTCTACTCAAATTTGTTTGTTGTTGAAAAATTGTTAATAAATGTTTTATTAACTAAGCTTTTCTGGTCTGGCTGGCTAAACATATGACGGACGTCCGGCTGGCTGGCTAAACATACGACGCCCGGCTGGCTGGCTAAACATTCAACGTCCGGCTGGCTGGCTAAACATTATGTCCGGCCAGAGTTAGGCTTGCTACACGGGCGTAGCCAAGGGGAGGGCTTTGGGGGTTCAAACCCGGGGGCGGGGGGAGTTAAGATATAATTTTATCATTCATATTCATAAAATTTAAAATAAAGATGCGGGCGTGGGGCATATCTCATTCATTACGTTACTACTCCTACACTAAGATATTATGTGGTTTGAAATATATGAATATAAGGATTATTTTATATACTTTTAGTCGTTTTATTTCCTTGATTTTTTTTTACTTAACATTTATTACTAGCTACATGCAGTATTTTAAAAACAATCGCGTCAATCTGATTTAAAATATTTAAGATTCAGTGAATTAGGTAGAAATTATGAATTTATAATTTCACGAAGCATATTAACGTGTAATATTAAATATTAATCCTAATCTCTTGAATGTCAAGAAAGTAAATGAAAACAAGTAAGATCGCCGAATGATATCTAAATTCAAAGTGCGTAAATCCATTTTTTCGAAAGCAATAAGTAGCCACATAATCACCCCAAGATTTCTTTTGCAATTCCAACTTTATGCGTACTTCTCTCGCTCCGAGAGCCCTCAGAAAATGTCTTAACAAATAATTTCGAGCTGAAACAATGGATGTCTCTTTCTTTGATGATTTTATTTTCTTTTACGATTGCTGTTGGTTTGAAAACTGGTTGAATACAAAAAATTGGCACAATTTTTAAGAATCTTGTCAAAAATAAAAAGTGGCCAAGAGCGAGTCAGACTCAGCTATGAGGGTTTACGTAGGAGTAATCACAGATTATGGTCATAAAATTTGTTTTTCAATTTGTAATTTTTATTTTTGAAGTGAAAACTTCTTAAGCGGCGTTGTGCACTTTTTGTGGGATGGGTAAAAACTGTGAAACTCGCGCGAGGTCACGTGTGCTGATCGAAAAATTTCGTAAGATAGTAGAGGAGACGAGGAAGATCGACCTTCACCGATCTGATAATTCGATGAGACATATTTTTTACCAAATATAATTTATAAACATATATGCCTATAATAATTTGACTATCGAAAAGTGTTCATAGCTATTTTTAATTTAATTAATTTTAATCAATTTTCTTTCATATCACCTTCACTCTTGTAACAACCGAACGAGTGAATATCTTCACCGGCACTTAGACCAAGATGGAGGGGTGACAGCTGATGACGGCTCATCTGACGGCTGTCTATACTTTTTTTTCTTCAATTATGGCATTGCAAACTCTGCATATTGCCAGCGTCAAGTATAATTTTATCTTAAAATTCGTTTATATCAAGTATTTAAAATATGGACATTGAACAAAGTGCATCTATTAATGAAAAAAGTGACGAAGAAATAGTGAAAGAAAATGAGAGAGTACTTTGTAAAAATACTAGATAGAAATTAATAGGAACTGATAATTCAAGCAATTCGTGCGGAATTATTCCCTAACGATTCCAAGACATCAAAAATGCACAACGTTAATGTTTTCACTTCTGCCGGCACTCCCGGAGTGCAACCCATTGTTTTATATATAACGAAGTTGTATTTGCGATTTTTGAAAGTGTTATTTCTTATAAACTGCCGATTAATATCTCGTTCAAACAAAATTTCGCTTAAAGTTCTCATTGAGATTTACGGCATATTAATTGCAATTAATTTAGCAGCTTTTTTAACAGATTAATTGTAATTTTAATGTAATAAAAGAATATGTGCCTATAATATTTAATTAATTATAACTTCATTTCAATAAAATAATAAAATATAGTTAATAAAATAAAGTAATTTGTAATAATGAAATATTTTTAAAATTGTATTTATGTTTATGTTTCATGAGCCAAAGTTGCTTGAAATAAATAAATAAAAAACAAAAAAAAATATCTTTTTAGATTTATCTTACACAATGATTTTTTTCGCAATTAGTGAATGTTCCAACTAAATTTTTCTATAGGTTGTTTAATCCAATTTTTTTCATAAACTTGAAGCTTCTATAATATTGGAACTATTTCAAAAACCTCTGGTAGTTGTTGATCTTTATAGGTACGACTGAGGAAGTAACCGTTGCTGTACCCACTTTTACCGTGAAGGCATTTTATTGCGTTTTGGTGTAAGTACTATATAATAGCGTAACTGCAAATGACTACAGACATAACTTGGACTTAGTCCCTGTAGCTTCGGGATTAAGAATAGAGCAACGGTATCCCCTACCTGATCGTAAGAGTTGACTAAAAGGGGGCTTCTGGGGTGCCCGCAACCGTGGGCGGTGAGAGTGGGAGCTCGATCCGTCCAGCCAGCGGCCACGGGAAGGTCAGCGGTATGTGCGTGGCCGCCGTAAGCATCTGAAGGATCAGGAGAGCACATTAGCTCTCCCGAAGATGGGGCCGTACCAGGGCGCCGCGCATGCATTCCAGTGGAGATCCCGGAGTCCTCCCTACGCGCAGATGCAAGCCACCGAGGGGGTTTTAGTGCGGTCAAATCCCACATAACCCGGTATACTCTCCCAAGGTGCCGGGTACTTTTTGGAGGTTTCCCTCCCAATACAAAACAGGGAAAATATAAATAGGGAAATAATAATAATCATAATAATAAATAATCTAACTTGGACTTGCTTGAGGTTGTGTGTAGATGTCTAATTAACATCACGTAGCCATTTACATCTGCTACTCCATTTTTATACTAAAAAAAAACAATTTATATAGTAGCAGAGCAACCTTGTAGCTCTCCAAAAGTTCTTTTGCAATTTCGACTTCATACGTACTTTTCTCGCTTCGAGAGTCCTCGGAAAAGGTCTTAACAAGTAATTTAAAGATGAAACAATGAGTGATTCTTTCTTTGATGTCATTGTATTATCTTTTGTTAAGGAATAAAAGAAAAAAATACTTACTCTAGGAAATGCAAGGTCACTAAATATTTTTTATAAGTAAATGATTGAGATGAAATTGTAAAGGAACGTTCACTAAGAGTTTGTAAAAAAAACGCCACATAAAATATAAAGTTTTCTTTGGTACGTATTTGTTAACAAGATAACATAATTATCTCGTACAATAATTACTAGTGAATTTATACTTTTTGTGTAACGGGGGATGAGAAACTTCAAAAGGTAACTGACACCTTGGAAGCGGTACCGGATTTTGTGGGATTTTGACCGCACTGCACCGCACGGCCTGCCTCAGCGCTTGGCAAGAGTACTGGGACCTCTGAGGTGTCCTCCAAGCGAAGCGCCTCAAAACGGGCCTTTCATGCTCCTGCAACTTACAGTGTGTTCCCAGTGCTTGCGACGGCATGCGGCTACGCCCACACCGCTGCCTTTCCATGAATTTAAATTGCGTTCCCTATCGATTAAAACCTTGTAATCAGAGCACATGGTTGTCAGTTTTTTCTCTGTTTAAACAACAAAACAAAATAGACGAATAATTTATTAAAAAACCTTAATATCTTTATGGTTCCTACCTATTAAAAATAAGCAAGGTGAAATTTAATAATTTGAAATCTCGTAAAATATACATATATAAGAATGTCTTCAATTATTTTAAATATCTCCGAAGTAGGTTACTAGGTAAAGTCCATTAGAGAAATCGTACGATGGACCGACGAGCAAATACGTGACAAAATATAGCGTCATTTAGAATTTCAAATGTGGACAGAACGACAAATCTTTTTGAATTATGAAAAGTTTCATAATAATCTGTTCATATATAAAGTAGAAAAATGATAAAGGTAAAGGAGGATAAGGGTAAAGTGTTTATTTTCAGTTGCTTCTAAAGAGAATTCGTCTATATCGCTCGCTCTTATCGCCAAATATGTGTTGCTAAGCGCAAAACTCAAGAATGACCGCTAGTCTGGTCTGGAAATTAGGTGTTTTTTTCTTTTCATAATTTCGTTGTGGCATAATGAAAATGCATGCATGTTGCAAAAGTAATTGTTCTATTTTCCCAAAAAATTTTTTTTAATGTCCCACTGCTGGGCACTGGTCTCCTCTCACAAGTGAGAGGGATTTAGGCCAAAGTCCACCACGCTGGCCAAGTGCGGATTGGTGGACGGCATGCTTTCGAGAAATTATGAATTTCACTCAGGCATGTACGGCGATGGAACACATCGTAATCAATTAAATATCACGATATTTTCCATCACCGCGGAGCAGCGATAAATGCGCACATTACAAATTTCTTTGTTAGAGGTGCGCGCCGAGGATTTGAACCCGGAATCGGTCGTGTCGAGGACTATGTATTAGTAGAGATACACGTTATGGATATGATACAGGAGATGGACGTACGGATGGATAGCTTCTATTATAAGATAGTGAAATAAATAAATAATACATTGTAATGTGCCAAAATTATCTTAATATAAAAATGAAACTAGATATTTATCGTTATTTCAAACGCTTAAATGCTAAGCGCACAATTTAATTAACTTTTGCTCAGAATTGTCGCTTTCTTTTTAATGATTCTAGTACCTGGACGACCGAGCGTTGCTCTGATAGTAACAAATTATTTTCTTGGTTTAATTTCAAACGAAACACTCATTTGCTTAGTGTTACTTAACAACACCACCTGAAATAGCGCCCAATTAAAAAAATATGCAATATGGTTTTGATTGTGGTTTGAACCCGGGTCCATAGTTCCGCAGTTTTTTTTTTATATACCTATGGCTATCTGCGTAGTTCCGCAGTTACTAGGAACCAAGAAAGCATTATTTCAATATACTAAATTTTTATACAGCTCTTTCAAATCGACATTGTCATTTCTTTGAATGTCGGATTGGCGGATGGAGTTTGACGGCGTTCTACGCCACAATATTATTAATACTTACCATTAGATGTCAGGTAGAGTCGTATTTTTCAATTTATAGTTAAGTTGATTATCGCTGAAAATAATTTAAAATTTCTAAAAATAAAATCTAGCTGGATCGATTTATCACCCCCGAAACCAGGGTCTTAAATTTCATCAAAATCGTCGGAGCCCTTTCTGAGATACAAATAATATATTTAGGTACTAGCCTTCCGCCAGCGGCTTTGCCCGCGTGGACCCGTTTAATAGGTTCCCGTAGGATTAAAACCATCCTATGTCCTTTTCCAAGGTCCACTCTATCTGTATTCGAATTTTCATTAAAATTGGTTCAGTAGTTTAATCGGGAAAGCGTAGCAGACAGACAGATAGACAGAGTTACTTTCGAATTTATAATATAAGTAGGGATATACAAGAATTGCTTGTTTGAAGGTATTAGATAACACAACAGCTTCATGCATTGAAGTGTTTTATAAAATGAGAATATTATTCAGATAATTTCCCTGAGCACCTGATGCCATAGTGATAAGGTTACCGTTTTAAAAAGTAAAATGTTATGTAAATGGAACATTTTTTTGGATCCAATTATTTGGCAGAGGTTACAGCAAAGTTTTTCTGCTTATTTTTTTTGGTATAGGTTTTTTTTGCGGAAAACATCTTATTCATTTTTGGAATACACATATTCGCTTTTTGAACGTCAATTCATTCTAAATTATCGGCTCTAGGGACCTTTATGGGCAAATATTTTTGTATAATTTTTTTTTTAATAATCTTCAACGTCCCACTGATGGGCACAGATCTCGTTTCCGTAAGAGTCATTTATGAAACAAGACAACATATCTTTGCGAGCTTGTGAACATCACAAGCCTGGGAGATTTTTTTTTGTAATTATTAGGGATGTCGATTTCATCAAGATTTTTGAAGTGAAAACTTCTTTAGCGGCGTTGTGCACTTTTTTGAGATGGGTAAAAAATGTTTAACACGCGTTAGGACACGTGACCTGATCGAAAATTCGAAAGACGGAGCGGTAACAGCTGATGACGGCTCGACTGTCTATACTTGTAAAATTCGTTTATATCAAGTATTTAAAATATGCACATTGAACAAGGTGCATCTATTAATGAAAAAAGTAACGAAAAAATAGTGAAAGAAAATGAGTGAGTACTTTATAAAAATACTAAATGAAAACCTACTGAAAATACTAGATGAAAAATAATACTGACAATAAAAGCAATTCGTGCGAAATAAGTCCCTAACCATTCCAAAATATCAAAAATGAACAACGTTAATGTTTAAGTTTTCACTTCTGCCGGTACTACCGGCGTGCAACCCGTTTTTTTTTATCGTAAAGAAAATATTCATAGATTTCATTTTGTCTCTTGGACTTTTGATAAGTTAATTACCTTATAGCAATAGTCTTTCTTAGTGTACTTTATGTCAAAGTTCTCAGTCCTCATCGATCCATATCCTAGGATCGGTCACCATTGCGACCACAAATTTCTCATTTGACTTTATATATAAGAAAAGTTAAGTTATATTATTTTAATATGATTAAAGTATGGATTTTTATTAACAGTTTTTCCAACCTTATTTAATCTTTGCCAACTTTACCAAACTTACGTCACATAACGCGTCATTTCCTTACTTGATATCCCAAACTTGGGGTATCGTTGGGGTATGTTGATGCTTAACTTTGTACGTCTATGCTACCAAACTAAGCTACTGATATATTTCCCAGACTTACTTTATTATATTACTAGCCTTCCGCCAGCGACTTCGCCCGCGTGGACTCGTTTAATGGGTCCCCGTAGCATAAAAAATTGCCTATGTGCTATTCCATTGCTATATTAAAATCATAGGCGTTTAGCCACTTGCTTCAACCGCGTTGACCCTATTACCCGTTTTCACGTAGTAATGAAGCATTTTTCTGCGGTAAAAAGCAGCCTATGTTACTCAGGGTAAGTGTAGCTTCTAATGGTGAAAGAATTTTTGAAATCGGAACAGTAGTTTTTGAGTTTATTCATTACAAACATACAAACATACAAACATACAAAAATACAAATCTTTCGTCTGTATAATATTAGTATAGAAGTAAAGATGATCAAAATATGGATTTTTATTAACAGTTTTTCTATACCTTATTTAATCTTTGCCAACTTTACCAAACTTACGTCACATAACGCGTCATTTCCTTACTTGATATCCCAAACTTGGGGTATTGATGTTGACGCTTAACTTTGTAAGTCTATGCTACCAAACTAAGCTACCAATATATTTCATCTTACTTTATTATATTATCATACTTTTAATATTATAGAACCAAACTAGTAATTACTGCTATATATGAAAATATGGGTATTCCATTGATTTTGATGACATGTTTTGTACTAAAATTGCAATTTTTCTTTTTTAATCAGAATTAAAATGTGGTTTTACCTTTTCACCAATGTGGTTTTAACCTTTTCACCATTAATTAACGTTAAAGCCAGGTAATGAAATATTTCGCATGTTATTTTAATTTTTTATCACATCAGCTTTGGTTGACTTCTTTTGTTCACGTAATATATAACAAATATCACGTAATATATAACAAATATAGTAAAGATAAATTAATAGCTTTTCACGCTCATAGGCCCACAATAAATAGTCCCTGTAGCTTCGGGATTAAGAATAGAGCTACGGTATCCCCTGCCTGATAAGAAGCGACTAAAAGGGGGCTTTTTTGGTTGCGGATGGTGTGGAGTGGGAGCTTGACTCACCCAGCCAGCAGCCTTGGGAAAGTCGCAGTGTGGGCGTGCCCGCATGCCGCTGTGAGCCGAGAACAGAAAATTAAATTCATCATTCAAATTTCTGTTTCGCCGGGTGTCGAACCCGGGACCCCTCGATTGGCAGTCCGGCATGGTAACCATTGCGACACGCGGGTACAATAAATATATATAAAATACGCCATGCGGGTTTTATATATATATATATTTATTTATTTATTTATTTCTTACTTAATTCAGACCTGTGCCCTGAATGTATCGGTGATTCATTTTATGGATTATCAATTTTTCGTAATTTCCTTCTGTTACCGATACATTCTCCATCAAACCGCATTAAAACTGGGAGGTAAAGTAAACTTCAGGTCTCCCCAATTATAAGAAGAGAACCAATTCCAGCGGTGACTCGTAAAATAATAATAAATAACGCTTCACACTCATAGCCCCACAGAAGAATAGATATACCCTGTGTCGTGGGTACCATGGACACACACAAAGACAGAAACACAAACACCCAGACCGAGAACAGAAATTTAAACTCGTCATTCAAATTTCTGTTTCGCCAGGAATCGAACCCGGGACCCTTCGATTAGCAGTCCGGCATGTTAACCATTGCGCCACGCATGTCGTCAACATGTTAAAAAATGGTTGTATCGTAATGGTTGTTATATCGTGATGACGGTGATATATTGTTTTTTATTCCTTATTAAAGGAGCTAAGCAGAACTGTATTTCTGAACTTCTATCATGTCTACTCTTTGCTTACTATAATGCCAACGTCACAATACGCCTCATTTGCTCGCTAAAGGGCTTCAAACGGATCCCTTTTTGACATTCCCTTTTCTTTTTGGCATCTCCATTGCATAATCATCTTGGGAAATGACAGTTTTCTTTCAGACACGTTTTGTTTTGAAGTTACTTAACTCAAGGTTCATTACATAATATATTACTTTGGACTCGTTGTTCCAAAAGTTGTATAACTTTCTTTGTATGGTAATGGAAATATATATCATTATATTTTTATTTTATACCTAAACTTGTGACTGTTTTTTTTCTTTCAAAAATTTATCATTTCTTTTATTATTAAACTCAGGTTACCAATTTCAGTTTTCGTAGGTGGTAGAACTATTATGGTTCGCCCGGAGGAGTACCACCGCTGCACCCGCTTCTGCCGTGAACCAATTCTATTGTGTTTCGGTGGAAAGGTGCAGTTGCCGGCCACACTTACATGAGGCGACCATCAGCCTCTGGAGTAGCAGCGCAACTGCATACAGCCTCAGACAAGACTAACCTATGCTTGCTTGAGGTTGTATGTAGATGTCCATGGGCTGCAGCGACCACTTAACACCACGTGGCCTGCATGCTCGTCTGCTACTCCATTCAAATGAAAAAATACCACTTTGGATAAAATTTCATCGTGGCCTAGAGCTAAAGCTACACACGTAGCTAAGCCAAACGGACGCGGTCGGGAGGGTGACTGCTAGTGGCAAACACTTTATGGACGTTTTCGTGCTGCGGAGGGTACGCTAAGCCGTCGGCCGCGGTTATTATCGATAGATAATAGTCGTTATATCGGTCGGAGTTCTTATAAGTGATTTGAATGCAACATCCAAATACATTATCGGTTAATGACCACTGTCGGTCACTAACAGATAAGGTTTAACGACTGCTATCTATTGATTACAACCCGGACTTACAGCTTGGCAGGAGGACACGTCAAGCCGTCAGTCGGCACAGCAAAGCACAGAAAAGTAGGTGCATGAAATTTTTTGCCGCTATCGGTTATCCAAGTTTATGATCAGTACATTTTTTTAGCATATGTGTTATTACCGAATTATAAAGAGTAAGCTACAAGACTCCCCATGCCCAGAGTGGGACGCAAAAAGGGTTGCAGCACTTAACACATAGACCCAACTGTAGCGAAATATACTAATATACGAGTATTTTGCTTCCACTTTGTATAACAAAGGCCCACGTTTTTCTACACGATGCATTACTTTACATAAAATGGTTGTAAATTTCCACGTGCCTTTAAATCGTCCGGAATTGCACCTAAATCGAGAGAATGGGAAAACACCTGGGTCTCAACCTAGATAGATTGTATTTGTTAAGTGTTAAGATGAAGCGCGCGTGGCCCGGCGGTTAGCGTAGAACGCAAACGATCTATGCAACTAAGCCAAACGGGCGCGTCGGGTGTGAGATGGGTGACCGCTAGTGGCAAAAATTTCATGCGCATTTCCGTGCTTCGGGAGCACGTTAAGCCGTCAGTTCCGGTTGTTGTCGATAGATAACAGTCGTTAAACCTTATCGGAGGCCTTATGTGTGGTTTGAAAAGATCCGACAGCGGGTTGGCCACTAACCCGCATCTCCACCGGAGCAGCGTGGTGGAGTAAGCTCCAGGCCCCGCCAATAATGGCGAGAGATTCGTGCCCAGCAGTGGGACGAAAAAGGGTTGCAGCCAAGTGTTAAGATGAAGATAATGTGTGAGTAGCACTAGCCCTTAGTAGGTACTCGTACATAATACTAGAGGCTTAGAATAATATAGAATGAGTGTCTTCATACAAGCGCACTGACAATATTGAAGCACTAAATAGATTCACACATGTCACATCTGACTAACAAAATATTTTTATTTTCACCAAATTAACTATGAAATACTACAAAATTAATAAAATGAAACAACTTATTAGCATTAACAACTGATCATCACCGGTTTATTCGCCATAATGTAATGCAACCATCCATAGATTAGACATAGAATTAACCATAAATTATTTTTTTATTTGATGTTACCATTTATAAAATATTGCTAACAAAAATATTGAAAACTTCACTGTGAAAAGTTATATTGTTAGATTTCTTTTGTTTTTCAATTTTTTTGGTAGATACGTTTGGCGTGCTGTAACCTTGAATAATACGAAGCAGCCGGCGGCCCGGCGTTTGGTACCATTAATGGCACCAATTAAAATGCTTCAATTTGGGCGCGCGAACTTGGTTTCTATAACGTAATTATTCAAAGGCTAGAGGCTAAACTTACAAGTGATTTTATACATTGTGCCCCGCGATTTTATCCGAGTTATAGCGTAATGTTTTATAGCTTAAAAACTTCCTAAATAAATAGACTATCTGACAAAAAAAAAACAATTCGTACCAGTAGTTCCCGAGATTAGCGTTTTCTAATCATAAACCATAATACAAACAATATACAAACAAACTCTTCAGTTTTAAAATATTTATAAAAATAAACTAGGCATAATAAAAAATATTCCAGTTACGTTACTGAAACCCATATAACGACATTGACGATCTGCGTGGTGCAATAGTTACCATAACGAAGAGTCCCGGGTTCGATTCCCGCGCGTAACAGAAATTTGAATTATGTGTTTAAATTTCTGTTCTCGGTCTGGGTGTTTGTATTTCTGTCTTTGTGTGTATCCATGATACCCACGACAAAGGGTATATCTACTCTACTGTGGGGCTATGAGTGTGCAGCGTTTATTTTTTTAAGAAAGAACGCAAACGATCTATGTAGATAAGCCAAAACGGGTGCGGTCGGGTGTGAGATGGGTGACCGCTAGTGGCAAAAAATTTCATGCGCGTTTCCGGGCTTCGGAGGGCACGTTAAGCCGTCGGTCCCGGTTGTAGTCGATAGATAACAGTCGTTAAACCTTGTCGGAGGCCTTATGGGCGGTTTGAAAACATCCGATAGCGGGTTGGCCACTAACCTGCATCTCCACCAACCCGCATTGGAGCAGCGTGGTGGTGTAAGCTCCAGGCCTCCCCAATAATGGGGAGAGACCCGTGCCCAGCAGTGGGACGCAAACGGGTTGCAGCCAATAGTTTTGAGAATAGATTGGAGTCTACTTAACTTATGTCAATTCACGCTCGCACATTAAGCCGTCGGTTCCACTGTTGTTATCGATAGATATCAGTCGTTAAACCTTGTCGGATGCCTTACAGGTGTTTGAAAACATCCGACAGCGGGTTAGCCACTAACTCCGCCAACTCTTTTTTTTTATATTTTCTTTAATTTAGTCACACATTCACAAATATTCTTTCATCGCTACAGACGGATACATTCCTAGATATGTCAATTTCAATTAACAACGTCATTTTCTATGCACCGTCAACACTGACACCGACACACACAGACACTCTTGTTGTATAACTAGAAGGCACATTGTGCATGGACGCTGGGACGAGGGGTTCGCCCGTAAAGGCCACTCCTCATTGACGGGTGTCATACCTGTCATACCTTGACGCTCTAAGGTCTTTATAAATTAAAACATATTCATTACAAAGTTGTTATAATTGAAAATTAATTCTATAATCCTCTTTTGGTTCTTACTAAATTTCCAAGTAAGTACAAAGAAGCTTAAATTTATCTATGCTCAGGTACAGATTTTAATAAATTACGAACGAACGAGACATGTTAGTACTTTGCAAAATTTACAGTTTTAGGAATTTAAGATGATAAAGTTCTTTATGTGAACAGCGCCGTTAAAACTTGGTAATTTTATATTATAATGTTGGGGAACCATTAATAGCTTAGTGGTTATATTATAGTGCACCTATTGTAGGTGGTAGAACTATTATCGTTCGCCCGGGGACGTACCACCGCTACACCCGCTTCTGCCGTGAACCAATTCTATTGTGTTTCGGCGCAAAGGTGCAGTTGCCGGCCACACTTACATGAGGCGACCACCAGCCTCCGCAGTAGCAGCGCAACTTAGACAGACAAGATTTACCTATGCTTGCTTGAGGTTGTAGATGTCCATGGCCTGCAGCGACCACTTAACACCACGTGGTCTGCATGCTCGTCTGCTACTCCATTCAAAAAAAAACTTAACGAGGTTCGAAATTCAAATTTCTGTGACTAAAAGACTCTACATCTACATCGACGACCCGCGTGGCGCAATGGTTACCATGCCGGACTGCCAATTGAGGGGTCCCGGGTTCGATTCCCGGCGAAACAGAAATTTGAAGGATGAGTTTAAATTTCTGCTATCGGTCTGGGTGTTTGTGTTTCTGTCTTTGTATGTGTCCATGGTACCCACGACACAGGGTATATCTACCCTACTGTGGGGCTATGAGTGTGAAGCGTTATTTTATTTATCTGTCTAATTGACCAATCCGCAATTGCCGGAGTGATTGACTGTAGGTTACTACATCCATCTCACTTCCTAGAGGAGTGAGGTCAGCAGTGGGACATGATGCCTTCCAAAAATTACATACAGTCTATCTAAGGCAAGAAGCGCGCATGGCTCGGCTGTTAGCATAGCACGCAAGCGATCTATGCAGCTAAGCCAAACGGCCGCGGTCGAGTGTGAGATGGGTGACCGCTAGTGGCAAAAAAAATCATGCGCGTTTTCGTGCTTCGGAGCGCACGTTAAGCCGTCGGTCCCGGTTGCTGTTGATAGATAACAGTCGTTAAACTTTGTCGGAGGCCGTATGGGCGGTTTGAAAACATCCGAGTTGGCCACTAACCAGCATATCCACCAACCCGCATTGGAGCAGTGTGGTGAAGTAAGCTACAAGCCTCCCCAATAATGTGGAGAGACCCCAGCAGTGGGACGTAAAAAGGGTTGCAACCATATCTAAGGCATGCACAGTGATAAAAAATATCTCTGTAAAATATCGCAATGTTTTTCTTCACCGTTGACCACCCTTGTGGCGCAATGGTTACCATACCGGTCTGCCCATCAAATTTCCGGTTCGTTTCCCGGTGAAGCAGAAATTTTAATGATGAGTTCAAATTTCTGTTCCCGGTCTGCATGTTTGTGTTTCTGTCTTTGTGTGTGTCCATGGTACCCACGACACAGGGTCCGTATATCCCCCACAATTGGGTAGGCTATGAGTGTGAAGCATTGATTTATTTGTTTATTACCGTGGAAGAGCTGTAAATACGAATATAAGGATTTCTCCGTCAGAGGTGCACGCCGCCGGGATTTGAATTCGATATGTCCAAGTAGAAATGGCTTTTCTGCACTCTACCATAAAATGAATTACAAATTTTACTGAAGGTACCTTAATTGGATAGGTACCTACGCTACTAACTTTTCTGCAATTTGTCAATTTAAAGTTATATTACAGCGATATAGACATATCGCACCGTTTTAATTATAGTAACCTATTCCAAAAATATAAGTTTTTGGGAAACATTAAATAAAGTTTTATATGCTCACACTGTTTGTAATAAATGGAGGTGGAATAAAGAAATAGTGTGAAGGTTTATAAAACTCATAGTAATATAATTTAATTTCATTGTTAACTTATTTATCTACATGTTTAATAATAAAATATAAATACGGTACTTTTTATTAATTAAAATGGAATGTGTCGATATTAGGTCTTTGTAATATTAAAGCCACAGGTTTTTAAAAACATTTTTAATACGTTAATCTCTCCGTTTCTGAATATTGGCTCAAAATGTTTGATTAAATATAAATTAGGTCTTTATTTAATTAAAAATTATCACTCGCACCAAACTTTATACTCAATTCTATATCTGTAAATTTCGGATAAGGTCATTTTTGAATGAAAAAAAAATGACCCACATAGGCATGATACTGATTACGCCACTTCAAAACTGAACAAACGTAGTGAATGGAGGAATATAAAAGTATACGTTATGTACCTTTCTACGCCAAAATCGGGGCCTAATTTAGTGAGAGTCGACGAAAATAATTGCTTTGCTGGCGGGTACCTTATGAAGGTTTCCCCCCGATATCAAAAAAAAACATGAAGTCAAAAACACGATTTTTGGATTAGGTCACTATTATTCTAAAGGTGTGCGAGGGTGTCTTGTCTTTGTGAGTTACTGATAATAAATAGTAAACTTTGTTCAAAAAGCTCCAACTAAATCAGTAAAACCGTTTTAAACATACATGATTATTACTTTCAACGTTGATTGTAGCGCCCCAGATGAGCTAAGTTTATAAAATCTATCTAATAATCACTATCGGTAAACCGCAAGTCTTTTATTACAAAAACCGTATCTAAAACCATAAATCCGTTTTGTAGAAAAATGGAAAGTTTGAAATGTGTAAAAACCTTCTCCGTTCCATTATGGTAAAAACTGATTAATTTTTGTCATATAAAAGTAAACCTCAAGCTAAGTTCCACCACAGCCTCCAGTTATATCATCAAAGAACCCGATCAAAGCGCTCTTCGGTTTGTAAAAAGCCTGCTCCTCAAACACACGCAAATTATTTCTCTTTCAAGTTTTCCCCGCTAATATTAATTTGGTAAGACTAGTTTAAAATTGCATAAAGGAACCTTTGAACTTACTCAGGGAAATTAATTTAACTTCCATTCAGAAGATTTTCGGGTTCTGCAATAAAATGGGAAAATGCTTTCTACTCACAAAATGTTCGCATTTAAAACGCCGACGATGATAATACACATGTGTTGTGTAAGTATAATATACTCGACAGATAACGCACACATACATAAACACACACACACACTTACTGAAATGGATTGCAATGTATTCGTACATAATATATATTGTTATTTTAATTTTATAATACTTGTGTCAATTATATGCTGAAATTAAATTAGGGTTTGCATTCTTTAAAGGCTATTTTGAACAGCCAAATGATATCCACTCTTAGATTAATAACGTTAAGAACGTCAGTCTTCATACAAGCGCGCTGTCAAAATTGAAGCACTAAATAGATTCCTGCAGCTGTCACATCTGACAAACAATAGTATATTTCATTACAAGTGCGGAAAGGCTGTCATTGCAAGGAGTTCCGACAAATGTCTACCCGAGCCGAGGCGCAGCCGAAGGTGAGGGTTGACAGTCGGAACTCCTTCCAAAGACGATTCCGCACGTGTACTGAAC
This sequence comes from Pyrgus malvae, assembly GCA_911387765.1. Taxonomy (NCBI): domain Eukaryota; kingdom Metazoa; phylum Arthropoda; class Insecta; order Lepidoptera; family Hesperiidae; genus Pyrgus; species Pyrgus malvae. The sequence goes on along the minus strand of OU426961.1, from coordinate 6,257,730 downwards.
AACTATTTTTAATACAGTTGCGAAAAAATGAAGCAATTTAATAAAATAACAAAAACTCGCAAAGAACATTTTTAAAAATGGCGTCAACCGTAAAATAATACCTATAGCAGAGACTTTTTTTGTTTTCTTCACCCATTCTGGGTAGGCAAAGGAAACTATACCCATACAGCCAAGTCTTTAGCAGATTTTTTTTATTGATATGAAATGAAAATGTTAATGAGATGAAATGAAATGAAACCTAACCTAACTCATTAAATCAAATCATTAAATCTGATATTGAAACAAATTAGTAGCTTATTTTTAGAAATATTTGCATGAACCATAAAAACTTCTAAAATTTCGTGGTTGGTTTTTTCTTTTTAGTAGACATTATTTTGACAGTTGGGAAAGAAAAAGCACTAGTGTGTAATAGCCCACTTCCCGCACTCTAAACGTCCCTGCAATACGTCACTTTTTGAGCAACTGTATTAAAAAATATTTTTATTTTGACCAAATTAACTTTAAAATACTAAAAAATATTGAAAACACTTAGATTTCTTTTGTTTTTAAAAAGTGTTGTGATAAAATTTAACCTTAAGTCTTACGGAGCGGCTCGTCGTTTGGTGCCATTAATGTCAACAACATGGTTCAATTTGGGCGCGCAAACTTGGTTTCTATAATGTAATTGTAATTATTCTAAGTATCCACTATTTTTTGTAAGTGACTAATAGACCATGAACAACATACAATGTGTGAGTCTGAACAGATAACACTTTTTTATTTTATTTATTTCAAGCATCTTTGGCTCATAAAATATGTATAGTACACATAATACAATGGCAAAAACATTTCATTATAAATTACAAAATTGGCATTATTCTATTAATTTAAATTGAAATTATAATTATAATTTATAATTATAATTAAGTAAAAAGCATTAGAAATATTCCTTTTTTGTTATTATTAGGCTACTAATTTTGTTCTTTATGCAACTACTGAACCCATAAGTTAAAAGGTCTACTAGCGTTTATTTTTTTCTCAAATCCCCGCGCAGTATTGTTCGGGAAGTCTGTCTCTGGACAACATTAGCTCAGCGCCGCTTCTGAGGATTTCATTACTCGGAGTGGTAACGAAACACTGGCTTATAATAAAGATCTTTTTTCCTACTAAACTGTGTCACTTCTTGATCTACTAAGGCGTCTTTAAAGTTTTATTATTTAAAAGAGCATTTCAGTAAAATAATTATGATTTGTTAGTTATAATTTGTATGCTGTGAGAAGGTGGTTTCAAGGTACCAAGGTTTAGCAAAGTTGAGCTATTCTTTGATCAAAAAAAATACTTTAAGTGTTTACTACTGATCAATACTGATCATCCTAAGAGATCCTACCAGACGACAAATTTTTAGCTTCCGCTTATAAACTTCAATTAAGTAAGTAGACTTTAAAAATTTTGAAGTTCAGTTTTCTTCAATTAAGTTAGATTTTTTGTTACATGTTAACCTTCAAGCGGGCGCGCGTAGTCGAATCGACCGCGCTTAGTACGTTTTCATTCATATTATTACCCATCACATTTATTTCCCATTTCTAGTAGCCTGTCGCTATGTCATTGGGAGTAAAATAAAGAATAAACTGTCGCTCGGGACGCTCCCCCCACTCTACAGATCGCTATTGTTTTAGCCCCGGTGCAGTCGTCAAAAAGACTACACGCGCCTGTCGTCGAAAAGGTTACGCGCGACGCTCAACGCGACATACCCTTGTTCACACTCGTAGTAGTTATTCGGCCGTTATTCAATATTATCAAATTAAGTTTGGATTTTTTTATATAAAATGAGTTGTGGACGGTTACCACAAAGAGCAATACTCGAGGAATTACTAAGAGAAGACGAAAAAGAGAGTGAATCAGAGCTCAGCAATCTAGGCTCTGAAAGTTCCGGCAACATTGTTGCAGAGGAACTCATTGTGCTGCAGAAACATGAAAAGCGCAAACTCAGCATCATTACTTTTTACAGTAAAACAAAGGGGGGGGGGTGTGGGGGGGGGTGTCGATGAAGTCGATAAAAAAGCAAAATTGTATTAGGGTTTCAAGGAAGAATAATAGATGGCCATTGACACTCTTCTTTCGTCTTCTGGATATTGCAGGAATAAATAATATGGTGATATTGAGGGCAAATAAAATGTGACTCTACGGAAAAGGCGAATGTATTTACGGGCATTAGGCACTGAATTGACAAAAGAGTAGGTTCGTCCAAAAGTCCAAAGAAGATCAACTATGTTAGGTCTTCCGAGAAAACTAAAAAGTAACATAAGGGAGCATTTGAATATGGAGGATAGTGCTGCTGATACAGAAGCAGTTAGTTCTGGCACATGCAGAGGAACCTGTAAGATATGTCTAGCCTAAAAAAGGAGGCAATCAAAAACGCAATGTAAGTATGTATGAAAAATATTTGCAGAAGTCATCCAACATTTATTAGCAATCAATGTTTTATGGACGAAGAAACTGATTCTGATGAAAACTAAACCAAAGCTAATTTATTTTTATTCTTATTTCGTAATTTTAATTATGAGACTAGGTGTATAAACTAGTCTGAGATATGTAAATCGGTTTTGTGTTCCTAATTTTTGTTTTGATTCAAAGACTATTTGAGGTATGTTTGTTAATTTAATAACTGTTTCTTATTCATAATTTTAATTACTTTTTTTTAGACAAATCAGACTTTAAAGACAATGATAATATATCTGAGTAAAATTAATAAATAAATATTGAATAATTAGTGCTTTATTTCTCTTATTCATCCCATAGGTCTTTTCGGTTACGCGCGCCCGCTCCCGTTACAAAAGACCGCGCGCCCGCTTGAAGGTTAAATGACACAATTCAAGAATCTATACTATTTTCTAGGAAAAGGCACTAAGAAAATCTGCCAGGGTGTAACGCACAAAAAGCTAACAAACAAACGATGCTCAGGCTTACAACCCAAAACTATACATTCAGGTTAAACATTTCACTGACATGGTATAGAACTATCTGTGTCAGTGGCTTCACCATCGCGTTAGAAAAGACTCTTGAAATGCATTGACCTCGCATGTTAGTTTTCTTCGAAAATTGAACTGTAATCGACTGGTAACAGTTTCGTAAAGTGAAAAAAAAAAACATTTTTTTAATGTCTCACTGCTGGGTACATATCGTCTGAAGTGTACCCGGCGGTGACTTAGGCCAAATTCCGGCATCATTTGGTGGACAGAGTATTTGGAAACTTAATTAAGGAAAGATTAATGAAATGGGCAAGTCTCAATAAAAAATATGGATTTATTAATTTATAGATGTATTTTTAGAAAAATCTGTGTATATTTTAGGTTTAATCCAAAACTAACAGGCAGTGTGTAGGCATCAATCGCTTCGTTCTCTGTCAAGCAGCAAATTAACCTGTCAATCAAGGCTACGTATACTCCGTGACCACGGGTCAGGCGCGAAAATATTTAGATTTAGGTAGAATCAGAAGTGACGAATGAGCAGCGATTACCGAGTTCAAACGCTGATGTGCACTTCTGACATAGAAATTTTAACGTGCGTATTTTTATGAGTAATTTGTTTTTGTTTTAATTAGTTTATAATTTCTCGAAGGCATGGTAGTAGCGTGGTGGACTATGGCCTACATCCCTCTTACTTCCAAGTGGAGACCTGTGTCCAGAAGTGGGACATAAAAGGGTTGAAAGAAAAACTGAAACTGCATTATAGCAGCGTGGTGGAGAAAGCTCCAGGCCTCTGCAATAATGAGGAGATACCCGTGTCCAGCAGTGAAACGAAAAAGTGTTGCAGTAGAATCAGAAGCAAACAGCCACTGTGGGATCGATCGCTGCAACCTCTGTCAAGTTGCAAATTAACCTGTCAATTATAGCGAGGGACACTTTGTGATCGCGGGGCTGAATATTTGTTTGTATTAACCCTCTTTTTAGCAGAATGTGCCAGAAGAAGGGTTGTGTTCTTCGAGAGTATGTGTATGTATAATTGTTTAGCACGCTCTGTGGCCTTAACGGCTCGATGGATTTTATCTTGAGAGGTGTTCGTATTCGTATTTACTGTGAGAGTGACGCTGGGTATATCAAAATAAAATGAAAACAATGGCGGAATTTCGTCACCAAAATAAATAATAAGAAATAAAATAAAAACAGTAATTAAAATAACCAAAAACCCAAAAACCGTGTGTCTGTGTAATTTGGAAATAAAAAAACCCTAAAACAATAGTCTTTAAAAATAAATGTAAGTAGGTACCTATTTAAAAATATTTTTAAATGCGAGAAAAATTGTAGCAGTCGGGACCCATTCTTGAATGTCATCCATTTACTTGCAGTCAGTAGATTCGAGATTACTCCAATCAATCGATCATCGACTAGGTGTGCTCTGAATTTACTAAGTCGATATTTCTAGAATGGGTATCTCTGGGAAAGGATTTTTGAAATCGGAACAGTAGTTTTTGAGTTTATTCATTACAAAAATACACACAAAAATACAAATCTTTCCTCTTTATTATATTGGTATAGATACCTAATGTTAATATTATATAGAATAGATATAAAAAAATATTAAATTTCTGGTATAATCTTCCTTTTATTTATAGTATTTCAAAGTGTTTGGCTTTGAGTATGGTTCACGCCTGGGCTTGATAGCCTTTTTGAAAGTGACATGTTGGCTTACTTTTTACCGCGAGAAAATGCATCATTTCTACGTGAAAACGGGTAATAGGGTCAACACGTTGAAGCAACTGGCTAAACGCCTATGACTTTAATATAGCAATACATAGTCTTGTGTCGTATTTCAAATGGATGGAAGAAAGTTAGAGATATAGCCTGGAATAGCACATAGGCTATTTTTTGTCCTACGGGGACCCATTAAACGGATCTACGAGGGGGAAGCCGCTGGCGGAATGCTAGTATTTAATGAAAAGCAAACGGCAAAATTTATTGATTTATGCTAACATAATTTAGTTAGAGCCTAGGACAACGATAGTACAAAGCGCAAGCCTTCAATTTCAGATAAACTTCCAAATGCATCCAAGGCTCTTTGTTCAAAATTGTACTCGTATATTCAAGTACAACACTTTATCGAAAGTCCTAGTTAGTTTTTAGTTATTTAGTTTTGATACCAAGCAAAGAGCCAGTTTGGCGGCGTCAAGCCATACAGTCTCTGCCAAACAGCAAATTAACCTGTCAATCATTGCAACGGAAAAGCCGTGATTGCGGGACTTGGAATTTATTAAAAGTGTTTTCCCCCTTTTTTCAACCTTTTTTACGTCCCGCTACTGATAACAGTTCCTTCTCAGAAGATAGAGGGATTTAACCGTATTCCACTAAGCTGACTAGGTGCGGATTAGTAGACATCATGCCTTTGAGAAATTATGAGTTATCCTCAGGCATGCTCGATGACGAAAACTTACTTTTCAAAAATTCTTTCACTATTAGAAAGCTACATTCACCCTGAGTAACATAGGCTACTTTTTACCGCGGAAAAAAGGCACCATTCCTACGTGAAAACAGGTAATAAGGTTAACGCGGTTGAATCAACTGGCTGAACAAATGAATAAAATAAAATAAAATAAGATGAGATGAGATGAATGTTTCATTGCGGGGCACAAGTTTCGCGGGATTCGGGGCAACTTAGGCCATAGTTTAATACATGTTGGAGACATGACATGTCTTTGAGATTTTTTGTGGAACTTTGAGGAAATGCCTCAGTGACTGCAAACATCGTAATGAAATATAATAAAATGTCTTTCCTAGTGTCCACAGTGGAGTATCGAAAAATGCGAATTAGAACCAAGGAACGCTGTCATAACCACTTGGTTAGTGCGTCTTCTACCACACTTCATGGTCCACCTTATCACCAAATGTTGATAAGTTATATAATATTGCTTATTCTCGCAAAATATCCTACTCATAAATTTGTATTAATATTTTCACGACACACGACGTAATATTATTATTTCAAGCGAGAATACTTAACTTCTGTCCCAATGTCGTTCGCACTTTATTTATTCACAAGGAATCGTAATGTATATAAGCGGATTTCATAAAACTAGCTATGGTGCAAGTCTTAAGAGACAACGAATACTACAACATCCCTATTGGCTGCTATTACTTTCACGTCACACTACTGCGGACGAGCTGCAATTTATTGATCTATCATACTATGGAAATGTATTCATGATCAAGTTAGTAAAAAATATCCTAACGCTAGGATTCCTGTGGGTGCCACGGTCCCACACAAAGACAAGAACACTAATAATTAGACAGAGAAAAATTTAAACTCATCATTAAAAATCTGTGAAGCTGGGAATTGCATCCCGTAAGTATTTTAGTATCATACATTACACGTCTTATTATTTCAAGAAGAGTCCCGATTTGCATCGCTTTATTGCCTATGTTCAGTAAAAATCTTTGAAATTTTCAGAGAAAACATAATAATAATGTATATGTACTAGACAAAACTTAAAGATAGACGAGTGCAAAATTCCTATGCCCTGAGGTTTTTAGCTAACCCGAAGGCATCTCTTAAAGAGCTTAACACGCTTTTATTAGCTTGACCTACTGTATGTAGGTGTGTACGAGTATGTATCGGAACTTTTAACCTCATTTTCACCTACTTCTAGGAGTCTGATTAATTAAAAAATTTGCAGGGGTCAAGAGCCGATGACAACGCAATAATATGAAAATAAATGCCAACTAAAAACAAAAATAAATAATGTACCTAGTCTAAAAATCTAAAAAACACATTTTGGTGAAAAAACGAACTAAAACGTAAAAGATAAGAAGAAAATGTACCTGTTTTAGAAAATGTACTGTAAAAAAGGTGTGAGGCGATTTTTGAGATACCAAAATGATAATCCTTCTACTAATATATGTAAAACAATTGACAGCATGCACCCACGTGTTTTTACAGTAAAATACGAGTATGTACATTATCTTCTTATTTTTTACTTTTTGTTTTAGTTTTTAAAGTACATTATTTATTTTTTCATTTAAATTGAGTAGCAGACGAGCACGCAAGCCATGTGGTGTTGAAGGTCGCTGCAGCCCATCTACACGCAACCTCAAGCAAGCCTAAGGCTTGCTCTGGTCGTATGCAGTTGCTACTCCGAAGGCTGATGGTTGCTTTTTTTGAAGAATATCCTTTCTTTGAAAAAACCGGCCAAGTGCGAGCCGGACTCACACACGAAGGGTTCCATACCATTATCTATAAAAATCAGGTTTATTTTATGAGAGCTCCCTCAAATAAGTATTTATTTTATTCCATTTTTAGTATTTGTGTCTAAGATTTCTAATGTCTAGCCATCACGGTTCATGAGATACAGTCTGATGACAGACAAACGGATGGACAGCGGAGGCCTATTACAAATAGGGTCCCGTTGGCACCCTTCGGGTACGGAACCCTGAAAAGTAAAAGCACACAGCGGATAAAAACATTTATGTTTCAATTTGTACCAAACGTCAGCTAACGTGAACTTCTCGAGACGACTTAATTCTCCTGACATTGACTTATGTAACTTGTGGTGACATCTACTGCCGAAGTTTTTCTCTATTTACTTATGAGTCGACTATTTCTATCCTAAGTGTTAATGTGAGGAGTTGTTGAGTTGTTTTGTTTCTGGAATGTCCTTCATACTTGCAAAGAATGCGTGTGATAGTTAAGAAAGGTTAAGTATCCTTTTTTATGTCATTGTAAGGAAACCTCCAACAACAACTGGTAAATCCAACTCCACATTTTAACTAAGAGTTACCCTCTCCACATTCAACCGCGCTCATATTGCATACGTTTAAAAAATCAACAAAAAACAAAAACATCAAACGCTTAAAAAAATTAATAAGAATTTGTTGAGACGTCGGGGCAGATAATTGAAGCTGTATGGAACTGGTCTTGTCGTTACGGCGTTGCTGTTAATCCCTCCAAATGTTAGGCAATGACTGCAGGCACACGTCTCTTGGCTAAGTTGGATTAATATGGCTAAGCTATGGATTTATTGGCTAAGCTCAATACCAACAATATTTTATAACGGAAATGTAATCCTTTTTAGCCAATCCGACCGTAACCTTGGCTTAACCATGGAATGCTCATTTAAACGGCGTGCGCAAATTAGCGCTGTCAGCAAAAAGGTTACCGTTGCGTAGAACCTAAACTAGAGCGCCTTCAAAACAATAATGTATCAGATATATCTATGGCCTTTGTAAATATGAAAAAGCCACAGAGGCAAATATGCACTAAAACCCTTATATTCAACAAAAACAGAGGGTCATAATGTCATGGTCATGAGGTACAATCATGGCTTAAAAGTGATGTAACCTCTTTTGGCCGATATTCGCATTCATGCTTCAAGGATTCTTATCTTTGTTCTTAGCTTATGTAATGTGCTTGTGGAAGAAGGTCATATATTATAATGAAGTTGACGCAATAGTTTTTCAAAAATAATGCACCATCTCTGCACCTTGCTGCATATTGACCACTTTCTCTCTAGCAGTGATCAACTTGGTCGTTTGCTTCTTCTTTTTAAAGTTGACAACGCATGGTTTCTCGTACTAAGAGACGACATGGCGACAATATTGTAATCACTTAAGTACCAGCTAGCATTAACTTGTCGAATTTTAATTTAGCAAAGATTGTCAGAAGATTCAGATGTGTAGTAAAATGATGGCTGAATTTCCTTCCACAAAAAATACAAGTCCATTTACTAAATGTTTTTGAACGATTCGAGACCGCACAAGTTTAACAATATCCAAAAACACGCAGGCTTTCTGAAAATGAAAACTTCCGTCCAATATCTTTTTACTGAAAATTGTTTTTCTGTTTTTGGGTCAACTTCATTATGTTACATAAATGAATACCTTAAAATGTATCTCCATTTTGTGACGTAGGTCTTTCTTTTTAATAGTAATTTGACTGTAGCTTTATATTTTATGCATTGACGAAAACATTACATCTCAGCATCATTTTGCAATGTAAAGGAATTATTGTCAAAGAAAAATTTATATCCATAATATTTTAGGGGTATATACAGCAATAAGAACTAAAAAACCTTTTATTACTCCGCCGTCCATACTTCTATTCTTGACTGCCTGGATTTATTTATCAAGACGCTTTCATATTGAAAATACGAGTAGTAACACCTGCTGAAATCTGTAATCTAAAGCCAAATAATTAAAAAAAATGTAATGTGAAATTGTACTGATACTTATTTATTTTATATTCTTGCAAACACCTTTCACTAGGGGCTACAGAGGGTTTAACCTAATGCCTAAAGACATTGTCTCCCAGTATACCCTGGGTGATGATGATAATGTGGGATATGCTTTGGAACTGAAAAATTAATACGAAAAGAAAAGCAATGATAATTTTTATACTGAATAATTTTATTTTACTATGAATAATCTTATTGCATTTATGATCCTATCAGATCTGAGAATTTGACTGTTTCAGATTTTGCGGTCGAACAAGCAGAAGTAATGTGGCGTACATGTGAACCTGTGAACTACCTCATAAGGCTTACAACATTTAAATAAATATTATTAACCAATTGGGATTTCATGCACAAAACAATCATTGCTCATTGTCAACCCATTACCTTACTTTCTATTTTTTTATTTGAATGGAATAGCAGACGAGCATGCAGGCCACATGGTGTTAAGTGGTCGCTGCAGCCCATGAACATCTACATACAACCTCAAGCAAGCATAGGTAAGTCTTGTCTGAGGTCATATGCAGTTGCGCTGCTACTCCGGAGGCTGGTGGTCGCCTCATGTAAGTGTGGCCGGTACTTACTATGTATACATAATCCATCCAATCCATTGCATTTATGATCCTATCAGATCTGAGAATTTGACTGTTTCAGATTTTGCGATCAAACGAGCAGAAGTGATGTGGCCTTAAATATGCTTTACTACCACATAAGGCTTACAACATTTAAATAAATATTATTAACCAATTGGGATTTCTTGCACAAAGCTATCATTGCTCATTGTCAACCCATTACCTTACATTCTACACATTGGTCTAGGTAACTGGAATTTATAACGGCACAGATTTAATTTTTTAGTTTTGGTAAAAGTAAGAATAAAACATTATTTCTTTATCGGTTTATTTACCGCCAACGGAACACGCATTGGGGTGTCGTTTAAACGAGGGCAAGCATGCGGATAATTAAACGTGACCCGGATGTCATGCTTGAAGTAGTATTCTAACGTCTTCTATTTTATAATTAAGCTTTTATTTAGGTGTTTCATTTAATTAAGATTTACTGTAGTAAATATGTAGAATTTTATAAATTATCTGTCATAACATAGCAAACTTTACTAATATTTTAAATGCGAAATTGTTATTATTTGTCCTTCTTTCATGTCGCGATGAAGTGGTCTTAAGGCAAGAAGGCTAAAGAGTGACATACTACTATTACGCTAAGGCTACTTTTCACCGCGGTAAAACATCTCATTGCCTTCCATCCATTATAATGTATTTAGTCCTTTCCAATGTGGGTGAAACCGCGGGAATAGCTAGAATATTTCTGATACTTTTAAGGCAGAAAAACGTCCGCTGGATCCGCTGGTATTTCATTATCCTTATATAACTAAGTTTAGAATAGTAATCCAGCCACCATATTTTTTAAACATTGTTAGAAAAAATGAAGTCAAGTTCGAGATTCAAAATAAATGTTCATGGTCTTCAATGACGTGTTACTAACGGTCGCTCATATATTTTTTAAGAAAAATATTTACTCGGATAATTGATTAATCATAAGGGGCAGTAATACATTGGTTTACGATTAAGTGACTCATTGCTAAATAGATTTTAATTGGCTTTAAATAAATAGGTTAGTCGATCATTGACCATTAATAAATAGGAAATGAATGGTAACGGATTTAATTTTAATTTGGTCATAATATTTGAACTGGTTTTCGTTTCATTATATTATTAGTATTTGCATTTGAATTAGTGTAATTGGTTTTTATGGGCTGATTTCAATATGTGTTCTACAATTAATTTTCATGATGATCATAACACAATGTTTTGATAATTACAATGAATGGCCTATTTCGTTTATATTTTGGTGTAAATGTTTGTTATTATATATGATACCTATTGAATCTTTGTAACGGGATTTGGCGCTGGTATTTTTTAAGTAATCCATATAGCATAAATCAGATAATCTTAATATATAAATCTCGTGTCACAATGTTTGTCCTCAATGGACTCATAAACCACTTAACCGATTATAATAAAATTCGCACACCATGTGCAGTTCGATCCAACTTGAGAGATAGGATAGCTTACATCTCAATTAATAGTCGCAATATTATTTTATTTCTGATATTTTAAGGCAGAACAACGTCTGCCGGATTCGCTCTGTTAGTAACTGTCAAACATTGATTTTGCGCCATCGTCCAGAAGTTTGACATTGTCTGAATAACAATACATCTGTCACTATTTGTTTTATATTTTTTATTTGGCAGTAACATAAAAACTCTTTGAGATGATAAAGAAACTAATCCTCTTTCAATATATTTAAGGCAGGACAACGTCTGCCTGGTTCACTAGTCTTTTTATATGAATCTCTTAGTATGATATAGCTATTAGTATCAGTTTAATTGATTTATTAAATATACCTAACAAATCATATATTTTGAAAAGGTACACATAAAAATTTCATTTTTTTTAATTTTTCGTGATATTATATAGGTATTTATTCCTTGTCTTAAGGAATCGCTGCACACAAGCTTTAAAAAGCCTATGTTCAGTCTGGGACCTTGCGCTTCTTCTCCGGAGGCTGATGGTCATCTCATACAAATCTGACTGGCCTGAACACACCTTTCCCTAAATTAAAATTATTTAATTGTAATGGCCCACCAACTAGGTCACTAGGGGTTGAAATCAAAAAGCTGGTAGCAAGAGCTTATCATCCTGAATTCTGTATAAAAATCGGGTCTTTGACCGAAAATAAAACTCACTGGATTATAACTTAATTTTATTATCATTTATTAATTTGAATATTATTGTACAATCTAATACATTTAAACGAGCAATTCTTGTAAATACATATAGACATATAATTTGAATATCGGCAACGGTTCCAACGATTTTCTTGAAATTTAGTGCCCAGGGTTTCGTAGGTGACAGATTGATCCACCTAGGTTAAATTTTTAGAATTTGTCGTTTTATTCGAATTTGCAGCGACGATGAACTTAAAAATAAACTGAGAAATATCATCTACTGGAGAATATTAATAATATTGTGGCATAGGCTGCAACCCTTTTTACGTCCCACTGCTGGGCACGGGTCTCTCCCCATTATTGGGGAGGCCTGGAGCTTACTCCACCACGCTGCTCCATTGCGGGTTGGTGGAGATGCGGATTAGTGGCCAACCCGCTGTCGGATGTTCTCAAACCGCCCATAAGGCCTCCGACAAGGTTTAACGACTGTTATCGATCAACAACAACCGGGACTGACGGCTTAACGTGCCCTCAGAAGCACGGAAAAGCGCATGAATTTTTTTGCCACTAGCGGTCAACCATCTCACACCCGACCGCGCCCGTTTCGCTTAGTTGCATAGATCGCTTTCGTTCTACGTTAACCGCCGGGCCATGCGCGCTTCATTTTGCACGCATTTGTTGCATAGAACGCCGTCAAACGTCATCTGCCATCCGCCGTTCAAACTAATGACAATGTTGATTTGAAAGAGTTCTATAATAATCATATAGCATTAAAGTTTCCTCGGTTACGTAGGCAGACTAGAGAAGAGTCTAGGGGAACTGAGTTCGGGGTTCAAACCTCAAGCAAACATGTTCTGTTGTTATTATTTTATTGTGACAACATTTTTTTAATTGGGAGATATTTCAGAGGGCGTTAAAATTCGTTGTAAAACTCTTCACATGTCAGATTAAATAGACCTATATTATGTGAGTAGTATTGTTCTTATTGACAATTTGTTACTTTCCTTCGTCTACTGCGAAATCATAAGGAAAAGAACTTTTTCTACCTTTGCATTATGGGGTATGATTGTAGTTATATATTACACGACTGCTGTACTCGACATGTTTCGGTCCTGACCGAGGACCTTCTGCAAATCCGATAAAAATTTACGTGAGAGTTATGTAAGGCTGCAGAGGGAGGAGGTGAAATAAAACTTACTACAAGAACTAATCTATTTTAATTTAAAAACTACATATAACTAGGACAGCCTGAGTATTGGACAAATCTTCAGTAATTCAAAAAAATGCGTGCTTACCGTACTGTCATTGCACGCTTCAAAAACAATTAGGTACCTATTTCTTTACAGCTTGTTCCTTATAAAATTCAGAAGGTATCGAGTTAAAAAAAACGATCTTGAATGAAATCTGGGTGGAATCCAATTTAAACCGGTCTAGACCAGATTTATCTTTATTTTTATGGTAACCCAACAACCAACCTGTAATAAATCGGAATAGCGGACTGTGGCTTTAATCTTTTTCATTATTGCGAGGAGATACACTAGGTAGCTCTAGAACGTAAAAAAGAGTTAAATTAAGTCAAAGGTAAGACTCTCCTTATAACAATAATTACTAGCTTTGCTTAAAAATATGAAAGAATCATCTCTCTTAATTAGCAAATGGAATAAAAGAGCAATATAAAGGAAGGCCGGATTAGTCGTACGTACGTTTAATATTTTAAAGGAGATAATTAACCATACTAAGCTTCCGACGCAAAACCTCACTAAATTTTAAACACAAAGATAATGCAGCGGCAAAACTGTACATAATAATTCAAATGGACAATGGATCTCCAGTCTTGCCTATAGTCTCATAAAGTTTATTTCAGACTGTCGGCGGTTTGGTGCAGCGTTTTATTGTTACAATTTAGATTTAATCATAAAAGTATATTAATGTGAACTATTGTGTATGTTAGATCTTTGAGTAAGGTATGAATATTAAAGAAAATAATATTTAACGTATTTTTAGATCCCGAACATAGACTTAGCATAAACTACCGTATAGACGATCATAGCGTTGGAAAAGAAAATCTCTTACCGAGTTACAGCAAGATAGAAAAGGGAGGCAAATCTGTTGTTTCTATGACTTGATTTTGATTGATAGCCGTCACAATTTGTCATACAAAAAAGAAATACCATAAAGTAAGAAATAACTTCAACATCTTACTTACATATGTACATCTTACTTACTCCAAGAAAAAAACCTGATATCGAAAATCTTTTAAATAAAATAAAAAACATATTTCTTGTATTTAATTTAAAATTATGTTTCTTCTTTTTAGTTCAGATAAGTATTACAGCGTTGTTGTCACTGCCATTATCATCGATAGATCGATCATAGAGATCATCGATTATACATGGCGTACTTCAGAGAAAAAGGCAGTCACTGGCTAACTTACACATTGACAAATCCAAATTATTCAAAATTAATTTAAAAAAAACTTAATTCTAAGTATATCCTAAGTCTATGATTCCGACAGATACGAGTAATATATACTAATATATTTACGAGTACTATTTTATTAATAACAGAGTGTTTATATAACTATTTTGAATCCAAAAGAATAAAACATATTACCAATAAAATCCTCTCTTTTTCAGGTGGTCTTTAAGTCTCAGAAATGAAAAATAACATTAAGGCGAGTAGTTCACCACGCTTAGTAAAGTGCACTACAAATTATTTTATATAACAACAATGACAACATAATTTAAATATTAAATCATATTTTAATTCAATACAGAATGAAAACTGACGTTCCCATTCTACTTCTACCTCTATTTTGTAAACGTGTCAAGCAAACGCAATAAGTCTAATTCTCTCTAAGTTCTCGGAACGCCCCTCAGACGGACAATAGTTAGGAACCCTTTGTGGGATTTATTTGTCGATGTTTTTGGCGTGCGTCTGACTCGTGAAACCCTGCCCGATGCCGGAATGCTTTCAGAATATTCGACGTCACGCCCATACGTTTTCTCCAAATGAATGAACGGAATTTTTGAAACGCAATCTTTTTCAAAGAATGTTGAATCTCTGTTTTGCTATCGTTTTCGTACTTTTAGGCTTGCAGAGGTTTTCAATTACTTGATCAATACAGTAGAGGCAGTCGATGAACTCATAGATCGTGAAACAATGTTTTGATTCTACATTTTTTCTTCATGTTTGTGCTTTCAGCTCAAAATAGTCAGTTGATCCTTTTATTTTTTTCGGCTTTATTATGTTTTGATGCTACATGTGCAATGGTGACAAGAATAAATGTTGCAAATAAATTAAGATCAGTATTACTGCAGCAGCCAAAGAAATATTTCTATTTCTTATTTCTTTCTTATAATTATAATTTAATTTTAATTTCTTATATTTTCCACTTTCTTTCTTTTGGTAATGAATTAGTTTAAATTATTACTTGCACTTTTTAGTTGGCTTTTCATCTAATGAAATGGGTGGGTAGCAAGTAGTAAGTAAATTATTATTAGATACTTTACGCTTTTCTAACAAAATAAGATATGATCACTGACCATTCACTGACTTTTTTCATCAATTCCCCTTTTCTTTTCACTACTTATTGTGTCTTTAACTTCTTTCTTTTCTATAATGTTCTGTAATGTTAGTTGTAAGTATGCATAAATAAATAAATCATAAACTATTCTATCTTCTCATTTGTCTGCATTTTTTAGTTTTTTTGATGATTACTGATATAAATGTGTGATTTGCTAGTTCAATATGACTGTCTCCAAAACAAACTTTCAACACATATTGGAAAAATTTAAATGACATGTCATTTCACATTTATTGACTTTACATGACTTTTGATTGGATTTCCGAGATGTGCAAAACAGTAAATAAAGTTTGCTTCGAATATTGTTCATTAGAGTTCCGTACATCAAGAAAGGGGGATTTCATATTGTACGTAATAATATCATTTATTAAAAACTAGCCTTCCGCCAGCGGCTTCGCCCGCATGGACCCGTTTAATGGGTCCCCGTAGGATAAAAAATAGCCTATGTGCTATTCCAGGCTTCATTGCTATATTAAAATCATAGGCGTTTAGCCAGTTGCTTCAACCGCGTTGACCCTATTACCCGTTTTCACGTAGGAATGAAGCATTTGCCCGCGGTAGCCTATGTTACTCAGGGTGAATGTAGCATTCTAATGGTGAAAGAATTTTTGAAATCGGAACAGTAGTTTTTGAGTTTATTCATCACAAACACACAAAAATACAAATATTTCCTCTTTATAATATTAGTATAGATATATGTAGATATAGATATTATCTACTATTGTAGATAATCCTAGACATTATTATGTCTAGGATTACCTGTAAAATATTACTACTAGGACCTCCTTTAGTCTTCATTTTGGTCATATTTTGCATCTGTCTTTTAATAGTATAAAAGCTGAAGCTGAATCTAACTGAATTGTAACTTGTAGATTGCTCGTCCAATACTCAACTGAACTGGCCCGAAATGCACATTCAAACCCATATCGGAAAAATGTAAACGACACGTCATTCCACAGTTATTGAGTTACTTTTCCCATCGTGCACGACGATTGTGAGTTACATCACTTTTGATTGGATTCCCAATATTTGCCAAGAATAAATAGAGCAGTTTTAAAATATAGTTTTTTTTTTATGTAAAAACACCAGCAAACAGGCATACGGGCCACCTGATGGGGAGTGGTCACCGTCGCCTATGGACATCTGCAACACCAGAGGAGTCGCCTATGCGTTGCCAGCTGTATTCAAGGGCTCTTTTAACGCCTTTCTTGAAGAACCCCATGTCGTAGCCCAACGTGAATAACTCAGAGGGAACTTTATTCCACAGTTTGCATGTTCGTGGTAGAAACGAACGTGAAAAACGGACTGTTGACGATTGCCATATTATGTCCAGGTGGTGGGGGTGATACTTCTCTCTTCGGCGGGTGGTGCGATAGTGGAATGGTGACGTAGGCATCAGACCGTCTAATTCGGATGAGCACTCACCGTTGTAGAGGCGGTAGAAGACACAATGACATAAAGCGCCAATATCTCGTAAGCTCAGATCTTCGAGTCTTTCGGTTAGCCTAGGGTTGTTGATCATACGAACGGCGCGTTTCTGCACAGCATCAAGTGGGCTAAGTTATTTGGATTTTTATCTTATCTTACGGACACACAGCCTCAAGCAATTCTCAAGTGTATGCAGTTGCGTTGCTATTCCGGATACTGATAGTCAAGAAAATTTTGAATATATCCAGGTACATTGTCAGGGTCATTGTATTTGTGAATCTGACCAATAGCCGCATATTTCCACCAAAATACAACAAAATTGCTTCAGGGTCAAATTAGGTACTTCTCCGATTGAATCATGATAGTGCTTCCACCCAAGCACGAATGGCTCGGCGGCTAGCGTAGAATGCAAACGATCTACGTAGTTAAGCCAAAAGGGCACGGTCAGGTGTGAGATGGGTGACCGCTAGTGGCAAAAATTTCATGCGCGTTTCCGTGCTTCGGAGGGCACGTTAAGATCGATCTGTTATCGATAGATAACAGTCGTTTAATCTTGTCGGAGGCCTTATGGGTGATTTGAAAACATCCCACAGCGCCAACCACTAACCCGCACCTCCACCAACCTGCATTAGAGCAGCGTGGTGGAGTAAGCTCCAGACCTCCTCAATAATAAAGAGGAGAGACCCGTGCCCAGCAGTGGGACGCAAAAAAGCCAAGTGCTTCCACATATACCTATATTAGCAGATACGGTACCCTTCGTGAGTGCCTCCACCTCGCACTTGGCCGATTTTTTAAATGCATAAACAGGCATGAAAACAATATAAATAATAATAATAATAATAATATCGATGTCGTATCAAAAAATACACGCTGCATGATTCAAATATCGAATACGTTTGATTAAAACCCAAGGAGGTGACGAACAGTAACTGTTATGTGAATAGTTCGTAGGTACTTGGAATATCGGCTGCTTGCTCAAGTCAGAGTGATTGAATAAGCAACCGGTCTACCTTCGTAGGAATGTGTTCATATCTAGCTTTATTATGTTAAAAGTTAGAACATTCAAAACTAAACGTACGTTCGTACATAATAATACGATTGTTTTATTGTTCATATACCATTATACCTGAAAATTTATTTAAAACAGGGCTGGAGTTTTTTGGGCCCGCTTTTTTCTCCTAGCCCATTTAAGCCTTAGCGCCCCCAAAGTGGATGACGATCAGCCGATGGCCGTACAACGATGAGAAACATCAAGTGTATATTATTACCCAGTATGTTAATAAAGTATTCCATTTCAAACTATTTCATTTCATTTCATAACTGTACTTGTTTAGTTAGTTTATTAAAACTTTGTTAGTTTGTTTGCATTTCTATAGACGAGTGTGGCCCGTAGCGGCCGCGCCCGGTAGCAGACTTCGACTCCGACCCACATTGGAGCCCACAGCGTGTTGGAGTAAGCTCCAGGCCTCCCCAAAAAGGGGGAGAGACCCGTGCCCAGCAGTGGGACGCAAAAATGGTTGCAGTCAGCCAGCCAGTGATATTTTACTAATTGCTTCATTGGAGTGAACAAATATAGGCCGATGATTCCTGTTAATATTTAATGTAATAATGTTTGGACAAAGTACTTTAAAACGCGAATAAAACATGAAAGTTGTTTACTAGCGTGTACTAGTCTGAATTTTATTTTTTTCCGAAAGTCTGTATTGTGGAGGCCCCTCTTTTGTGGAGGCCCCGAGGCTGTAGCCCCGGTTGCCCTCCCCTAAATCCGACCCTGCTTTCCACCGAAACACAATAGTATTGCATCACAGTAGAAATGGTCGTACGCGGAGTTGGTGGCACTCCTGTGCGGTAACAGTCATTAGGTAAGGTAGACGTCCATAATGTCGACAGCGTATTAGTACTCGCCATTCCATAAAAAAATGTCAATAGTGACACTTTGACAGAGATGACGAGTATCGGGACTCAGACGAAAATTGAAGAGAGTACGGACGTTTACCACACCAATTTTTAATTTTCATAACTTTTTAAATAAAATAAAAAGTAGATACCAACTATGGATAGTCTTCAACAGCTGTAAATTCTGAAGGTCTTCGTGACTTTAAAAGTATGATCGCGATCTCATTTACAATCAGAACAATGACAATGAGATACATGTCACTGTCATTGCTCAGACGGTGTACTCGCGTTTCTTTCATCGCGTCAAGTTTAAATCGTTTGCATAGTTTTTACGGAAGTATTCCTTTAAAAAATTGTACAGAACTATAGTACTAAGTACTGCAAATAATATATTGTGTTGAAACAGCTGGTTTGACGAGTCTAATATTGCGTAAACAAGAAAACATTTGCAAAACATTTGTAAGTTATAAAGTAATACCCTACGGTCGTTTGTTTATAACTGACCTAGGGCAACCCGCGGACGGTCAGCGACAACGGCGGCCTTAGACTGGATTGTTCTTAATATTATAGAATCCTGTAAAGTACCGGAATGCCAAGAGTGCAACGCTCCCCTCCTACGACGCCAGTACCGGATGCAGAGAAGCAGCTTCTTTTTTCTACTCCTATTGAAACTGAAGCATTGACCATAACATCTAGAGCCAAGCGCCTTCGCCCGGAAAGCTCCCCACATATCCAGTCTGAAGATGTATCTTTGGAAGGGAAACTGTTAAGTCTTCTTACAAACTGGAAAACCGAACAGGACCTACAATTTGAAAAACTTTCATCCGAAATAGCAGAAATTAAACTTCAGAACTCCGAAATTCAGAAAACCAACTCTGAAACTTTAAAGACAGTTGAGTTATTGAGCAGTAATTACGACAAGATTAAAAATTCTCTGCAAAAATTAGAAAAAGAAAATTGTGATCAACGAACATACATCCAAGAATTAGAAAAGAAGGTGGTTGACTTACAGCGCTCGACGCGTTCCTCATGCATTGAAATTAGAAATGTCCCCATGAACGACAAGGAAACTGTCAGCCATCTGACTTCGATTGTCGAAAAAACTTGCAACACCATACTGCCCTCGGTCAAGTCCCTGGATCTGCGTGATATTTACCGACTACCGGGTAAAAAAGACACAAATAGACCAATCGTAGTAGAGTTCCAGACTGTCCAACTCAAAAACCAAGTTCTTGAAGCTGCACGTACTTTCAACAAAGGTCTGCCTACAGCTGAAAAATTAAATACTGAACATATTGGTATTCCTGGTAAACCTAAACCTGTTTATGTCGCTGACTACTTGCCTGGCAGCCTACGACAACTTTTTTACGAGGCACGTATGTTCGCTAAAAACAATAATTACACTTATTGCTGGAGTCGACATCAAAAAATTTATTTACGCAAAGACGAAACGAGTGAAACTATTGTTATTAACACATGCCATTGTTTGAAAAAGTTAGTTCAAAACGGCGACTGTACTGAAATAGTTACATAAAATTAATCTTTACTCACTATATCTACAAGAAAATCAAGTATAATCTAAAACCTGTTCTTATTATTTAACTGTATTTTTTTCCGTCTTTTTTTTTCTGATTTCAATTAGTTGAAATATATTTTAACAAACTAGCTAAAATTTTCAACATACACTCTACACATATTTCTTACATAAAATACATACAAAATCACATACAGTTCACTCTGTTGTTTTAGTTTGATCATCGATTGTTAAGACTCTTTATTCTTAGTAATAAGCTTACTTTAGTAAAATTAAATGATGGATAGAAGCGCGCTAGATGAAATAGATTCATTTAGCATAGCGGATTCTCATCTTTGCACTCCTGAATTATGTAAGAAACTTATATCTCTCACGTCAAAGTCTCTAAATATAGTTCACGTTAATATTCGCAGCGTTAATTGTAATTTTGATACTTTTAAAGTATTTCTCTCTAGTACAAATCTGTCCTATGACATCATTATTTTGACTGAATGTTGGCTAGGCGTTTCTTCGCTAATACCCTCATTAGATGGCTATGCGACATACGCTACCAGTAAGCCTAAGAATCAAAATGATGGAGTTATAATGTTTGTTAAATCTGTTTTACAACACACCATTTCTGAACCCATCACACCTGATTCTAGCTGCCTAGTTTGTAATCTGAATAATACTAATATCTCCATAGTAGCAATTTACCGTTCTCCTTCTATACGTCTTTATGACAATTTTTTCAACGGATTAAATGATGTTCTCACATGCCTGTCAGCCCATCAAAACATAATTATTATGGGGGACATCAACATAGATATAATGCCTAATAGTTTAACGCCACAAGCTAGCGAATATTTAAACTTAGTTTCGTCCCACGGTCTTTATCCTTCACATCTATTACCTACTCATAACAATGCCTGTATAGATCACATCATGCTAAAAAGTAGCCTAAAATCTGTGACTTTGGTATTTGATACCTATATTACTGACCATAAACCTACTTTTATTAACCTACAGCTTGCAAGACTGCCTGCCTATATGAATCTTTGTCGATCTATTACTGACCATACTGCTGTCGTCGCAGAAATTTGTCGTATGGATTTCTCGTTTATAATGAGAATTCAAGATGGAAATACGGCCACTGAACTGCTTATCTCGACAATTCGCTTTATTATGGAGAAGCACACTAAAGTAATCCGCGTAACCTCCAAGAATAAAATACTGAAACCCTGGATTACAAATGGACTACTGCGATGTATTCGTAACAGGGACATTTTATCTCGCAAGGTTAAAAAGGATCCTGATAACTATATTCTTAAAATCACTTATAAAAGATATAGGAATTTTTGTAACAAACTTCTAAAAAATTTAAAAATAGATTTTGAACGATCTGAAATTCAGAAAAATAAAAACAACCCTAAAGGAATTTGGAAAAATATTAGAAAAATAACAAACACAAATCGGCATACTACGACATCTTCAGAATTATTAAAAGTTACTAACAATCACGTCTCCTCTATTAACTACGTTAACGATTTCTTTTCAAACATTGGTAAAAATCTGGCTAACAATCTTATTTCTAAATCTTGTCCGGCACTACAAAGGCCATGTTCTAATAAGCTACCTAACTCTTTAGTTCTATTTCCAACGGATGAATCGGAAGTGCATGGAATCATTGTCGGTTTGCGTTCGGATGCGGCAGTGGGATGGGATGGAATATCTGCAAAAATTTTAAAATCTTGTTTACCAACTTTATTGTCTGTTCTAACGCATATCTGCAATGTATCTCTTTCCTCAGGTTGTTTTCCAACTGTATTGAAAAAGGCAGTTGTTCATCCAATTTATAAAAGTGGCGACCGATGCAATGTCACTAATTATAGACCAATCTCCGTTTTGCCTATTATATCTAAGATCTTAGAAAAAATACTTAACAATCGTTTGGTTCATTATCTAGAGTCGTATAATCTATTAGCGTCCAATCAATATGGTTTTAGACGAGGAAAATCTACTGAAACTGCTGTTGCTTCACTAACTGACCATGTTGTCGCAAAACTTGACAGCAAATTGAAATGTCTCGGCATTTTCCTCGATCTTTCTAAGGCTTTCGATACCGTATCTATTTCTCATCTCCTATCTAAATTAGAAGCCATTGGTATTCGTGGCCACTCTTTTAAAATCTTTGAAAATTACTTGCAGGATCGCACTCAATGTGTTAAAATAAATGATTTGTATAGTGAAACCAAATCACTCAGCTTTGGCGTTCCACAAGGATCTATTTTGGGCCCAACATTGTTTCTAATCTATATTAACGACCTTTGCAAAATAAATCTTACTAACTGTTCAATTTTTACGTATGCAGATGATACGGCATTAATTATACATGGACATAATTGGCATGAAACAATGAAATATGCGGAAGAAGCATTAACTTCTACTTTAATCTGGCTATCTAATAACCTCCTGACAGTAAACCTCTCTAAATCGGTTTTCTTACCCTTTTCTTTAAGAGCTAACACCATTCCTGATTCCCTGTCGCTAAAAGCCCATGCTTGCAAAAGCTTGAGCAATTCTCAGTGTCACTGTCCAGAATTAGTCAAAACTAATACAACTAAATATCTTGGGGTCCAAATTGATAGCTTATTAAACTGGAAACCACACTTACAAGAACTAACCTCGCGAATCCGTAAAATAACTTTTATTTTTAAGAAATTAAGATGTTGTACTGATTACAATACCATAAAGACAGTCTACTACGTCTTGTGTCAGTCATTACTTACGTACTGTATCACGGCATGGGGTGGCGCATGTAAAACGCATATTCTTCAATTAGAACGTGCACAAAGAACTGTCCTGAAGGTCATGACTTTTAAGCCATTTAGATATCCAACCAAAAACTTATACAGTGACTGTCAGGTCCTATCCGTTAGACAGTTATTTGTTCTCCAGACTGTTCTAAGGGTACATGCTGCTGTGCAATTTGATTCCAGTGTCGTACATAAACGTCGTCATCACTTGGTATGCACGATCCCACGTACGAAAACAGCACTAGCTAAACGACATTATGATGTGATCGGAAACCATCTGTACAATAAAATTAATAAACATTGTAATATATATCCTCTTAACAGACGAAGATGCAAAATAATCGTTTCTAACTGGCTAATGACGAAAAATTATGATGAGACGGAAATATTATTAAAGTTGTCAATTTTGTAATATAACATACATATAACAACCGGGATTTATAATACACACCCACACGCGCGCGCATTCAAACACACACACACACGCGCACACGCACGCACATACACACACACACACACACACACACACATACACGCACATACATACATGATCGCACGCAAACAATAATAGAATAGTATTAATATTGTATACCTACTACTTTAAGAAAAATTGTATATTATTTATATTTCCATCAGATTGTCTGAGACCGTTCTGATAAAATGTAAAGCCTTGATTAATGTTTGTATACGAGCGCTGGTATCCATAACTCAAGTTAAATCTTATATTGGATACCAGAGTTCAACAAAACACTTCTGTTCGAAAATAATTTATCAGTTACTATAATATTATTATAAGTGTATGTACAAGTTATTGGAAATAAACGTTATTTATTATTATTGCTTTTGTACCAGAGTTCTACAAAGGGAACCATTTGAACCTTTTGATACAATTATGACTCCGCTCTCCGACTTTGTGATGATAATGAAGAGATTATACGTCACATTACCGTTGTGTTGGTGATAATCGAGTGTATTGTCTGACGATTGTCGTGAAGTGGAATGGTAATGGAGTCAGCAATGAGGGCGCAGTTGAATCTGTTTCGTTTGAGATGGACGTACAGTGAAAAAATATATTTTTCATTTCGTTTTTATTTGAACATAGTAGCAGACGAAAATGCAGGAGTAATGTCGCTGCAGCCCATAGACATCTATACACAACCTCAAGCAAGAAAAGTTATTTTTGTCTGAGGTAGTATGCAGTTTTGCTGGCACTCCGGAGGCTGATGGTCGCCTCATGTAAGTCTGGCGGGCAAATGCACCTTTCCACTGGAACACCATAGAGTTAATTCACAGCAGAAGTGGGTGCAGCGGTGGTCTTAATAAGTATGCAGGAATTTATATTATGTCACCACTTTCGACCATTTCATGAAATAACTTATGACGAAGAAATATCACGTACTGCTACAATATTAACGGCATACAGTAAATAAAGTGTACATATTGCACATTGAAATATGACATTATTGTAAAACAGTTACCAAAGATAACAAACTTTAATCAATTATGAAGGAAGTAATGGTTACCATGCCGGACTGTCGACCCTCCCCTGGTTCGATTTCCGGTGGAGCAGAAATTTGAATGATGACTTTAAAATTTCTGTTCTACAAACACCCAGACCGGTGTTTGTGTTTCTGTCTTTGTGTTTGCCCATGGCATCCACGACACAGGGTATACTATTGTGGGGCTATGAGTATGAAGCGTTATTATTATTACCTTATAACAAAGAAGTATCAAACAATGCTACAATATTGTGTTACGGCATACAGAAAATAAGTGAACAAATTCGGTAGTTGACTGCCAAATCAATTGACATACTTTTAATGAGCTGTCAAAATGCGACTTCCTCGTACATTTTGTACAAGAAAAATATTTATGACGTCACAACGTGGTATAGTCAATTGACTTAATTATTATTGATTCAAAATGAAATAAAAATCATTAACAAAAATAATTAACAATTATCCTGGTTTCCAAGCGTAAATTAGTGCAACCTTTTCGAAGTATGCATTTTGGATTTTCCTGTTCATAGTGTCAACTACCCTATTGCACTATTGTAAAACAGTGAAGCGGAGATAGAAACATTTTTGAGCCATTTCACTTCAGCTTACTATCACCAGAGGTTACCGGGTTATGTGGGATTTGTACCGAACTATAAGCACCTCGGTGGCCTGCCTCTGCGCTTGGGGAGGACTCCGGGATCTCCGGTGGAACGCACCGGTGTCCTCAACGAGTGGCGCCCCAGAACGGGCCCATCTTCGGGAGAGCAGATGCGCTCTCCTGAATCCTTAGACGCTCACGGCGGCATGCGGCCACGCCCACACCGCCTTTCTTCCTGGGGCTGCTGGCTGGACGGGTCGAGTTCCCACTCTCACCATCCGCAACCCCGGAAGCCCCCTTTTAGTCGCCTCTTACGATCAGGTAGGGGATGCCGTAGCTAGGAGGCCCTTACAGCTCACAGAAAACAAGCTACAGTGCATAGTGCAGTAATGTTGCAAACTGCTGAATTGTACTGTTAAAACTACTGTAGATGTAATACAGGGAATTTTTCAGACACTTTCATGGTAGGCTATTTTCATATTCTGTCTACGAATGTCACAGTTTTTTATATTTATACCAAGAATTTTTCCTGTAATGTTTATTTTAAACACTCATAGCCCCACAGTAGGGTAGATATACCCTGTGTCGTCGGTACCATGGACACACAAAAAGAAACACAAATACCCAGACCGAGAACAGAAATTTAAACTCATCATTCAAATTTTTATTTCGCCGGGAATCAAACCCAAGAACGTTCGATTGGCTGCCGGGCATAGTAACCATTGGCCCACGCAGGTCGTCAATTATTTAATACTAGCGGTCGTCCGCGACTTCGTCCGCGTGGACTTTAGTTTTAGATTTTTTCTTAAATAAAGCCTAGCTTAAGTTACTCCTTTTTCTTACCTTTTCCTTTTACGTTACTCCTTAGCTACCTGCCAGTGAAAGTCCCGTCAAAATCGGTCCAGCCGTTTCGGCGATTAGCTGGAACAAACAGACAGACTGATCGACAGACAGTCAGACAAAAATTGTAAAAAGTATATTTTGGTAATATTGTGTATCGTTTAAATTCATATGCATGTAGTAAAATGCATTTATTTTAATATTACAAAACCAATCCATATTACAATCCAATTATCAATGGATTGTTTATCAACAATAATCTTATTTATTTGTATGAATAGATATACCTAGCTTATTTCACAAATACTGTAAAACAAGTATACAAGCATTTTTATTATTCTGTCACCGCTTTCAAACTTTCCAAGAAAGTTGACAAGGAAATACCAAACAATGCTGTGATATTGTATTTTTTTTTTCAACTTTTTTATGTCCCACTGCTGGGCACAGGTCTCCTCTCACAAGTGAGAGGGATTTAGGCCATAGTCCACCACGCTGGCCAAGTGCGGATTGGTGGACGTCATGCTTTCGAGAAATTGTGAATTTCTCTCAGGCATGCACGATGATGGAGAACATCGTAATCAATTAAATATCACGATATTTTCCATCACCGTGGAGCAGCGATAAATGCGCACATTACAAATTTCTTTGTCAGAGGTGCGCGCCGAGGATTTGAACCCGGGATCGGTCGCGTTGAAGACCGCGGTTTTGACCACTCGGCCATCGCTTGCTTTATTGTATAACATTGTATTGCTTGATATTGTATAACAGCACACAAAATGCTCGACTCTTATAGTTTAATATGACGCTACTTGTATTTCTAATATAGAGAAGCGGAGACGGAACCATTTTCAGGCATTTTCGCTCCAGAAAGCTGTTCTTATTCCGTTCATGTATGTCACCCTTGTTCATAGTTGTTTGCTGAAAGTGATTTTCATTTTCTTATATTTATTTATTTTAAATGTTACACCGACAATGGCTACGCTATACTTTAAAAAAAATATAAAAATACATGATACACTGTTCAAGTGATACTCCTAACAGGTTGAAAACACAAAAAAAGTATATTTGTAGTAGTAAAAAGTATATTTGTGTAGTGTGTATTAGTATAAGGATGTATAAGTATTTAAGTTATAATAAAATTTAAAATACATTTTTGAAATAATTTCGATGTCTATACTGATGACTTTTATGTTTAGTGTTGTTCAGTTATCTTATGCTTCGTGTTGTTACAATAAAATTGTTTACTTTTTTAAATCTAGTTAAGTTCATTTCCATTTATGGTAACTTTGCTCAAAAATACATTTTTTGAATACTATCCTTCTCCTCAAAGACGATCAAACAACGTCGTCTTATTTGCATAACTCGTCACTGTTACGATACAAGCCATTGTATAGTGTTCGGTTTTGTGACAAGTAAATATCAAAATATACTGTAACTGTAACTGTAACTTTGTGGGATTTATTTGTCGATGTTTTTGGCGTGCGTTTGACTCGTGAAACCCTGCCCGATGCCGGAATGCTTTCAGAATATTCGACGTCACGCCCATACGTTTTCTCCAAATGAATGAACGGAATTTTTGAAACGCAATCTTTTTCAAAGAATGTTGAATCTCTGTTTTGCTATCGTTTTCGTACTTTTAGGCTTGCAGAGGTTTTCAATTACTTGATCAATACAGTAGAGGCAGTCGATGAACTCATAGACCGTGAAACAATGTTTTGATTCTACATTTTTTTTTCATGTTTGTGCTTTCAGCTCAAAATAGTCAGTTGATCCTTTTATTTTTTTCGGCTTTATTATGTTTTGATGCTACATGTGCAATGGTGACAAGAATAAATGTTGCAAATAAATTAAGATCTGTATTACTGCAGCAGCCAAAGAAATATTTATATTTCTTATTTCTTTCTTATAATTATAATTTAATTTTAATTTCTTATATTTTCCACTTTCTTTCTTTTGGTAATGAATTAGTTTAAATTATTACTTGCACTTTTTAGTTGGCTTTTCATCTAATGAAATGGGTGGGTAGCAAGTAGTAAGTAAATTATTAGATACTATACGCTTTTCTAACAAAATAAGATATGATCACTGACCATTCACTGACTTTTTTCATCAATTCCCCTTTTCTTTTCACTACTTATTGTGTATTTAACTTCTTTCTTTTCTATAATGTTCTGTAATGTTAGTTGTAAGTATGCATAAATAAATAAATCATAAACTATTCTATCTTCTCATTTGTCTGCATTTTTTAGTTTTTTTGATGATTACTGATATAAATGTGTGATTTGCTAGTTCAGTATGACTGTCTCCAAAACAAACTTTCAACACATATTGGAAAAATTTAAATGACACGTCATTTCACATTTATTGACTTTACATGACTTTTGATTGGATTTCCGAGATGTGCAAAACAGTAAATAAAGTTTGCTTCGAATATTGTTCATTAGAGTTCCGTACATCAAGAAAGGGGGATTTCATATTGTACGTAATAATATCATTTATTAAAAACTAGCCTTCCGCCAGCGGCTTCGCCCGCATGGACCCGTTTAATGGGTCCCCGTAGGAT
The DNA here is from genome assembly GCA_911387765.1 of Pyrgus malvae. Taxonomy (NCBI): domain Eukaryota; kingdom Metazoa; phylum Arthropoda; class Insecta; order Lepidoptera; family Hesperiidae; genus Pyrgus; species Pyrgus malvae. The sequence continues at coordinate 6,229,049 of OU426961.1, read as the reverse complement.
AAAAAATAGCCTATGTGCTATTCCAGGCTTCATTGCTATATTAAAATCATAGGCGTTTAGCCAGTTGCAGTTGCGTTGACCCTATTACCCGTTTTCACGTAGGAACGAAGCATTTGCCCGCGGTAGCCTATGTTACTCAGGGTGAATGTAGCATTCTAATGGTGAAAGATTTTTTTAAATCGGAACAGTAGTTTTTGAGTTTATGCATCACAAACACACAAAAATACAAATCTTTCCTCTTTATAATATTAGTATAGATATATGTAGATATAGATATTATCTACTATTGTAGATAATCCTAGACATTATTATGTCTAGGATTTCCTGTAAAATATTACTACTAGGACCTCCTTTAGTCTTCATTTTGGTCATATTTTGCATCTGTCTTTTAATAGTATAAAAGCTGAAGCTGAATCTAACTGAATTGTAACTTGTAGATTGCTCGTCCAATACTCAACTGAACTGACCCGAAATGCACATTCAAACCCATATCGGAAAAATGTAAACGACACGTCATTCCACAGTTATTGAGTTACTTTTCCCATCGTGCACGACGATTGTGAGTTACATCACTTTTGATTGGATTCCCAATATTTGCCAAGAATAAATAGAGCAGTTTTAAAATATAGTTTTTTTTTTATGTAAAAACACCAGCAAACAGGCATACGGGCCACCTGATGGGGAGTGGTCACCGTCGCCTATGGACATCTGCAACACCAGAGGAGTCGCCTATGCGTTGCCAGCTGTATTCAAGGGCTCTTTTAACGCCTTTCTTGAAGAACCCCATGTCGTAGCCCAACGTGAATAACTCAGAGGGAACTTTATTCCACAGTTTGCATGTTCGTGGTAGAAACGAACGTGAAAAACGGACTGTTGACGATTGCCATATTATGTCCAGGTGGTGGGGGTGATACTTCTCTCTTCGGCGGGTGGTGCGATAGTGGAATGGTGACGTAGGCATCAGACCGTCTAATTCGGATGAGAACTCACCGTTGTAGAGGCGGTAGAAGACACTGAGAATGACATAAAGCGCCAATATCTCCACGTAAGCTCAGATCTTCGAGTTTATCGGTTATCCCAGGGTTGTTGATCATACGAACGGCGCGTTTCTGCACAGCATCAAGTGGGCTAAATTATATGGATTTTTATCTTATCTTACGGACACACAGCCTCAAGCAATTCTCAAGTGTATGCAGTTGCGTTGCTATTCCGGATACTGATAGTCAAGAAAATTTTGAATATATCCAGGTACATTGTCAGGGTCATTGTATTTGTGAATCTGACCAATAGCCGCATATTTCCACCAAAATACAACAAAATTGCTTCAGGGTCAAATTAGGTACTTCTCCGATTGAATCATGATAGTGCTTCCACCCAAGCACGAATGGCTCGGCGGCTAGCGTAGAATGCAAACGATCTACGTAGTTAAGCCAAAAGGGCACGGTCAGGTGTGAGATGGGTGACCGCTAGTGGCAAAAATTTCATGCGCGTTTCCGTGCTTCGGAGGGCACGTTAAGATCGATCTGTTATCGATAGATAACAGTCGTTTAATCTTGTCGGAGGCCTTATGGGTGATTTGAAAACATCCCACAGCGCCAACCACTAACCCGCACCTCCACCAACCTGCATTAGAGCAGCGTGGTGGAGTAAGCTCCAGACCTCCTCAATAATAAAGAGGAGAGACCCGTGCCCAGCAGTGGGACGCAAAAAAGCCAAGTGCTTCCACATATACCTATATTAGCAGATACGGTACCCTTCGTGAGTGCCTCCACCTCGCACTTGGCCGATTTTTTAAATGCATAAACAGGCATGAAAACAATATAAATAATAATAATAATAATATCGATGTCGTATCAAAAAATACACGCTGCATGATTCAAATATCGAATACGTTTGATTAAAACCCAAGGAGGTGACGAACAGTAACTGTTATGTGAATAGTTCGTACTTGGAATATCGGCTGCTTGCTCAAGTCAGAGTGATTGAATAAGCAACCGGTCTACCTTCGTAGGAATGTGTTCATATCTAGCTTTATTATGTTAAAAGTTAGAACATTCAAAACTAAACGTACGTTCGTACATAATAATACGATTGTTTTATTGTTCATATACCATTATACCTGAAAATTTATTTAAAACAGGGCTGGAGTTTTTTGGGCCCGCTTTTTTCTCCTAGCCCATTTAAGCCTTAGCGCCCCCAAAGTGGATGACGATCAGCCGATGGCCGTACAACGATGAGAAACATCAAGTGTATATTATTACCCAGTATGTTAATAAAGTATTCCATTTCAAACTATTTCATTTCATTTCATAACTGTACTTGTTTAGTTAGTTTATTAAAACTTTGTTAGTTTGTTTGCATTTCTATAGACGAGTGTGGCCCGTAGCGGCCGCGCCCGGTAGCAGACTTCGACTCCGACCCACATTGGAGCCCACAGCGTGTTGGAGTAAGCTCCAGGCCTCCCCAAAAAGGGGGAGAGACCCGTGCCCAGCAGTGGGACGCAAAAATGGTTGCAGTCAGCCAGCCAGTGATATTTTACTAATTGCTTCATTGGAGTGAACAAATATAGGCCGATGATTCCTGTTAATATTTAATGTAATAATGTTTGGACAAAGTACTTTAAAACGCGAATAAAACATGAAAGTTGTTTACTAGCGTGTACTAGTCTGAATTTTATTTTTTTCCGAAAGTCTGTATTGTGGAGGCCCCTCTTTTGTGGAGGCCCCGAGGCTGTAGCCCCGGTTGCCCTCCCCTAAATCCGACCCTGCTTTCCACCGAAACACAATAGTATTGCATCACAGTAGAAATGGTCGTACGCGGAGTTGGTGGCACTCCTGTGCGGTAACAGTCATTAGGTAAGGTAGACGTCCATAATGTCGACAGCGTATTAGTACTCGCCATTCCATAAAAAAATGTCAATAGTGACACTTTGACAGAGATGACGAGTATCGGGACTCAGACGAAAATTGAAGAGAGTACGGACGTTTACCACACCAATTTTTAATTTTCATAACTTTTTAAATAAAATAAAAAGTAGATACCAACTATGGATAGTCTTCAACAGCTGTAAATTCTGAAGGTCTTCGTGACTTTAAAAGTATGATCGCGATCTCATTTACAATCAGAACAATGACAATGAGATACATGTCACTGTCATTGCTTTTGTACCAGAGTTCTACAAAGGGAACCATTTGAACCTTTTGATACAATTATGACTCCGCTCTCCGACTTTGTGATGATAATGAAGAGATTATACGTCACATTACCGTTGTGTTGGTGATAATCGAGTGTATTGTCTGACGATTGTCGTGAAGTGGAATGGTAATGGAGTCAGCAATGAGGGCGCAGTTGAATCTGTTTCGTTTGAGATGGGCGTACAGTGAAAAAATATATTTTTCATTTCGTTTTTATTTGAACATAGTAGCAGACGAAAATGAAGGAGTAATGTCGCTGCAGTCCATAGACATCAATACACAACCTCAAGCAAGAAAAGTTATTTTTGTCTGAGGTAGTATGCAGTTTTGCTGGTACTCCGGAGGCTGATGGTTGCCTCATGTAAGTCTGGCGGGCAAATGCACCTTTCCACTGGAAAACCATAGAGTTAATTCACATCAGAAGTTAGTGCAGCGGTGGTCTTAATAAGTATGCAGGAATTTATATTATGTCACCACTTTCGACCATTTCATGAAATAACTTATGACGAAGAAATATCACGTACTGCTACAATATTGTGTAACGGCATACAGTAAATAAAGTGTACTACATATTGCACATTGAAATATGACATTATTGTAAAACAGTTACCAAAGTTAACAAACTTTAATAAATTATGAAGGAAGTAATGGTTACCATGCCGGACTGTCGACAGGAGGGTCCCTGGTTCGATTTCCGGTGGAGCAGAAATTTGAATGATGACTTTAAAATTTCTGTTCTACAAACACCCAGACCGGTGTTTGTGTTTCTGTCTTTGTGTTTGTCCATGGCACCCACGACACAGGGTATATTACCCTATTGTGGGGCTATGAGTATGAAGCGTTATTATTATTACCTTATAACAAAGTAGTATCAAACAATGCTACGATATTGTGTTACGGCATACAGAAAATAAGTGAACAAATTCGGTAGTTGACTGCCAAATCAATTGACATACTTTTAATGAGCTGTCAAAATGCGACTTCCTCGTACATTTTGTACGAGAAAAATATTTATGACGTCACAACGTTGTATAGTCAATTGACTTAATTATTATTGATTCAAAATGAAATAAAAATCATTAACAAAAATAATTAACAATTATCCTGGTTTCCAAGCGTAAATTAGTGCAACCTTTTCGAAGTATGCATTTTGAATTTTCCTGTTCATAGTGTCAACTACCCCATTGCACAGTGAAATATGATACTATTGTAAAACAGTGAAGCGGAGATAGAAACATTTTTGAGCCATTTCACTTCAGCTTACTATCATGTTCAGCGCGTGTATGGCTGCAACCCTTTTGCGTCCCACTGCTGGGCACGGGTCTCTCCCCCTTATTGGGGAGGCCTGGAGCTTACTCCACCACGCTGCTCCAATGCGGGTTGGTGGAGATGCGGGTTAGTGGCCAACCCGCTGTCGGATGTTTTCAAACCGCCCATAAGGCCTCCGACAAGGTTTAACGACTGTTATCTATCGACAACAACCGGGACCGACGGCTTAACGTGCCCTCCGAAGCACGGAAACGCGCTTGAATTTTTTTGCCACTAGCGGTCACCCATCTCACAACCGACCGCGCCCGTTTGGCTTAGCTGCGTAGACCGTTTGCGTTCTACGCTAGCCGCCGAGACATGCGCGCTGCGCGTGTATGGTCATAGTTATTAATACATATTTATATCCATTTTTTTATTTTAACACTAGCGGCCACCCGCTACATTGTCCGCGTGGACTTTAGTTAAAAAAAAAACTAAAATACAAGTAGCCTAAGTTACTCCCTCATACCCACATATCAGGTGCTACGAATCACGCCAATGAAAGTCCTGTCAAAATAGATCCAGCCGTTTCAGACATTAGCCGGAACAAACAGACAGACAAAAATTGTAAAAATGTTATTTTAAATAGTTGCTAGATGCTGCATCGGAGCAGCCGCAAAATAGCCTGTCACCAATGCTAAAATTACCAGGAGCCCTTTTTGGTATCGGGGGAAACCTTCGAACTTTCAAACCTTCAAAAGGTACCCAGTACCAGAGGTTACCGGGTTATGTGGGATTTGTACCGAACTATAATCACCTCGGTGGCCTGCCTCTGCGCTTGGGGAGGACTCCGGGATCTCCGGTGGAACGCACCGGTGTCCTCCACGAGTGGCGCCCCAGAACGGGCCCATCTTCGGGAGAGCAGATGCGCTCTCCTGAATCCTTAGACGCTCACGGCAGCATGCGGCCACGCCCACACCGCCTTTCTTCCTGGGGCTGCTGGCTGGACGGGTCGAGTTCCCACTCTCACCATCCGCAACCCCGGAAGCCCCCTTTTAGTCGCCTCTTACGATCAGGTAGGGGATGCCGTAGCTAGGAGGCCCTTACAGCTCACAGAAAACAAGCTACATTGCATAGTGCAGTAATACTGCAAACTGCTGAATTGTACTGTTAAAACTACTGTAGATGTAATACAGGGAACTTAAAACGAAATATTTTTCAGACACTTTCATGGTAGGCTCTTTTCATATTCCGTCTACGAGTGTCACAGTTCTTTATATTTTTTACCAAGAATTTTTCCTGTAATGTTTATTTTAAACACTCATACCCCCACAGTAGGGTAGATACCCTGTGTCGTCGGTACCATGGACACGCAAAAAGACAGTAACACAAATACCCAGACCGAGAACAGAAATTTAAACTCATCATTCAAATTTTTATTTCGCCGGGAATCAAACCCAAGACCGTTCGATTGGCTGCCGGGCATAGTAACCATTAGCCCACGCAGTTTGTCAATTATTTAATACTAGCGGTCGTCCGCGACTTCGTCCGCGTGGACTTTAGTTTTAGATTTTTTCTAAAATAAAGCCAAGCCCAAGTTACTCCTTTTACTTACCTTTTCCTTTTACGTTACAGCTTAGCTACCTGCCAGTGAAAGTCCCGTCAAAATCGGTCCAGCCGTTTCGGCGATTAGCTGGAACAAACAGACAGACAGATCGACAGACAGACAGACAATAATTGTAAAAAGTATATTTTGGTAATATTATGTATCGTTTAAATTCATATGCATGTAGTAAAATGCATTTATTTTAATATTACAAAACAGACACTTCAATTTTATTTATTTGTATGTATAGATATAGATTATTTCACAAATACTGTAAAACAAGTATGCAAGCATTTTTATTATTCTGTCACCGCTTTCAAACTTTCCAAGAAAGTTGACAAGGAAATACCAAACAATGCTGTGAATGCTGTGATATTGTATTTTTTTTCAACCTTTTTATGTCCCACTGCTGGGCACAGGTCTCCTCTCACAAGTGAGAGGGATTTAGGCTATAGTCCACCACGCTGGCCAAGTGCGGATTGGTGGACGTCATGCTTTCGAGAAATTGTGAATTTCTCTCAGGCATGCACGATGATGGAGAACATCGTAATCAATTAAATATCACGATATTTTCCATCACCGTGGAGCAGCGATAAATGCGCACATTCCAAATTTCTTTGTCAGAGGTGCGCGCCGAGGATTTGAACCCGGGATCGGTCGCGTTGAAGACCGCGGTTTTGACCACTCGGCCATCGCTTGCTTTATTGTATAACATTGTATTGCTTGATATTGTATAACAGCACACAAAATGCTCGACTCTTATAGTTTAATATGACGCTACTTGTATTTCTAATATAGAGAAGCGGAGACGGAACCATTTTCAGGCATTTTCGCTCCAGAAAGCTGTTCTTATTCCGTTCATGTATGTCACCCTTGTTCATAGTTGTTTGCTGAAAGTGATTTTCATTTTCTTATATTTATTTATTTTAAATGTTACACCGACAATGGCTACGCTATACTTTAAAAAAAATATAAAAATACATGATACACTGTTCAAGTGATACTCCTAACAGGTTGAAAACACAAAAAAAGTATATTTGTAGTAGTAAAAAGTATATTTGTGTAGTGTGTATTAGTATAAGGATGTATAAGTATTTAAGTTATAATAAAATTTAAAATACATTTTTGAAATAATTTCGATGTCTATACTGATGACTTTTATGTTTAGTGTTGTTCAGTTATCTTATGCTTCGTGTTGTTACAATAAAATTGTTTACTTTTTTAAATCTAGTTAAGTTCATTTCCATTTATGGTAACTTTGCTCAAAAATACATTTTTTGAATACTATCCTTCTCCTCAAAGACGATCAAACAACGTCGTCTTATTTGCATAACTCGTCACTGTTACGATACAAGCCATTGTATAGTGTTCGGTTTTGTGACAAGTAAATATCAAAATATACTGTAACAGAACACAAAATACAAGCTGCAGGAACGAACAGTGTAATTTGACACTCTATTTAGTACATTGAAGTGAATACAGAAACATTTTCAGGCATTCTCGCTTTAGACTTCTTTCATATTCCGCCTATGCTATATTAAGTTTCGTAGTTTGATGTTTTGCATTGATATTTCATCTCAAATTTCCAAATTTTGTTGAATTTGATAATTTATGAAAGCGTAGTCAGTCGTAGTGTAGACGGTTATTTTATTTTTATAAATTTCCTGTTAAGCAATTATTTATTTATGAGGACTTCTGAGAAGATATGCCGATCGCAAGACGATCATGCGCGCATATCATGCATGTATTGCAGGACGAAAAATTTAAACAAATTGTCAATCAATGAACAGCACGTAGTTTGCATGTCATTCGCACCAATCAATACGTAGAGCGTCAAAATTGACAGGTATGACACCAGTCAGAGGAGTAGCCTTTGCGGGCGTCGCAACGTCCATGCACAATGTTCCTTCTATTTATACAACTAGTGTGTCAGTGTGTATCGGTGTCAGTGTAGACGGTGCATAGAAAATGACGTTGTTAATTTAATATGACATATTTAGAAATGTATGCGTCTGTAGCAATGAAAGAATATTTGTGAATGTGTGACAAAATTAAAATGTGTGCGTTCTTTCCCCGCACCAGATTTAGCACAAAAATTATGTATCAAAGCGAGGCGCTTTGCCGTCTCTCCTGAAGGTTGTTGCTCTAAGAGTCAATACAATTAAACGATCATGCCTGCATGACAGCACGTAATGCTTGTCATGCTGCATTACCGTCTAGGTACCGCTTAAGAACCGACTACCATCTTAATACTGTTTCCAACGAAGTAAAGTGAAGATGGGAGTATTTTCAGGAATTCTCACTTAAGGCTGCATTTATATTCTGTGCACATCCCTCACGGTTGTTTACAGTTTGTTAGCAGAAAGTACTTCGTTACCTCATCATGATTTTTTTGAAAATTCGGTTCTGTTTGAGTACGTTTTACGTATACTTGTTATAATTATGTACACAATTTTAAATATGTTGCAGTCGAGGGTCTGTGGTTCGATTCCTAACAAGGCAGAAATTGGAATGGTGCTTTTCAATTTCTGTTAATTTAATACGCTTCATAATAATACGGCTTCGCCCGCGTGTACCCGTTTAATGGGTCCCCATAGGATAAAAAATAGCCTATGTGCTCTTCCAGGCTTCATTGCTATATTAAAATCATAGGCGTTTAGCCAGTTGCTTCAACTGCGTTGAACCTAATACCCATTTTCACGTAGGAATGAAGCATTTTCCCGCAATAAAGAGTAGCCTATGTTACTAAGGGTGAATGTAGGTTTCTAATGGTGAAAGAAGTTTTAAAATTGAAAGAGTAGTTTTTGAGTTTATTCATTACAAACATAGAAAAATACAAATCTTTCCTCTTTATAATATTAGTATAGATATACGTAATGAATGGTCCTAGTTTAATGCAATTAATATGAAAATAAAAAATGTTGCTAACTAATAACTTGACAGGGTTTATCTCTATATTGACAGGTTAGTATCAAATTAATTAAGAGTTAAGACCAATGTAATATTATGTACTTTTAAGTTACAAATAGAAGATAATAAGCACACAAATAAACAGTGAATAGTAAATAAACAGTATTGGTAGATATAATGTGTTACATTACATAGCAGTGTGGTGGAGTACTTACTCCACCACGCTGCTCCAATGTGCAGGCCTCCAATAATGGGGAGAGACCCGTGTCCAGCAGTGGGACGCAAAAAGGGTTGCAGCTCTGAGGATTAAAAAGTGTATAAAATCTTTCTAATAAATATGTACTCTTGTATACTCTTTTTACATCCTAGCTGCAGTTAAATGAAACGGAATGGGAGCAAGGAGATTTGGCGCGATTTCTTTGCAGAAACAGTTACATATCACTGCTTTGGCTCGGGCGGGCTACTGCGATTTCTTGACTTCCTTTATTGAATTTGCATCTAATTGAAAAATTCAGTCGCTACTGTAATATAAGTCTCGATTGTTTATTGTATTCTTAGAGCATCCATTGCATCCAATGGATAGGTACTACATGCAGTTAGCCTTCGTTCCTTAATGATAATATAATAAAAAATGTTTATACATTACATAGTTTTGCAGTAGGCTAATGGGCAGACTTTCTTATGAAAATTGGTTTTTGATGACTTTGGACTTTGGAAGTTTTCAATTTAATATTTAAGATAGTAAAGAGAGGACAAATATGTGATGCCATTTACGTACCTAACTATCAAATAATTTCATTAGATGCTAACGGAAGAGGATGAACTAGGAGAGAAATAGGAAAAATAAATCTGAATTCTTAATAGTATCATTTAATGCTCATATGTACCTTACAATCTAAATGCCAGCATGTGAAATAGAATAGAAATAAGGAGATTTGGTAAGACTTCTTTGCAGGAACACAAATATTACTGTTCTAGTTCAAGTGTTACTTATCGTATGAAGCTTAATATCAATATAACTCATGGCAACTTATTATTTTAAATTCAATTTAGTAATTTTAAATTCAATTTCAATTTCAGATAATGAGTTACGAAAAGCAAAATCGCATTCCATGATTACTTATTATATCATCGACAATATACAGTCATCTCAATTTAATAATTCACATGTAAAAATTAAATATGAATCAAAACGGGTGCAAGGAATTTGGCGCGACTTCTTTGCAGGAACACGAATATCACTGCTCTGGCTCAAGCAGAGTACATATTATTAAGTTAAGTTATTTTATCCTATTAATTTTAATACATTTACAAGCAATCCCGAGAGACAAAATAATTAACCTACCTACGATATTTTTCTGAAATTTTGTACTAGTTATAAAAATAAACTAATACATATAAAACTAAAAATGTATCTAACTTAAGAATTTCGAAGCCTCGGTCATTACCGGAAACGGATGCCTCTATCCTCGAGTTTGGGGGGATATTGGAGCTCAGCGATTCCTAGGAAGCCCAATTAAAGCAATATTGTTGGGCTTGTTCCGTAGTGTATGGTCTAAGCTATACGATTTTTCCTGCTGAGGACATAAGCAGGAAGATATTTTATTATTTCACATAAAAAATAATAAATCAATCAAACATAATATTATAACATGTTTTATTGATTACATCATGACATGATATTATATGATGTGTCATTTGGTTTATATCAGTCACAAGTAGTGTAATATAATATAATCGTTTTATTTCTAATAAATTCATCCATGGGCGTACCCAGGCAGATATTTGGTCAGAGACGGGGAGGGGGGAGGTCAAATTTTTAGGGTATTGGTCAGGGGGTGCAAAGTTTTTTCAAGCCGCGCGCCGGGGTACCGCGCGTAAATTTGCCTTTACTTGAATCCCTGAATCTAGAATTTAATCCAGGGGAAGAGGCAGCTGCAACGGCATGCTCTTGAATTCATCACCTTTTTCCAAAATTTTCTATTAATTTTGTTACTAAGTTATTTATCCAAACCTTTCAAATATGGCGCGGAGTAAACGGAAAGCGCAAAATCGCAAAAAAATATATCTAACAGTTACATTTGAGTTATGCCAAGTATATAACTTTATATAATGATATCTTACCACTTCATTGACCACTTCGTGACACTTCAGTGACTTACTAAATTGAAATAGACAGCTAAAGTTTATTCCGCTTTTAATTTGTACCATACAATATTATTTGCGGCTTTCGCTGCCGGAAGTCTTCCGGAAAGCGATTTGTTGAACACGTATGATGCAATCCAAATTAATTGGGAATTAAGGTTAATATGAGAGTAATGATTTTATTAACTGTTAACTGTAGTAACAAACAAACAATAATCCAATCCATATTTCACGAATTTTGCACTAATGTGAAAAAAATCATTTTTTTTTGTAATTCACAGTACTTAAATATTTGATAGAGTATATAAATATTAGATTTTAGAACCATATAATATTAAAACCAAAGGCATGAATCAGATAATCAAATAGCTAGGTACCTGCTTTAAAACTAAATATTTTATGCCCAATTAACGGGCATACTTTGTTTTTCATCAACATCCGATCAGAAAATTTTAAGCGTAGCTACTCGTAGATTATGGAAGCGTCCTTTATTTTTAGACTGTTCTGTTTATAAAAAAACCCTTTCGTAATATTATTATTAATTGTTATTATAGCTTACTCCACCAACCCGCATTGGAGCAGCGTGGTGGAGTAAGCTCCAGGCCTCCCCAATAAGGGGGAGAGACTCGTGCCCAGCAGTGGGACGCAAAAGGGTTGCAGCCAATTGTTATTATAGAAATTTCAAGTTTTGCAATCACTATAATTGTAGTCCCAGTAGCTTTGGGATTTAGAATAGACCTACGGTATCACCTGCTCCATAGTAAGAGGCGGCTAAATGGCGGCTTCCGGGGTTGCGGACGGTAAGATTGGGAGCTCGACTCGTCCAGCCAGCAGCCTCGGAAAGGACGGCGGTGTGGGCGTGGCCGCATGCCGCCGTGAGCGCTTGAGGATGCAGGAGAGCACATCTGCTCTCCCGAAGATGGGCCCGTTCTGAGGCGCCGCACGTGGAGGACACCGACGCTTTCCGCTGGAGATCCCGGAGGCCTAACAATACCGCACTAAAACGCCCGCGGTAGCCTGCCCCTGCGCTTAAGGAGGACTTCGGGATCTCCAGTGAAACGCACCGGTATCCTACACGCGCGGCGCCCTGGATTGGGTCCATCTTTGGGAGAGTAGATGTGTTTTCCTGCACCTTTCGATACTTACGACGGTATGCGGCCACGCACACACCGCCGTCCTTCCCGGGACTGCTGACTGGACGGATCGAGCTCCCACCCTCACCGCCTGCAACCCCGGAAACCCCCTTTTAGTCGCCTCTTACGATTAGGCTGGGAATACCCTAGCTCTATTCCTTATATATTTACCTAACGTAACTTCAAAAAAAGTGGTTTACCTAACCATAATTATAAGTAATTGACTATTATAAGTTAGAATTAAAGTGATATTTTCCTAGACTTTGTAAGTATCATTTTTTTCTTGAACTTCTTTTTTAGACTCGACTTAATGGAAAAACTGGAGCCAATTACTGTCAATCAATCGCGTGGAAAAGCGTTGCTGTTTCTTCGGGAATATTTGCCAACCATTAAAAATCTTACAAATTATACTAAAAGCTTAATTATAAAACTCTCCGGAAACCAGAAAACTTTCTACGGCTTTTTGTGTAAGAAGAAAATATTATTTCTTTTTAAATGGATACTGGAGGAATCCGGATCGACAAGGACCAGATATTGATGGGTAAAGGGGGGACCTCCGGTTCGCTATGACCAAAAATGGTGGTGGAATAAAGGGTGGAAAGGAGGGTGGTCCCCCGTTGCGGGTGATGGAATTGTGGACTGTAAGTTGCGGTTTGAATTAAAGGTGGAAAACGAGAAGGATTGATAAAGGGAGCGCACTTACTTGGTGTATCCCAGGGGCTGGAGCAGATGGTATGCTCGTGTGCTGCTGAAGTCTTCATCAATCCTCTCTTGCCCGGGAACTGGTGTTGTCCTTCACTCTCACTATTATAGGTACCTATTCTTCACTTGACTATTAACAGCGGTGATGGTGGCGATGCGGCGAGTCTGATGACCACGTGTTAGGTGGCTTGCGGTGCGGTTGTCACTAGAGGACTTGCATACGCGTCGGCGGCGTGCGCGTCGGCGGCGGGACGAAGGCAGACTGAGTTGATAGATCTTCCTGATCCATATTATGTAATAGTGCGCTTGCGGGGAAGAGAGGGAGGGTGAAGGGGAGGGAGGTGAAATGACTTAATTGGCGCGAACATCCCCCCGGCCTTGAGGTCTCCTCAAATAGAGAATTAAAAAAAATAAACATAAATATATACAGCGGAGTTAATATCATATAGAAAAAACTATGTATGCGGTGAACAGAGGCGATGCGATGAATATAATTAGTAAATTAATAAAAATATTATAATAGCGGGATGAGAATTTATACTTAAACTATAACTTATAAAATATAAACTACAGTATTATTGTGTTGGTAGAGGGCAAAGTCTAACAATGGGCCGCTGCAAAGTGGAGCTCTTAGTCTTCACTTGTGCAACGCGCACCACACCATCCCTACCAGGAAACAGTTCAGTGACGACGCCTAGCGGCCACTGAAGAGGCGGAGCGTTATCCATATCGATAAGAACAACGGTTCCTACAGAAATGGAATTAATAGAATGTTTATTCCACTTTTCTCTTGCTTGTAGTGTATGTAAGTATTCTGATCTGAAGCGCTTCCAGAATGACTGAACCATCGAATCAAGCAATGAAAAACGTGATAAAAGATTAATGCGTTCTTTACTAAGATCCGCAGCGGGTAAACATCCAAGTGGATTAACAGCGAGGAAATGCGCGGGCGTAAGTGCAGTAGGTTCCGCCGGATCGCTACTTAACACGTAAAGCGGTCGTGAATTTAATATGCGTTCGACCTGAGTGAGGACAGTAAGCAATTCCTCATACGTGAGGATTTGCTTACCTATGACGCGAAATAAGTGATACTTTACTATCTTTATATTTGACTCCCAAAGCCCATCAAAATGTGGAGCGTTTGGAGGGTTAAGTTTCCATGTGATGCGGTTATCAGAAAGGACCTGATTAAATACTTTATAATATTCGTCTGAACGTAAAAAGGAATGAAGTTCCTTCAAGTATGAACGCGAAGCAATAAAATTAGTAGCGTTATCACTGGTGAGTCATCATCATTAACGATCCTCGAATAAATCACGCAGCCATATGCCCTTTCACTGGCGTCGGCGAACGCGACTAGCGAGACTTGGGAATTTTTATTTATACCCATATGGCGAGGAAACCTAAATTTCGATATCAAAGGTAACTCTGAAATATATTGTTGTCATGCAGTGACAACGTGAGCGGGCGGAGCCTGGTCCCAGTCAAGTTTGAGAACCCATAAGGTTTTAATGAGAAGCTTAGAGAAAAGAATTACTGGACCCACGAGCCCCAGAACATCATACAAGCGAGCGGTTGCGGATAAAATAGAACGCTTGGTACAAGCGAGCGGCGGCGGCGAAACTAGAAAAGAAAAACAATCAGTTGCGGGGTGCCAACGAAGACCCAATATTTTAAAAATATTTTGGTCGTCGAATGAGACCTCGTCAAGCTGACGGTGCGTTGCAGGGATGTGCTGTAAAAGCTCTGAACTGTTGCTAGTCCACTTAACCAATTCAAATCCTCCACGCTGAAACATTTGAATTAGTTCAGTGGCTACGTCAACGGCGCTGTTGACGCAGGGCGCGCAGGACGCGATATCGTCCATATAAATATCTCGCTCGACCACCGAAGCAGCCAGAGGATAGGACTCCCTCTCCTCGGAAGCCAACTGACGTAATGTGCGTAGCGCAAGAAAAGGCGAAGAGCGTAAACCAAAAGTCACACGATTAAATTCGTATGTTTGTATGTCTTCCTCATTAGAAAAGCGATAAAGAATGCGTTGAAACGCGCGGTGCGATTTTTGTACTTCAATGTATAAATACATTTGCATAGCGTCGGCAAAAAATGCGATGCGATAAACTCGTACGTTTATTAAAATATTAAAAATATCAGACTGTAAATTTTGCCCACTATGTAAAATATCATTTAATGAAATGTCATTATCTGACTTAGCGCTTGCGTCGAGTACTATTCGCAATTTAGTTGTACTTTTATCATTACGTATGACAGGGTGGTGCGAGAGATAAAAGCAAGGTTCCGTAAAATTATTTGAAGCAACCAATGATAAAAAACCCTTGTTGATGTATTCTTGAATTACGTCATTGTAGCGGGTGTTGTAAGCGTCATAGGAGCGAGAAGCGTTTTTTAGCGGTTATAAAAGAATCACCTAACTTATCAGGCGTGTCCTTGAAGAGCAGGGCGACAACATATCGTCCGTTCAAATTGCGACGAGTAGTGGAAGTATAAATATTCTCACATTCCTGTTCATCAGGACTTAAATAAGTTTTTTGCGGCAGCTCCTCTAACTTCCAAAATTTTTCGAGCAAATGCGTGAGCGACGTTTGACTATTATCAATACGAGTAGGATAAGAAACTAAAGAACGCGGCATGCATGTAGGAAAGTCGATATCTGCGTCTCCCATTATTATGTATCCTAGTGACGTTTCTATGGCACTCGGCGATTGCGAATTAATTATTTTATCAGTTAACAAAATTTGTAAATAAGTATTAACCCCTAATAAAACGTCAATGTCACCTGGTGTATGGAATTGATCGTCAGCTAAACGTAAATTATTTATATAACTAATTTTCGAAACGTCTATTAACGACTCGGGTAATTGTCCAGTTATAGCGGGAACAACTAACGGTTCAATATGATAAAGTTTATTTTCATCAAAGCGGGAGCTAAACTGCAAAGAAGTAACACCTAAAATCTTCTGCGATACTCCACCGATTCCTTGCGCCTCTTTAACTGGTGTTTTAATTGAGATCGGTAGGTATAAACGTTTGCAACACTGTTTCGTGATGTAATCACATTGCGAGCCAGGGTCCACTAAACAACGCAACAAATATTGGTGTCCGTATTTAGTACAAACTTTAATCTTCGCAGTTCCCAATAATGTAGTGCGGTGCGGCGCATTACCACAATCGCGCGAAACGTTACATGACGTGGATGCATTTTTTTCTCCTGGACCTTGTTCTACCGAAGGCTGATCGACCTTATTCCTACTACTAACAAAATGAAGTAGCGTATGGTGCGAGCGGGAGCAATACCTACATAAACGCTGTGACTTACAAAAATGAGTGGCGTGTTTATTACTTAAACAATTAGTGCAACATTTATTTCGTTTTACAAAATTGTACTTGTCTTGCGTATTTATTTTTAAAAAATGCGGACAGACAAATAGGTGTTCGTGATCACCCGATTTACAGAAAATACATGACCGAGACGAATCTGTATTAATAAAAGTTTTACTTATATTCTTAGCGGGAGCGGGAACCAAATTACCTTTAATTTTATGGTTGTTAGACGTATGCGAAGTATTTATTGTATGGCATAAAGCCCTATTCTGGTCATGTAAAAACTGAACCAAAGCGGAATATTTCGGTATGTTTACGTTGCGACATGACATTTCGAACGACTTTACGGTATCGTTATCTAATTTTCTAAGCGCGATATTTAGAAATAGAAAATCAGATATGTCATCAACATTAAGTTGCTTAAGAGCGTTAATAGAAGCATCAAATTTATCCATAAATATTTGATAACCAGCGGATGTGTTAGTGTTTACGTTCTTCAGTTCTAACAGCTGACTGACGTAGGTAGTCGCGAGCGCACGCTCGTCGTTATATCTACGTATGAGCGCGTTCCATATCACAGAATAGTTTTCAGCGGTAGGCATTAAGCCTGAGCAGATTGATAATGCCTTATCACTAAGTTTACTAACAAGATAATAAACGCGTTCAGCATCTGTTAATTGCTGATTATCATGAACTAATGTTTTAAATTGTTGGTAGAACATAGACCAGTGTCGTATGTCACCATTAAAAGAAAGTAATTCTATGGGCGGAAGCGATGGTATAATTTTTGTAGGTAAACTATTCTGTGATTTACTTGAAGATGAAGATGGAGCGTTTAATTTGGACACTTGACTTTTAATACGACTATATAGATCATGAAAAGATTTCCACGATCCGAAATCGACTTGCGCGTTTGGATTTAATTTTAAATTTGTAACATTATAAGATTCTAACGTGTCCTTGAACTCAGTACGCAAGTATTCAAGGTCAGATGCCGTGTCAAGAAATGCGTCCTGTTCGTCTGACGAACTTGATGCACTTATAGATAAATCATAAATTTGTTGTAAACGTTCGTAAATAGAATTTCGTTTTGCAATTAATATTTTCAATCTAATTTCGTCATTTGAAATCGTTTCAGATACAATTTTACCTTTAGTAGACATTTTGTCGTGAACAAGATAAATCAGTTAAAACAGTTAAAATTATAACAATTATGTATGGCGTAATGAATTAATGATTACGTAGGTAGTTACTAGCGAAACAACGATCGCCGGTCGCGTCGGTTCCAGTTACAATATGGCGGACTTCAATTAATGAAAAATAGAATGCGTACCTATGAGGTGTAATTTCGATTACAAATATAGGTAAATAATGGTGCGAATGGTGCGGTGCGTTGCAAAAATAATAATATACCTACGTGAGCGGTGCGTTATTAATATGCGGGATATAAAATAATCGTAGATATAATACTTATTTGCAAAAATAAATAGCGGATGGTGCGGTGTGTTTTGCAAAAAGAATATTAAACCTACGTGAGCGGTGCGTTATTAATATGCGGGATATAAAATAATCGTAGATATAATACTTATTTGCGAAAATAAATATGAATAGGCACTTATAATATATTACATGAAATACATATGTATGCGTATTTATGAGATTAAACACCTAATTAACCCGGGTGAAGTTACTAAACTATTGATTCGAGATCGGGCTCGACTGGACCAAAAAATTGGAGGGAATCCGGATCGACAAGGACCAGATATTGATGGGTAAAGGGGGGACCTCCGGTTCGCTATGACCAAAAATGGTGGTGGAATAAAGGGTGGAAAGGAGGGTGGTCCCCCGTTGCGGGTGATGGAATTGTGGACTGTAAGTTGCGGTTTGAATTAAAGGTGGAAAACGAGAAGGATTGATAAAGGGAGCGCACTTACTTGGTGTATCCCAGGGGCTGGAGCAGATGGTATGCTCGTGTGCTGCTGAAGTCTTCATCAATCCTCTCTTGCCCGGGAACTGGTGTTGTCCTTCACTCTCACTATTATAGGTACCTATTCTTCACTTGACTATTAACAGCGGTGATGGTGGCGATGCGGCGAGTCTGATGACCACGTGTTAGGTGGCTTGCGGTGCGGTTGTCACTAGAGGACTTGCATACGCGTCGGCGGCGTGCGCGTCGGCGGCGGGACGAAGGCAGACTGAGTTGATAGATCTTCCTGATCCATATTATGTAATAGTGCGCTTGCGGGGAAGAGAGGGAGGGTGAAGGGGAGGGAGGTGAAATGACTTAATTGGCGCGAACAGATACCTCAACCTCAAGTAAGTCTGAGTTACACTGCTACTCCGGAGTCTGTCACCCTATCTTTCCACTGAAACACTAATATATATATTTTTATACCAGAAATGGGAGCAGCGGTAGTCCTTATTTAAATATTCAAAATTGTTTGAATAGCCGCTAAGGAAGTCGAAGATCATTTATGCTAAACAAATTTTACAGGCTTTAAAAATGTGGATAAAGTGAAAGAAATATGATAAATTTTAAAAGCTAATAGCGTTCCAAGTGATGGATCCAATTCCTCCATCCTCGATGAAAGAGTGACTTTTGACACTAATTGCTCAACGCGAGCCTTCGCTGCACTTGCAATTTTTCAGATGAACTATTACATACAGACCATTCTAGCTATTTTTGGCATTTTTTTCTAGCCGGCTTTTTTCCTCTCAGTGTACAAACACCCTGTGATATGGGTACCCAAAGCTGACGATCGGAACCGATCCGAAATATAAATAAATAAATATTTTAATTTATAAAAGGCGCAATATGGGACAAATAAAAATAATGGTAAAATAGATGTTAACGTACATTTCTTAATTGTGTTATAGTAAAGTTTTTTCCTTTTAGGTATATTATTATCATTGTATATTTGCATATCTCATGAAGGTATGTAAATATGGCGAACTAAATAAACAACCTTGTAAACACCTATATTTGTGCAAATAAATGTCTTTGTCTTTGTAAAGATTTTGGAATGACAGAAACTTCTATTTTAATTTTTGAAGTGAAAACTTCTTTAGCGGCGTTGAGCACTTTTTGTGGGATGGGTAAAAACTATGAAACTCGCGCGAGGTCACGTGTGCTGATCGCAAAATTTCGTAAGATAGTAGAGGAGACGAGGAAGATCGACCTTCACCGATCTGATAATTCGATGAGACATATTGTTTACCAAATATAATTTATAAACATATATGCCTATGATAACTTGACTATCGAAAAGTGTTCATAGCTATTTTTAATTTAATTAATTTTAATCAATTTTCTTTCATATCACCTTCACTCTTGTAACAACCGAACGAGTGTATATCTTCACCGGCTCTTAGACCAAGACGGAGGGGTGACAGCTGATGACGGCTCATCTGACGGCTGTCTATACTTTTTTTCTTCAATTATGGCATCGCAAACTCTGCATATTGCCAGCGTCAAGTATAATTTTATCTTAAAATTCGTTTATATCAAGTATTTAAAATATGGACATTGAACAAAATGCATCTATTAATGAAAAAAGTGACGAAGAAATAGTGAAAGAAAATGAGAGAGTACTTTGTAAAAATACTAGATAGAAATTAAGAGGTACTGATAATTCAAGCAATTCGTGCGGAATTATTCCCTAACGATTCCAAGACATCAAAAATGCACAACGTTAATGTTTTCACTTCTGCCGGCACTCCCGGAGTGCAAACATTGTTTTTTTTTTATTTAAATTTTCGCTGTTCCTAATTGGTAGGTCCTCCACTATTTTCATCTTAAATAAATAAATAAATAACAATTCACACTCATAGGGTATACCTACCCAGACTGAGAACAGAAATTTTAATCTCATCATTCAAATTTCTGCGTAGTCGGGAATCGAACCCGGGACCCTCCGGTCGGCAGTCTGGCATGGTAACCTGTACTCCACACTGGTCGTCAATTTATTTTACTCACAACGATATTAGGTCGCACTAGCATTCGTTTGTATGAGAAAGATAGAGACTCATTACAGTTAAAATGACTTCGTAACCGCTGAAGTCACTATCAGAATGTCAACAGACGAAAATGAGCACATTATGGGATTGCCCCGGCGGGAAACCATTTAAGTCGCACTGTTTTCGTCCCCTTGCGTTCGAACTTTACATTTGCTTACACCGAAGGGAGTTTTTATAAAATAGGAGACGTAATAATGATCATAATAACGCCACACACTCATACTGTAATAACGCTATACTAGAAATTTCTGGGTCAAAATTAATTATAAAAAATTCAGTGTCGGTAATCATTCCAAAGACCCTAAATTGACAGTCCGGCTTATTAACCACTAGACTTCCGCCAGCGGCTTCACCCCCGTGGACCCGTTTTATAGGTTCCCGTAGGATAAAAACCATCCTATGTCCTTTCCCATGGTCCACTATATCTGTGTTCCAAATTTCATTAAAATTGATTCAGTGGTTTCAGCGGGAAAGCGTACCAGACAGACAGACAGACAGAAAGACAGAGTTACTTTCGAATTTATAATATTAGTAGGGATTACGTCATAGTCATATGGCTTCAGCGGTTTGTACCACATTTGTGGGTAAGGATCTTTCTCTATAATTTGTAAAACTTCATTGTACTACAATCTAATGCGGATTGGTGATAGTATTATGCGATACTGCGATCCGAGTCGCAGGACTCCGCCTGGACTTAATTTTTTTTTTGTAAAATAAATGGTGCCTAAGTTACTCCTTATTACATCAGCTACCTGCCCGAAAAAAGTCGAAGTGAAAGTCCCGTCAAAATCAGTACAGCTGTTTTAGAGATTATCCGAAACAAACAGACTGACAGACAGACAGACAAAAATTGTGAAAATGTGACTTTGGTATATGCACCGTATATATATTCGTATGCATGTAGTAAAAAGCGGTTATTTTAATATTACAAACAGACACTTCAATTTTATTTATTTTTATAAATGTATAGATGACAAAGCCTACAAAAAAACTTAACGCCCACTATCTATCTCTAACAATATTGTGTATGTAACCCTGACAGGTAACCGATTGACGAGAATTTCGATGCACAGAAAATGAATAAAAAGTACTAGCAAACTAGCACTCGTCTATCCTATCTAAGCCCAAGGACCATGTCCGACAGCTTTGAAGACGGAAAAACACTGCTTTTATTATCATTTCATTCCAGCATCACAATACATAGTGGAATTTTAAAATCTACGATAAAAGTTATACTAATAGATATAAGGTTATTTTGTCACAGTGTTAGTTGCCATGCTTCTCGGAAACGGTTCGACTGCTTTTTATGAAATTTTATGTGTATAGACGGTAAGTCAATTATAAGCTTCAAAGTATAAAAGAGCTTTGTTAAAAAAACAACTTGCTGCTGAGGATTTATAACACGCCTATTCTAAATGATGAAAGTTCTATTGATGGTACACACACACACACACACACACACACACACACACACACACACATTCCCACACACACACACTGTGCTGTCAAGCCAGTGTTGTGAAATATAGTATTCATATGAATAATTAATTTTGAATATTAATTTCAAATAATTATTACGATAATAATACGTTTTTTATTTTAACAAAATCTTTTTGATTGATTTTGATATTTATCGTCGATTACTAGGTATTGCGTTTGAGTAATTTTAAATTTTTTTATACGCCAAAGAAGTATAACTTCTTAATCAAAACATACATAAAACCCTTAATTTTCACCCTCCTATCACCAAACCCTATTTTTAAATATTTACATAAAGCGGTATGGAGTTCGCTGGGTCAGCTAATATGTAAAATGACTACTGTAATTATGGTATGTATGTATCTATGGTAGGTATCCCAATTCTGAATCTATAATCTAAATCAATCTCTCCGTGATATCTAGCTCCCTCTGTCTAGCTTACCTTCGATCAAAGTGAAGCT
Source organism: Pyrgus malvae (assembly GCA_911387765.1). Taxonomy (NCBI): domain Eukaryota; kingdom Metazoa; phylum Arthropoda; class Insecta; order Lepidoptera; family Hesperiidae; genus Pyrgus; species Pyrgus malvae. The sequence goes on along the minus strand of OU426961.1, from coordinate 6,206,812 downwards.
ATCGATGGCATTGGAGACCAAAACAAACACATTTGTTCCGCAAACATTGGTCTGCTTTCTCAGACATTCCTCCCAGTGCAATTGAAGACAGTCGCCAAATCGATATATCACACTATGTTATATATTTGGATCCTTATTGCTATGTAATAAGAAGCACGCATGGTCTGGCAGCTGGCGGAGAACGTCAGTTCTTCTTCACTTTTGTTCTTCACAACTAAGCAAAATGGGCGTAACCTGGCGAGATGGGTGGCCGCTAGAGGCAATAATTTTATGCGTGTTTTCGGGCTTCGGAAGGCATAGCGATCGATAGCAGGCGCCGGCGGCTGTGGTTTGAAAACATTCGATAGCAGTTTGAGCACTAACCAGCATAGAGATGCGGTTACCTAGTCGTAAGTTACTAACTTGTAAGTTAGACTATTACTAACTTGTAAGATAGACCAGAAAAAATATTTGTATATACTCGTACTGTGATACAAAGCCAGCGTGGACGGATCATACCCAGAATCCTTTCATTTTTAACTGAGACCGGCTGCGTGAATTTATAGAATGGTTTTGTTAAAAGTTCACGTATGAGTCACAGAAAAAATAGATATTGTGTGACAGTCCCGTGTCACACACTGTATTTTTCATATCACATGCATTGAAACAGCGAGTTTTGATCTCTGTTTTGCCTGTTGAAATAAGACAATTTCAAACCAATGCGAATGTGTCAGTCAGAAACAACGTTGTTTCTGCCCTTGGGGAGAAAAAATGTTGTTTCCACCCGGCACCTTCATTTAATTATTATTTACGTCTTTATTTCAAGTTTGTCAGAATCGCATTGACAACTGTCATCGCCCTGGTCTGAAATCGTCTTTGTTTTATCCCGTGCCACACACAGTATTTTTCATATCACATGTAATGAAACAACGAGTTTTTCTAATATACTAATATACTAATAATTATTTATTTATATTTATGTGAAATACCTAAAACTAAGGTTCACAAAGGGTTAAACCTAATGCCTATTGGCATTGGCATTGGGTGATGTTGAGAATGCGAGTTAGGCTTCTAAAATAAACAAGCTAAAAGACAGAAGATTAAAAATAATAATGATAACTGCGTACATAATAAAATACACTAATAAATATTTATATACATAAATACATACAAACATACACGTGTTCATACATACATACATATACATTATACTATACTATATTAATGTATGTAATACTCATGTATGTGCTTGTTTCCATGCATTATGTGGTTAGTTACGACTTGCTTCAGTTACTATACTACTATGGAACTTAGGAGTTTATCATGTCTGGGTGCCAAGGACACGCATACAAAGACTACGACACTATGACTCATATTAGGAAAAGCTTTTTAGCAACCCTCTTAGAGAATCAATCAGTTCTTGGTACGGGCATAATAGCTTTGGTGAATCAAATACATATTATTATTATTATATCTGTTCCGCACATATCAAATAAAAAAGTAATGGAACTCTGTGAACAACAATGTGAGGCCAGTTTTTTAAATATGTGTGCGTGACTGACCGCGAGTACCTCAATATTATAATTTTATTTTTTCTTTTCAACTTTTTAAAACACATTTCTTAATTCGACAATTTTTGTTGTAATTTTAACATTTTGACAATGTTTTACGATAGCGATATTCGACTGGCAAAGCCAGGTGCAGTTTCATTGTATGTGTTTGCGCGTCATGTGTGTGTACACGGCTACGTGTAGTTTAAACCGGCCACACTTCGTTGTATGCAGCATTTTATCTATACTTTTTTATTTGATCTAAGCTATTCCGTAAACATTGGTCTGCTAAGACATTCCATTCGGTAAAGGCCTACTACCTTTTGCCCCTTTGTGAATTTTTAGGCTAATTTGGTTAAGATTCAAGAAATTCTAGCAATCTTATTCATTCACTAGCTTAATGTCATCAATGACTACAATAATCTTATAAATTCGTAAAATCGATACAATACAACCGCTCTTTATTTGTACACCACATAAAAGAAATAAAATAAATCAGAATAGTACCAAAACAATAGACATAGCATATATTAACGTAAGTCTACGATCAAAACAATGTAGGTGACCAAAAGACATCTCTAGAGCAGATCTCTCCCAGACAACCTATTGACCTGAGTATGTCAGAAATGATTCTAAAAATAGAAAAAGACGGACGTACCGAAAAGGTCCTCAGTTACATAGACGATCGTTACTGCGTACGTAATACCTATTCAGTATCAGCATTCAGTATTCTTAAAATATCTGTACCGCTAACATTTGGTCTCAATTCTAGGTATTCCTTGCAATGCCGTCACAAAGCTTCTCCGATAGATACTGATTGCTTGTTTTCACAGCAAATTGGTATTGGATTTCGCTGGAATTTGGTATCCAAAATGTAAAATTCCGATTTGATCATTTAATCTAAAATTAACCAATTTAAGAAGTGAGTACATACTAGTAGGTAGTGTGAAACTTGGAAAAGGGCATATAATAGTTTATATGAACTGTAAAATGTACTGTTGCGTTAAGATAGATTATTACTATTATGTAAACTCAAATCAACCAGCGATGCCGGGCCGGATCACTAGTCTAGACTAATATTTAAAAGAGGAAACATTTGATTGTTTGTTTGTTTGTATTGAATAAGCCCCAAAACTACTGGACCGATTTGAAAAATTCTTCATTCCTACGGAAAAACAGGTACCTAATAGGCTCCACGCGGTTGAAGCGTCGTATTTCAAATGAATATGAGAAATTAGAGATATAGCCTGGGATAGCACATAGGCTATTTTTTATCCTACGGGGACTCATAAAATTTGTCCATGCGGGTGAAGCCGCTGGCGGAAGGTTAGTATTTGATAATCAAAGAAAAAGGTTTTTCGGTAACTTAATTTTAGGGAAAGTCAATCGATAGTGTATTGGAGACTAGAACAAACACATCTGTCCTGCAAATATTGGTCTCAATTTACGGTATTCCTTCCGGTGCGGTCTCAAAGCCCGACGCCGCTACGATTGATACTGATTGCCAGTTTCCTCACTAAATTGTTATTAGGTTTTAACCACGTAGGAAGATTTTGCATGGTGTAGCTCAAAATGTCATTTTTTCACTGCAATTATAATTATTAATTGTTCTAAAAAATGTTTAAGACAGCCAGATACAAAAGAGAGTACTACTACTCAGATACAAATCATTCTGTTATGCTAACAGCCGGTCATTTTTTTAGTACTCAACCAGCCATTCCGGGTCGGATCACTAGTCTACACTAATGTTATAAAGAGGAAAGTTTGTTCGTTTGTATTGAATAAGCTCCAAAACTTCTGGAACGATTTGAAAAATTCTTCATTCCTACGGGAAAACCTGTAATAGGGTCCACCCGGTTGAAGCAACTGGCTAAACGCGTATTATATTAATATAGCAACATAATCATCTTACGTTGTATTTCAAATGGATAAAACCAAGTTAAAGATATATAGCCTGGAATAGCACATAGGCTATTTTTATCCTATTGGGACCCATAAAACACGTCCACGCTATTTGATAATCAAAGAAAAAGGTTTTTTGGTAACTTAATTTTAGGGAAAGTCAATCGATAGTGTATTGGAGACCAGAACAAACACACCTGTCCCGCAAACAAAGGTCTCAATTTAAGGTATTCCTTCCGGTGCGGTCTCAAAGCCCGACGCCGCTACGATTGATACTGATTGCTTGTTTCCTCACTAAATTGGTAATTGTTATAAAAAATGTTTAAGACAGTCAGATACAAAAGAGAGTACTAGTACTCAGATACAAATCATTCTGTTATGTTAACAGCCGGTCATTATTTTAGTACTCAACCAGCCATTCCGGGTCGGATCAATAGTCTACACTAATGTAATAAAGAGGAAAGATTTGTTTGTTTGTATTGAATAAGCTCCAAAACTACAGGACCGTTTTGAAAAATTCTTCATTCCTACAGGAAAACCTGTAATAGGGTCCACCCGGTTGAAGCAACTGGCTAAACGCGTATGATATTAATATATAAACATATCGTCTTACGTTGTATTTCAAATTGATAAAACCAAGTTAAAGATATATAGCCTGGATACGGGTACCAAATAGGCTCCACGCGGTTGAAGCGTCGTATTTCAAATGGATGGGAGAAAGTTAGAGATATAGCCTGGAATAGCACATAGGCTATTTTTATCCTATTGGGACCCATAAAACACGTCCACGCTATATGATAATCAAAGAAAAAGGTTTTTTGGTAACTTAATTTCAGGGAAAGTCAATCGATATCTATCTACTGGAGACCAGAACAAACACATCTGTCCCGCAAACATTGGTCTCAATGGTATTCCTTCCGGTGCGGTCTCAAAGCCCGACGCCGCTCCGATTGATACTGATTGCTTGTTTCCTCACTAAATTGGTATTTGGTTTCAACCTCGTAAGAAGATTTTGCATGGTGTAGCTCTTAAAGTCCCTTTTTCACTGCAATCATAATTACTAATTCTTATAAAAAAATGTTTAAGACACTCAGATACAAAAGAGAATACAAATCGTTCTGTAATTCCAACAGCCGGTCATTATTTTAAATATCAGCCTAATGAAATCATAGCGATACAATATTTATTGAATGTGCCATCTCGTTGGAGACGCATTAGAGCGTAGTGCATTAGGCTCTAGAAAAGAACCATTACCAGCAGTGGGAAGTTAAAAGTTGTAGTTAAAGTACTTTAATAAAGTCTCCGCTTACTTATCGGTGTAAGCAGCTCCCGTCGTCAACCTAGTTAGGTACCATCCGAAGAAGCATAATGGTGATCTCGGATTAAACTCAAGTTTTAATTACCTAGTTGCAATAGTGGAATTGGAAAAGTGCGGATAGATGTGCTCATTTGAATTTCGAACCCATTATTCTTATTCGTCATTAGTGAAAATGGTTGAATGAAATTCATTCAACATTAGAGATTTTTATGCAGCTCGTCATTAATAGATAAGTATGTTAAGTAATGAGCGGCTATGGGCGAGTGCTAAGGACCGCGGTCGCCAACGCAGGAGATACCGAGTACAAATGCTCGGCGCGTAACTCTGACAAAAGAAACGTAAAGTACACTTTTTATCGCCGCTCCACGGTGATGGAAAATATTGTAATATTTAATTGAAAATCTAAATAAATTACGATGTTTTCCATCCCCGTGCATGCCTGAGAGAAACTCATAATTTCTCGAAGGTACATATAAATAATATGATGTCTACCAATCCGCACTAGGCCCGCGTAGAGGACTATGGCCTTAATACCTCTCACATGTTATAGGAAACTAGTGCCCAGAAGTGGGGCATAAAAATGTTGAGTAAATAACTATTGGTTGTAATAAACTTTGGCTGTAACCCTTTTTACGTCCCACTGTTGGGCGCGGGTTTTTTCCTAGAACCTAATCCTCCTTTCACTAAAAAAATTAACTTTGTCGTGAAATAACAGACAGCCTCTGTGGCGTAGTGGGTGATGAGCCGACTGCGAAGCGTGAGGTCGTGGGTTCGATTCCACCCAGGACAAATATTTGTGTGATGAACATGACTATTTGTTCTGTGTCTGGGTGTTAATTTATCTATTTAAGTATGTATTTAGAATTATATAAGTATGTATCAGCTTTCTGATTACCATAGTACAAGCTCTGCTTAGTTTGGAATCAGATGGTGTTGTGTGAATAGTCCAAAGATATTTATTTGTTTATTTATTTAATAAACGCGTCAAAGCTTTTAAAATAATTTATATTCAGGTACCCTAAGACAACTTTGCTTATTAGTTACAAAATATTTTTTACGTATTTATGAGAAAAAACCTTAACCCATATATGCCCAGAACTATTTAGATCTCCTATTTTTACGAAATTTTGGTATTGTTGTCCCGAAGGATAGTTACAAATCAGAAAAAAGTTTTTTTTCAGTTTCAGTAACCGGAAGTACTTTTTTTTCAGTAGGTCAAAATCGACCCCTTGGGCTAATATGGTCTAGCAATGTACATAAATATGGTGAAAGTTAACGGCACAGATTTTATCTTTCTGATCTAGTCTATAGTCATAAAACCCTCGGTTTTTTTTGAAGGATTATATGACGAACTGTTCCGGTGATTTTGACGTTTTTGTCTTGAAGGCTAGTCAGCAGCGAGGGTGATGTAAAAAAATTGTCACAGTATACCGAAAAAGGAGAATCTGGGTAAACGTTTTGATGAACAGTCTGTGTTAGTTTTGTGACAACGTGCTCGCCTAGTCCAGTTTCGCATACTTCAGATCGCCCTTCGTAAAGATCTGCTCGTAAACAGTAGCCCAGACGTGTAGCTGCTACCCATGCCTTGAAACCAAAACGAATTGGCTTGAGGTGAATGTGTTGCTTACACACATGACGACCGAAATACAGAATCATAGACTCGTCAATACTTATATCTTTTTCAATAGGAGCAGAAGTCAAAAACTTTTCATTCATTATGTCATAAAAAGGGCGAACTTTTGCCATTTTATCGCTAGGGCGCAGATTATTACTGTCCGCCACATAAAGGTTTCGAAAGATTTCCTCAAAACGGTTTCGTCGCATAGACTTGCCGAAGAGAACGCTATGGGTATTCTCATTCAGCTCCCAGTACTTTCGCCGTCTTGGAAGTGGAGCGTAGCCTGTAAGAATGAGTATGCCTATAAAGCAATAGATCTCGTCAGCTGATAGAGTAAAACTTATGTTGGGATTTTTGCTGAAAGCATACATCACTGTATGCCTCACAATATGTCTGATCACCTCCAGATCGAAGAAAAGTTCAAAGAACTTTATAGGCTCACTTTCCGCCGATAACGTGATCACTGATCGTGGTAGTGGTACTGACCATTCGACTTCTGGCTGTACTAGGTCTCGCTTGATCTATTTTCTTGGACGAGATGGAGAAGTACGTCTTTGCCTCGATGAGTTACCGCGACTAGTAGAAGGTGCTGATCTGCTTCATGGTCTTTGGACTCTTCGTTACTGCAAGATTGTTGCAAAACCATCTCAGCCGGGGCAAGAAGCTGATGCCGGTTGAAATTGGCAATATCTTTGCCATCTTCGTCCACTGAGTCACCATCAGATATAGTACCTCCACAAGACGGCTCCAAATATATGTCAACGCCTTGAAAATAATAATCATCACCCAAATTCTCCAAAACATCCACTATTTCGTTCGTCGATAGTATGCGACGTGACCTGCGAAAAAGAGGTACAATCTGTATCATATTTGCCTACAGGGTCGATTTCGACCCAAACAAATTTTGATTACAATATCAACAAAAGTAATCGGTCTTGAACATATTTTATTATTTGTAGACATCCTAGATACCTTCACTTATCTAATTTAACAATAATTTGTACGAAAGTTTTAGCAATTAAATAAATACTTACATTTTCGTCACGCACGGTCCAAAATTTTTGCCGAAAAAATTTTGTCACAACTTGCACGTGATAGATAAATAAAATATATTGATATTTTATTTATCTTCTACATGTAATAAAACTTGTAAATATCAGTGTATATTAAATAAGTTTTCAAAACCAATATTAACAGATGAAATATACAGAGTAAACACAGATAACAAAATACAGATAAAATAGTGTAGTCAATGGACAAGTGAGATGTGTAATATTCTGTTGATATAATTAATTAAAATGCACATGATTTCAGTAAGCGTTAAGCTAGTTTAGATTATATTTTATGTTTCTTATAATTCATATTATCTTACATGATTATTTCAAAATGTCGGCACATTGTCACTTGTCTCATTGTCTTTGCCTGAGGATAGGATATAAAAAGGCGGTAGGAGCCTATCCCATTCTCATTCGTCTGGGAAGATTCAAGAAAGATTTGTAATGTAATTAAAGTGTTACTCTGTTAGTCTGAGACGAAACTACTAAGGAAAGAACCTAGAATGTGAATAATCTGAGAAGGAAAGCCGTTGATAATTAAGGTACGATCATATTCTTATTTTTTGTACTAAGTATAACCTATTATTGTAATATTGTGTGGTTTGAATATTATGCTGATATTGATGGGTCATATATTTTAAAACGTATTACTTTATACTTTACATGTTAAGTTATTACGCCTCGCAGAGCAAACGATCGTTAGGTAATCATTAAAAACAACTAAAATCATTAAAATACAAATAAATGAGTTTAAAACATCATGTGACCCTTTTATTTTACCTTTCCATTTCATATTAGCTATATTTTAGGACATTAGTTCTGAATTATCTTACAATTACATTGACAATTAATATTTCAGTAATAATTTATACAATAGTTAAAATTCAATACATTATATTTGGTAGGTCATTAGCTAACAGTCAGTAAACCCACTCTAGTTTACATATGTATTTAACATCAGAAGTGGGATCGGCCCTGACGACGGAAATACTAATACCAATTGTTTTGAGTTTCAGAATGAATCCTGCCACTTTAGAAGGTCTGGTCGCAATCTGCGAGTATGCAACAACTTTGTGGAATTTGTGGATTGCTGCTGGAACAGCTGAAAGAAAGAATTTACGGAGGATGTTGGGATACTGACATTATTCGAGCCAGCAACAGTTACGTGGTTATATTTGAAAAAGTCGGTGAGGCCCTAAGAGGCTATTATTTTTAGTTGGACTGACACTTTATTTTTTAAATTTTACGATTTTACTATTTTCAATTGGCATATTTCTAAGTACCTACATAATTATAGTTTTAAGAGATATCTATCTGGAATATGCTCAAGGTGAGAATCCCAAATAACACAATTCACAACTACCTGAAAAGTAAAAAAAGAATCTACCCTCGTTTCAACTAATTATAATTTTTTATGCCTAGGGTCAATTAGGGTAAATTGAAAATTTTCTGTAAAAATAAAATTCGAACTAAATCGTAATCGTGAATTTTGTAATGAATATCGTCTTGGACTGCCGAATCAATAGAGATACTTTAAAAACGTAACATACTAATACATTTTGTGTGATAAAATGATTCGTGAAGTCCATAGACTTTTTGCGATATATGAGAGGGCGATGATTGGTTAACAGTTATTCTAATTTCCAAGCGTAGTTTTGTGCAACCTTTTTTTTAAGCTATAAATTCAAGTTTATTTTGGGCCAAGTGTCCAAATATCTTGTTTGCTCCAACTTACAAAATAATTACTTATTTTATATAAGTGCCATCACAATCAATAAAATTATAATCTGCCACTGATCTACATAATATAGATACAAGTTTACATTGTCATCATATTGTCGTAGTAGTTTTTTTAAAACTTTTTTTTTCCTGAGCTTTTTTTTCCTTCTATTTTTTCTTCTCGACTTAGGAAACCTTTTTGGCATCAAAACGGTACCAAACAAAAAATATTCATTTACTTTTATCCCTATCCATATTAATTGTAAAATACAAAATTGTGTCCAATATTACGACTTTATAAACATCAATACACACTTCGCTAATAGATGTACGTGATATTTTCTTAATTTATATTTTAGTTTAAACAGGTATAAAACGGCGTTTTCTAAAAAGGAAACCTAGCTGGATCGATTTATGGCTTCCGAAATCATACTTACTAAATTTCATAGGGATCGTCGGAGGAGTTTTCGAGATTCTATATATCGTATGTATCTATTATACAAGAATTGCTCGTCTATTATATCTTATAATCTTAAAAACTTCTGCTTTTTCGGTTAGTATTTATTTGAAATTCCAAAATTCAAATTTATTAGAAATTCCAAAATTCAAATTTATTATTAGATGACATAAAACCTAATTATGTTATATTTTTAAGGTTGCATAACTACGATTTTTATTATCAACTTTTCCAATGGCCCCTGTTTAGTTACCCTGCTTGAACCTATTGCATATTGATACAATTATTTGACTAATACTATGACATATTTGTGTTGTGTCAGATTGGCCGAACGTTAATGAAATGGTAGATGGCCATGTGTAGTATACATGTGTATTTAATAAATTTTATTAAAAGTTACAAAGGGTTAAACCTTATGCTTAGAGGCATTGTCTTGCTGTCAACCCTGGGTGACGATGAAAATGTGTGGTAGGCTTTGTAATTAAAATTAATAAGAAATAAAAGCAATTAAATTGTTTATACTAAATAAAAAGAGGTGAAATTCAAAACAAGAACAATAAACTTGTACCAAAAATCCGCATACAAAAGGTTTGTAACTAACTAAATGAATTAATTTTTTCCATGTAGTGTTAGTTCGTATTATACGATAATTAAACTCCAGTTAAAATTGTTTTGTTAAAATTATCGCGATTTGTTATTAAACTTGAACTTAAGTTAAATTAAACAGTGCCTGAGAGTTTTTTTTCCCCGGCTTTTTTTTCTCTCATTGACCCAGCGGTGGGTAGGCATCAAAAGCCGAAGATCCTTTAAGACCGCTCTTATCGGATTTTAAAAACTTAAAATATTCAAATATTAACATTAAAATTATTGCATAAAATAAATAAACAATACTAAAATATATAACGGCGTAGGGTAGTCGGACTCGTTATTCTCAGCCATTATCTTTTGTGGGCGCAGTATGTGGGTAGTATTGGCGATAAGAAATAAGAACCGTTACGTCAAGAATCACACTTTAATCAGCACAACCTATTCGAATCACAGTTTTACACAAACTTAATATTCTTTAGGACGCGCGACAGTTTCCACGACGTGTTCTCCGTTCGACCACTACGAGTAGAATGAGCTCCGTCCGGTCGACCGGCTCGTCCTAGACTCTGTCAAGCGCCTCTAGATGGCGCTGGCGTCCTTTGATTATTTAGATGGCGCTAGCGTCGACCCATTTCCGACACGGCCATCCTGCTCGTACACGTCCTCGTGTAAGTCTGAAACCAAATGTCCGACGAGAGTACATGGTCTCTACGGCCCTCATGGACCAACGCATTGTTTACCCAATAAAATAAGGAAACTTCAAATATTATCAAACTCTTTACTTTCGAAGTAACTCACAATAGGGAACACAACTGATACTTAATACTAAACAATGAAAATACTTTAATTACAGGACCTCTGAAGACTATACTCTTAGGTAAACAAAACGTAATAACATACTTAGTCTAAGCAATAGAATCTTTTAATTTTAATGACTAATTAGAGCTATGTACCACAGTCGAAATCAACACTAATCACGGCAGAATTAAAAAAATGTGACCGTTCGAGTTAGTCTCCATTTCCACGGCTCTCCAAGCCGAACACCGATAGAACCAACTCTATCGTCACTCTCATAATCCACGTGCATCACCCCGTGATCACACAAACTACAGTCCAAGATCACGACCTCCGCCAGAGCTAAACGCGCACCGCGCACCCACGGACTACTTGAGATATCTCAAGAGACACCGATTTCTACCGGGCTACGACTACGTAATAGCTACTGGTACGGTCGGCATTTCTACGGTAAATAGAGCACTCACTCGAACTCCCTGTCACACAAACAACTTAATCATTACTGTGTTCAGCATGAACATCAACATCTAGCTCGACTGGTACACAACCCTCCGGCATCCTTCTAAGACGATCATGTGCATACTTGTAAGTACGCTTCGAGTTAAGAGCTTTTACAGTATAGCGATCACCATCCAACAACTCTATTACCTTAAATGGACCTTTATATTTAGGGTCCAGTTTGGTCTGATTGCGCTCTTCATTCTCTAATAGCACAAAATCTCCTACCGAAAATTTTTTAACTGGAGCTTTCGTACAGTCAAACCGAGCTTTCTCGTAAGTCGCGGCCTTTTGAATTCCCTGGGAAGCTTGTTCGCGCACCTCTTCAATATCAACCTCTGTATTTACATCACTAGACATTAAAGACAAAGGTCTTGCGACTTTACCTATTAAAAGTTCGAGTGGAGAAGCCTTCGTTACGCGATTTACAGTGCAATTAATAGCTAATTGTACCTCCCCAATGGCGTCCTGCCAAGATTTATCTCCACTAGATTCCACAGCTGTCAACATTGCTTTAAGAACACTCATAACGCGCTCTACTTGACCATTCGCGCGTGAAGAACCGGTGGCTATAAGATGCAAATTGACGTTCTTACTGTCGCAAAAATCGCGGAATTCTTTACTAGCGAAGCATCTGCCTTGATCCGCTATAATACGACTAGGGGCTCCGAAAAGCGCTGCGCTCTGAGTTACGGCACGAATACTACTTTTGGAATCGATATTTCTAGTGTGAAACAAAAGGACATACTTTGTGAAGGCATCTATTAACACGAAAACATACTCTTTGTTATCATTCTTTCCACTTAGTTTACCGGTCGCATCTAAGTGAACAGTATGCCACGGAGTCGCGACTTTAGGTATCGGATGTAGCTCGGCTTCGATTTTTCCGGAATGAGACTTTGCAACCTTACATGTGACACAGTTTTCGACAAACTTTTTAACAAACTGACCCATTCCCGGAAACCAGTAAAAATCGAAAAGCTTTTCGCGAGTCTTGTCAACACCGAGATGGATTAGAGAGTCGTGAAAGTTGTTGACAACCGACCATCTTAGCGCGCGGGGTAAGCATGGCAAGCATTTTGATTTACCATTTCGCTGAATATTGCGATGTAGTACCCCTGAACGTAACACGTAAGTCTTAGCCGTTTGTTCATCTAGTCGACCGTTATCTAAATCACTAACAATTTTTGAGATCTCTACATCACTTTGTTGCGCAGCCTGGAGCCAGTTGGAGGAAAGTTTCGTTACATCAATTCTCTTTTGTTCAACGCGCGGAATTGTCGAGTCAGATTCATACGGGGAAGGGTTTCGAGAAAAGAAATCTACATGGGACATTCGCTTTCCTTCCCTGTATTTCACGTCAAAGTCAAATGATTGAAGAAAAGCCCACCATCGATGCGCTCGAGGAGTTAAATCATGTTTAGACTGCGAAGATTTTAATGAATTGCAATCCGTCACTACAGTAAATTTCCTTCCATGGAGAAATTGTCTAAAATGTTTGACAGAGTTAACAACCGCGAGCGTCTCTAACTCGTATGAGTGGTACTTGCTTTCGGCAGGAGAGGTTCGTTTGCTGAAATACGCTATTACGCAACGCTTTCCATCAACTACTTGCATCAAAATTGCACCGTATCCTAAGCTGCTAGCGTCGGTATGCAGCTCTACGTCATGCTTCGGATCATAAATTTTAAGAACAGGGTCGGTTGTCAAAATTGAAATTACCTTTTGGCGCATGGCTTCGTGTTCTGGCTTCCAAACTAAATCGCCTTTAAGAGAAGTCAGCCTATACAAAGGGGCCATAACTCGAGAGAAGTTCTGAATAAATTGGCGGAAATACGAAGCCAACCCTATAAACTGCCTAAGCTGTGAAACTGTCTGCGGAGGTGGTAAAGCTGTCAACGCCTCTACTTTTCTACGGTTAGGTTTTATTTGGCCAGCCTCTACTTCAAACCCCAAAAACTCTATCTTTGTCATAAGAAAGGAGCATTTTTTAAGATTTAAAGAGAAACCGGCTTTAGTTAAGACCTCTAGTACGTTATTAAGTCTCTCTATGCCTTGCTCTATAGTTTCCGATACGATCACTAAGTCATCAACGTACACTATGACATAATCATGCGCCAATTCACCCAAAGCACTCACAATGGCTCGTTGAAATACTGAAATTGCATTTTTCAGCCCGAATGGCATTGTTAGGAACTCGTATTGGCCTTCAGGTGTTATGAAAGCGGTAGTCTCTATCGAGTCTTCGTGAACAGGTATCAAATGAAACCCGCTTGCGCAATCAAGCTGAGAAAAATAATTGGCACCCCCTAAACGCGCTATCTGATCGGTAATTAAAGGCAGAGGGTATCGGTCGGACACCGTGTTGTCGTTTAATTCACGGTAGTCTATACACATACGATCCGTGCCATCGCGCTTTTTAACAAGAAGAGCAGGGCTTGCGAATGGAGAACAACTCGGCCTAATAATATTCGCATCCAATAATTCTTTAACACGATCACGAACGACCCTACGTTCATCCGCCGACATCCTATAAGGCCGTCGTTGCACCGTACGATTTGGATCAATTAATCTTATCTTAAGTTCACCCGTATTCACACGCGTAGTAGGCATACCGACAATGAAAAAATCCGAAAACCGATTAAGCGTTTTTAATAGTTTTGGTTTGTCCGCAACAGGTGCGTCTGTATTAACTTGTGTAAAATCAAGTAACTGTTCACGATTATTAAATGAATTTACACTAAAATGTTTGTTCAGTAAAAACTCCGTTGCAGACATGAAAATAGAAAAACCTTGATTTAAAATTTCTCGTCCGATCATAATGTCACTTTGCAAATACTTATCTGGTAGAACATGCAACAATAGCTCAAGAGGGTGATCGTTTATAGTTACATAGCATAAAATTTGTTCCGTGCTGAATACACGCGTCTGACCTATACCGACCATCGAAACAACATTATTAAAGCGTTTGCCACTCAATTTAGCAGCTATACTCTCTTTGACTAACGTACATTCAGCTCCGGAATCATATGAAAAACGATATTGCTTACTTTTGTGCTCTAAAGTTCCTGAAGGCGCTTGAACAACGCACACATCCACGCGCCGCTCGTTGCGGGCCGCCACCTGTCCGTCGGCAGGGCCGCTACCGCTCGTGCACCGGATCGCTATGTGTCCAGGCTGTCCGCATTTAAAACACACGAGGGACTTCGTCAATGGTCGCTGAATTGCTTGACTCGGGGGCGCTGGCATTGTTAGTCGTCTTATGTTCTCCACGGGTTTGATTCTGCACTCCGATCGCCTATGACCCACTTTGTCGCAATTGTAGCATCTAAGCGAAGAGATCTTAGCCCGCTTAGCTTCCGTCGCATTTGACAAGTCACCGGGCGTACCAATCTTGCGTTTCAAATGTGAAAAAGCATGTAGTTCCTTCTGCAAACGATCCCTCGACGTAATGTCGGTAGTAAAAACGAGACGCTGGAGCCGGGTATCAAATTGAGAAATATGCGCTAGCACAGTAGCCACCGCGATCTGCTCTTTGTCTGCATCCTTCCATCGATTCATCAGTGATGTCATTACTCTACTTGCATACGCAACTAAGGTCTCTTTGTCCGCGGGTTTGTCATTATTTAACAAAACGAGGGTACCCGCCAATGTTTCAGATGAAACGAATCTAGCGGTAAAAAGAGACTTAAACTCTTCCCAAGTCATACCTTGATAGGCTATTTGTGACAGCCACGTCGACGCTGCTCCTTTTAGTGCCTTGCTAATGGATAGGATAAGTTGACCGCCATGTAACGGATTTTCGTCAAAACACAAGTCTGCTGTCGCGCACCACGATCTCGCGTCCGTATTTATTCCATCAGGATCAAACACCGGTAAATCAACTTGGTACTTGGTTTTTGGAGTCTGTAATGCTTCAATAAGTGCCCGCATGTTAGCATTTTGTTGCTCGAAAATAACTCGCCAACGATCACTTTCTACACTTGAGTTTTCTTGTCCCGCCAACACTGATCCCACTTCTGATAACGGCGTAGGGTAGTCGGACTCGTTATTCTCAGCCATTATCTTTTGTGGGCGCAGTATGTGGGTAGTATTGGCGATAAGAAATAAGAACCGTTACGTCAAGAATCACACTTTAATCAGCACAACCTATTCGAATCACAGTTTTACACAAACTTTATATTCTTTAGGACGCGCGACAGTTTCCACGACGTGTTCTCCGTTCGACCACTACGAGTAGAATGAGCTCCGTCCGGTCGACCGGCTCGTCCTAGACTCTGTCAAGCGCCTCTAGATGGCGCTGGCGTCCTTTGATTATTTAGATGGCGCTAGCGTCGACCCATTTCCGACATATATAAAATTATTCATTAATCGATTGATTTTATAATGATCGTTTCGTTCTGCTCTGCTTGGCTTAGGGTAGTTATGGCGTATTAAGAAAATATGAAAGTTGGTGTTGACCCAGTAAATTATTCGATGAAAATTACTGATATTGTGATGTTGAATTATATTTATACACTAATTTGTCTTTGACAAGCTTGATGATTATAATATATTATTGAATTCGCTAATAAAATAAATAACTATAATAAAAAATATTTACTTATGTCAAATAATTGACTTATGATTGTGTGAAATAAAAATAAAGAAAAACTATGTGTCAAATAATTGACGCATGATTGTGTGAAATAAGAAAAAAAAAAGAAAAAATAATAATAAAGTTAATTTTTAAGAAAAACCTTGTGTGAAATGAGAAATTACAGAAAAGTTGGCTTAGAATGGTATGAAAACAAAATTCAGTTGTGTCCGCTGGTCATTAAAGAACAATGGCAGATCGTCAAACCTAGAGTTGTCTGTAATTAAATTGAAGCATCGCGTTATAAAAAAAATATGCATAAGATTCGGCGATAATACCGGAGTCTACAGGCTAGTTTATTTTTATTCGGGAAAGGCCGAAAAAAAAAGATATCGCAGTTTTCAATGTTATATTATCGTTTGACTCATTAATATTACGCATATGTTGCAGTTTCACACGGGGCAGTATTAATCAGTTCATAAAAAGTCCAGATCGAGTAGAAATAAATAGAAAACCGAATATATGCCCAAAACATAACCGAAAGGATAAACTCAGGTTTTGTATTCGGCATTTTGCATAAATTACTGTCAAGTGTCAAGTCACTGCGGTCGATATTAGAACTGCGGCGTTAACTAGTTTAATTTAAAATCGATACAACATTGAAACGATGCTTATCATAGCATTTTATTTTATTGAATTTAATTTATTCCATTTTATTGAATGTAAATTTTGTTGATATCAGTTTATTAAAGATATCAAATAATTTACTACAAACAACCGCATTTTAAAAACACAACCAATGCCTAATTGTATCGATCATTCATTTCATATAATTTCATAATCGCTACAAATAAATGACATTCATACAAAGTATTTGTCCTGTCACATCACTGTTAATAATTCTAGTTTATTGTACTAATTCTAAATTGGTTGATATGCTTTTTACATCATAAATAAACTCCGGTAACAATCGTACAAAATAATTCAACTTGTTTAGTTTTTGTGATACTCTTATCTGCGGTCGCTAACATAAACCCAGTCAAAATTCTGCCTTTGTTCTTTGAATGAACGGTGCAGGTTTAAGCCACGCCAGCGGGTGGATCGAACTTGACACTGCAAAAAAAAAATCGTGTGAAAAGAAGGAGAAGTACAATAATGGTAGATAATTGGCCTAAATAATGTACACAGTATAATATTATGACGTCTATTAAATGCTTTAGTTATTTGTTTAACACTGTTAGACTCGACATTTACAGAAATAAACACCACATCATCCTAAATGCTTGACTATCCATGCCAACGTTTTATATATGTATTTCTTACATACTTAAAATCTTGATGTCCTCTCTGTTATATTTTTCTTTTATTTTGCCTTCACTACCCATTTTCAAAGATTTATTCCTTTATTTAATAAAACTTACAGCTAAACATTACAGTTTGCGTTAGCGCGTTAAAATAATTTTGATCTTGAAAAAAAAAACTAGGGGTTTTGATCACATTTTCTAATTGGCACATACCTTAACTTCCTTAAATAAATTAAAAATATTGATTCATGTCAAATTTAAATTTAAATAAAATGACAAAGGAACATAAAGTAATGTCAAAATTGTTAAATTATAACGTTTCACACTCATACTGTGGGTACCACGGACACACTCAAAGACAGAAACACAAACACTCAGACTGAGAACAGAAATTTAAACTCTCTTCAAATTTCTGCTTCGCCGAGAATCGAACCTGGGACCCTTCGATTGGCGGTCCGGCGCGTGGTAACCATTACGCCATGCAGGTCGTCCTCATAGGTCAAAACGAAAACACATTTTATTTTACTATTGACAAAATTTGTATGTCAAAAAATACGAATGTCATGTCAATTATAAAATGAAAATATTAAATGAAAATGAAAATAATTTTATTTTATTTTGAATAATTTAATTTAAACATTGTTTTGATGGCCATTGAAGTCGAATTGTTGTTGATTATCTCTTCTTGATCGTGTAATATAAAGCCAATTTATTCTCATCTTAACAATATTGTGTGAAAAATAAAATACAGATATGTTATAATTCTAAAAATAAGTGCCGCTGCGTGACCGTTCCCTGGGTGCAGGTCTATGTCACCGGCAGCGGGTGGACCGGGCCTAGCATGACTAGCACTTGGTCAATAAAATTACACAAATAAAATCCATAATGTAAAACGAAATATTTACAAGTTATAGCTTATTTATAATAAAGTAAATTCTGTCTTTTTTTTTAGATAAAATAAATAAATTGTTTTATGTACTTCGAGAACGCAGTACTTGTCAGTATGGCCGTGATAGATAAATAAAATATATTGATATTTTATTTATCTTCTACATGTAATAAAACTTGTAAATATCAGTGTATATTAAATAAGTTTTCAAAACCAATATTAACAGATGAAATATACAGAGTAAACACAGATAACAAAATACAGATAAAATAGTGTAGTCAATGGACAAGTGAGATGTGTAATATTCTGTTGATATAATTAATTAAAATGCACATGATTTCAGTAAGCGTTAAGCTAGTTTAGATTATATTTTATGTTTCTTATAATTCATATTATCTTACATGATTATTTCAAAATGTCGGCACATTGTCACTTGTCTCATTGTCTTTGCCTGAGGATAGGATATAAAAAGGCGGTAGGAGCCTATCCCATTCTCATTCGTCTGGGAAGATTCAAGAAAGATTTGTAATGTAATTAAAGTGTTACTCTGTTAGTCTGAGACGAAACTACTAAGGAAAGAACCTAGAATGTGAATAATCTGAGAAGGAAAGCCGTTGATAATTAAGGTACGATCATATTCTTATTTTTTGTACTAAGTATAACCTATTATTGTAATATTGTGTGGTTTGAATATTATGCTGATATTGATGGGTCATATATTTTAAAACGTATTACTTTATACTTTACATGTTAAGTTATTACGCCTCGCAGAGCAAACGATCGTTAGGTAATCATTAAAAACAACTAAAATCATTAAAATACAAATAAATGAGTTTAAAACATCATGTGACCCTTTTATTTTACCTTTCCATTTCATATTAGCTATATTTTAGGACATTAGTTCTGAATTATCTTACAATTACATTGACAATTAATATTTCAGTAATAATTTATACAATAGTTAAAATTCAATACATTATATTTGGTAGGTCATTAGCTAACAGTCAGTAAACCCACTCTAGTTTACATATGTATTTAACACACGCAATTTTTTGATCTGTGATTGTTTTAGTATGGTATATGTACTATGTTTACAACTTGCTTGGATCTTCTAACAGTTCATATATGCCGTTAAATTTAAACAATTATTTGCAGTTTTTCCCTAAGTCGGTTTGGTTTAGAACGTGTACCGTTGGGTCGTTTTCGTCCTCGTGGGCATATATGGGTTAAACTAAGTTTCACAAAGGGTTCAACATAATGCCTCTTGACATTGTCTGCCAGTCGACCCCGATCGGTGATATTGAAAATGAGAGGTAGGCTTCTAGAAATAAGAAAAGAACAAATAATTAAAATTAACAATAAAACTACGTAGGTACATAATTAAATACATAGACTAATAAATATACATTCTTACATAAAAATGCTCTCGGATCAATGTCTTGAATACTGATTTGCTGGGTGCCTTTCTTATATTTTCGGGTAGTAGGTCCAGAGCTGAATGGCGTAAACTGTGAAGGAGTGGTGGAAAAATCTACTTTTATATGGAGAAAGAGTGATACTAAGTTTTTTATATTATTTATTAATTAAGTATAGGTATACTTGCTATTTATGTATGGAAAGCGCATTGATATTTACAAGGTGGTAGAACTATTATAGTAATATAGTAATAACTACTATATATTAGAAGCGCGCATGGCCTGGCGGCTAGCGTAGAACGCAAGCGATCTATGCAGCTGAGCTAAACGGGCGCGGTCGGGTGTGAGATGGGTGACCGCTAGTGGCAAAAAGATTTCATGCGCGTTTCCGTGCTTCGGAGGGCACGTTAAGCCGTCGGTCCCGATTGTTGTCGATAGATAACAGTCGTCAAACCTTGTCGGAGGCCTTATGGGCGGTTTGAAAACATCCGACAGCGGGTTGGCCACTAACCCGCATCTCCACCAACCCGCATTGGAGCAGCGTGGTGGAGTAAGCTCCAGGCCTCACCAATAAGGGGGAGAGACCCGTGCCCAGCAGTAGGACGCAAAAAGGGTTGCAGCCAGCCAGAACTATTATAGTTCGCCCAGGAAAGTACCACTGCTGCACCCACTTCTGCCGTGAGCAATTCTGTTGTATTTCGGTAGAAACGTGCAGTTGCCGACCAAACTTACATGAGGCGACCACCAGCCTCCGGAGTAGCAGCGCATACGACCTCAGTCAAGACTTACCTATGCTTGCTTGAGGTTGTATGTAGATGTCCATGTGCTGCAGCGATCAATAAACACCACATGGACTGCATGCTCGTCTGCTACTCCATTAAAAAAAACTGTTTCTGTATAATATTCTAATGGAATTTCTTTGGGGTACTGTTCAGTCTTGAATTTAATACTAATGAAGCATATCTGGAATATTCAATGATGTAGCATTTACGGCATATTAGAGATTGATCAATGTTGCATACAAATGCGGTATTAACCCTTGAATGCTACAGCGTTGAATTTGAATAAGAATTTCTTTTAAATTTTGACTCCAACTATTGAGCAATATTTATTTTTTTAATCGAACGACCTTTGAAAGCAACCCTAGAATAAACACATTATTTTCGTTGCGAAACAGGAATTATATTAAGTATTTTTATTGCCTACATTAAAGCCGTACTTATTGATTTTGCATTTGTAGGTACTAAGAATTGTCAAAAGAAAAAAATCATTACGTTTACTTAACGTTTAACAATTCCTTTTTATTAAAGTAATTTGATTTGATGACATAATTGTATTCCAAAAGTAGTTCCTTAAATGTAACAATTTACAAAAGCAAAATAAACCTTTTTTTTCTTGTTTGTGGATCACAACTTTTAAAATGTATATGTCGTTTTATCATGTTTAAGCTTTAAAAAATATTTTATATTATGCATTAAAAAACACTGCCTAAATGCTTTACACTAATAATGCCACGCTTTGATTCTCTTTATCGTGGGTATCACAGATCCAAACAAAGACAAGAACGCAAACGCTCAAACAAATAAAAGACACAATTTCTACCTTGCCGGCAATGGAACGCGATATTCTTGACAGGCATTTTTTTTAACTTGACATGCCTGTATTCTTTATCCAATTAAGTAAAAACCGAATATCGTAGTCATTTAAAGGGTTAATGCTATAGGTACGAGACAGCCGACCGACCACATAATACAGAATTTGAGCAACGTGTCGAGCAAGGTATTGTGTGAACTGTATTGGATTTTGAACTATAGTAAATTATTCTTTATATTATCGTACTGCTAAGGACAGGCCTGCATTTTTTTATCCTGTATCTCAAAACACAATATTTGGTAAAGCGTTTTATAGAATAAGTAGCTACGGCCAAGACACGCTAGCTACTTTTAACTTTTTAAAATGGTTTTAAAACGCTAAAACGTGCGATTCCGTAACCGCGTACAAATTAAGGTAGTCACAAAATAGCGATAGTTGCGCGATTCCGACACAGCGTCCAAATTGCCATAACGCGATGCATAAGCATAATCGCCGATCGCCGATGCTAAAAGTAACTATAATTATAATTATATAAGTAACTATAATTATAATTATAGTATGGTTTGGCCCTTAATCTAAAAAAAGTCAAAAATCAAAATATTTATTTCATATTATGAACACAAAATATTCGCTTCATGAATGTCATTATTTTCCCGGTCCTCGCCTTTAGGTGCCCGTTTGGGCTAGTTGTTGAGCTGAGAGAAAAAAGATGGCGAAAAAAAAAACTCCCAGCAGCACTCTTAAATGTACATAATATTTTGTATTTTGTAGGTGGTAGAACTATTATGGTTCGCCCGGGGAAGTACCACCGCTGCACCCACTTCTGCGGTGAACCATATGTGTGAGACATATCTTTAATTTTTAATTTAAGTTAAAGCACCAATTAAGCGGGTTTTCCTAAAAAGTAAGCTTAGCTAGATCGATTTATTGCCTCCGAAAAACACTGCACACTAAATTTCATGAAAATCGTAGGAGCCGTTTCCGAGATTCAAATGATATAATTAAGTACATACATTAATTATTGCTCGTTTAAAGGTATTAAATAGATTAACAAAGACTGTCATACAACTTAAAATAAAATATATTGTTTTGGAAATACTACTGCAATGCACTGAAATACTAGTATATCCTAGAATATAAACAAATGCGAAAATAACTATTATTTTAAGAGGAACACGTCAAAGATATTCAAATTGAGTTTCAACTGGAATACTCTGCACGTTGGCACCTACCCGTTCGTATGGTCGAGTATTTATAAGGAATTTGTAGTGAACGAATAGTATGTGAGCCACATACGAGGATATGGCTGCAACTACTACTGGGAAAACCTGGACTCCACCACGCTGCTCCAATACGGGTTGGTGAAGATGCGGTACAGAGGCCTTAGGTCTAGGACAACATAACGACTGCTATCTATCAATAGCAATAGGGACCAAGAACTTAAAGTGACCTCTGTAGTACAAAAACGTACATGAAACATGCCACTAGCGGTCGCCCATCTGACACAGAACCACGTCCGTTTCGCTAAGGTCGCTCAGGTCTTCTCTCAGATTTGATAGAGATTCGGTCAACGTCCTTGTTATTCCTGTTTGTGGACATGATATGCATTCAAGAAACTTTTTGTAATTTTCTCATGATTATTAACTTGTAAGTAATTTTGGATTACCCACACACTCTGGTAATGGGTGAATTCAAGTAGACAGTAATCTTCATCAGTGTCATGTCACAGGTGGCGTCAGTGAACCACAGTCCTCGCTGTTCTGGCATCGTTTGGGGTCAGATATTTAATGTATCAGATGTATAAGATGAGATACATCTGATACTCTACGTAGCTATTGTATGTTATGTTGTCTATTACTTGTAAAATACATTCATTATATTGAATTATTGCGCATACTGAGGTAAGGAGCAAATTCAAGGAAACATTAGTATTCGTCACCGTCAATACGTCAGTGTCAAGGCCGGTGACAGTGAACAACAGTCGTCGCTGTTCTCGCATCTATTGGGGTCAGATATTCGACTGGCTATCTTTACTCTACATACCTACCTATTGTATGTAGCCTAAAGCTATTGAAATTATATTGATTTTTAAGACAGTTGTCATTGACGTTTTGCTTGCAAAATGAAAACAGAATGACAGTGAAAATAAAAAAATAGTAATGACCTAAATGAACATAAAAACATTCACTTTATAATAACTAAAATACGAAAAGCGATTAAAAGAAAGATTATATTTATTAATAAAAACTGTGATAGAAAGCTTGACCTCCAAAGGATGAGTACTTACTTAAAATTTGCTCCTAGCAGTTACCCATTTTACTCCCATCATAACTCTTTATGTTTCGTTCTGTACATCAATATAATACAATTCAATACAATAATACTTTATTGTACATCAAACTTTATACAAATTTACATAAGATTCCTGGTTTTAGCATAGTTATTGATGACCGCACACAATGCTAAGGGGTAAAATCAAGCTGATCTTCGTAACTGTCAATACGTCATTGTCACGGGCGGTGACAGTGAACGACAGTCTTCGCTGTCCTCACATCTATTGGGGTCAGATAGTCGGCTGGTATCTCAACTCTACACAGCTATTGTGAAGTTAAATTGATCACTAGGATATTGTTTTATATATATATATATATATATATATATATATATATATTTGTACAGTTTGATATTGACTTGTGCTTATAAAATGAAACAGTAAAATAGTGAGAACTCAGAAAGAGAGATGACTAAAATGAAAGTAATTAAATTCACTTATAAAACAAAAACACAAATATGTACTTGCTTTTCATATATTTTACTAGCAGTGAGAGCACAGGTCTCCTTTCTACGTCAGAAAAAATCGTAATCAATTATCATTAATCACAATATTTTCCCTCAACGTTGAACAGCGATAAATACGCACTTAAGAAATTTCTTTGTCAGAAGTACACGCCGGACTTGAACTCGGTATCTCCGTGTCATGTCATGAAAAAAAATATTTTTAATTACTCAGCAGAAAGTAACAATATTGAAGATTAGTAACTTTTTACTTAATATCATTAGAACTGCAATTTAAAATTAATAGCACTAACGGAGGGTCCCGGGCTCGAATCCCGGCGAAACAGAAATTTCAATGAGGAGTTTAAATTTCTGTTCTCGGTCTGGGTGTTTGTGTTCCTGTCTTTGTATGTGTCCGTGGTACCTATGACACAGGGTATATCTACCCTATTGTGGGGCAATGAGTGTGAAACGTTATTATTATTATATATCTCTCCTTATAGGTCACAGGTCGAAGATGTTATTTGACCGGGTCATTAATTTGGAAGGCTTGCGTGGGGACATAGGTCCAACACGTAGAGGACCCTTTGAGACACTTTAATGTTGTTATGTGGTAACACGTGGCGGATACCATCCTCGGCCACATCATATAAAAAGTTATATGACCCAAGAATAGTCCTTATTATTATTATTAAAAAGAGTCATAGACTTATAATATACGAGTACTTAAGAGTATAGGTACACAGCATAAATTGATTTAACATCAATAGAAACTTTCAAACTGGCGATTATGATCCACGTGCTATTTATACGTTTCCGATTGTTTGCGACTGTGTATCGGATGGAATTGAATACCTTTTAGTATTGTTTGAAATTATGGTTTCCTGGTACCTGTAGAGGTTTTTGACAATTCATGTTTTTTGTTCATTTATCTGCACCTAGGTATGATGTTTTAAGATGTTTTTGTGACAATTTCTAGGTAGTTTCCTTTTTTCAGGTCATTGGTAAAGGATATTACAAAAATAGATCTAGTAAATTTTTTGAAGCGGAAACTATTTAAGGCCAGCAAAATAAAAAATTTAATTACTCAGCAAAAAGTAACAATATTGAAGATTAGTATATTTGTACTAAATATCATTAGAACTACAATTAAAAATATATAGCACTATTTTCAAAAAAAACCTAAGTTCGGATGGATCGATGTGAGCATCTCCACAAGTACGAGTATGTCGGGAAGTTACTCGTATATCGATTACGTCAAAACCGTCATAGATCTATAATATACTTAAGAGTATACACAGCATAAATTGATTTGACATCAATAGAAACTTTCAAACTGGATATTATCACAACATCACTGAACATTCAAAATCTCCCGATACGATACGATCGGCAGCACCGAATTCTATTATCTAAACAGAATAAGCCGCTTTCGGGTAAAATTTAGTTCTAAATGTGCAGTAAACGAATAGAAATGGGGCGATTATGATCCACGTGCTATTTATGCGTTTCCGATTGTTTGCGGCTGTGTATCGGATGAAATTGAATACCCTTAACTATTATTTGAAATTATAGTTTAATGGTACCTGTAGAGGTTTTGGACACTGAAATTCATGTTTCTTGTTTATTTATATGTACCTACTTATTATGATGTTTCGAGATGTGTCTGTGACAATTTCCAGGTAGTTTTCTTTTTTTCAGGTCACTACAATAGAAAGGAATAAGCATCAAAAATAGATCAAGACTATTTTTTTAGCGAAAACTTCTTTAAGGGTCAGCAATTAGAAATAATGACTGTGTCTCGATAACATTAAATAGAGCTTGATTGACTTATTACATTAAAGAATCGTAATTGTGCTGAAAATATTCTCGATTTGATCGATCGTTGTAGTTCATTACTATTTGTAGTATATTGATTTCAATTTCAAACATCGGTATATTTTGATGACTAATTTTTTTTGTACGTTTTCACGTTATTACTGCTCCACGGCAAGTTGCCAGCTATCCATAAAATTTGCAAGTAAGGCTCTTATCCTGTAATCGGTAAGGATTTAGGAAAGTATTTGACCTTATTACCCTAATGCTACACGAAGTTCGAAGAGCTCGCGAACACGGGTCAGCGCGTCGAACAAGTAGTGAATAAAATACGCATTTGGAGAGCTTCCAATTCGCTCGTCTTCAGTTGTTTCAAGTTTTGTTGCTGTTAGCTTCCCGCTTTGAGTGAAGATCGACTGTTTATTGAGACATTATTTGAATTTTGATGGAATATTCGCATCTTGGTGATTATACAACTACACAATTTCTTCGTTCGGAATCAGAGTTAGTTTCTGTGATGAATCGTTTGATATAATCATTTTTCTAGTAAAATTAATCTTTGTCATGTTCTTTCTTTGGGTCGTAAATATACGTTTTCAAGATATAGGACTATAGCTACACATTAAAATTACGTATGAGTTTTTTGATTCGTACTGTATAGTTATTGGTTTCTTACAATTCCGATAGCATTCGTCATCCGCGTTTGGTTTCATTGAGCTTTTTGAAAAAAAAAATCCATTATTAAGAATATTAAATATACTGTCTGCTGTCTATAAATCTTGTAAGCGAATCTTTAATCTTTTACTCAGTAAGGATTTCGTGACGTCTTTGACTTTATTGCCCTAATGCTGCACGAAGTTCGAAGAGCTCGCGAACACGGGTCAGCGCGTCGAACAAGTAGTGAATAAAATACGCATTTGGGGAGCTTCTAACTCGCTCGTCTTCAGTTGTTTTAAGTTTTGTTGCTGTTAGCTTCCCGCTTTGAGTGAAGATCGACTGTTTATTGAGACATTGTTTGAATTTTGATGGAATATTTACATCTTGGTGATTGTACAACTACACAATTTCTTTGTTCGGAATCAGGGTACTGTGATGAATCGCTTGATATGATAATTTTTCTAGTAAAATTAATGTTTATCATTTAATAAAAACAAATTTAGTTCTCTCTTTGGTTCGTAAAGATATGTTTTCAAGATATATGCTTATAGCTACACATTAAAATTACGTATTAGTTTTTTGAATTGGTACTGTAAAGTTATTGGTTTCTTACAATTCAGATAGAATTCGTCATCCGCGTTTGGTTTCATTGAGCTTTTTGAAAAATAAAACCAATACTAAGAATATTAAATATACTGTCTGCTGTCTATAAATCTTGTAAGCGAATCTTTAATCTTTTACCCAGTAAGGATTTCGTGACGTCTCTGACCTCATTGCCCTAATGCTACACGAAGTTCGAAGAGCTCGCGAACACGGGTCAGCGCGTCGAACAAGTAGTGAATAAAATACGCATTTGGGGAGCTTCTAACTCGCTCGTCTTCAGTTGTTTTAAGTTTTGTTGCTGTTAGCTTCCCGCTTTGGGTAAAGATTATCTGTTTACTGGGACACTAGCGTACGCTACACGTTTTTTTAACCTATAAGAATGAGCTAAAATAGAAAAACTATGAGCTGAAATAGCTTTATACTATGGTAAAAAAATGGTTTTCTTTAAATACGGTTTAAGGACGATAGTTTTATGATAATAATAAATTTTGTTTCAGAGCATAACTCCATAATATAAGTATTAGTAACTACCTTATAAACTATGTTAGTAGCAATGAATAATAAATTATGTTTTAACAATTTAAAGTAATTTAAACGTGATAAACATTAAAAATTGCATACTTTTGTGAATTGATTTGAATACATAATTATCACTGAATTTTAATTATTTTATTGAAGTTAATTGAACATTACATTTTGTTCAAAATATTAAAATTTATTTACACTGCTAGTTCTGACGTCACACGAGAAGTAAGATATTAAGGAAGCCGACGCTTGTAGTCCAGGGTCGATAATTTTTAAAACCAAAAAAAATCATAATAGGATGAAACCCATTAGAAAAGGAGGGAAATATGATAAAAATGAAAGGAAAAATAATTTACGGGCGATCTGAGGTTGGGAAGGGGATGGGGGTGAGTTTTTAAGGGTAAAAAACGGTTTTTCTCGATTTCCGGCAAAACTAAAAGTCCTATCGAAAAAAGTCAAATGGAAAAGTTGTAGATAATAAAAAGATCTAAAACTTTTGTATTTACACTTTTTTCACATAACCTCAAAATTTATGTGAAAAATTCAAAAAACCAAGTTTTTGGTTTTTTATTTTTATCTTTTACAAAAATTTTTTGTTTTTAACGAAATTTTGTGAAAACTTACCTTTTTATGTCCCAAATACGCTGTAATTTATTTAATTAAAAATATTTATTTTTTCACCTTATTTTGAATTAATATCGAAAAAACAGCCTAATTTTCAATCGAAAATTCACCCGTCAAAATATCAGCTTTTTTCAAAAAGTTGGTGTGGTTTCTGTTCGTTGGAATCTCTACTTTCCGATGGTAAAAAAAAAATATATGTTACTATGGTAAATCTTCTCAGAAAATGCAAAAATTCAAAAATTTTTTTATTGCATACACTTGCTTATCATCTGCCTTATTGCAAATGATACAAACAGATTCATCCATACTGATAATCTGAAAAGACAAAATCGAATTAATAATGTCTTCACTATTTAATCGTGAATAAACTCCCATGAAAAAAAAATAATATTAAAGAAATCAATGTCAAAATGTATAAATAATATATTATAAATCTATATCGATTGAAAATTAGGCTGTTTTTTCGATATTAATTCAAAATAAGGTGAAAAAATAAATATTTTTAATTAAATAAATTACAGCGTATTTGGGACATAAAAAGGTAAGTTTTCACAAAATTTCGTTAAAAACAAAAAATTTTTGTAAAAGATAAAAATAAAAAACCAAAAACTTGGTTTTTTGAATTTTTCACATAAATTTTGAGGTTATGTGAAAAAAGTGTAAATACAAAAGTTTTAGATCTTTTTATTATCTACAACTTTTCCATTTGACTTTTTTCGATAGGACTTTTAGTTTTGCCGGAAATCGAGAAAAACCGTTTTTTACCCTTAAAAACTCACCCCCATCCCCTTCCCAACCTCAGATCGCCCGTAAATTATTTTTCCTTTCATTTTTATCATATTTCCCTCCTTTTCTAATGGGTTTCATTCTATTATAATTTTTTTTCACTTTTCATTATTTTTAAAGGCTTCTACCCTGGACTATTGGGCCGATCTCTATCGCTCGTGCCGCGGTCTGGTTCGTTCAGGCGATACGTGACACTTTTTCGTGCGTGCAGCCTGTGTTCATCGATTTATAAGACGTTATTACGTCAATATTTATTCATTTAAACTTAAAGTATTTCCTTAAAAATAAGGAACACAAGGGCGTGCTTAATGCCTAAATGGCATTCTCTACCTGCCAACCCTGGGTGACGAGTAGAGCTTGTGGTAGGCGCATACTAAGTCAAAAATAATAATAATAATAAAAGAGAACTCATTATGCGTAATTCAATAAATTAACATTACACAGTTGAAATTTAAATTAAACTACATAAATAATACGTACAAATAAAAATACTTATTACAATTACAATAATTTAGGTTCTGAGGCTGAAGGGACCCAAAATAACTCCATACAAAAAATCTTTTCAATTTTGTTGTACCGGTGCGACAAGAAGAACAAGCAAACAAACAAGGAAAAACACTTTCGTATACATAATAATATATTATGTTATTGGTTTGGATTTAGAGTTTGGGTTGGGTAGATTAATAATATTAACTCTATAATATGGCAATATGTCGCCAATTTTTTTATAAGTAAAATAATGTGTTTGACATAAATAAAACCTTAAAAAAGTGATATAATTCATATTAATAATATATATGTTATACACTTTATAACGGCATCAAAACAAGTGGCAATCTGGGTTATAAATTTTTACTAATCTCAATTAGGGTTATATAGGGGTCTTATAACGGTCCGAATTTTTAAATTAGTATTGTATTATTAGTTAAATAATTTAATTCCGCTCTCGTACCTGATACGTGTTTAATGTGTACATTAATATCCTGAAAGCAATATCGGTCCAGACAACAGGTGTATTTAATTTGAATTGTTTGGACGCAAATTACATAACGCGACCTTAATTTTGTTTGAGACGCGACTTTGAAAGTGTTGGTATTTTAGTGCGCACGTGACTGTATTGCTGTGATAACAAGACTTCGTGTACAAAGTAATGAATTGACGGACAAAATCTCACATCTCTAAGGAGGAATATTTGTAAACTTTAGGATTAGCTAAATATGACAAAGTAGGTGGAAGTAGGTTTGGTAGGTGGTAGAACTATTATGGTTCGCCCGGGGAAGTACCACCGCAGCATCCACTTTTGCCCTGAACCTATTCTTTTGTGTTTCGGTGGAAAGGTGCAGTTTCCGGGCCACTGTTACAAGAGGCGACCACCAGCCTCCGGAGTAGCAGCGCAACTACATACGACCTCAGACAAGACTTATCTATGCTTCCTTGAGGTTGTATGTAGATTTCCATGGGCTGCAGCGACCACTTAACACCACATGGCCTGCATGCCCGTCTGCTACTCCATTCAAATAAAAAAAAGTTGTATGGTTCACCCGAGGAGGTACCACTGCTGCACCTATTTCTACCGAGAAGAAATTGTATTGTGTTTTTGTGGAAAGGTGTCGTTGCCGGCCAGACTTACCTGAATGAGGCAATCATCGGCCTTTGGAGTAGCAGCGCAACTGGCCACGACCTCAGGCAAGCTTATTGTTTGAGGTTGTTTGTAGATATCCATAGGTGGCAACAGCCACTTAGCCACTATGTAGCCTGCATGCTCGTCTGCTCGTCCATTCAAATAAAAAATAGAGATGTTTACACACTGACAGGACCACGTCGTGGGCTTGAACTCAAATTGAGTAAACTTTTAACAAAGAAGGAGGTGGTGGAACTTTTTAAACCTGTTTATTAAGTTTTCAGATGAATGTCTTGCTATGATAACAAGATTTTGTTTACTTATATTTTAAGGACCTCTTGCTAGGAATACCTCAAAAATGAAAGCATATCCAAACCGTCGAACTTAAGGTTCGTATTCAAATTTCGTCATCTGCATATTTAAATATATAATATTAAATAAATAAATAAATATATT
The DNA here is from genome assembly GCA_911387765.1 of Pyrgus malvae. NCBI lineage: Eukaryota > Metazoa > Arthropoda > Insecta > Lepidoptera > Hesperiidae > Pyrgus > Pyrgus malvae. The sequence continues at coordinate 6,175,694 of OU426961.1, read as the reverse complement.
ACTTGCTGTTGGGTGAAGAGAAACATTGTAAATAAATATGAGTTTTTGTTCAAAATTTTTATGGACATGATTGTGAAGTCCGCCAACTCGAATTTAGATAGCATCTTGGGCAAAAAACTTCTGATATATATCAATGATATATATCAATGTTGCTCTCATCACTATTATCAACTATATCTATCAAATTATTTAATTTTCGACGCTGAATGCAATTCTTCCCTTACAAAATTAACTTAACTTAAAAAATTATGTGTGAAGCTGCTTAAAAAATATTTCTGAATGGTGTTAATTATATCGCAGACCATAAATAAATAAAATAAAAAAGCCTTTTATTTCTTGCTATAAATGGTTACAATAATGAAAATGAGTGTAAGGTGTGGCTCACCCTAAAATATTTTTTTCATTTTCTGGATTTTTTTTTTGTATTTTTTATAGTGTGACGTTATAAAATACATACAGCCCTAAATTTTCACCAATCTACCATCAACACTTATTTTTTCATAGCCATATTAGTGGGCGGTACGGAGTTCGCAGGATCAGCTAGGTATAATACGAGTATATAGAATCTGTCGAATTTCATAACATGGTTACAGCATTGTTTGACTTTTGCAACTTCGTGCAAAGCGGCAGAATTACAAAACTTTAGTTGTTAAGCGCGCACGTGACTGTCTTGTTTTGATAACAAGACTTCGTGTACTAATAGCAATAAATTGAAGGACATTGCTATTAATAATCTAAAGTACCTATATTTCTTCAAGTATTATAAGAATTCTTGTGTTTATTTAACGATTCAACCCATGACTAGGAGCAGCATCGCAACCATATACGATCACAGGCAAGATTTGCTTGAAGGCTTACTTGAGGTTGTTTTCATTGGCTGCAGTGACCATTTAACAATCGAAGGGTTCGATTCCAGGCGAAACAGAAATTTGAATGTTGAGTTTAAATTTCTGTTCTTGGCCTGAGTGTTTGTGTTTCTGTCTTTCTGTCTTTCCTTTTTTCTGTGTTTTTGTCACGCCACAATACTTGTCATGTTTCTACTATCTACCCTACTGTGGGCTATGAGTGTATAGCGTTATTTATTAATTTAGTATTAAGTATGTAAATTAACTTGAGAGTATTGTGATTAGTATCAGATATTGATTTAAATGACAATGCAAAACATTACTCTTTTTTTTATTTACACTTAAAAACTAAGTCATTTATTGATAGTTAAAGTACTATTACAAATAAGAACGAATTTGAGTTAGTTATTGTTTCCTAGTAAATCTACTTTACTTCAAAACTGTATAAACTTATCTACTATATAAAAATAAGTCGGGTTTTCCTTCCTGACGCTATAACTCCAGAACGCACGAACCGATTTCCACGGTTTTGCATTCGTTGGAAAGGTCTCGGGCTGCGTGAGGTTTATAGTAAAGAAAATTCAGGAAAAAATTCATACCAAAGTTCACGCGGACGAAGTCGCGGGCGGCCGCTAGTAGCTATTTAAAAATTACTTTACTTTAAAAGTGGAAACAAAATACAAAAAAAACTATTTATTCCTTTTCTTTCAAAATCCGTCTTAAGAGCTTTCCAGAGAGATTCTTTGGTAGAGCATCTGTAAACTCTACATCTTTCAATCTTTTATACTCCGCAACTTTTTTACTGACAAACTCTTTTATGTCTGTGGCTGTTGTTATATGTCCTTTCTTTAGGACCACAAATGCTTTAGGAGCTTCCCCTTTTCTGTCATCAGGTATACCGATTACTGCTGCATCTAAAACATCTGGATGTTCTTTTAATATTCCTTCTAATTCAGCTGGTGCAACTTGAAATCCTTTTACCTGTAATTTTATAAATATTCATCAATTCTTCAATTGTAGGTGGTAGAACTATTATCGTTCGCCCGGGGGAGTACCACCGCTGCACCCACTTCTGCCGTGAACCAATTCTATTGTGTTTCGGTGGAAAGGTGCAGTTGCCGGCCACACTTACATGAGACGACCACCAGCCTCCGGAGTAGCAGCGCAACTGCATACGACCTCAGACAAGACTTACCTATGCTTTCGTGTATGAAGATGTCCATGGGCTGCAGCGACCACTTAACACCACGTGGACTGCATGCTGGTCTGCTACTCCATTCAAATAAAAAAAAACTATATCTACACTAATATTATAAATTGTTTCTTTGTTTGTTTGTATTGAATAGGCTCCGAAACTACTGGACCGATTTGAAAAAAATCTTTTACTATTAGATGCCGACATTATTCTTAATGAACATAGGCTACTTTTTACTGCAGGAAAATGCTTCATTCCTACGGGAAAAAAGGTAATAGGGTCCACGCGGTTGAAGTAACTGGCTAAACGCCTATGGTTTTAATGAAGCAATATATCGTCTTACGTCGTATTTCAAATGGACGGAAGAAATTTAGAGATATAATCTGGAATACCACATAGGCATTTTTTAACCTATGAGGACCCATAAAACGGGTCGACAAGGCGATGCCGCTGGCGGAAGGCTAGAATCAAATACAATTAGAAGTAATATTTCAAAGTTTAGTGACCAAGTATTTTTTTTATTTGAATGATAAGGCTCGGGCTATATCAGGGCGTATTCCTCTGTCAAAGATTTTCTTGAAGATAAACGTACTTATAAAACACAACTTAATTAAATTGTACAATTTGATGGAAGAAATATTGAATTTCACACTGTAACAACATTTTCAAAATTATAAATAATATTATTGACGTATTATTGAGATACTAGTGGATCCCGCAGACGTTGTCCTGCCTTAAAAGTTTTGTAAGAGGATTAGTTTCTTTATCATCTCAAAGGGTTTTTATGTTACTGTCAAATAAAAAATTAAAAACGAACAGTGACAGATGAACTGTTATTCAGACTATGTCAAACTTTTGGACGATGGCGCGAAGAACCAATGTTTGACAATTACTGTTTATATAGGAAAAAAAAAATATTTTACTATTAATTTCGCAATGCTCCCAAATTTTCTCACCGTTTAAACCTTCCCTGGACTTCTACTAATATTTCAAGACCAAAATTCTTGAGTTTTAGCGTGACTAACGAACAGCAATTCATTTATAGAGTATAGAATAGATTTCATATATATAAAGATTCGAAGAACATTATATTCATTTATTATTTAAAAATAACAATTTATAATAATTATAATATAAAAAAAAACATGAATAAGCCAAAGACAATACTATACTTTATTAATCTATGAAATGAAATAAGAAACATACAATTTTTCTTTTCTTTTAATATTGAATGGCTAAAAGGATTTTTATACAATGCCGTAAAACGAATAAAAAAAATAAGAAACATAAAAGTCAACCGTGACAATTTTGATAGCTGCGTGAAAATATAAATAAACAAACACCGAAATTAAATAATTTTGTAAAGAAATAATAAAGGAAAAGTAAAGTATAAGAATAAAAAAATAGAATTTAAGTTATAAAATATGATAATGGACGTCAATGAAGTACAGTAAGTAATAACATGTAGTGTATTTACGTACACGGCGCATTTCATTCATTCCATTTGCTTCCCGTGGGAATGAGATATTTTCACGCGGCAAAAAGTAGCCTATGTTCTTTCTCAACGTCCTTTCTTTGTTTATGCCAAATTTCATCAAAATCGGTTCAGTGGTTTAAGCGTGAAAGAGTAGCAGACAGACAGACAGACTTTCGAATTTATAATATTAAGTATGGATTAACATGTAATTTTTAGAAAATTCTATATTGACATTGCATGCTCAAATGGGCCAAATATGAGTGTAATTTTACCCTATTTAAGAACCTCTGTACCATATTTCGCAATAAATATTGATTGATTGATTGATTATATCAGCCCAGGGTACTTCAACCTATGAAGATTATCTGTACCCGTTAGTGACCAAGTAATTTCATCATCATTTCATGACTTAAAAGACATGACTGGGAGAGAATGTCATTAGGCATTAAGTCCGCCCATTGTTATCCTAGTTTTTTAGGTATAATAAAAAAGAATAAATAAAAAAAATCATCATTTCATTCTTAATAAAATTACACAATTTTTCTCTCACATCATGGGTTGCTTGACAGAGAATGCTGGGTATTAAGTTCGTCCCTGTAAATTTTTGGTTACCAGAACAGTAAATTTTTTTAAGTTACACACTCACAGCCCCGCAGTAAGGCAATTAATACCCTGTGTCGTGGGTACCATGGACAAATACAAAGACAGGAACACAAACACCTAGACCGAGAACAGAAATTTAAACTCATCATTCAAATTTCCGTAACCAATGCGCCACGCTGTCGTCAAATTTAATATAAAAATAAATAATATAAATATTTATTAATAATAATATAAAAATAAATAAGCAATTCGTATATAACAATAAGATATCGCAAAATTGCGTATTTACATTTCTATTTTCGGGATAGTATAATATTATTAAACCATTCAGTTGTTACACTGTATACGGATCTACTGTGCTGAAATGTCTATTATATTTATCGGTCTATAATATATGGAATATTTTTTTTCATTTATTTACTAAAAAACAACACATAAATTTAGCACAAAACATAGTTTTTGGCAAACTGGGGGCCAGTTCTTCTCGTGTTCTCGTTTCTCATTATATCTATTTATATAAGTAGCTGACTATGCCCCACACTCTATGTTTTAATATGATATGAAATTAATTTATGTTACCTTTTGCATAAGTGACTTGCAACGTTATCTTCAATTTATTGGTTATAATTATAATTACATTAAATATTTACGACATCGTCAATACTTCACCTTAATGAGCTCTTTGATTCGATCAACTATTGTGACAGCACCGTGTCTATTAATTGAAACCAAATCACCGGTTCGGAACCAGCCGTCGTCGGTAATTGCGGATTTTGTGGCTCCCGGATTGTCCCTGTAACCTTTCATTACGTGCGGACCTCGAATATGCAGTTCGCCAACCTGCCGATTAGGAAATTAAATTATTGTTACGCATTAAGTATTTAATTTAACGGGTGGAATCGTGTGGAATTTTGGAATTTAATTTTCAAGCACGTTTAGTTTGTATAGTAATGCAATTAAGCTCAATATTATTTTTAATCAAAAAGGTCTCCAGCCACAAAAATAAAACAATACCCTGAAAAAGAAATTAAAGATGGCCGACATTACATTATGTACCCAATACGGGTAAAAAATGAAAATTAATAAAAAGAAGGTTAATTTCGAAGATACGATACACCACGAATAATTTTAGTCTTTTTCTAGGTTCTTTTTAAATTATAATCTACTTTCAGTTTGTTCACAAGTTTGTAAGAATGCATCATGGAAGAACGCAGCGGCTGACGTAGGACGCAAGCAATCTACGCAGCTAAGGCCCAGCACACACGGTGAAATGCAACCGCAACGAAACCCTTTTCAAATTATTGGTTTGAAACAAGTTTCAATCGTTTTTCACACACGCCGCAATCACAATGTGATAAAATTAGTCATACTTATTTCGCTTTTGAGAACGGACGTCAATAAAATGTCTAGTTGTGATGAAGAAGTTCTATATTTGTATCTTCGTCAAAGAAGGAGGCGTGTTTTCCAATTTCAGCCCATGTTTTAACAGTCTCAGTCCTGCGAGAGTAGCTTGATAGTGTTGTATTGTACAAAAAAGGATATTTCTCAACTTCCAAAACAAATTGAATGTTTTTATTTTCTTCGTCAGCCATTTTGGAATCGAAAAGGCGCGAAATTCACAAGAAACACAAACACGAGTTTCCTGCACGCCGGTTTCATAGCAACTGATTTGCAACGCATTTCAAACCGGTTTAAATATGGTTGCGTCGTGTGCGGTCTCTCCTTTGAGTCCATGGCATAAACTCAAATGAAACTCGAAATTAACTAGAAGTTGCAGTTTCGTTTCAGTTGCGTTTCACCGTGTGTGCTGGGCCTAAGTGACACAAGCACGGTCGGGGGTGAGGTGGGTGACCTCTAGTGGCAAACTCATGCGCGTTTCCGTGCTTCGGAAGCTACGTTAATCCATCGTTAGCGGTTTATATTTTTAGAATATAATTTGTTAAACCTTTTCATATTATTATAAATAAAGGAATAAGTAAATAGGAGTACTTTTGGTTGGTTTAAAACATGTCAGATGTTTTGAGCGAGTTGACCACTGACCCGCAATTCTACCAGCCCACATTGGAGCAGCGTGGTGGAGATGCGGGTTAGTAGCCAAACCGCTGTCGGATGTTTTTAAAGCGCCCATAAGGCCTCTGACTAGGTTTAGCGACTGTTATCTATCGACAACAACCAAGACCGACGGCTTAACGTGCCCTCCTAAGCACGGAAACGCGCATGATTTTTTTTTGCCACTAGCGGTCACCCATCTCACACCCGACCGCGCCCGTTTTGTCTTAGTTGCATAGATCGTTTGCGTTCTACGCTAACCGCGGGGCCATGCGCGCTTCATATTACTGAAATCTTAATTTCACTTTAATTCGTACCTCATCTGGTCCCAAATTTCGGTCATTAGCGTCAACGACCCTTAGTTCACTGTTCGGCAGAGCAAACCCTACTGTTGTGTGGTCATGCGAACCTGGTACCATGCTTGTTGCAAATGGAGATACTTCAGATAGTCCGTAGATTTGTATAAATTTCAGGTTTGGCTGTAAGAACATAAGTTATTATTTTTTAGAACCAAATTTAATCTAATACGTTCAAAGGAGCACATCCTGTATATAAATATATAATTTGAATCTCGGAAACGGCTATTACGGTTTTCATTAAATTTAGTATAGAGAGAGTTTTGGGGGCGATAAATCAATCTAGCTAGGTTTCATTTGAAGAAAATCTAATTTTATCCGTGCTTTCAGGCAATAAAAACTGCTACAATATCATTAGAAAAATTAAATTTAGTCACTATTTAACTCAGGTGGGAAATTGGGCGATCCCGAAACCTAATGACTCTGGTTCGAGTCCAATCAGATTATTTGCTTCTCTCTTTTTTATGTTCGTTTTACAGATTAGACTAAGATCAACTATTTTTATCCGGCTATCCAGGCACTAAATATGAAACAAAGAACTTGATACTTTCAAGCTGGTAATACAAAGGATAGGTATACGGATATATACTATGCTTTTAGTATTCTAGTGACAAAACAACAATCCTCGAAAGTTTGAGCCACAAAGTGGACAAAGTTCGACAAGGCACCGATTAAGAGTCTCGTTTGCTTTAGTTAACCTAAATTGACAGAGTTCAAGCAGTTTAGGTAACCTTAAACGCGGCAAGTTTACTAAAGCTATACTATAGAGTAAGAAGATACCTACTACAAATTTTACAATGACAATTTCACACCTTTCTGTTTATCGTTTTAATCGATTGTAGCAGTATTACGTAACTTCAAAAGCAGTGACTTTCACAATAACCTTGGAAACTTATCCAACGTCAAGTTTTACTAGCAATATGTTATTAATAGAAATATTGAATACCTGGCACTTGTCCAATACTCTTCGGATATCCGATTTCGATATCGGCGCTGCGCCACATACTAATCTATCCAGGGAGGCCAACTGTTCCTTCTTTACATCAGGATGTGTTCCCAGGAATAGAGCTGAAGTTTGTAATTTTAAAAACTTTGACATTATCTATTTCAGAAGTATCACAGGTTTGCCTTCTACAATAATGATAATTTATCTCTATTTAACTCTGGCATACGGCGATTTAGTCAATGTTTTAGGTTTGATAACCAATTAAGAAGACTTTTCCATTCATAAAGTATTTCTGTTATACAACCACAACGCTTTTGGTTAAATCAATAAACTACTTTGGCACTGAAATGCACAATTTGTGTACCACAATCAACTATAGTCATGCCGAAAGCTTATTTCTGGCTTTCCATATTCTTAGGCCTGGAGTTAATTTTACTACGTTGCTCCATTCCCTATTCTCTTACCTATACTCCCTCGATAAAATTTAAATACATATTGCTAATCAGTGGATCACAGCTAGGACTGACGTTGTTACATGGCCTCTGGAGTAGGAAAATTTGCATCTATCGCTTCTTTATGTAGTAGCAAATCTTTTACCACTAAAACAACTTAAAACCAGTTATCGAGGAGAAAGCCGCATAAAATTTTCATTGGAATGTGAATTTTAAAAGTGTCGTTTTACCCCTTGGAAATAAGCAACTAAACGTAATCTAAAAATATTTCAAACGGAAAAATGTATGTAATTGCTGACTTACCCAATGGTGGTGCTGCGTATAGCAAATTTGTTTTGTATTCCTTAAAGGCATTTAAAAACGTATACGGTTGAAATCTAGGAAGAGTGACAATTTTAGAACCTATCACCAAATTATGGAGTAATGCGATTGATAAGCCGTAGATATGAAAAAATGGAATAACACCCAAAACTGAATCTTGGTAATCATCTGAAATATGAAGTAAAGGTTGTAGGTAGTAGAACTACTCGTAACTTACCTTTAGCTTCGGGATTAAGAAAAGAGCTAGCGCTGAGGCAGGTCACCGAGGGGGTTTTAGTGCGATACAAACACTGCATAACCCGGTATCCTCTCCCAAGGTGTCGGGTACCTTTTGAAGCCCCCCCCCCACCCCGATACCAAAAACGCGGTAGAACTTTTATGTTTCGCCCGGGAAAGTACCACCGCTGCACCCAGTTCAATTTTATTGTGTTACCAGCGGAAAGGTGAAGTCTCCGGTGAAGTTTCCGGCCAAACTTGCAAGAAGCGACCATCAGCCTCCGGAGTAGCAGCGCAACTGCATACGACCTCAGACAAGACAGCTGTGCTTACTTGAAGTTGTGCGTAGATGTTCATGGTTTGCAGCGACCACTTAACACCACGTGGCCTGCGTATTCATCTGCTATTCCATTCAAATAACGAAAATTAAACAGCCCTAATGATGTTAAAAGTTGCAATACTAATATGATTCCTAACAAATTTCAATTTTAAATAGTTAACAAAACTTTTTCGTGAACTTACTGGTCGTTTTAATGTAATGCTTAACTCCATCAACTTCTTGTTGTGCAAAATTAACTACTTTATTCCTATTTGTTAGTTCCACGCCCTTAGGTAACCCTGTTGTACCACTCGAATATGGCAACAGAACTACATCTTCTTGTCTTGTTTTAACATTATTAAGAACATTTTTGTCTATATTATGATTTTCAATTAGTTCTTCAAATGATATAGTTTCAGGTGGTAGTCCGTCTTGTGGGTTTTTGACTACTATTACTGGTATTTTTGTTTTTGCCATACGAAGACCTTCCTTGATAGTGAAAATAGTTTCTGGCGAGACAATTATTATTTTCAGTTTAGAAAGACGCAATTGTCTGTTTACTTCATCTGCAATCAAAATGTTATAAAATTCCGGCTTATTTCACGCAATTTTTGTAGGTATATTTGTCAATAAAGTTAGGTAAAAACTACTTTGCAACAATCCGCAATCATGATGATGTATGATGTTGTATACTTTATGCAATAGCAACACCCTCCCTCCCACATGGAACTACATGAACATGCGACAATAAAAATTTAAAGAAAAATAATAACAAATATGTATAAACCAACGTACGTACCACCACCAACACGTGTTTCGCCCCAAAACATAGCATCATCAGGGTTAATGACTCAACGACGGTTACTCGCATATTATACTAATTATATATTTTTCAATTTTTTCTCAATATTTTTATCATCAAAGTTTTCAAGAATGTTTTATTTGAAGGCTAAACACGTCAATACAAATGAAGAATTCTAGTAAAGTAGAAATCTAGTAATGAAAGTAAGAATAAAAGTTTGGCGGGAGCAGCCCTAGGGGTATTAGTTATTCTGCCCTCGCTTCTAACTAATTAATATATAACTTAAGTTAGGGGCAACCCTTTTTGCTTTCCGTTGTTGAGTACGCGCTATACCTAATGATTGAGGAGGCCTAAATCTTACGTTACTGTGCTGTACTGGTACTGATAGCTGAATCTAAATATAATGGTCAAATATCAAAACATGTCGATGCTTTTAAGAGCGTGCACTCAAAATTTGGTGTTTTTACAGTCCTGTACTTATTTATATCTAAACCTAGATTAATATTATGTTCCTTTGAACCGTTATTTTGTTCGTGTCCTACCATGTGTCATGCTTTCGAGAAATCATGATAAAATTATTCTCTCAGGCATACGCGGCGATAGGAAACATCGTTATCAATTAAATATCACGATATTTTCCATCACCGTGGAGCAGCGATAAATGCGCACATTACAAATAATTTATTTTGTCAGTGGTGCGCGCCGAGGATTTGAACTCGGGATCGGTCGCGTCGAAGACCGCGGTATTTACCACTCGGCCATCGCTGCCCACGATACACGGTTAGACGATTTTATTATATAGTTTTTATTTTCCAAAACTGTACGTTTCCTGACAGTTTTCACTATTACTCCAATGTGAAATAAACTCACTATGAAATTTTAATAGATAATAATATGTAGATAATTAAAGCATACAGGTACTTTATTGGTAAGATTTTAGTAGATATGGAATCTATTCTATTCTTATAATTAAATAGAGAAAAAGAAATGTAAAAATTTCTATATTTATTCATAACATAAACCACGTCAAAAGCACGCGCGAAAATCGACTTTAATGCAATGCGAACTATAGGAGTAAGGGCGAGTTGATAAGCGTAGCTACTACAGAATATTTTCCAGAGCTTCCTCTTAAATGTCTTAAATCTTCCTCTCTTCTTCTTTCTTTTAAATTACAGCTATCGGATACTCAGGAGCATTGGGCATCATTATTACAACCACGTCACTTCCCTACAAAAACTATTAGTATACATACGTATAGAATACATACCGACTGTATGAACTGGATTTATAGTCGTCACTGCAGCGCCAGCCTGGATTGCACCAATTACAGCTATCGGATACTCAGGAGCATTGGGCATCATTATTGCAACCACGTCACCATCGCTGATTTTAAAATGTTTTCTTAAACTTGCAGCAAAATTGCGGCAACACTTGTATAGTTTATTATATGTGTACGAACGATTCGTAATTCCACATACCTGAAAGCAACAAATAAACGTAAACTGATTGGGACAACATTGTTGTTTATCTTGTTATTTGGTAGAATAATATGTCTGAAAGCACATTTATTTCAGGCACCGCCGATCAGAATCCCTACAAACAAGTTTTGACCCTGATTGAGGTTAGTTAATGTCTGTCTGTAGCCACGGGATTAAGAAAATAACTGCCGCTTCCGGGGTTGCGGGCGGTGAGAGTCGATCCGTCCAGCCAGCGGCCCGGGTGTGTGCGTGGCAGCATGCCGCCGTAAGCGTCTGAATGTGCAAAAAAGCACATTTGCTCTCCCGAAAATGGGTTTGTACTGGGCGCAGCGCGTGGAGGAGAGAGGTGCGTTCCACTGGAGTCGTTTGTCCGATACAAAAAAGGCTGCATCGTTAACATAAATTGATAAAATGTCTGCAACCTTTTTTATGTCCCACCATGCTGCTCAATGCGGGTTGACAATCCATGCGGGTTGGTGAAAATGCGGGCTAGTGGCCAACCCGCTGTTGGTTGGTTTCAAACAGTCCATAAGGCTTCCGACAAGATTTACATAAAGACTAATTGTCATCTATTGGAAAGAATCAGGATCGACGGCTTTACGGCCTTGCCCTCCGAAGCACGGAAATGTGTATGAAATTTTGTCATCGATAGCACTTTACTTAGCTTTGTAGATCTCATGCATTCTACGCCAGCCGCAAAGCAGAAGGGCCATGTGTGGTTCGCATTCGTACAAAACAATTTTGTGATTGATTACACTTAGTTTCCAAATTTTTTTTTAAACCTTTTTTATGTCCCACTGCTGGGCACAAGTCTCCTTCTCACAATTGAGAGGGATTTAGGCCATAGTCCACCACGCTGGCCTAGTGCGGATTGGTGGACGTCATGCCCTCGAGAAATTATGAATTTCTCTCAGGCATGCACGGCAATGGAGAACATCGTAATCAATGAAATATCACGATATTTTCCATCACCGTGGAGCAGCGATAAATTCGCACATTACAAATTTCTTTGTCAGAGGTGCGCGCCGAGGATTTGAACCTGGGATCGGTCGCGTCGAGGACCGCGGTTTTTTACCACTCGGCTATCGCTGCTCGTGTTTCCAAATTAGAATATTGTTAATACCGTAACGGACGTACCACAGCAGTTCTGTCAGGCCACTTGTCTAGATCCCTCCAAATATATTCGGAGAGGGTGACACTAGGTATTTCGACGTCAGGGTACGGTGACTTCACAACATTTTCGGGTGTCCACACGCTATGCGTTCGAAGTGACGTATATGTACGGCTGAGTGATCTTTGAACACGGGCTACGAAGTTCATTTCGTATTCCTTTTCTGAAATTTAAAATGTTTGAGTACAAATGGCAAAATTTGTAAGTATAAAAGTTTTTTATTTATGTGTAGAGAAATGTTTAATGTGACTTTAATTTTTTACAAATGATGCTTGATTCATAAGTAATTTTGCGAACATAATTATAATATATTTGCGAACTTCAAGAATATAAAACTACTACTATATCTTCCAGAAAATAATATTAGAATAATTAAGAATATATTATATTCTTGTAGGTATCAGAAGTAAAATAGGATACTTTTTATTAAAAAAAACACGTTATCTTAGCGCTCGCTTTTGTTATTTCTTTATTACAAGACCGTTCCATTTTCAAAATGCGCGTCACTTTATTTTTTTATCGATGACGCTAACATTATAATATTTTAACTATACTGCTACAGACAATTCCGTATAAAATATTTTTTATAAAATTAACGAAAATTACAAAATGCTTGTAATAAAACCTTGTGAAATTATTACATTTGCATATCCTTTCTTCTGAGAAGATACTTAAATAACATTATTTTGTAGTACTTACCTCATACTAATGACAGAGTGTATATAATTATTTTCTCATTATCATCTTAATTGTCTAGTTGCCTCTAATATCACTAAGTCACTGAAATTAAAGTCTTAATTTTTTGTTTAAATATTCACTTACAATACCTACGTATAATCTTTTAATTTGTGCATTTGCATAAATCCAGCAAAAAAGACCAGTAACACTAGATATAATCACTGTATGATTAAGATTAGGTAAACGCCGATCAAGTTTATATAATATTTGCACAGGTTCTTTAATATACTTTCTGTATAAATAAAGTAATACTGGTCGTTATTGAAAGCTGAGGTTAACTGTGGTTTCATTAATACTGACTTACAAATGTGTATACTTGCAATACCGGATTGATGGCTTGTAAATAAATCCTTCGAAACAACAAGGAAAATGAGTGACCTAATTTAGGGACTATAATTGCTTTGCATGATAACAGCATTGGTAGTAAGATGTTTGTTAAAGGTAACCTTCGACGTTTTTCTTTATTTGAATGTAATAAATAAATAAATAAATGGAGCAGCAGGCGAGCATGCAGGCCACGTGGTGTTAAGTGGTCGCTGCAGCCCATGGAAATCTACATACTACCTACAGCAAGCAAGCATGCAGTATGCAGTTGCGCTGCTACTCGGGAGGCTGGTGGTTGCCTTATGTAAGTGTGGCCCGCAACTGCACCTTTCCACCGAAACACAATAGAATTGATTGACGGCAGAAGTGGGTGCAGCGGTGGTACTTCCCCGGGCGAACCTAATAGTTCTACCACCTACAGATTACGTTTTGTTAAAGGACAACAATTATTTTACATACTTTTTTTTTACTTTAAGTGAAAGATTCTGATTATGATAGTATGTATGAGAGCAGCGATGGCCGAGTGGTAAAAAACCGCGGTCTTCGACGCGACCGATACCGGGTTCAAATCCTCGGCGCGCATCTCTGACAAAGAAATTTGTAATGTGCGAATTTATCGCTGGTCCACAGTGATGGAAAATATCGTGATATTTAATTGATTACGATGTTCCAGCGTGGTGAACTATACCCTCTCACTTGCGAGATTATAATAATGTAGCGCTGTAAAGTTTTAGCTCTGGACCTCATTTACGCAAGTTGACCTTTGAAACAGTGCCACTGTACTGCCATAATAGCTCAGCCAACATTCGAGTCATTCATAATGTTGGGTGGTCCATGGTCTGCAGCGACCGCTTAAGACCTCGGCATTGTGCTCATTTACTATTGGTTCTTTACCGTTAAATTTCCGTTGTTCATGAAATAAGTCGCAACCACTTTTCTTCTAGGATTTTTATTTTTGTTAATCGAAATAATTACCGGTACAATCAATGAATGAAAATTGGATTTTGCATGCCGCTTTTGTCGCTTTGCTGACACGACCCTATTGATGCTTTATTATTTCTCGATTTTTTAACGTATCCATGACAGCGAAAAACAAATGCCATGAAAATTTTAAAATAAGAATTTTATATTTTTCAAATAAAAATATTTGAAATTAGAATCCTTAATAAAAAAATATTTGCATTTGAAATAGGTACAAAAATAGAGTTTTGGCGGGAAGTCGAAAATACATAATGTTACTCTTGTTTTATTGGCAATTTGTTGGTGTATTCTTGAGTTATATCGGATAAAGTTGATGGCATTTTGTTCGATGTAGGTTAATTACACTGCTTTAGTGTTGTGAAATAGAATAACAGTGATATAAATGTTATTTCTGCATGCCTCCAAAATTCCATCGGACACGTTCTGGTAAAGTAGCCATCGGTTTACTTGGGCATCTGACTGACTAAACTGAATGATTAAATACGACTTACTTTTTTCTTTGACTACTATATACTTGCCGCTGGCGATTTGCACAGTTTGCGATGCCATTATTTAAATGAATACAAAATAAATGTACTGCAGAACGGTAATTTCCAAGGGTATTTATTATTTCAGATACATAGGTACTAGAAAAAAATACAGAAAAATGTACTGTAAACCGGTAATTTCCAAGGGTACCTATTATTTCAGATACAAACTAGAGTGACTGCTACTGCTAGTAAAAATATCAGTTAAGGATCCTACTACAAACTGTATATCTATAAATCATTAGCTTAATGATAGAAATCATCATTTAATAATGTCATCACCAACATAATAACATAATGAACGACGAACATTTCCGGAAACTGTGCCGAGATGAGAATAAGTGATGTGTCCAATTTGTTTTGAGATAGCATCAATTTGTTTTAGGTTTGGCACCGAATCGTATTTTATTCTGGTATATATTAAAAAAAAAACGAATTACAGCAGCAGCATATATTAAAAATGTTTTTTTTGCTCTGCAGTTTTTTTTACAAACTTTAAACGACCTACATTACTTAATAGCTATGCAACATTGAAGAGCGCTTAGCCCAGCGGCTAGCTTAGAACGCAAGCGATCTATGGAACTAAGCCAAACGTGGCTTGTAATTCCATGCGCGTTTCCGTGCTTAGGAGGGCACGTTAGCCGTCGGTCTCGGTTGGCGTCGAGATATAACAGTCGTTGAAGCTTGTCGGAAGCCTTATGGGCGGTTTGAAATTATCCGACAACGGGTTGGGCACTAACCCGCATCTCTACCAACTCGCATTGGAGCAACGTGGTGGAGTAAGCTCCGGGCCTCCCCAATAATGGGAACCCGTGTCTAACGCCGCAAAAAAGGGTTGCAGCCATGCAACATTGACGAGCTCGGAAGTTTGAAGTTTGATATTTGTAAAAAATTAAGTGGCTTGTCAGATGTTTTAACACCACCCATATGGCCTCCGACAAGGCTTAATGACTATCGTCTATCGATAACAACCGGAACCGATGGCTCAACGTGATCTCCGACGCACGGAAACGCGCATGAATTATTTTGCCACCAGCGGTCACCCATCTCACACACGACTGTGCCCGTTTGGCTTAACTGCGTAGATTGGTTGCACTCTTCGCCAGCGCGGGCCATGCGCGCTTCGTGTATATACATAATGCTAAGCAAACCTGAGTCATGCCTGAGGCCTCATGGATTTCTTTGTTTAACAAGAACCATACAAAGTAACTTGTGACTTGTAGTAGGTAACTTGTTTGTAACTTCTCATAATGCAATTCTTTGTTTATTTGATTCTTTATATTGAATAGGCTCCGGAACTACTGTTCTTTGTTTATTTGATTCTTTGTATTGAATAGGCTCCGGAACTACTGGACCAATAAAAAAATATTTTTTAATACAGTTGCTCAAAAAGTGACGTATTGCAGGGACGTTTAGCGTGCGGGAAGTGGGCACACACTCGTGCTTTTTCTTTACCTTTTCCGCACTCGTGCGTTCTCTTTCCCAACTGTCAAAATAATGTCTATTAAAAAGAAAAAAAAAACAACTACGAAGTTTTAGAAATTTTTATGATTCATGCAAATATTTCTAAAAAGAAGCTACGAATTTGTTTCAATATCAGATTTAATGATTTGATTCAATGAGTTAGGTTAGGTTGCATTTCATTTCATCTCATTAACATTTTCATTTCATATCAATAAAAAATTCTACTGAAGACTTGGCTGTATGGGCATAGTTCCCTTTGCTTCTTTACCCAGAATGGGTGAAGAAAACAAAAAAAATCTCTGCATATAGGTATTCTTTTACGGTTGGCGCCATTTTTCAAAAATGTTCTTTGCGAGTTTTTATTATTTTATTAAATTGCTTCATTTTTTCGCAACTGTATTAAAAATAGTCGTTCAGTACACGTGCGGAACCGTCATTGGAAGGAGTTCCGACTGTCAACCCTCACCTTCGGCTACGCCTCGGCTCGGGTAGACATTTTGTCGGAGCTCCTTGCAATGACAGCCTTTCCGCACTTGTAATGAAATATACTATTACCATTAGAAGCTGACATTAACCCTGGTGAACATAAGCTACATTTTACCGCGGCAAAGTGCTTCATTCCTACGGGAAAACGCGTAATAGGATCCTCGCGGTTGAAGCAACTCACTCTGGCCAAACGTCTATGATTTTCATATAGCAATATATGTACTTATAGTCTAACGTCGTATTACAAATAGATGAAAAAATGTTAGAGATATGGCCTGGAATATCACATAGGCTATTTTTTATCCTACGGGGACCCATAAAATGGGTCCACGCAGGTGAAGCCGCTGTCGGAAGGCTAGTGTAAAGTATAAAAACTTAAATTCAAGGCATTTAAGATAGTCTTATATAAACTTGAACGACTCGCATAATAATTGGTATCTTTACAATCTGTTGCGTTTAAATTATGAAGAATGATATAAACACATCAACACGGTCTAGGGATATTTTATTCTTAATTAAATATCTTAAAAATTAATGGCCGTATTAAAAACTTTTTTACACCAAATTGTACGTCATTTATCTCGAAGTAGTTCCAAATTCAAATTTTTGAAAAAATCTTTTGTTTCTGTGGCAAAAGTTATCTTGATGTGTAGGAGAGCGAATTTTTATACGTGTATGATTTCGTAAAAAATCAAATTACCTAAAATAAAAGTTTTTTTTTCGTTTGGAAAATTCAAGATAAAGCGCCAATTGACCAGCTTTAGCCATGCAACGTCGACATTTGACTAGGGAGGAAATGTTACGGGCTGTAGGAATGCTGGAAGCTGGGTCTATTCAACGTGATGTTGCTGATGCTATAGGGACTCACCAAAACGTGATTTCCAGATTGTGGACACGCTATCGTGCCACAGGTGAAGTAGCGGAAAGGCATCGAGGGCCCAGTCGTATCACAACCCCGAGACAAGATCGATTTTTACAAATTGCTGCAAGAACTCAGTCAAACGTGACGGCGACTCAATTGGTCCAACGGCTGCAGGTGGAACACCAAGTGCTTGTGAGTGACCAAACTGTGAGGAGGAGACTGCACGAAGCCAATCTACGCTCTCGTAGACCACTCCGGGTCCCACCCTTACGGAGAGGCAATCGTGGACGGCGATTGGAATGGGTTCGGAACCACGTGAACTGGGGTCTTCACCGATGGTCGAATGTGATGTTCACGGATGAATCCAGGTTCGGCTTCCATCCTGATTCAAGAAGGACGCGTGTTTGGAGAGTTCCTGGGCGATGGAGCCGACTCCAGGACCCGCAGGAAGTCCACCCGTACCAAGGAGGCACAATCATGGTTTGGGCAGGAATTCGCCTTGGAGGACGGACGGACCTCGTTTGGGTGCAGGGCAATATGACGGCAGAAAGGTATCGCGAACAGGTGCTAGAACCCATAATCTTGCCCCACAGGACACAAATGGGTCAAAATTTCCTGCTCATGCACGACAATGCCCGGGCACATACGGCTAGAACGGTAGCGACTTGGTTGCAAGATCACAATATTAGGGCCTTAGATTGGCCTGCGCAATCACCTGACCTAAATCCCATTGAGCACGCGTGGGATATGCTTCAAAGGAGATATCTGAGGGAAGCCCCCGAAAATCTGGTTACAGAAGCCCAACTTTTTGCGCATCTCCAAAGGACCTGGGACACTATTCCACAGGAAGATATAGACAACCTGGTTTTAAGCATGCCGAATCGTTGCAGATGCGTTATCAACGTTATGGGAGCTTTCTCAGATTATTAAATTAAAGTTTATAGGAACCAATAACATTTTTTTAATTATTTTTTTCTTTTTATCGTATTAAACAAAATTTTATTCAAATTCAGTTTTTGCCCATTTTTCGTCTTTTTTCGATAAAATCATTAAATTTTAAAGTAAGTAATTTCTTATTTTAAAAACTTAAAGACTATTAAGTAACGTTTCTTTTGATATATAGATGTCATATAAAATTAATGTCACTTTAATAGTAATTCACATTTTTTAAAATATCCCTAGACCGTGTTGATGTGTGTATTTATGTGCATATTTTTGTTTAAGTACTTACCTTAACCTAGTTCTTACCTAACCTTTTTATAATTATCCTACATATTTCATCCTGTAGCGGCGCGATACCTACAACAACATGACCCGCGCCTTACATGAAATGCTGACCGTAGACGTTTCAATAATAACATTTCACACTCAGAGTCCCACAGTAGGGTAGATATACCCTGTGTCGTGGGTACCATGGACATACACAAAGACAGAAACACAAACACCCAGACCGAGAACAGAAATTTAAACTCATCATTCAAATTTCTGTTTCGCCGGGAATCGAACCCAGGATATCATACCTTCGAGAAATTATTAGTTTCTCACAGGCATGCACGGCGATGGTAAACATCGTAATCAATTAAATATCACAATATTTTCCATCATCGTGGAGCAGCGATGAAGTGCGAACATTACAAATTTCTCTTGTCAAAGGTGCGTGCCGAGGATTTGATTCCGGCATCTCCAGCGTCGGAGACAGCGGTCCTACTACTAGCGGACTACTCGGCCATCGCTGTTCATGCCGGAGCGGACTGCTAATAAAGTGTCCCGGCTTCGATTTCCGGTGAGGCAGAAATTGGAATGATGACATGTGTTTCCATTTCTGTTCTTGTTCTGGGTATTTGTCTTGATGTCTTTGTCTGTGTGCTTGTTCGCACGACACATGGAGCTATGAATATGTAGCAGTATTTATTCCGCGGTGTCTGACACGGAAATACCGGGTTCAAACGCTCGGCGTGCACCTCTGACAAATAAAGTAATGTACGTATGTATCGCTGCTCCGCTGTGATGGAAAATATTGTGATATTTTATTAATAACGATGTTTAACATCACTATTATTCACTATGCGAGCCTGGGAGAAACTCAATTTCTCGATGATGTCCACGTATCCACATTTGGCCAGCGTGGTTGACTATGACTTAAATTCCTCCCATTGTGAGAGGAGACCTTTGCCTAGTTGAAGTGTTTCACGAAAGGCCTCAATATTGTTTTATTACGATTATAGAAACAAATTTCTATGGCCGCAACGCTTTTTGCGTTCCACTGCTGGGCACGGGTCTCTCTCCATTATTAGGGAGGCCTGGAGCTTACTCCACTACGCTGCTTCGAAGCGGGTTGGTGGAGATGCGGGTTAGTGGTCAACTCGCTGTCGGATGTTTTCAAACCGCCCATAAGGCCTCTGACAAAGTTTAACGACTGTTATCTTTCGACAACAACCGGGACCGACGGCTTAACGTGCCCTCCGAAGCACGGAAACGCGCATGATTTTTTTCCCCCTAGTGGTCACCCATCTCACACCCGACCGCGCCCGTTTGGCTTAGTTGCATAAATCGTTTGCTTTCTACGCGTACGCTAACTACCGGGCCATGCGCGCTTCGCGCTTTATTTCTATAGGTGATGTAATTTTAATGTCCCATATACTACGATAGCATAATCACTTATATTTAAGTTCAGTACGTATTTAGCGCACAGTCGACTGCCTCGATGTGATATCCGATCGCGCCTCACACTACATTTAACAATTTAGCAATTGTTCCTCGTTCCGGGGTGTATAGGACCTGCCGTGTAAATTGTTTTCGAATTTATTTAACTACTTCAAACTTGTTTAGGATTAAAGATGTACCTGAAATGAAAGATCTAAAGAAGATTTTTTTGAAAAGGAAAAGATAATGCTATTTTTAAAAGTTTTATTATAGCCTGTCAAAACATCATGGCATCAGCGTACATTGACACCTGAAATTAACTATAGAGCAGAAGATTGTAACTTATAAATAGCCAATAGCCAATTTTAAGGCGAAAAGAATAAAATATTATAGTTGTATTAGTATTATTATATAGGATAATAGATCAAAAATGAACCATGACAGATCAAGAAGAATATTTTTCAAAGGAAAAAAAATAAAGGTAAACAGACTTATGAGTTAGTTAACTATGGTTTACGCATAAAATGAAAACTGCGTTTATTAACATTCTTCTTTTGCTTTGACAGTACCATAATCGTACTGGTATACAACGACATACGACGACCCGTGTGGTAAATGGATTAAGATAGATATACCCTGTGTCGTGGGTGCCATGAACACACACAAAGACAGAAACACAAATACCCAGACCGAGAACAGAACTCTTTCTCGTTCGTCTATTCTGTTCTCGGTCTGGGTTTTTGTATTTCTGTTTTTAGGTGTGTTCATGGCACCCACGACACAGGGTATATCTATCTTAATGTGAGGTTATGAGTGTGTGAATCAGTGTAGGTGTGGCATCTATTGCAGCTTACACCACATTATACACGTGTAAACGATCCCCTGAGTTACAATTGTGGCCTCGTCAATTATCTCGTCAGTCTCTCAAAAATCTGGTTAAATAACGCCTAAACGTACTTCCATGTATTTACGATACTAGATTTTACGAGCATTATTAAGCTGGTCTCTCTCTCTAAACGGCGTATAAATATATGCCACAAACAGTTTTGTATATTATATTGACATACTATGAAAAAACTGCACACCTTCGTTTATCCTCTAGCACCTAATTGTAACTGGCATTTCCACTCAAGTCGTCAGTATTGTTCAATATAATAGAATATTCAATATCAAAAAGGTCTTCACGCACTGTCATTCCTTTACCTTTTTCTATTCCAGTTTCAGGTTTTCAGATTGTCCTTTATC
This sequence comes from Pyrgus malvae, assembly GCA_911387765.1. Lineage (NCBI taxonomy): Eukaryota > Metazoa > Arthropoda > Insecta > Lepidoptera > Hesperiidae > Pyrgus > Pyrgus malvae. The sequence continues at coordinate 6,154,194 of OU426961.1, read as the reverse complement.
AATCAGCTGTTCGATCCGAAACCTTACTTTGTCATTGTCTAACGCCTTATTTTCCTTTTATTTCCTTAATGTCTGTATTTTTATACACAAAGAAAGTTATGTGATCCTAGTAACTTTTTGACTTAAAAATAATGTTAAAGTAGTTAAAAAGATCTTATTATCGTATATGAATACTGGTGTCCTTTGAGGAAATGTTACCACTTGAAGTAATATGTAGAACGGAATATAATATTTCAGAGTAATTAGGTATATTTCAAGCAGCTGACCATCATATCATAAGCTCGACTATAACCGTTTTAAGTTCCACTGCTGGGCATGGGTCCCAATTATTGGGGAGGCCTGGAGCTTACTCCCTCGCGCTGCTTTAATGTAGGTTGGTGAAGGTGCGGTTTAGTATCTGACCCGCTGTCAGGTGTTTTTAAACCAACCAACTAAGGCCTCCGACAGGGTTTAACGACTGCTATCTGTCGATAGAAACTGGAACTGATGCCTACTGCTTAACGTGCCCTCAGAAGCAAGGAAACACACATGAAATTTTTGACAAAGAGGGCTTGATATAAGTTGCAACTGCCAAATGCAGCTTCCACCGAAACAGAATAGCATGGCTTCACTGCAGCAGTAGAAACATCACCACCCTTACCATCCATCCACCCATGCCCCTCTCCTCCCCTAGCACTCGCTACCCTTTCTGGTCCTGCGCCCGGACTACCATAAATTTTCTATAACTATATTTACATCTACTTCTTCCTTTTTTACCGGGGGGGGGAAAACTTTAAAAGGTACCCGGTACCTTGGGAGAGGATACCGGGTTATGTGGGATTTGTACCGCACTAAAAGCTCCTCGGTGGTGCCTCTGCGCTTGGGGAGAACTCCGGGATCTCCAGTGGAAAGCACCGGTGACCTCCATTCCTCCATGCGCGGCACCCCAGAACGGGCACATCCTTGAGAAAGCAGATGTGCTCTCCTGCACATTCCGATGCTTACGGTGGCATGCGGCCACGCAAACACCGCGGTCCTTCCCGGGGCTGCTGGCTGGACAGGTCGAGCTCCCACTCTCACCGCCAACAACCGCGGAAACCCCCCTTTTAGTCGCTTCTAACGACCAGGCAGCAATACCGCAGCTCTATTCTGAATTTCGAAGCTACAGGGATTATCATATATGTACACCGATTTTTTTATAAACAGCGCGCCATATCTCATATGTATATTCGAAGAAAAACGTTCAAACTTTTATTTCTTTTATCAAAGCGCGACTGAGATTGTCTGAGAGCGAAGTTTGGAGTTAAAAGACAAGGTTTCTTTGTATTTTATACTTCGCAACTTCAGTATTCTGAAGTGCATGTCAAAAGCATGAAAAATCAGGTATTGAAAGTTTTCACAGTAAGCTTACAAAGAGGACGAAGAGATTCAAAATGCAAAACTAAGCATTTCAATGAACAAACATTATTTTTAAACAATTATATAATATTTGTGTTAAAATAAGGGATTGATTGTTCTATGTCACAAAGTCTATTAGGCTGTGAATGATGTGGGCATGCAACCCTTTTTGCGTCTCACTGCTGGGCACGGGTCTCTCCCCATTATTGGGGAGGCCTGGAGCTTACTCCACCATGCTGCTCCAATGCGGGTTGGTGGAGATGCGGGTTAGTGGCCAACCCGCTGTCGAATGTTTTCAAACCGCCCATAAGGCCTCCGACAAGATTTAACGACTGTTATCTATCGACAACAACCGGGACCGACGGCTTAACGTGCCCTCCGAAGCACGGAAACGCGCATGAAATTTTTTGCCAATAGCGGTCACCCATCTCACACCCGACCACGCCCGTTTCGCTTAGTTGCATAGATCGTTTGCGTTCTACGCTAACCGCCGGGCCATGCGCGCTTCGTAATATGACGAAAATTCTGGATATAATTTTTACTCTGTGGTGACGTTACTCAGACATGTAAACAAATGTACTAATATTTTACTTACTAAGGTTTTATGTTGACTTCGAATGATTTACTATATTCTACCATGTACAAAACATTTTTGTTCATGCATGCACGGTGATGGAAAACATCGTAATTATTTAAATATCACCATATTTTTATATCACCGTGGAGCAACGATTAATACGCACATTACAAATTTCTTTATCAGAAGTGCGCGCCGAGCATTTGATCCCGGTATCTCCCGGTATCGCTTATCGATAGGACGTCGCTGCTCAAAAAATATACAATAACTAGCTGTGCCCCGCGGTTTCACCCGCGTTAGAGAGGATCATTAGCATAAAGTGAAGTCCCTTCTGAAGTACCGTGGACCGGCTTTTTTGTAGGACTATATAAGATAAACATTAACATCATACATTACATAGGTGTACCTCTAGCGGTTATGGCGGCGCATGCCAGAATAGCTCGCAGATGGTAGATTTTTTCCTACTTACTTGACACTTATCGTCATATTTTGGACAATTCACACAATATCTTTATAAATTGTAGCCTATATGTTATTCTGATGTATAAGCTATATTGTGGTAAAGTTTCATTCAAATCCATTCAGTAGTTTTTACGTGAAAGAGTAACAAACATCCATACATCCATACATCCATACTTACAAACTTTCGCCTTTATAATAGTAGTAGGATTTAAATATTTAAGGTGCCTGAACAGCAAAGTCTCCCTATTAATAGTTCTTCCTATGCAGCTGTAATCACCTGTAGTACAACTAAGCGGGGTGAGTAGGAATACCGTGCGCGCTACTAGGAGCCTTTGATTATGACGGTGAACGATGCATTTACTGCCTTGACCTCATTATGAATGCTAGAAGAGGGCGTTGTAGATCCTCCTTCAACGTTCTTCAGCTTTTGCTCTTTAGCCAGAGATTCTTGTTTTTACAGAAAGATGAAGTTATAACGCATGGACGTTATAACTTCATCGCAAAAGTAATCCCTCGCATTTATTGAGACTTTGTCAAGAAAGTACCGGGAAAATATCAATAATACACAAAATGTTTGTTATTCAACCATCATTATTTTATCACCTTCAAAGTATACTCCTTCAGAAACGATACACTTACGCCAACGAATAATCTAATCATCAAAATATTTTTTAAACTCTGTTTCCGGAATTGAATTCAGTTCTCGCCGCGAATTCTCCTTTATGTCTTATACAGATAGAAAACGGGTGCCACAAAGTGGTAATTAGAGTTAAGGAAAAGAGAGACGTCGGTTGGAGCCATATCTGGTGAATATGGTGGTTGCTCGATGGATTTTGTTGAGTGTTTGGTCAAAAATTCGTTAACAATGATGACCTTGTGCGAAGACGTATTAACGTGGTGGAAAATTCAAGAATTTTCTTTCCATAAATCTGGCCTTTTTCATAAAATTTGCTTTCTTAAATGCCGCATAACGCTCCAATAATATTCTTTATTTACCGTTTGACCTTTCGGCAACAATTCCGAGTGCACAGCATCGCGATAGTCAAAGAAAACAGTCAACATGACTTTGACTTTTATGATTCATCGTAAGCATTCTGTAACATTTTCAGTGACTCCGAACACGAAATTATATCGGCGATGCAAAATTTAAGACAAACTCTTTTTTCGATGTTTTTGTCAATTATTAACTATAGTACCGTTGCTCGCATAGTAGCGTTGCTCGGATAAAAACAATTTATTTTCTTGGTACATTTTTAAGCAAAACATTCATTGACTTAGTGTTACTTTATAAATCCTTTTGAAATACCTAGCTCCCAATTAAAAAAAATCACAAAAAATATAAAACGCAACTTGCCTACTTAAGATTTGAACCCGGTTCTCTAGCTCCATAGTCAGCTTTCATAACCATTCGACCAAGAAAGCTTTAATTCCATTAACTAAATTTTTATAGAGGTCTTTCATATCGACATTGTCATTTGTTTGAAGGGCGGATTGACGGTTGACATGTGACGACTTTCTACGCCACATTATTATGAATATTTTCCAATAGATGTCAGTAAGAGTAATTTTATATTTAACTGAATAAACATTAAATAAAACGGCAAATTCTATCAATAAAAATTTATGGATCGATTTATCATCCCCGAAACCAGTGTACTAAATTTCATCAGAATCTTTGGAGCCGTTTCTGAGATTCAAAAAATATATTTAGATATATACAAGAATTGCTCGTTTAAAGTTAAAGGTATAAGATAATAATAATAATAATATTTAATAACGATATTTATTATACCTAAAAACTGCACTGTATTTGATATAAATAACAGATTCTATCAATAAAAAATTATGGATCGATTTATCATCCCCGAAACCAGTGTACTAAATTTCATCAAAATCTTTGGAGCCGTTTCCGAGATTCAAAAATATATTTAGATATATACAAGAATTGCTCGTTTAAAGGTATTAGATAATAATAATAATAATATTTAATAATGATATTTATTATAACTAAAAACAGCACTGTATTTGATATAAATAACAGATGCAACTCAAACTCGCCACTCGCCGTGCCAAAATGGAAAACAGTTGTGCCAATCTAACAACAACAAAAAAAAATTGAATTTGGAACCATTAACAAATCATCCATTTTCGATACTTTTCTCACTGAATGTCATTCATGTATTTGGGTCAATTTTAAATATTTACTAGTATTTGGTCCTAAAACATTTAAACATATTATTATTATTATTATATTATAAGGACCTTATAAATATAATAAAAATATGGTTAATTTTTTTGATCGACTTCTCAAGAGCAGAGTGGCGCAGTGGAAGCGTGCTGGGCCCATAACCCAGAGGTCCGTGGATCGAAACCATGCTCTGCTAAAAAATATTTGTGTTTTTTTTTATTAGAACACCGTCTACTTATTTTTGTAAATTATAATTTATTTGTAATAATAGTTTGGAAAGACGCAAAAAATTTCAAGCCAGTGTGGTCCATGGCCTAAATCCCTCTCACTTCCAAAACGAGACCTTTCTCCAGCAGTGAGACAAAAAACATTTTAAAAAATCTGCTCTAGCAATATTTCCAAATTTTCATACTTTCTTTACAAACTCAAAATTTTCTGTCCTATCTCACATATTTAATCATAACGTGTCGTAATGTTCAATGTAACTAATTTTTGCTCATATCTTTATTATATGTAAGTGTTATCTAAACCATACCATTCTACTTATCGGGGCATACTAACACCCTTATTACAATATAATAAGGACATTACGGCCCAGAATCAGGCCTTACTTGCAATAGTATTGTAATAACATGTTTAGAATAAGCACCACATGAGAATAGGTGTACAATATGAATACATTTTCCTAAAAATACCTATTGATAATGTTACGACTATGAGAAGGTACATGTATCATTTTTATGTATCGACTACAAAAATAATAATACATAATTGTAGTTACATTATATATACCTATGGTAAACACAGATCGTACCTACATATTGATGAGTAGAAAATGTAAGTTGACTATTAAAATGTAGAAGAATACACAATTATTTTTGTTTACTTTTTTTGTTTACTTTTTTTACAGGTCTCCTTCTCACAAGTGAGAGGGATTTAGGCCATAGTACACCACGCTGGCCAAGTGCGGATTGCTATCGGGATGCTATCGAGAAATTATGAATTTCTCTCAGGCATGCACGGTGATGGAGAACATCGTAGTCAATTAAATATCACGATATTTTCCATCACCGTGGAGCAGCGATAAATGCGCACCTTACAAATTTCTTTGTCAGAGGTACGCGCCGAGGATTTGAACTTGGGGTCGGTCGCGTCGAAGACCGCGGTTATTTACCACTCGGCCATCGCTGCTCACTCGGCCATCGCTGCTGTTTACTTTTTAGTACACATTAATTTGTTTTGGAATAGTTTTCAGCAGCAGCGGCGGCAGCCCAGTATTATACGACCATGAGAAATACTTAGGCTTGCTTGAGGTATGTGACGATGTCAATGGACTACGTGGCCTTCATACTCGTCTGCGACTCCATTCGAATAAAGACCGTGAGCCATCATGGGACGCTTGGTGCGAAACATCGGGTTCGTACAAGTAATATGCATAAAAGACAAGATTGCGACAGGAACTTACCACAGCATAATGAAAAGGAATCAATCAATAAAGCTAAGCAATGTCGAGTGCGGTCATAAGTAGGATGGGTGGCCACTAAAGAACATCTGGTACGATCATAACAAGGATGGGTGATAATAAAGCTAAGCAATATCGAGTGCGGTCAAAAGTAGGATGGGTGGCTATTCAGCTACATCTGGTACGGATGACGACTATTTATTTAATAAACATTTATTTTCATTTATTACAAAAATTCAATATTAATTTATATTTGCTTCAACTGGGTGTGGCAACCCGTCGCCACGGCAAGCTTCACCACCGGCAAGTACGTGTCGCCGCACCAATATGGTTTACCCGCGCCTATAGATGTTTCAGATCAAAAAAACTCGCATAATCAGTTATTAGGACTTCGAACGAACTTTAAAAAGATCTCGAAAGGCTAAGAACAATTTTATTTTGTAAACATTATTACTTCTCTCTCTATCACACACACACTGTCTTCTCAAAAAATGTAATTGATCTTATTTTTCATGTACCTAAACTGAGAGTAAAATTAGACTCAGTAATTATTTATTCGATAAAAAACAACAACAAAACATTTTATCGCAATTATCCTCCACCAGTTCCTAATATTTGACTTTGTCTAAAGAAATTCAAATTTTCTATATTATATCTTGTTTTGCTTGTATATTATCTGAAGCCACAATACTTATCGCGGCTTACAACAGCCTAATAATAATAACGATATAATAAGGACACCATCCCTTCGCCGCTCTCCCTGCAACAAGTGTTGTAATAACATGTTTGAAATACCACTTGAGAGATTTTTTTGAGAGAACAGATTATTATAATAGACAAAAGACTTCTTTCACACTTGTTTTTTAATCACAGCTGATAGGTAAACGGTAATAGTAGATATCTTTAGGCCTAGAAAACAAAGCATTTTGTCTAGTAACTCAAATATAATCATTAATAATAATAAATATGTATTTTGTCCTTAAATATAAGATTGGGTCTCGACTCCTACATTTTTTTTTGTATTTAAAAATATTGTTAAATATACAATGATCTCCTGTTATATAATTTACCTACCCCTGTCAGTCGATTTTTAAGTTAAGTGCAATCGGGTATGACTATTTTTTTTTAATTTTATATTTCCAAATTACACATAAACGCAGTCGGATTTTATAGTTTTTTTTAAATTACCATTTTGTTCGGTTTAGTTATTTAAAAAAAACATACCGAGAACAGAAATTTAAACTCATCATTTAAATTTCTGCCTCACGCAGAAATCGAACCCGGGACCCTCCGATCGGAAGTCCGGCGTGGTATCCATTACGCCACGGGGGTCGTCAAATTAAAGTATTGTCATTATTTTTGTCACACTTTATACGAACAGTGTTTGACTATCTTTTACAAAAAAGGCAGTTGTTGTATGCATATAAAGCAAAATAATTGTCTGGTAGCATCATGGTATCATGTTATGAATACCTACCATAATATTAGGTATGGGAAGCATAATGTACCATTTATGAAATAAATTTCTGCTCTTATCTTTATTATGTATCAGTTATGTAAAACATATCATAACACTTTTAGCGGCTTACAATGGCCTAATAATAATAACGATATAACAAGGATATTACATCCCAAAGTCACGCTCTCTGCAACAAGTATTATAATAACAGACATTCTCGTTCGAAATAAGCACTACTTAGAAGATCCTTTGAAGAGAATTTGTTTTTGTTATATGTAGACTAAAGACTCCTAACTACAGAGGCCTTAGTGTAAGTCTGCACACGCGAAAACTTTACTATCGCGTTTGCGTTAAGAGTTTAACTATCGACCTTATTCCCTTATGAAAGAAAGATGTATTTGTCCAATTTTAACTCGGTCGCAGTAGTAACGTTTGCGCGTTTGGCTCCAACCCTTTTTGCGTCCCACTGCTAGGCACGAGTCTCTCCCCATTATTGGGGAGGCCTGGAGCTTACTCCACCACGCTGCTCCAATGCGAGTTGGTGGAGATGCGGGTTAGTGGCCAGCCCGCTGTCGGATGTTTTCAAACCGCCCATAAGGCCTCCGACTAGGTTTAACGACTGTTATCTATCGACAACAACCGGGACCGACGGCTTAACGTGCCCTCGGAAGCACGGAAACGCGCATGAAATTTTTTGCCACTAGCGGTCACCCATCCCATACCCGACCGCTCCCGTTTGGCTTAGCTGCATAGACCGCTTGCGAAAGTTTAGGCCTATGGTTTTATTTTTGAACTAACCTTTCGCTTGTGACTTCGTATATTGGTTATCGGTAGGTTATTGAAAAACCTCATACCACCAAATAGATCGATAAATCGCCTAATGCGCAGCTTTACCATTAGCGTTCCTTTTACATGACTCGACCTATAACACACTTGCATTTTTGGTCTTTTCCCATGACTTCGTTGGCTTGGAGTTTACTTCACAGCACTGCACTAGGAGTGTTGTGGAGTAAACTTGAAGTAAGTGTCCAACCCGCTGTCGAATGTTTCTTAACTGCCCACATGTTAACGTTAAACTACTGATATCTATCGTAAAACAGCTACTACCCTGACGGCTTAACGAAAAGAAGCATGGAAACGAGTATGGTCACTATGTAGCTTAGCTTTACCCAATCAATAAAAACCGCCAAACACAGCAATAGACAGGCATACGCAAACATATTTCAACTACTCACCAAATCAAACTGAGGGACATTTCCGCAAATTAGATTTGGCATACAAATACAACTCAATTAAATTGAAGTATGGACCTAAAAACATTAATACTTAACGTTTGTTTAACAAAAATCCTAAAAATAAGCGCCACTTAGGCCTACTAATACATCGTGCGTAACTTTTATTAGAATTCTTGGCAACCTTTACTCGACTTGCCTCAGAAATAGAGTAGGGAAAAAAGTCGGAACTGTACAAGAGGAAAATTACTTGAAGGTAACCTTACGTGTGATACATACGGCTGCATAGACTGACAAATACGAATTTGATGCGAATTTTTCTGATTCATTCTGAAATGTCATCTTCAATCGCATTTCATAACCATTAGTGGATTTTAGAACTTGGTGTCAACGGAAATCACCAACGCTGCTCCTTCCCATATCTTTTCTGAAGTTCGGTCATGATATTTTCATAGCGGTATTAAAATAAAAAAGTCATGCCGAGTTAAGGCTTGTAGTATTAGATACTATTATCTGATAATTTTTATTTTCGGAATTTCGTCTGTTAATGTACTCAACCATTGATGTGAGCTGTGAATATAACAGGTTATTTTTGGTAAGCTAAACGTCCGTACTATCGTCAGTTTTTGTCAGTGTACTGGTACTCGTCATTCATCAAAGTGTAACTTTTGGCAATTTTTATATGGAATGACGAGTACTAGTACGCCGTCGTCATTACGGACGTTTACTTTATTTATTAAACCATTGCTTTACTAAACATTATTCTTATAGGTCAATGCTTATTTGACTATTAACTATGATTTCTATGTCATTATTATTGGTGACACTCAATGCATAACGAATGCTACGCTTAATAAATATGGAAGTTTGATAAACACCAAAGCCGAATAACACAATTTAAGCACAAGTAACGCACCACACGTGCTGTTTAGTTTGCCAATTATTGGCAGTTCACGGTGCGTTGAACATGTCTACTGTACGCTCGTCCGCTCAAACCTTAGGGACATGGAGACAAAGGCTAGTTGGTATTGAATTAAAGTAATATTTGGTATTAGGTTTAGAATTATTTTACAAAACATTTGCAAAAAAATTATTCAGGTGATTGGAAATTCTCTTAGAATATTCCACAGCAATAATTGTGGTACGAAAAAGATAATATCTACAATGTGATTTGTCCATTAAATACTGAATATTGTAATGGGCTATCGATAGATTGTTAGGCTTGGACCAAGGTCATGATGGATCAGAAATATATAGTGGAATTGTTTTTATTTATTTATTTATTTATTTATGCATAAAACATGCTTGCAATACTTACAGCAAAGCCAAAGCGCATTGCAAGCTAACATTATTACAAAACAGATACTTATAAATTTTTAGACAATAATTTTTATACAATAATACAATAATATATTAATTTAATAGGTATATCAATTATTAAAAGTAAAGTGGCGAATACATAAGAATATAAAATTGGAAACAGACATTGCAAATATGTCGACGTCTGGTTCCTGAGCAATCAGAGCGTTAATAAGACTGACGGCCTGCACGGTAGGAGCGTGCCGCGCGGTCTGCGTGCGCGCGTTTTGTATGCATGGAGTATGATAATGGCAGTGATCTGATCTATAGATGAATTTTAATCCTTGGCAGTTGCGCTCAGGTTTTGGTTCATGCTCAATACAGTTTTTGTAGATTATTTTGTTAATTAAGATTTTTATAATATATTTCAAATATTAATAAGATACTTTTACTTGATAAAGGCCATGATAGTATGTCACATTATTTAAGCACAAGTGAAGCACCGCACGCGCTGTTCAGCTCGCCGACTATTGGCAGTTCACGGCGCGTTGAACATGTCTCACTGTACGCTCGTCCGCTCAGATACCGTAGGGACATGGGGACAAAGGCTCAGAGAATATTAATAGCTTTTAAGATAGTATGAAGTTTAGGAAATAAAACAAAACGTTGTCGTAATGTTTCCTATTATTATATCCGAAACAAGTTTATTGTATGGTTATCCAGGATGTACGATGACCCTAACTATATCTATACCTAAATTAATATTGCAACGTAAAGGAAATAATGTGTAGAGCAAGTCTAAACGTCTAAGAGCCCTGAACCCTTAAAGTGGCAAACCGATATAATTATTATTTTTGTCTTTTGGTGTTATCGATCCTATATAGTATTATACTTACTAAATTTGATAAAAACAGACGATATTGCAGGTTAACGAAAAATGAAAGCCTCTGTCTTGTCTGAGATTGTATACAGCTGCGCTGCTATTTCGGAGGGCAATAGTCGCCTCATGTAAGTTTGAATCGCAACCACGCTTCCGCCTAAACACAACAGAATTATTTTGGTAGGTGGTAGAACTATTATGGTTCGCCCGGGGAAGTGCCACCTCTGCACCTACTTCTGCCGTGAGCAATTCTATTGTGTTTCGGTGGAAAGGTGCAGTTGCCGGCCACACTTACATGAGGCGACCACCAGCCTCCAGAGTAGCAGCGCAACTGCATACGACCTCAGACAAGATTTACCTATGCTTGCTTGAGGTTGTATGTAGATGTCCATGGGCTGCAGCGACCACTTAACACCACGTGGCCTGCATACTCGTCTGCTATTCCATTCAAATTTCAAAAAAAAATACTTTATGGCAAAAATTTGCATAGAGTTGGTCCTTACCCGGTTAAACCATAACAGTTATACTTACCACCATTAAATATTTTTAGAAAAAATCACAGATGTAGGTAATTGGTTTTATTGATCGAGATCAATTGCCTTTACAAAATAAATGAATTCATAAAAGAGAGTCAAGGTCAAATTATTAATTAGTAAACGCGAGCAGCGATGGCCGAGTGGTAAAAGCCGCGGTCTCCTACGCGACCGATGCCGGGTTGAAATCCTCGGCGCGCACCTCTGACAAAGAAATTAGTAATGTTCGCATTAATCGCTGCTCCACGGTGATGGAAAATATCGTGATATTTAATTAATTGCGATGTTCTCCATCGCCGTGCATGCCTGAGAGAAATTCATGATTTCTGTGAGAAGGAGACCTGTGCCCAGCAGTGGGACATAAAAAAAGGTTGAAAAAAAAACAGTTTCATTTTTGCCATTCATCTGGATAACAGTTCAGATTTAGTACATAAAAAAAACAGTTCAGATTTACGAGTAGTATAACGGCTTCTGATATCTCTAAACGGATTTATTATGTTTTTCCCCGCCCCCGTGCGTGTTTAAAATTAATTGGAACAAAGGCAGATTTAAGTTAATAGGAACTGAAGCTAAACTTAACTCGTTTGTACGTATTTTGGAAATGGTGTAGCTTTTGACTTTACTCCTGGATACGCAGGCACGAATATATTACATTACAGTTGCAGGATGATTCCTGTTGAGCTATAGTTGAGTGGTAAAGACAACGGTCGCCGATTTCCATCATATTATTGAATTAAAATCTATACTAATCAAACCTAAAACTGAGTGCTTTTGTTTACTTGTTAGTTTGAAACCGCAAATATTTTTTGTTGAAAAGTTCTTTTATCAAGGAAGGGTATTTATCAGAAAGAAGTCTTAGTGTTTTTTTTTGCAAAAACGGGAATAGTTTAGTACATTTATAAGTTAACTTTGGGTGCGTTGTGTAAATGGTTATTGTTACCCAAAATATTTCTCTGATTAACATGTCTTTCCCCGCGGTTATATCCTGCTGTTTCTCAACCAAAATTCATTATGATTTAAATTTATGCAACGGTATGAACACTATATTCATATTTTATCAATATATTTTTGGTAGGTGGTAGAACCATTATGGTTCGCCCGGGGCAAGGAAAGGTGCAGTTGCCGGCCACACTTATATGAGGCGACCATCCGCCTCCAGAGTAGCAGCGTAACTGCATACGACCTCAGACAAGACTTATATATGCTTGCTTGAGGTTGTGTGTAGATTTCCATGGGCTGCAGCGACCACTTAACACCACGTGGTCTGCATGCTCGTCCGCTACTCCATTAAAAAAAACAGTCAACTCCCCAATTCTAGTGTGGTGGCTATAAAAAGAGTTAGGCGGGCGGACTAAGAGGTCCGTTAAGGGGGCTCTTTATTCAGTTTCTTCTTCTTCTTCATTACAGTTTCGTACCAAGAAAATAAATAATTACTGCCCAGATTGTTTACCACGAACAAGCAACGGGAGGAGTCAAAGTTCGACTATTCTAATTATACGCTCTCAGAATATTTTAATGGAATTCTCGAGTAGTTGGAAACTTCAAATGTGATGACAATTTGAAACTTTTGACTACCTGCCGGTAGCACTTTGGTATATCTATAAATTACATTAGAAGCTAGCGATGCCTTGTGATTTTACTAAAAATAATACATTACAATAACACTTAGGTACATGGCGCCGTATTCCAATTTCATAATTGTAGCTTAAACCTTCATAAACTAGTCAATTACTATAGCAGAAAGCAAATAACTTAAAAGTAATAATAAAAACTAAAAACTAAAACAATTAACTATAACAAGAAAACCCCATCTAAAATTTGCGCTTGTGGCATTGTGCCCAGAACGCTGGCAGCATTTCTCCTCTGAACTAATAGGCTAATTTTTGAGAAAAATAGCTGCCAGCCCTCTGGTCACCTGAGGCTAGAATCAGTCTGGTCGACATGTCTTGCATGAAAGCAAATTGGATTATTTGGATAATAATAAAAGCTATATAAAATATTGTTTTCATTTTATTCCTCGCAATGTTGTTTGAATGAAGCGTGCCTGACTCAGCGAATAGAACGCAAATGAGCAAGCTAACAAAAGTCAAACGGGCGTGGTCGAGTGTGAGATGACCGCTAGTGGCAAAAATTTCATTTGCGTTTCCGTGCCTCCGCGGGCACGTTAAACCATCGGTCCCGTTTGGTATCGATAAATAACAGTCGTTAAACCTTGTTTCGCCTTATGGGTGGTTTGAACACATCCAACAGCCATGACTACTTACTAGCCCGCGTCTCTACCAACCCTAGATATGCATGGTGGAGTCAGCTTAAGGCCTCCCCAATAGTAAGAAGACAAATGAAATTAAATGAAATGAATTGTTTAGTTTTCAGTTTATTAAACTCGTTGTTTAGGACTTTCGGTTTTTCAGCATTTATCTATTTAGACAGAAAATTAATTTTATTAATCAAGACGCAGGCATGAAAAAAAATTAAAAAAATTAAAAATAGTTTATTTTTAACCAAAATAATTGTTACATAGTTTTACGTGTTGGGACACCCTTTTAAGTAATTTTATACCTGTACCAGGATGCCCCGCTCTTCCATAGCATAAATGAGTAACAAAACATAAAAAGTGTAATATTAATTTCATTCAAAAATTTTGATATTAAAGAGTATATAAACTATAAACTGATTCTATTGTGTGTGAGTGAGTGTGTGTGTGTGTGTGTGCGTGCGTGCGTGTGTGTGCGTGTGTGTGCGTTAGTTTGTATATGTGTTCTATTATGTAATATTATTATTTAGTAGCTCTTCGGTCTCACCATAGCTTATTTTAAATAGCCACTCAGTAACAGATCGCTTCAGTTGATGTGTATTAAGGTTATACATGTTAAGTATTTTATTATTAGTACTATATAAAATAATTGAGTGTCGTTTAAACTGATGTCGGACAAAGTGCGTTTTAACTATATTCGTATGTATCTTTATCTTTCCTCTTCTACTTATATCAATATCTTGTTTAATATATAATTGAGTGTCGTTTAAACTGATGTCGGGCAAAGTGCGTTTTAACTATATTCGTATGTATCTTTATCTTTCCTCTTCTACTTATATCAATATCTTGTTTAATATATTTGTGTTTCTCTATTAGTGTATGTAGTATATATAATATTCTTACGCTTAGTAATCTACAGGTTTTGTAAAGTTCCTCAGTTGAAAATCTGTATGGTTTGTTGTACATTACCTTTATAAGTGATCTTTGAGCTCGTTCTAACTCCAAGAATTTTATTTTAGAAGCCCCACCCCATATTGGAATACAATATGTAATGATCGATTGAGCGAGAGCAGTGTAAATTTTGTTTATGAGTGAGTGGGATGCTACATTTCTAAGATTTTTGAATATCCAGATGAGCTTTCTTAAACGAGTGGTTGTGACCTCTATCTGTTTGTGCCAGGATAGCCTTTGATCAATCATTATCCCTAAGTATTTGGTATATTCTACTTTATCTATTGTAGGGCATTTACAATTGTTTTGGCGTTTATTACAAGAATGTATTCTTAGGTTTAGTTCTAGTGGTTGTGTTCTTTTATTTATGGAGAAACTAATAAAATTAGTTTTTGTCGTATTGAGATTGAGCAAATTGTTTTTAAGCCAATTATCAATGAGGGCAAGTCCTGATTCTGCTGAGTAGTGTACCTTTTCCCACGTTTCGCCGCTGAATACTATCGCTGTATCATCAGCATAAGAGTAAATGTGTCCATTGTCAATTTTAAGGTTACAGAGGTCGTTGATGTAAATTAGAAAAAGAGTAGGCATTTGCACAGAATAGCAAAAAATATTCTGAAAATGAATCTATAAGATAATGAGATGATTGCAGAGAATTACCGCTAAATTTAACTGTCAAGGTAAATTTACATAAAAAATACAAGTGAAAGAATTAAAAACCGACAACTGACAAATTGGATATTAAGTAGAGCGTTAATTATTCTCAAAAGGAGTCCAAGGTACCAAGGATTTGCGTTGTAATGGCGGTAACTGATTGAAGACTTTTTAAAGGGTTAAACTGCCTTGCCCTAAAAGCTGGTTATTAGAAACGGGTTGACGGTTCGGACGGCGAATACAAATGTATTTATTTGACGGTCTTGGGAGTTGGAACGTCAAAAATTTTAAGGGTTTCTGAACGCATAAAGAACAATTCATAGATTTCATCTTACAGAAGACCTTCTTCCAATGATTGTTTATAGTTATTTTGTCACACGAGTGCTGGTTTTCTATGGTTGTGTGTGTGTGTGTGTGTGCATGCAGGTGCACATTGTATACTGTAAATCAAAAAATAAAAAGAGAATGGTTAGGTATGGCTATGAGATCCAGCTGATAACTATTGTACTTAACTTATAACTGACTAGCCTTCCGCCAGCGGCTTCGCCCGATAAAAAAATACCAAAAAAATTGTCAAAAAAATGATAATTATTTTTTTAAATTGAGCCACTCTTACCACTTAGGGGTATAAAATTAGTTATAAACTTACCCTCATACCTACTGAATATACATATTAAATTTCATCAAAATCGGTTTAGCCGTTTCGGAGGAGAAAAATACTAAATTTTTGACAGAAGAATTATATACGAGTATATTATAAGATATTCCACACCACACGTTAAACCATGCATGGTTGAAAAAGTTTGAGTATTAGCCGATATTGGGAAGTAAATTTAAGTTATGAGGTGTGAAGTTACCAACATCCTTTGGGAGGTAGCGACAGAAACTTATCGAGTTAAACTTATTTGATAAGCTATCCTCTGGAGCCTTCACTGAATATGTTTGTTGATGATACGGAATAAAATGTAGAATATTTTTCCATGTTTAAATTTAAACCTACGTTTTGTTTTGACTTCCTTTAACTTATAACTTATGATATATAGGTAACTTTTAAAATAAAATTTGTACACCCTGGGTAAATAAGGCGATCTAAAACATAATATTATAAATGTGATTGTCTGTTTGTTTGTTACTCTGTCACTCGAAAACTACTCAACCGATCACGATGAAACACATATTCATGGAGGTATTAGATGTAAAATAGGATACATTAAAAAAATTTACGCTGGTTAATCCGCGGGACACAGCTAGTATTTAAAATAAATAATTTATTACCATATTTGTGCAAATAAAATATTTTCTTTTCTTTTCTTTTCCTTAAATCCACGAAGCACCCAGACTGATGTAAAACTTCTCGCTTATTCGTCAGTGGTCGAGAAGGGGCTCAGTCTTATTTAAATCAAATCCAACTTTCCATCAGATATCACTCCGTATTTAAATGAAAATCAATTATTTCAAGAATTGTCCGTATTGTTTAGGTTCAATTTACATTAACTGACTCGAACTGATTGCGTCCTCGTTAATCATTTCTCGAGTTTCGAGGTCACTTCTAGCTGGGGAAAGTGTTTCAGAAATGTTTCGCCATCAGTCAGAGTTTCGGTTGTAAGAGTCAGACGCAGTTAATGCAGGCAGGCAGTCACAACTGGCTGCAACCCTTTTTGTGTCCCACTGCTAGGCATGGGCCTCTCCCCATTACTGGGGAGGCCTGGAGCTTACTCCACCACGCTGTTCAGTGCTGGTTGGTAGAGACGCAGGTTAGTGGCCAACCCGCTGTCGGATGTTTTCAAACCGCCCATAAGGCCTCCGACAAGTTTTAACACTGTTATCTATCGACAACAACTGGGACCGACGGCTAAACGTGCCCTCCGAAGCACGGAAATGCGCATGAAATTTTTTGTCACTAGCGGTCACCCATCTCACACCGCGCCCGTTTGGCTTAATTGCATATATCGTTTGCGTTCTACGCTAACCGCCGCCCGGGCCATACACAGTATATTCTTGTGACTGACTTATTTTACATTGGCGGAATTAACAAAATAATTAATATGTTTGTAGGTAGGTGAGTCGAAATGCAAATGTTGTGAAATGTTTTAAATGAAAAAGTTATAATTAGTATTGATCAGTTAGAGTTGTAGTGTGAGAAGTATCCGCGGCCCACCTTTGTATAAAATTGGCCATTGGGTTAGTACTCGTACCAAACTCATGAATAGGTGTGTAAACAACATTTTTCGTTAGGTATACTTTTTTGATAGTATTACTAATATTTTGATAGACTTGTTCTAAGAACCCTACAGCGCTGTGCAAATTTAGATATCGACTTTACACTTGTGGCCCATCATCCTTAAGCAAATATTGTACTTAGATCCATTTCTTGGAACTTAATATTGTAAATAGATAAAGTTAGTACCTATTCGTGTAAGTTTGCAGGAATTAATTTCTAGATCTGAATCTAAAGTTCAAAAGCAAAGTAATCTAAAATTCTTCTATCAATAGAAAGCTTCATTATTCTTGAGTCAAGTAATTTCTGATCTGAAAGATTAGGTTGAAATTGGGCTCTATGGAATACTGCCCAAGCATCGAGATAGGCCACCAAGTGAAGTTTAGCGTAGTACACATTTCTCGTGTCCCGGTATCTGTTCCAAGGTACTGTTTGTTTTGATAGTGTCTTTCCAGACACAAAACAAGTCTGAATAGACCAGTGACGATAATTTTGTGAGACCAAAAAAAAATTATAGTAGGATAGAACCCATTGGAAAAAGTAGAAATTATAACAACAATGAAATATTCAATCCGGTCTTGGACTACCAAGTCAATTGAGATACTTTTAATGAGCTGTCAAAACGTGACATCCCCATACATTTTGTATGAGAAAATGATTAGTGACGTCACTTTGACTTAATTATCATTGATTTAAACGGTGCTTTCCAAGCGTGATTTAGTGCAACTTTTTTAAGATAAGGATTTTGAATTTTTTTGTGCATAGTGTCCAAGACCCTATTTCAATTTCATTTTGGTTATATTCTCTACCTTTTAAAAAGGGGTTTCATCCTACTAATTTTTTTTTCACTTTTTACCACTTTCAAAATTATCGACCCTGGTCTATAATGACTAGTGTCTAGGATAGGTACAAATAAATAACATTGAAGTGTCTATTTGTAATATCATAATAACCGCTTTTTACTACATACGAATGTATATACGGTATATATACCAAAATATCATTTTTTACAATTTTTGTCTCTCTGTCTATCGGTCTATCGGTCTATCTGTTTGTTCTGGCTAATCTCTGAAACGGCTGGAACGATTTTAACGGGACTTTCATTGGCAGGTAGCTGATGTAGTGAGGAGTAACTTAGGCTAATTTTATTTTAGAAAAATTCTACAACTGAAGTCCACGCGGAAGAAGACGCGGGCGGCCGCTAGTCATAAATAATTAAATAAAAAAAGATACCTCATAGCTATGCTTACCATAATATTAAAATACTACAAAAGAAATATTTATGAAAAGGTACCTAATAACCCATAGAAAATATGTTGTCCTTGGTCCCTTTTAGTTACAACAGTCATTTTTAACGAAAATACCTATCGCAATGTAACCTCCACACTACCTTCAATATTTCCTCAATCTATAAAATTCTCTCTACTTGAGGAAAATACACTTTTATTAACCTAAAACCTCGAAAACTCGCAAGATGCTCGAGAAATTTGGCGATCGCACTAATGCTATCAGAATATTGAAATATTTTTATAGCGAGAATTCTCTTGAACGCTAGTGGTTCCGTATATTGTTCATATAATTATTTTGTTGAGACCAAGATAATCCTTACTTAATATTATAAATTCGAAAGTAACTCTGTCTGTTTGCTACTCTTTCCTGCTTAAACTACTGAACCAATTTTAATGAAATTTGGAACACAAATAGAGTGGACCTTGGGAAAGGACATAGGATGGTGTTTATACTACGGGAACCTATAAAATGGATCCACGCGAGCGAAGCTACTGGCGGAAGGCTAGTTAGCTATATAGTAAATGTGTTTATTTAAAATCAACTTAGAACTGAAATGATTTTATTCATTGCTCATTTTTAAAACATCGCACTGTGCCACTAGGAAGGGATAATAAATTCTACTGTAGCTTTTCCGATTTCCTCCTATCATTTCGTATAGCCTTTTAAAGATGACCCGAAAACTGTTAAGACTGAAGAATTTGCAACTTCGACTGGAAAATTTATCATCCTTATATTTAGACTGTAAAGTAATTTCTATAAGATACGACGGATACGCATAATTGCTGATTACACTTACATACCGAATTAATTGAAGATAAAATAACACTTATTTTTTTCAGACTAGCGGCTGCCCGCGACTTCGTCCGCGTGGACTTTAGTTTTATATTTTTTCTAAAATAAAAATAGCCTAAATTACTCCTTATTACATCAGCTACCTGCTAGTGAAAGTCCCGACGAAATCGGTCCTGCCGTTTCAGAAATTAGCCGTTACAAATAGACAGACAGACGGACAGACAGACAAGTGTAAAAAATGTTTTTTGGTATATGTACCGAATATACATACATTCATATCCATGTAGTAAAAAGCGGTTATTTTAATATTACAAACAGACACTCCAATTTTATTTAATTGTAATGGATTGTACGCAGAGGCGGCTCGTCCTAAAGAGCGCTGGTGCAGTGCACTCCCAAAAAAATTACATAGGTAATCTATGTCCCTTTATAATACATACTATTCTTAAGTACATTACATTCATTCTATTCTAACATACCTATACAATACATAGTATATTATATTAATTATTACACCTATATCTACGCGTACATTTAGCGTCAAGACGTAACGAGTGGAGCGCCAGCGATTGCGCTCCTATGAAACGAAGTTTAGTACGATTCCTAGCGCTGTATTCAATGAGTGCGAAAGAGAAACATCGACACAGGCCGGCGCGTGAAACAAAAGATTTCGTATGAGAAATTAAGCTAATCTGGAGCGCCGCTCACGCGCGACGTTGCCAAACCGTGGGTTCAACCTGCCTATGCGATGTTGCCGTTCTTATGTATACAAACAAACGTGTCGTCGTCTTTGTCAGTTATTTCGTAGTTTTTCTTTTAAATGAATATTTAAAAAATAGTTTATACGCGACATTTTGTGTTAAAAATGGAACAATACAGTGTTTCTTTTATCATTTGTATCTTTAGTAAGCGGTGTGAAAAAAACTTTCGAAATACGCCTTGAACTGAAAGCAATAATGTTGTACGAAAACTAAATCTTTTACGCGTGTTTTTAAATCTGAACAATATTTTAAAACACATTGGTTGTGTGGATGTGAAGAAAGCAATAAATTAATTTGTTTTCCGTATCTTGTGGTTATCAACTGGAACTGACACCGACAGTGATGGTGAATCTGCTTGGATGGCAACGGGTGGTAAAAATATTTTTTTTGTTTTTTTTTGTGAACCCCCATCGAAAAATGTCACTAGCCGCCACTGATTGTACGTATTTAATACTAGCGGCCGCCCGCGACTTCGTCCGCGTGAACGTTTGTTTCTATATTTGAACGTGCTTATCTCAGGAACTGCTGGTTCGAATCGAAAAATTCTTTTTGTGTTGAATTTATTTGGGAAGTATTATTCAACACAAAAAGATTTTTTCAGTTCAAACTATTAGTTCCTTAGATTAGTGCGTTTAAACAAACAATAAACAAACTCTTCAGCTTTATTTTTTTTTTCAACCTTTTTATGTCCCACTACTGGGCACAGGTCTCCTTCTCACAATTAAGAGGGATTTAGGCCATAGTCCACCACGCTGGCCAAGTGCGGATTGGTGGACGTCATGCTTTTGAGAAATATGAATTTCTCTCAGGCATGCACGGCGATGGAGGACATCGTAATTAGCTTTATATAGGTATTAGTAAAGATAGAACACAATACAGCACATGAAATAAATGTGGTACCCTAATAAGAATAAAGGATGTAATGGAAAAGTTCCTTCGCCTGCCGCAGTACTGCCGTTAAATTGTATGGATTTGAAAACTGGCGTTGAAAGCTCGCAAGATCGATGACATTGCTTGCTTCTGCTTCTTGGACTAACTTTTTAATTTAATAAATACGCTAAACTAGTATTTTTATTATTATATACTATACAATATAGTATGGAATGCAACTCTTTTTCCGTCCCACTGCTGGGCACGGGTCAATTATTCCATTATTGGGGAGGCCTGGACCGCACCACGCTGCTCCAATGCGGGTTAATGGAGATGCAGACCAAGTGACCAAGATACTGTCAGATGTTTTCGAATTCCCCCTAAGGTTTGACGACTTTTATCTATATATAGATTTATATTATAAAGAGGAAAGATTTGTATTTTTGTATGTTTGTAACGAATAAAATCAAAAACCACTGTTCCGATTTCAAAAATTCTTTCATTATTAGAATGCTACATTCACCCTGAGTAACATTGGCTACTGTTTACCGCTTTATTCCTACGTGAAAACGGGTAATAGGGTCAACGCGGTTGAAGCAACTGGCTAAACGCCTATGATTTTAATATAGCGATGAAGCCTAGGATAGCACATAGGCTATTTTTTATCCTACGGGGACCCATTAAACGGGTCCACGCGGGCGAAACCGCTGGCGGAAGGCTAGTTAATGTATAAAATATTTTTTGCAATGCTGATCAATAAAAAATTGTAAAAAAAATCGATGGTAACAGAGAATGCTAGCTCACCTTTGGCTACGCCTCGGCTCGGGTAGACATTTGTCGGAACTCATTGCAATGACAGCCTTTCCGCACTTGTAATGAAATATACTATTCTTCGCCTTTCGTTTGCGTCGTGTTCCGGCAAATGGTATAGTTGCCGGTAATAATTGCGTAAGGTTTCTTTCTCTGCTCTATGCGTAAGCTACGTCTTTTCTCATGTGTGTAAGATGAGTAGGTATAATTTTTATTTCATACAGTGTCAGACACATTTTAAGAATAATAGGCTCGCTGTGCGTATTCTACCGACTTTACTATGGTGAGTGCTCCGAAGAACTTTTCAAATTGATGCCTACATCACCATTCCATGATTATACCATCAGACAAAGGGTAAAGTTCCACCGGCACCATTTGGACTCGTGGCGGTCCTCCACAGTCCGCTTTGCACGCTCCTTTTTACCACCGTCGTGTAGGTTAGGGGACAACCTTCCAGCTGAGGCATTCCCAGTGGACTATAACATGGGGTTCTTCAAGAAAGCTGTAAAAAAGCTCTCCTTCAAAGCCGGCAATGCTCGGCATTGCTCGGGTGGCTCTCCTGGGGTTGCCCGTGTCCATAGGCGATGGTGATCGCTTAACACCACGGGGCCCTGTATATTAACTACATTCAATAGTGGTGGTCCGACCATGGTGTCAGCTACTCTTCACAATCAACGAATTGGGAAAAAGGTATCTCTATAATAATATAATTTAACAACTGTTCGAAGGTCTAACGAACGAGTGAACGTGACACGAACACATCCCAAAATTTTACCACAAATTTAATTTTATAACAGTTGGTTTAGATAATAAATGTTTATTACCCCTGAAGCCATACAATTTGCCTACTAATCAAATTACACACGGAGATAGGGGTACAAGAGAACAATATTTCAAAAACTCTTGAACATTTGGGTAATATAACGTAAAATATCATTTCATTGTGAACTCATAAAATTCTGTTCCGGGACTTTCAGTTCTCGCTATTCACATTACTGTCAAATTGTGTTTCGTGTTAAGGTGCATTTCCAAGATGTGCGATTCTACGCATCGTCGAAGACGTAATCTTATATATTTGTGGAGTTGATATCTTTGGGTACCATGTCGTTATATACGGTAAATAAAGTAAATAAATATTATAACTTTTCACACTCATAGCCCCACATTAGGGTAAATATATCCTGTGTCGTGGGTACCATGGATACATACAGAGACAGAAACATAAACAACGAGAACAGAAATTTGAACTCATCAATCAAATTTCTGCTTCGCCGTGAATCGAACCTGGGACCCTTTCCTTGACAGTCCGGCATGGTAAAAATTGCGCCACAGGAATAATTTATACGAGAAAACTACTTATAAATAAAAAATGATTAAAAAAAAACATTTTCCAGTGGACCAAATTGTGAATCTAAACCATTCGCAATGACCCTTGAACACACATAAAAAAATCATTATTATAGTAATCCGTCCATTTAGGAGGAGTTTAGTAACATACACACTCACACAAGAAATATTTATATTAAGATATATTTAAACTAAGGTTTTCTCGAGGCCGTGTGTAGATGTAGCGACATCACAACCTATTTATTTTGTATATACATACATAGGCTTGTAGCTGTAGCAGTAGATAAATAAATAAATAATAAATAATGCATAAAATTAGGGATTAAAAACTAGAAACTGAAGAATGCCCCAGATACACAACTCGGTCTGCGTTATTATTATCTCATAATTAAAAGCAACAGTTTGTAAACAGTAACGTTGCGTATGCAGGCTTACGTTGTATCAAATCGTATTATCATTTGATACTTATGTAAGCCTTCCTTAAAAAGAGTGGTAATAAAAATAGGTGTACATTTACAGCGGTAATTTGCTTAAGATAAATTTCAACCACTCTCGCCTGTCTGGAAATGATCTTTAATAACTAATGATTCTCAAACTTAAAACAGTGTCCTAATATGGGCTATGGCTATCTATCATAATATCCTTCGTATAAATGAAAGCACTATATGTATATGCTGCTTTGCTGTGAGGTGGTTGAACGATTTGCTACTACAATCTGTTGAATGTCCCTTTGTTAAGAACGTGGTTTTAAAAAAAGTGATAATTTTGCCTATTTGGCTCACCGAACACATTCGTAAATGTTAATACATGTCCTTGAGAAAAAATATTTGTAAAGAAATATGCAGATTTTGTAACGCTATAAACGTATAAACTTTGCCGTTGAACTAGTAATGAATATCCACGTAACAGAAAATCGAAGCTGTGCCTGTAATAATCCAAAGCGTTAAGATGATTTATCATTGCACTCCATAAAGAGACCAATAAAAAAGAACATTTATTATTGAGAACATTATAGCTTTTAAGGAAAGGTACCTCTGGAACCTATATAAATCCCTAGCTCCGTTTCCCATAACCATTTTTTACTGCTACTATTTTTGATTTTATAGTTTTGGCACCTCTGTTGATACTTGCAACTATTTTCATATGTAAACTTTGTATTACTGTACTGTAAATTTTGTATTACTGTACATGTTGTGTTAATTTTTCTCGGTGTTTTACTTTTTTATCGAAGTAGTAATTAATATCAAAACATATAACAAATACGAGTATTTAGGTGTGCGAGTTAAAAGTATTAATTAGTATATAGGTATAGGTGGTAAAACTTGCTTGTCTCAATCAGGGAGGTGCCAAGCACGCATGACTTATTTCTGTTAAAGTAATTTCTAGCACTTAAAATAAAGATTAAGTCCTACTTCAAGCTCAAGCTCCAGTTCAAGCTCAACATCAAGTTCCAGCTCAAAATAAAACTCGAGCTCAAGCACAGTCTCAAGTTTAATCGCAAGCTCAAGGTTAGGCCCATGCTGAGGCGCAGGCGCAGCATGCAGGCGTTCAGGCACTTACAAAAAGGCATATCTAGTTCTTTTATAAATCCCTTACTACGTTTTCCCCTTCACCATTTTCTTCCGCCACATGGTAAGCGTCATGAGACAAAGTTCGCGCTTTGCGACAAACCGCGTTCAGTCTAATTAATGCCTGCCCTTGTATTGCTGAGATAGATTTCAGAGTTTTAGCACCTTTGTTTATAATCGGAAAGAACTGTTTTTGACATGTCGCATTTACGAGCCTGTGCTTTCTTGCGCTGTTAACGAAAATGTTAACTAAAATAAAACCGAAATTACCTGCCACATTAATTTGATGATATGTTATCGTTAGAGTGACCAGAAAAGTACTTCTACTGCACGGATATTTGTCGCAAAGAAAATCTGCATTTTGGATGAGAAAGTGTAGTTTTTGGCCATATTTAAATGAAACAATCACCAGTCTCCAGTTATGCTTGAGATTATGTGCGGTGTGTGTTTTTAAAGTAGGTGGTAGTTGGGAATATACT
The DNA here is from genome assembly GCA_911387765.1 of Pyrgus malvae. NCBI lineage: Eukaryota > Metazoa > Arthropoda > Insecta > Lepidoptera > Hesperiidae > Pyrgus > Pyrgus malvae. The sequence continues at coordinate 6,128,731 of OU426961.1, read as the reverse complement.
ATTACTGTATTTGCTATAAAGTATTCGTAAAAATGCTATTTCGCCTAAAAAAAACTTTCTGCCCTCAATATAAAATTAATCAGATGAAACCTCAACAAGTCCTTAATTGAAATCAAAGACTTAATTTTCAAAGTCCTGTTTACAGATTTCAAAATATTAAAAAAATGATTTAGCCCTCCTTAGCCTACCTTACCTTTTTAAGTTTACATACTGTACACAGTACACAAGGGCGTAGCCAGCCCTAGTCTACTCAAGGGGAGCTCAAAATTTCACACGACAGTGCATTACTTAATTGACTTTCTTGTTATTTTTATGTGTCAATTCAAACCTTATTTTGTTTTAACCTTATGGCACTATTAATTTGTAAACTAATCTATTTATATTAATTGAGATAAATATTATTTTACTCAATATGCCAATTATTGCACTAAGCAACCCACCTGACCGCTTGCCGAGCCAGGGATTGTAAATCATTGGCACAATTTTATTTAAATTAATTCATCACCTGACACTAATCCGCAGTGCAATCAGTTGCTTTTGTGACCGAGAGAGGGTTAATGATCTCTGGAGTGCCAAATGCTTAGTGTTTCGGTCTGAGGTAATTGAAACTAATCCGAGTTAGTTATCCTTTTGACTTAGAACTTTGATTAACTATGCGGATGATATAATAAGGATTAACTATGCGGATGATATAATAAGGATTATTATTCGAGTTTGCAAATTGCAAACTGCGTTTGCAAACTCGAATAATAGTAGCATAGCAGTGCGTGATTACATAAAAACCTTACATTTTATAATTATGTTCCTTGTTAGTGCCTACCTATGTACTATCGGGTTGCTACTTTTTATTTCTCTTCACGAAATATGGACTGAACATTATATAATTAACTATATGAGAATTATTTTTGACTATATTTTATTAATATATATTATTTAAAAACAAATCTCTACGATGAAAATTTGTATTTATCTTAGTGTAATACATGTCATGAACAACTCAATTTAGTGAAGTATCGCTTACCTCTATAAACCTTAATCGCTCTAACTAAGCCACCAGACCGCCATAACTAAATTACTCAATCCAGGGGTTCTAAACCATTGGCACGTTTCAAATTAATTCTGTTCAGTACCTGCCTCTAATCCGTGCTGCAATCAGTTGCTTTTGTGACCGAGAAAGGGTTAGCGATCACTGGAGTGCCAAATAATCACTGTTCGGTCTTGAATTACCTAATTGATAGAGTTGAACTATTGGCGGCATGCAAGCATGACGTTAACTTATGACATTAACTCTTGCCTTTGGAATAGTTGCACAAAATGCTCATGTTATGGACCAAGTGATAAATTGGCCATTATAAATAATACCCAGTGATTATGAAAGATACTCAATATGAGTGTGCAATTTGATAATAATTTGACCGAGCACTATCGGGCATGTTGTGTTCCGCAAGTATTGCGGACGCCGTCGACCGCCTGGAGTTACCGAAATTGCGTCTCACAACGCCAAAAAAAGTGACCCTAGTTTTAAGATATTAATATTATGTATGTTAGTCTATAAGATATTTATGGTGTGGGCCTTGTTGCCTGAAAAAAAATGATTATGATTATTATTATTATTATACATATTGTCCAGCACCTTCTGAGTAGAGTAATACTAACATATTTTATTACTATTCTTATTATTATTGTCATTTAACTTAAAATAAAGTAAACTATCAGAATCAATATAAGCATCTAATAGTTTTCAGGAGAGATGCATAAAAGGTTGCTGACTTCTTGGTAAGAGCCTCGTCACACAATAGGAGGCCTGGAGCTTATTACCACGCTAATCTTGCTTACGCAGGTTGGTAGCAATTCGAGTTAGTGGGATATCCTCTGTCAGTCCTCTGTCTGTTTTTAATCGACTCATTAGATCTTCAACAAAGCTTAAACTGTTATCTAAACAACAACTAGTTGAATACTAGGATAACCCGCGCAACAATAAAAACGACTACTACCTGATATTGCTGACAATCAGCAGCATACATAACGGTATTTTACTTATCGGAGCACAGTCGGACAGAGTTCTGACTCAACACTTGGAGTTCTTCTGTTCCCTCCAGTAAGCTTCATGCACTTTTAAATGGTTTGGTTGCTATGGAATGAATGTTTATTACAATAATTTGATTCTGCCTCAAATAACAGATTAGAGTGTTGCGGGTGTACAAAAACATTTAGTGATGCTATGGATTACCAAAATTTTAAATAATGTGTTCTCTCACATATAATTAAAAATTAAAAGAATAAAAACGTACACTTGGAAACTCATTCCGATGGTGTTCTAAACAGTTTGGTTATCAAACTAACTGTCATGGGTAACTCTAAATCAGTTAACGGCCGTTTTCAATAACCTATCTATCTGTCATTTCACCTACTAAAGATAGACAAATCTATCTTTTCGTCATTACTTTCGTTTCAATAACCTATCCACAGATACAATTTTCTATCGAAGTTATCTATCTATCGTTGGGAGGACGGATAACGTACAAAAGATAAAGACGCCATACAAGTTACGCTTACCTGCGTTTCAATATAAGTTTCAACTTACTGTCGGATAGATGAAGCTATCTCTAGTAATGTAATTCTGTTATCTGTCAAACTTGGCCGATAGCTTTGAATAATTTTGAAAAACAACGCCTATATTATAATATAATGGATTATTTAAGCAGTGAAGACAGTGATACCTATGTCTATGTAATTATTGGGAAGATTTTAGATTGTGATACAGATAGTAACAGTGATGCCGACTTCTTACATGAGCCATTTTATTTCACTTTGAAACACACTAAAAAAGCTGAAACTTGAAAATAACAATAATTTGCGTCCAAACTTCAAGATTTTTTTTTTATTCATTAATTTTACGGCATTGGATAAAATCCTTGCAGCCACTCAATATTTTCGTTTCATTATTAAGTAATGGCATCGCACTGTGTGCATATTGCCAGTGTCAAGTATAATTTCTGCGTCATAGAATAAATCAGTAAGTCGTCAGGTATCAGTCAGTCTAGTCAGTCAGATGTTCAAGTAAAGCGATGGCTACTTTACGAGAACATGTCCGAAGGAGTTTTGGAGGCAAGCCGAAAAAACATGTTTTCGCACTGTTATTCTATTTCACAACACTCGTGCACTGTCATTAACCTATATCGAAAAAAATGCCATCAACTTTATCCGATATAACTCAAAAATACACTAAGAAAATGAAAATAAAACAAGAGCACAACTTGTTCCTTCAGACTTCCCGCCAAAAACTCCCAAACTTCAAGAGATGCCTGTCACAGATAAAAGAATAGTCCAAGTTTTTAAAACGTTCTGTTTCATTCTCGACGTCCGTAAATTATTGATATTTAAAGAATAAAATAATTCTGTTTATGTTTAGATACATTTTTATGAAGATAATAGTTTACAAGAAAAATAGTATACAATAATTAAATTAAAAAAAAACAAAAAAAAATTAATTTGTTTTTGCGTCGATACCTAGGAACGAAACGTCACAAGAAGCTTTGACAGATGAGAGGGAAATTACTATCTATCGTTGATGAAAGATAGATAGCTCTTATCCATGATTGTGAAATTGAAACTAAGGATAGATACGCTGCTACTGATTATCGGAGATAGCGATCTATCCATAATCTTCGATAGGTTATTGAAAACGGCCGTAAGTAATTCAACATTTAAATCACAGTTTCTTCTTAAAAATAGGATTAAACATGAGACAAATTATGTTTCCTTTCTTAGAAAGTACGAGTACTTTGAAAATAAATTCGCCATAGAAAAACGATGTCCCCAGGTAGTTATGAATTATTTCCGTGAAGTTTAACTCACTGTAGTATGTGGCCTGAAAAAAAAATTGTTCTTTTATTACCCGACTACACCAGAAGGAAGGTTATGTTTTTCGAGAGTATGTACATATATATGTATCTATAATCGTTTCGTACGCTCTGCAGCCTGAACGGTTTGATGGATTTTAGCTTGAGAGGTGTCGTTACATTTGTATTTACTGTGAAAATTATACTGGGTAGTAAAAGAACCAATTTGGCACCAAATTCAAATGTTTGGCACGCTCTGCGACCTGAACGGTTCGATGGATTTCAGCTTGAGATGTGTCGTTAAATTTGTATTTACTGAGAAAATGACACTGGGTCAAATATCAAAATAAAAAAATTTATAAACGGTAATTTTAAAAAATATTGTTTGGCTCGCTCTGCAGCCTGGACGGCTTGACGGATTTTAGCTTGAGATGTGTTGTTAGATTCTTATTTACTGTAAGAGTGACACTGGGTACATCAAAATAAAATAAATAAAAATCGATAATTTAAAAAACTAAAATACCCGACTGCGTTTCTGTGTAATTTGAAAATGTAAAATCCCTAATACAAGGATGTCGTTATACCTGATTGCACTTAACTTAAGAAATCGGGTCTATTTATGGCTTTCGCGAAATGGGTGACCGCTAGTAGCAAAATTCATGCGCGTTTCGAACCTTCGGAGGGCACGTTAAGCCATCGGTTTTGATTATTATCGATAGATAGCAGTCGTTAAACCTAGTCGAACGTCTTGTGGGTGGTTTAAAAACCCGCACCTTCACCGACCCGCATTGGAGCAGCATGGTGGATTTAGCTTCAGGCCACATATGTGGAGAAATGCAAAAAACGTTGCTGACTTCTTAGTAAGAGCCTCATCACAAAATGGGAGGTCTGGTGCTTACTACTTCGCTAAGCTTCGTTACGCGGGTTGGTAGCAATTCGAGTTAGTTGTCAATCCTCTGTCGGTCCTCTGTCTGTTTTTAAACTGGCCATAAGGCCTTTAACAAAGTTTAAACTTTTGTCTAGAGACCTGTTATCTAGCCTATATTGGGAAAATATGTACTAGTTTATTTTGCCAATATAATAACGTAATTCCTTCCTGTCCTTTTTATACGAGTACCGCCATTCTTAATGGGCCTCTGACTGAACGGCGTGAGTTTACATTCATATTGCCCGCAGCTACAGGGTTAAACTGAAAGAACCTATTAAGTAAGTTTTATCATACTCACTTTCTTCACTACGCAGTTCTGGGCACCAACATGTGTTTCGATGACTTTGCTCATTAAGTAATGTTGACACGGCTTGTTGATCATATAATTCCACAGGAGCACTTTGTTTTTTCCGGTGTATACGGACATTTTTATCTAAAAAATAAATTTGGTTGATAATATAATTCCACCGATGAATCCTTTTTTTGGGGGCCAGATTGATATGAGACAAGACTGCAAACAATATTTAATTTTAAAAGGTCGAGATGCAGGTTAGTGGCCTATAGACAATCGGATGTTTTCAAACCGCCCATTAGGTCTTCGACAAGATTTAACGAGTGCTATATATCGAAAATAACCGGGACCGATGGCTAAACGTGTCTTTATTATTAGCGGTTCATAGCCCATCTCATATCCTGCCGCGTCCGTTTGGCTTAGCAGTGTAGATGGCCTGCATTCTACGCTAGCCGCTAGACCTTTCGCGCATCACATAATGTAGCATGCTTATCCAAATACTATTTCATTTAAATAGCTGTTAAATATAATATAAATAAACATATTTCATTTACTGTAAACTGTACTCTACTATGAATAATCCATCCTCCCATCCTACCTTAAGGAAAAAGTTCATTATATGGCACTATCCTGAAAAGAGTAATTTGTTCTTCTGAAAACTTAATGAAGGATCAGGGATATTCCGTCCGTCAACGTCTGTTTTTATACAAATTAATGAAAATTTACAAAAGTTGGATTGTTGTTTTCTGTCTGTCTGTTATCTATTTTTCTGCTATAAACCCAGTAGTTTACAACCTAGTTAAATGTTAATAACTACGGAGGACTAAGAAAAAAAAACGGCAAATTGTTTGTAAAGTAGGTTTACGATCGAGATGTTTACGTGATAACGTCCGCACGAGAAAATCTCCATTCGTTTGTATGTCGCTAGAGTGAGAGAGACGGAAGATCGGTCCACTCACTCGAACGCTATGCCAGCCTCCGCTCGTGAGGATTCCGCGTGACAAGTTTCACGGAATGACTGGCAGCGCTCGAGATGAGACGGGAGATCGATCCGTCTCTCTCTCGTTATCCCTGCGATCGCGCTCGTGAGATTTTGGTGTGACACAAGTTTCTGAACATGTCACCCGACTAAAACGATTTTAAAGACGTTATCACGTCAAAATTAATAAAGATGGTTAACTAATGAATGAAGATAAAACACTATAGTTGCGTACGTAATAGATGGAAATTACGTACCTATTCCATATTTAATTTTGCTCGGTACTTTATACGAGTAATACTATTATTGACGAAACATTAATAATGCTGCGTAAAGCAACAAAGATTGGATGTGATTGTAAATGTCTCAGCAGATGTTATATAGAAAGGGCTTTGCCTCACAAATTCTGAACATTTACCACAAACCTTACTATTTAAATATTTAGAACCTAAGTTCATTAGGCATTGTACAGTGTGTGGGTCTTGATTAAACAAATTTCACATGCGGGCAAGATATTTGCAAACGTAGACCTTTAAACCAATAGAGTGTCTATTTCAGTCGTTATTTTGACACACAAATTATTTTATCTATTGCTTTTAAGAAAGTTGTAATAAATAATAAATAATGTGTGTATATTTTTTCGACCATATTTATGTCGGGCGGGCGGGCACACCCAGTGAGGCATGTGGTCAAAAGTAGGCTCCTCTCGAAAGTAATGAAAGGGACCGTAGTCGCTACGATGGCCAAGTGCAAGTTGGTAGGCATCATACCTTCGAGAATGAGATTCTTTTGGCACTGATGCGCCGTGTTCTACCGGTCGGCGATTTCTGCATCGTCTGTACATTGTTTGCAGAAAATAAAGAAATTATATATAAATATTTTTTAGTAAAAAAATCGAATATTGTCTGTTCTTGTAATAAGCAGGATCAGGCGTTAAAACAATAGTTATTAAAAAAATTGTCTGCATTATGTGTATGTCTGCTTGTATGTTTCCGCGCATCGCGTAGCAACTACTTGATAAAATTGAATGCGCTTGTCATTAATACTTATATTAGTAGAATCATTAAAAAAAATGCATTTGAAAAATATTATTTCTTCGAGGATGAAACATGGTAGTCTCCTAAATAAATGAACCTACGAAAACTTTTGTTATAATAATATTAGGTTTTTATCTTTTTCTAACATTCCTTACTTTTTTCATTCAATCCTTGTAAGATAATGAGCAATACAGTGCAAAAGAGAACTTGCCGATACAATTAAACTTGTAAATTCTACGAAATAAAATATTTCAAAAGAATGCTTAGAATAATTACAATTACATTATAGAGACCAAGTTCGCGCGCCCAAAATAAAGCGTCTTGATTGGTGCCATTAATGGCACAAAACGCCGGGCAGCTCCGCAAGACTTAAGGTTTTTTATCACGACACTTTTTAAAAACAAAAGAAGTCTAATAAAATAACTTTTCACAGTGTTTTCAATTTTTGTAGTATTTTATAGTTAATTTGGTCAAAATAAAAATATTTTGTTTGTCAGATGTGACAGCTGTAGGAATCTATTTAGTGCTTCAATTTTGACAGCGCGCTTGTATGAAGACACTCATTCTATACGTATTTATTCTAAGAAAGAATGAAATTTTTAAGCAAAAATTCAAAATAAGCTATCATAATAATTTGAATATGAAGATATAGAAAATTCATAACCTTAACAAAAATTAACACTTTAAACCTGTAAAAGCATCTTGAGCGTTCCAAAGGTAATTTAATTATCTCTGAGTTAATCGTATTGTAGTCTCCACGTTATAGAGTTTAATATTTGATATATTCTTCGACTGCTGTGTTAACACTAGGCTTCCTGTTAAATAACTCTTACTCGCTAATTATTTTATATAGTAAAGTATGAAATTGCCGCTTTGTGCAAATAGATGCTTTGAATTGGAATAAAGCTTTCATGGTAAGAGATTTTTGAGTAAAACTTTTCATAAGATACCTTTTTTTTGTTATCGGGAGGAAACCTTCATAAAGTACCCGGGAACTTGGGAGAGGTTTTACCGGGTTATGTGGGATCTGTTACCGCACTAAAACCCCCTCAGTGGCCTACCTCTACGCTTGCGGAGGACTCCGGGATCTCCAGTGGAACGCACCGGTGTCCTCCCCGCGCGGCGCCCCAGAACGGGCCCATCCTCTGGAGAGCAGACTCTCACCGCCCACAACCCCGGAAACCCCCTTTTAGTCGCCTCTTACGATCAGGCAGGGGATACCGTAGCTTGATTCTTAATCCCGAAGCTACAGGGACTTTCTTAAGATACCTAAGAAGTTTTTCATTCAAATAATTTGTGAAGTTAGATTTTCGATTTACAGTTGTTTTTATTCAGCTTAGGCAAAAAGATGGATACTTCGAAAATCAGAATAACATTTGAATACGAGTTCCGATTCGGAACTAGCGTGGCAGAATCAGCTCGCAATATCAATGCTGCGTTTGGAGGGGGACTGCTAATGAACGCACCTAGCGATTTTGGGTGCAAGATGGAAACTTCGATTTGAAGAATAAGAAACTCCGAATATTTATAAAATTTTATCGAACAACTAACTGTGCCCGCGAACTCCGTACCGCCCTTAAATGTTTGGGGTGGGCCACTTTATCAGCTGGGGGGGGGATGAAAAATAGATGTTGGCCGATTCTCAGACCTACCCGTTATGCTCACAAAATTTCATTAGAATCGGTCGAGCCGTTTCGGAGGAGTATGGCAACGAAAACTGTAACACGAGAATTTTATATATTAGATAGTAAACATCGTGATCTCATTTTAATTTAGAAACGAGCTATATCTACGTGAATTTGAGATCTGTAGACTGAGCAAATATTTGACCAAAACAACGCACAAGTACTCCTAAATGCTAATATCATTTCAAATTCTTGAGCCGTATCGTAAACTACTCGTAAGTTTATGATGCTTGCTGTAACATTGTTCAAGATCATCAAATGCTGAGTTCTGTCAAGTTATTTTTACAATAGCTGTGCCCGCGACGTCGTCCGCGTGGATAGAGGCTTGAGTAGAAAGAAGGTGGATTATTTTTTTCTTATTGTGAAATCGCTTATAACACAATGTTCATATTATTATGTTCAGAATTTCAGTGAATCAGAAGACACCTAATTTATTTACCCTATATCCTCAGTCCTTACGGTCCTTCCTTTATTTCACTTTTAATCTACTTTTCTATAATCAGATTAATCAGTTTCTCTTTAAAAATCAAACCTGAAAATTATTTTCTTTCTTAAAGTTTTTGGATAGTACTGCTATGCCTGCAGATTCATCCACGTTTAAGAAAGTATCTTTAGAAAAATGAGTGATAAGTTCACTCTCACGCTACAAAAATTTCAAAGACTCTTCCTATATAGCTTGAATCTATAGTATAAAGGAGGTGAACAGTACATGCACAATTTTTTTTAACAAAAATTGGAACAAACAGGCCATACAATTTTTAATATAAACACGCAAACGTGTAGGAATTTATATTCCAAATAGTGAGTTTTGTTGTAGATGTATTCTACCTAATGGAGGTCATATTATTATGAGCGGTTTGAAACTTGCGACAGCGGTTTGGTCACCAACTCATAACCCCATCAACCTGCATTGGAGCAGTGTACACATGTGGATGATCCCGTATGCAATAAAGAGGTACCAAATAATTGAGTTTAGTTACCCAATTTGGTCCTGTTAACAACGTTACCTACAGCATTAGACGTACAAGGCAGTTATCACCATTGCCATTGAGATGCTTTAGGATTTGTTTCACCTAACGTTTAACTATTCATCACCTAGATGTCTGCAGTAGTAGCAGTAGAAGTAGTGCAGTAATTTAAATAGAGACCCGTAAATAAGTTTTCCATCGATAGTTGTAATGTGCCTATCAATCCGCGTCGGAGCTCCATGCCTCCCCGATTAATGTGGAGCGATCCATGCCCAGCAGTGAAACGACAAAATGTGTGGTTGCAGCCAGTTATAATGTAGCAATAACAGTCGCTTCAGCCGTAGCCTGTTCAAAGAAAATGTTACCTAATAAGCTGAGCAACCAACTCAAAGGAGCCTGTGGGGTTATGCGGTGGTGGCGCTCGTGGTGCGCTTTATACCTATGGGCTACCCATGCTCGGTAAATAAAGCAAAATCCATTAAAAAAAATGACGCTTCACACTCATAGCCCCACAATAGGGTAGATATACCCTGTGTCGTGGGTACCATGGACACACACACAGAAACACAAACACCCAGACTGAGAACAGAAATTTAAACTCATCATTCAAATTTCTGTTTCGCCGGGAATCAAACCCGGGACCCTTCGATTGGCAGTCCGGCATGGTAACCATTGCGCCACACAGGTCGTCATTAAATTAAGCTAATCTCTATTTATAATGGTCGTCCATGTCGATGTGTTCGACTTCATCCGATTCTTCATCTATCATCCTATATCTTTGAAAGCATGCATTATTTTATAACGTGCACGGGGCGTGGCGTCCTATTTTAATACCTTTTTTGCGATAAAATATAGTCTATATCTGTTTTGTAGGTTATGCTTAACCTTCAAAACAGGTAAAGGTTTAGGTAAAAGCACTAAATTATTAGTGAGTTTAACAGTCGTTAAGCTCAGTCGATGGCCTTATGAACGGTTTGAAGACATCCGGTAGCAGCTTGGTCACTAACTTACATCTCCACCAACTCGCATTGGACCAGCGCGGTGGATAAGCTCTAAGCCTCCCCAATAATAGGAAGAGATTTTTACATTTCGAGACGATCAACCGCAACGATATCGAAGTCGACAGAAAAATATATTGATAAAGCCTACTTCAAAACTGCGAATGTATAGCTCCGGACCATACGCAATGTGTATTAAAATTTTTAACAAATTGCCCGATGAGATTCGACAACTCAGTAGTGAAGTTAACTTCTTAAAAAAATTAAGACAATATTTAATACAAAACTGTTTCTATAATTTAAACGAATATTTTGTAACGTAAGGTATATAGAACAGATCGGTTCGCTCTCACTGCATTGCAATACCCTAATTAGGGTTCATGTTACTGTTATAATATTTATTACAACACCTGTCATAATTATGTATCATGAATTGCAATAAAAAATTGAGTATTGAATATTGAGATCCATGCCCAGCAGTGGGACGCAGAAAGGGTTACAGCCATTATTAGTGGGGACTATAATTTGCTCCCAACTTAGAGGCACCCGAAACCCGCGTTGATATTCATCTTCCTGTATTTCTTAAAATATTCATACAAACAACATACTTTGAAAGGCAAAGTTTATCTTCGCACAATTATCTTGATGATAAAGTTACTATATTTTATAAGGGTTTATATGCCTTGCTAAATTATAATATTTGAAAAGAACTATTCATATTTTTCAATTACTTTTACATAAAATGCCTTATTTTGGCTTATCTACCAAACGTAGATATATAGTGTCTAAGATTTTTTCTTAGATTTACTAACGAATAACATTTATTTGAACATGTATCTCTCGTATCACCTACTATGACGTCAGCGCATTCGAAGAAAGCGGCGAAGCGTTGCTTTTCGTCCGATTTACTTTCTTTCCCGTGTGGAATGAGATATTTAAACGCGGTAAAAAGTAGCCTAAGTCCTTTCTCAACATCTTATCTACGTTTGTAACAAATTTTATCAAAATCCGTTCAGTGGTTTAAGCGGGAAAGCGTAGCAGACAGACAGACGGACAGAGTTACTTTCGAAATTATTTTATTAAGTAAGTAGTATGTATGGATATCAGACTGACTTTACTGACTGCTCTCAAGAGCAGTCAGTAAAGTCAAATCAGTCTCAGTGCAGTTAATCAATTAACTGTTTAGCCGACTTGATTATTTATTTAACATATTATTATAAACATGACAGATTAAAAAAATCCAATTCGTTTACATAATTACATAATACGCGTTTGAATATAACGGCTTGCTAGTCTGTAAAATACAGCAGGTTTGGAATGAAATATGTCCAGTTCGGGATTTTTCTCCAGGACACCATTGAGCAATGTCAAAGCCCGAATCAACGGTGTTTCACGCCCTGACACTAATTTACAGAGAGGCACAGCAAACAGTTGATGCCTACGTGCTCGTACGTAGTTATTAGGTACAAACAACGTGATTAGTTCAAGCACGCTAGGTATGTGTAGACTGCCTCTAATTATATTATAAAAATATGATATCAGGGACATATTGCGCCTTAATTCAAGGGAATCATATCCCAGCATTCCATTTAAGAATAAACTTGGATATATATATGGAAATCCGACAAAATGTCCATATTGTTTATAATAAATCCAGCGTAAAAATTTCCTTTGGAGTTTCTCCAACATGAGTTTGTATTTGTCTTCATGTGGACTCCAGATAATTGCGTTACTTTCTAATAAACTTCTAACGAAACTGTTATATAAAATTTTAATCACAGCAACACTTTCAATATCCTTTGCCTGCCTTATCACAAAGCCGAGTGCTCTGTATGCTTTAATAGTGAATATCTCAGTTATATGGTCGACAAAAGTTAGATTACAACTTATTGTCACACCTAAATCTTTAACTAAAGGTTTTCTTTGTAAAATTTCGTTTCCTAGCCTATATTGATGTTCTATAGGAATCCGTGCACGAGTAAACGATATTACAGAGCATTTAGTCGCATTAAACTCAAGCTTATTCTTCTTACTCCAGTCCAATATGTTACAAATATCTTTCTGGAGTAAGTCACAATCTGATGTTGTTTCAATTTTCAAAAATAATTTCAGGTCATCTGCAAATAACAGACAACGAGCCTTACTAACCATATTTGGTAAATCGTTTATAAAAATTAAAAATTCTAATGGCCCCAAGTTTGAACCTTGGCTGATTCCGGAAAACGTATAATACAAATCTGAGGTGTGTCCCTTATACTGCACATACTGCCTCCGATTACGGAGGTAGCAGGAGAAGAATTGTAATAATGTAGGAGTAAATCCGGCAGCTGCGAACTTACGAAGAAGAAGATCATTATCAACCATGTCGAATGCCTTCCGAAAGTCAAAATATGCCGTGTCAACCTGAATAATTTGAATGTAATAATGATGTTCAAAAAAGCATAATCTGAATACAAATTTTTACTTGACATTGGCAGAATGCAAAAATGGATGTCGAATGCCTTCCGAAAGTCAAAATATGCCGTGTCAACCTGAATAATTTGAATGTAATAATGATGTTCAAAAAAGCATAATCTGAATACAAATTTTAAATTGACATTGGCAGAATGCAAAAATGGCATTATCGAATAAAAAAAAATACCTGTTCAATCTTTGTTTGCTCCAGGAACGTAACGTTGACAGCACCTTTGTAGAAATCTTTCTCCTTAACCAGTGAGGTTGAATATTCTGTCAAATTGACGAGCTTCGGTCCGCGGCAGGTGTAGTAATGCTCCCATTCTACCGTGTAGGGTCCCTGTTAGTTTTTTTTTTCATTTTATTATTATAATATATTCACATGTTGTGTGTATGTTCCGAAAATGAAAATGGGTTGTGCAATTTTAAATGTTAAGGTTAAGTGGTTGTGCACCCATGGTCACCTACACACAACATCATAATAATAATAAAGCCTTATTTATTCCTTACAATTCTAAATGTATAATATATACAATGTTGGTGGTGTTAGTATTGCTTATCCTATTTGTTGGCTGCAACCCTTTTTGCATCCCACTGCTGGGCACGGATCTCTCCCCATTATTGGGGTGGCTTGGAGCTTACTCCACCAAACTGCTCCAATGCGAGTTGGTGAAGATGCGGATTAGTGGCCATTGTTGTCGGATGTTTTCAAACCGCCCATAAGGCCTCCGACAAGGTTTAACGATTGTTATCTATCGACAACAACTGGGACCGACGGCTTAACGTGCCCTCCGAAGCACGAAAACGCGCATGATTTTTTTTGTCATCCATCTCACACCCGACCGCGCCGTTTGGTTTAGTTGCATAGATCGTTTGCGTTCTACGCTAACCACCGAGCCAAGCGCGCTTCTATATTAACATTATAATATATTAGTAAAATAGATAGCAATGATGATGGACGGGCTTATCTCTGGCAAAATGTGCGTCGCGTATATCTTCTAAAGACTGTAATAGCGTAAGTCTTGAACCCGAGCTTGTTAGGTAAGTTAATTGCAATTTTGTTTGGAATATTACTATTAATGTGTACATCTGTACTAACACCACGATATTAAATATATATTTATTACTAGCCTTCCGCCAGCGGCTTCGCCCGCTTGGACCCATTTTATAGGTTCCCGTAGGATAAAAACCATCCTATGTCCTTTCCCAAGGTCCACTCTATCTGTGTTCCAAATTTCATTAAAATTGGTTCATTAGTTTAAGCGAGAAAGCGTAACAGACAGACACACAGAGTTACTTTCGAATTTATAATATTAGTAGGGATAGCGGCCGCCCGCGACTTCGTCCGCGTGGATGTATGATTGTTTGAACACGCTAATCTCAGGAACTACTGAAATAATATTTTTGTGTTGAATAGTCCAGTTATTAGGGAAGGCTATAAGCTATATATCATGCTATGCGACATTAAACTCCTCCAACGATGTATTCTGTGCTCCAACGCACACACGCACACTGTTTTGATAGATTGATCTTTGACGTTAGGAACACACCTACATTGCTTAGACAACAGTGAGTGCTTGTAATTTAATATGAACTTTATACAATAGCAATAAAGCTCAAATTGACTACGTTTTAGTTAGAAAACATTTGTATGGGAAAAAGAAAAGGGCTGTTTTAATGGTTTTTCCAGCAATTATTCGAATTTTTCTCGCCGTATAAACCATCCTTGAACTTCAACGAATATTTAAAAAAAACAATTGGCCAAATTGGTCTAGTCGTTGTTGAGTTATGCGCTTACCAACATATTTTGCGATTCATTTTTATATATAAGATTTAGGGTTCTTGGACCAATATCTCTAATAACCTTCAAAATATTTTCTTGTCGGGAAAGACAAATATTCTAACAGCAAACACGTGTTAGCAACCACGCCTCGTCGAAATATAAAAGAATTTGTTTCACGGTAAAACGAGAGCACGGTACCTTCTCAATTGAACCATATGTTCTGCCAACCGTCGAAAATACATTGTTATTTATACAATCCGGGAACACTCAGCCTTTGTACTGGTACATAAGGATGGTTATTATACAATATTTAATTTTACTTACATAGTTATCTGCGGTTTTCTCGATAAAATCAGAGCGAGCGAAATATGCGGAAATGAGCAGGAAAAATGGAAATTTAACAGAAGGCATTTTCAATAAGCGAGCATGCGTTGTATATTGAACGTGAATGGAGCCAGAATACTTTCATTAAATGTACATTATATTTAATAAAACCATTTTATGATGGTATCTATGAAATGAAATCATATTTAATTTTTTCAGTGTTTATGGAGCTCTGAATATTATAAAGTGATTTAAAATGGGCTCAAGTATATACTGTGTGTGTCTAATTCAGTAAATGGTGGTTAGACAGGAGTTATTACATTAAAACTTGTTCGTGCGCTTGTATTCCCCATATTTCTATATGCTTCCGAAACGTGGACCCTGCGCGAAACTGAAAAGAAAAAGATAAATGCGCTCGAAATGTGGTGTTGGAGAAGGATGCTCGGAGTGTCGTGGACCGAATTTAGGACCAACGCCTCCATACTCAAAGAACTCGACATCAAAGATCGTCTGTCATCTATCGTACAAAGACGCATCTTAAAGTTCTTCGGCCACGTTTCGCGAAGAGGGGGAATGTCCATAGAGCGACTTGTTGTACAAGGCAAGGTGGAAGGCATAAGACCTCGTGGGAGGTCACCCATGCGCTGGACCGACCAAATAAAATCTGCGGTGGGCGGCCCATTACATGAATGCACTAGGATGACGGCCAATAGGGAAAAATGGCGAAACATCGTGAGGCGAGTGACATCAGCCCTTACCGCTACTTTATGATGACCACGACCGTTCTGTCAAGAACGTTACGATTGAGAAGAAGAAGAAGAAGAAGAAGATTACGTTAAAATAGTTGCTACTCTTTTTAACAACAGATACTTTTAATGTTTCATGTAAATAATGTAAGGTATGAATCCGGTCATAAAGAAAGCAGTTGGTTTTTTTTGGCGTGAAGTCGAAAAAGACATATTGTGCTCTTGTTTTATTTTCATTTTCTTGGTGTATTTTTGAATTATATCGGATAAAGTTGATGGCATTTTGTTTGATATAGGTTAATTACAGTGCACGAGTGTTTGTGAAATAGAATAACAGTGCTAAAATAAGTTTTTTCTGCTTGCCTCCAAAATTCCATCGGACAGGTTCTAGTAAAGTAGCCATCGCTTTACTTGAATGTTGGACTGACTAGACTAACTGATTACTGACGACTTACTGACTTTGTTATTACTTCGTCCAGTTTCATTGAAACTGGCAAAAAAATTATGCAAAAAGTATACTTGACGTTGGCAGTATGCACAGAGTTTGCGATGCCATAATTGAAAAAAAAAAAAGAAAAAAAAGAAAGCAGTTGAAAGGCCTTGTTGGGCGCCTTATGATAATACTAACGCGGAACCAATGCGCATTGATTTAACGTGATAGAGAAAGGACCAGGCTTCCGTAATAATGATGAATGACTCATGCCTATGGACAATGGGACGCAAAAAGTATTTCATCTTCGAAAAAAGTTATTATAAATTGTTTGAAATAGAAATTGGTAATCCCTACTAATATTATAAATCCCCAATAATGATGCCTATGGGACAATGGGACGCAAAAATATTGCATCTTCGAAAAAAGTGATTATAAATTGTTTGAAATAGAAATTGGTAATCACTACTAATATTATAAATTCGAAAGTAACTCTGTCTGTCTGTCTCTACGCTTTCCCGCTTAAACTACAACCAATTTTAATTAAATTTGGAACACAGATAGAGTGGACCTTGGAAAAGGACATAGGATGGTTTTAATCCTACGGGAACCCATAAAACGGGTCCACGCGGGCGAGGCCGCTGGCTGAAGGCTAGTTATCAATATGTATATTTTTTATGTATATAAACCGTACAAAAAGGCAGACGGGCCGCGTGGTGTTAAGCGATCACCGTCGCCCATGGCAACCCCAGGAGAGCCACCCGAGCATTGCCGGCTTTGAAGGAGACCTTTTTTTACAGTTTAAACTACCGAACCAATGTTAATGAAATTTGGAACACAGATAGAGTGGACCTTGGGAATGGACGAAGGATGGTTTTTATCCTACGGGAACCCATAAAACGGGTCCATTAAATTAAATTAAATTAAATATGATGTTATCTTACTTTTACATATTGCCGGGTCTCGAGGTTTCTGAAATTATTTACCCAAGTAATAGTTTTGATGGGTAGTTAAGATAAATGGGCACTTAGTAGAAATAATTTGTCAAATGACAGCATAAAAAGTTTTTGTGGACTTTCGGAAATTGATAGGATCGAAGATGATTGATGCCTTCGTACGTAATCGTTGCTGACAAAGTAATAAACGCATTATTATTGAAAGGAAAATGTGAACCACCTCGAGTTTTATAGCAGGTGAAACTTCTTAATTATTTTGCACGTAATGTGCATAAAAGGATAGTTTTTATTAGGTTTTTAAGGTTTTATAAATATGGAACCAATGAAAATTAAACTGGTAAAAGAAATAAGTGGATATATTCTACTTTATATCCTTTGTTATATTTTGTTATTATAAGCGTGTTCATTTTAATAAAACAATCTACATGGTGCTATCGTAATGTATCATATAATATAATATATAATACCTTTAATTGTTTAAGGTGGCTTAAAATGAAATTTTGTGGTATATTATAAATTTCATTATTTTGCACACATTTTGAATTCTCTACAAAATTGACATCTTTGAATGAACATTTTAAAAATAAAATTGACAAATTATTTAAAACTAAAAAGACTGAAGTAACCAAAAAGGTGTTTCTCTCTTCAGACGCCAAAATACTTGTATATACGAGTACCTAAATATATAACTTGAATCCCGAAAACGGCTTCTACGATTTTCATGAATCTTAGTGTGCTGGGTTTTCGGGGGCAATAAATCGATCTAGCTAGGTTTCAGTTTAAGAAAATCAAGTCAAATCAAAATCAAATTTATATTAATAATTCTATTTTAGGAGCTTGAAGAACATGGCGTTGTTAAATAAGCCAATGAGTCTCTGAAGAAAAATCAATTGTTTTTATTCGAGTCTCTTTGAGATCAGAGCAACGCACGGTCATCCGGTTACTCACACCTGTATTCATGTGCGGCATCATCTACCTACGGCATATTTTAATATAGATAGCCCATCTACTTCGCTATCTGTATCACGCTAACGATGTTACTTCATAGATTGTTTAAGTATTGGCAAGACTAGTCGTCACGACGGAAATCGGTGTAACACACTTAATTATATGTCAGATAAATTTGAATACTTACTTGACCTTATCTTATCTTACCACTTAATCTGATATTTTTCACATCGATCGACGAATGGACACCGAAGTGATTCTATAAAGTTCCTATTCCCCTTTAAGACACACTACCCTAAATACAGACTGGAAAATTCACTTGAGAAAATGGTTGAAATACATATGTAAAAGGCAAATATCTATAAAATAGACAAGTCGTCCTTCCATCCATCAGCCGTTAGAAGTCTACGGATGGATGTAGGCCTAGGCGCCACGTCGGCTTTTTGTTATATCCTTTAGGCGATCAATCTTGGCCCTAAAACCTTAAGAACGATCTGTTTTCTTAAGCCAAGTTAAGTTACCTTTTGACTAAGACATAATATTTATTATTTATTAACAAAATCTTACTTACTAATGTATAAAACAATATTATTTATAAAATAATGGATCATTCTATGATGAGGTGCTTAAATTCGCAGCATGACATTGAAGTGTTTTCACACCTTTGCTAACAAATGAAATAAATAAATAAATCAAATCATTTGATACCACGCACATGTATTACAGTTATAATTAATTTATAACCCCTTTTTAACACACACTTTCTAAGCACACTTTTCATATGGTGTTTTGTGTGAATGAAAGAAACATTATTACACTTTTTATAAATTAGTTAGTGACACTTCACACTCGTATACTAGAATTTCATGTTTTATGTTTTGGAGTACCTGGATACAAAAAAATCAAGGAAATAAAAATCCAGACAATGATGCACCCGTAACACGACATTGTCACCTACGCAACAAACATATCCAATATTATTGTTTAATATTTAGGCACTATCCTAGGTACGATATGTCCGCATTGAAGCAGCGTGGTTGGTGAAGTAAAGGTCGATCCCACAAAAAACATAAATGTAAAAAAGGAGAGCCAAGTTCAATACAAAAATTATGCTTGGATGTGGGCTTCGCCACAAAAAGGATGGAGATCTAAATGAGTGCCAAGTTCTATACAAAATCCAAATATGTATTTATAGGAAGAAAATAACATTATGAACAAGTATAAAACTCTATTTCTTTGCTTTATTGGATACCTTTTCGTTTCGTTCGTTGCGCGCCGGGATCGGTCGCGTCGAAGACCGCGGTTTTTTACCACTCAGCCATCGCTCCTTTACTCGGCCATCGCTGCTCTCACACAGAGGTACAGAAAAAAGGAAAAAAAACTAGAAATTATATTACCCACATAAGACATTATATCTGTTTAGTTCAAACAACGTATCATATATGCATGCAAATTAATACATCACAGACGCTAACACGATACACGTACGTACACGTACTAATGTTCATACAACTGTTTGTTAGGTAGTGTATCACACAAGAACATTCAATCAACAGTGGATTACTAGATGATCTTGTTGTTAAATGTAAGTACGATGTGAATGTATTCCGGCACGCTAGCGAAAGCTATGTAAAACAACAGCATAAAAGAAGCCATTCGGAATAGAGAAGAAGCCAGTTTGAGAACTAAAAAAACTTTGAGAAACATAAGGAAATTTTATACTTACATATCGTTTATTGAAACGTGCAATTTACATAATAAATAAACGTTACACACTCATAGCCCCACAGTAAGGTAATGAATAAATATCCTGTGTCGTGAGTACCATGGACACATACAAAGACAGGAACCAAAAACACCCAGACCGAGAACAGAAATTTAAACTCATCATTAAAATTTCTGTTTCGCCGGGAATCGAACCCGGGACCCCTCGATTGGCTGTGCGGCATGGTAACCATTGCGCCACGCGGGTCGTCATTTACAGAACTGTGTCTTTAAAGCACAAATTATACAATGCACGTGCATTAAGCGTGACTTCACCGGTCAAAATATAATACATCTGTGCAAGTATTTTCAGTGCTTCATTCAGCTTTCATTCTATGACCATTCTCTTCTTGAAAAGAACAGGGCTCATGGTCAAAAAATATACAGTTTTATTCATTCGTAACGATTTCACATTTACGGAATTACAGAATTCTGTATATTAATAAGAAAACTACTCTGCCCATCTCACAAATTTCGACTCTACTACTCTATATCTGGCTTGATTGCAACCCTTTTAATTTTATCCCATTACTGGGCTTGGGCCTCACTCTACCACGCTCCTTAAATGAACGTTTTTGAACCACCAATAAAGGCTCCAACCGGGTTAAACGACTAAAGCATGGGAACGCACATAAAATTTTCCACTTTCAGTTAACTACGAGTATCTCCTCTCTCACACTCCTTCGCTAAGAAAGTTGCCATACACATTCTATGTTGGAATCGTAGAAAAAATAAAATATCTATGGTTGAAATGCAATTACTAATCTACTCCTATATTACGACGAATACTTAAATTTGTAAAATACGAATGTAATTTATTTCCTTTTTTATGTACTTTTAATTGCGTTTGTGCTAAATATATAGAGCTAAAGTAAATATATAAAACGACGAAGTAGTTGCCATCTGACTTTAAACTTTTTTCTCACTTTTTTGTTGTAATATTGTAGAAGTTTGAAAGCAGACTCGTAATATCAAATATTCCAATATTATTGTATAGTGTAGAAAGTAGAATATCGATAAAGTGCGCTTGAGTACCAACAGCGAAATACGAACCCTGATGTGGTATTTCGATATAAATCGGCGTATGAATAATTCGAAATCGCAACACTCTTGGCCCGTAGAACTTCAATATCCGCTGTATGCTCTGCTCTAAGGCTTATACCAAATATTCGACAGCTATGAACTCTTCGTAATAAAGTCGGCGAATGTCACTGATAGTACCAGGTCAGGTATGAAGACAAGATGGTCACAGTATTGGTGTTTATTGATTTTTCAAATGCTTTGTAGCTACCTTCCGCTACTCATCTAGAGATGGCGCCACGGGTATTTCTGAATCACGCTATCGAAGTTTTCTGAATATCCGAGCATATATACAAGCTCCGAATTGAGTCAGTTGGAGCGCGGCCGCTCCCCGGACATGACCACCCCGCCCGGCGGGAGATCTTCCTTTGCCAAAGCTTTCAACAGTGGACCATGATTTACTTTTTTCCATCTTAAAATTTTACAAACAGCATTATCAATTGCTATCTTCGCGATCATTAGCAGTCAGTACATGTTGGCCAGGAGTGCTCTATATGGGCTGAAGAACGTACTGGCGTTCCGCAAGGCGGAATACTTTCTCCTTTATTGTTTTCGTTATTTATCAACTCTAATCACCTCCTATATGAATTGTTCCCACCATCTGTATGCCGACGATCTTCAATTATATGCCCATACAGTTTCACCCTGTAACTCTTAGTTTAAGTGCTACAAATTATAAATAAAATAAATATTATTTTGTATGTTATGGCAAAATATTTCATACGCGTATCCGTGCTTCCGAGGGTACATTAAGCCGTCGTTCCCGGTTGTTGTCGACAGATAACAGTCGTTAAACCTTGTCGAAGGCCTTTTGGGTGGATTGAAAACATCCAACAGCGCCACTACCTCGTATCTCCTCTAATCCACATTGGTGCAGCGTGTAGGCCTAGCTCTAGGCCAATAATGGGAAGAGACCCGTGCCCAGCAATGGGATGCAAAAAGGGTTGCAGGCATCTTTTATGAGATGTATACTTTTTGTGTTTGTTAATTTATCGCAACAAATTACATAGAAACATTGCTTAATTTCCCATGAAGCCGTTTAAGAAGCCAATTGGGCATTTAACGGAAACATAAAAGAGGAATGAGCTATGAAAAACCAGCCAAGTACGAGTCGGACACGCGCACCGAGGGTTCCGTAAAACGGTTTACGATTTATGATAGTGAGTAGTTTTTTTAATAAACTACTCACTAGATCTCGTTAAAACCAATTTTCTTTGGAAGTTTACATCAAATACCTATATTTTTTTAGTTTTATCATTCTCTTATTTTAGAAGTAACAGGGGGACACACCTTTTCCCACTTTGGAAGTGTCTCTTGCGCAAACTATACAGTTTAGAAAAAAATGATACTAGAAACCTCAATATCATTTTTAAATACCTATCCATAAATACCCCACACATATGTGTTTTATTTTAAAAAATCAGTTTCAGTGCTTAATATGAGGAACAACCAAAAATTTATTGTTTTTTTATTTCTTGTGTGAAAATCTTATTGCAGTTCACAGAATACATCTACTTAGCAAGTTTCAACAGTATATTTCATATGGTTTCGGAAAAAAGGAGCTGTTAAATACGGACGGAAAAACAGATAGACAGACATGACGAATCTATAAGGTTTCGGTTTTTTGCTATTTGGCTACGGAATCCTTAAAAGTGAACTTATGTTTACCTTTTTATGGACGATTAATTTTTAAGAATCGTTAAAAGTATCTGTTGCTTTGTAAGCTAATTTATTTTAAATTAAAATTTTTTTCAACCTTTTTTTATGTCCCACTGCTGGGCACAAGTCTCCTCTCACGCGTGAGAAGGATTTAGGCCATAGTCCACCACGCTGGCCAAGTGGGGATTGGTGGACGTCATGCTTTCGAGAAATTATGAATTTCTCTCAAGCATGCACGGCGATGGAGAACATTGTAATCAATTAAATATCACGATATTTTCCGTCACCGTGGAGCAGCGATAAATGCGCACATTACAAATATCTTCGTCAGAGGTGCACGCCGAGGATTTGAACCCGGGATTGGTCGCGTCGAGGACCGCGGTTTTTTACCACTCGGCCATCGCTGCTCTCATGCATACAAATAATTTAAAATCGTGTTTGGGTCCTTATAACTTAGGGGTTTGAAAATAAATTACTTACAACTGATTCTCAGATCTACCGAATATAATAAACATATAAAATTAGCAACCGAATATAATAAACATAAAATCAGCCAAGCCGTTTTAGATGAGTATGACAACTAACATCGTGACACGATAATTTTATAGATACACAAGATAGATAGATACAGTACAGAATCAATCGCACGAAAACTAGACGCGAACGAAACGCACCTCTGCCTGTAGCCTAAATATAGTTTTGACGTTTAATATAATTTTGGTATCTATTCTATTCGCTAGTTTCCAATATTAACAACATTCCAATATTAAGAGTAATTCCACATTTGTTGGATTTCAAAATGTTATTGTATTCATTTAGAAATAATACCGTAGTTTTGTTCTTGTTTATTATTCAACGGATATATCGTTGGCATTCTAACTTACTTACATACTTATGCACGTACATTCTATAGTATATTGTGTGGCAAGGGGTGAAATAAGACGATTTCTGACGAGGGCGAGAGGTGACTGCCCGAGCGAATCGAGGGCTGTCATCCGCTGGTCTGAAATCGTGTTTCATCCCGTGCCACACACTGTATTTTTCATATCACATGTAATGAAACAACGAGTTTTGATTTCTGTAGCCAGTCGAAGTAAGACTATTTGAGACAAATAGCGTAATATCTTTTGACAACGATTTGACAGACTCGATTCTGACAGATATAAATAAAGACGTAAATAATAAATAAATGAAGGTGCCGGGTAGAAACAACGTTGTTTCTCCCCTAGGGCAGAAACAACGATGTTTCTGACTGACACAGTCGCATTGGTTTGAAATTGTCTTATTTCGACTGGCAATACAGAGATCAAAACTCGCTGTTTCAATGCATGTAGTAAAATAAGTACGCGAAAGCTCTGTTCAAATAAGTATTGATTTATAACTGTGTTGTCATTATAAGTGAGTTAAGTGTAATTCAGTAACTTTATCAAGTAAGTGGTTGATTGAGGTTATTGTTTCTGTGTCATAAGATTAGATTGGGTAAGTGCAGTTGTTTTTCACAGTTATATAACGAGTTAGTATGAGTCACACATGTTCTAATGTTGTGTAGTAATATACTATAAAATACAGTGATTATTATCTTGAAAGTGGTTGGATTTACCCACATCAGAAGATGTGATATGAAAACATACTTACACCTGCGTGGCGCAATGGTTATCATGCCGGACTGCCAATCGAAGGGTCCTGGGTTCGATTCCCGGCGAAATAAAAATTTGAATGATGAGTTTAAATTTCTGTTCTCGATTTGGGTTTTTGTGTTTCTGTCTTTGTGTGTGTCCATGGTACCCACGACACAGGGTATATCTACCCTACTGTGGGGCTATGAGTGTGAAGCGTTATTACATAAAGTACAATTATAATGAAAACTATCTAATCCTTAAATTCAACTATAATAGTAACTTAAATTTACGATCTAAATGGCGCAGTGGTTGCTATGCTGGATGGAACCTTCGAAATGGCACAACTTTTTTTGCGTCCCACTGTTGGGCATGGATCTCTCTCCATGATTAAAATATAAATGTACTTTTTTATAAGAATACTGCTTGGAGTTTTCTGCCCCTTTTTTTCTCTCAGCTGAACATCTAGCCCAAACGGACACCTAAAGGCAATGACCGGGATAAAATGACATTCATTAAGCGAATATTTTGTATTTCTACTATGAAATGAATATATTTTATTTATTTCTTTCTTTTTTTCTATTACCTAATAATAGTAATAATAACAATAAAATAATAAAATATCCTTAATGCATTTCCAACAAATTACATTGTCATTAAAAGTAAGTACTACACTTGGCATTATATATACAGTGTTGACAGTAAAATACTGAGTAAAATAAAACACGGGGGAGGATTGAAGCTTACTCCACCAATGCGACGGGTTGATGGAGATACGAGTTAGTGGCTAACCGTTAGTGGCTAACCAAACTGCCCATAAGGCCTCCGAAAAGTCTTAACGAACGCTATCCTTCGAGCAAAGCTCGGAAACGTGCGTTGCTACTGGAGGTGATCCATCTCACGTCCAACCGCACTCGCTTCGCTTAGCTGTGTTCATCATTCGACCATTTGCGCTCTAGGCCAGTCACAGTGCCATACGCTTTTAATGCAGCCATAAAATGAATTTATTAGGTGCCTTTTTACGCAGCTTTTTACTATGAAAATTCACAAAAAGATAGCACAATAGGCTTTAAGTCGAAAAGCAATCTTGGTAAAATGCTCATATATAAAAGGCTCGGTTAGCTACCGCCTATGGCTTCGTGAAGACATTTAGAAAATAAGGGATATTTTCATTACTCATTTCTTCATTCTTTTCTTCCTTTTTTCAAGTTTTTTTCAAGTTTTCCATTAAAAATAATAAGGGCCTCATCAAAATTGTCTTCTTATAATGTACTATTTTTATTTATTCTATGATATCATAGAGATTCAAGTCTGGTACATACGTACGTCTTGACGCCATAAGCAGTGATGAAGTAACACTGTGTTACATTCACTAAATGCTAATGTTTCTTCCTAACTCGGATAAGATCGCGGGACACAGTAACTCCATACTAATTTTATATGAGAGTATGTTTGTTTATTTTGTCCTTCTTTCACGTCACAATGGTGCTACCTTAGAGCATCAAGATATTGACAGGTATGACACCCGTCAGAGGAGTGGCCTTAAAGGGCGAACCCCTCGTCCCAACGTCCATGCACAATGTGCCTTCTTGTCTTTTTGTGCCTTATACAACTAGTGTGTCTGTGTGTGTCAGTGTTAGTATTGTCGGTGCATAGAAAATGACGTTGTTAATTGAAATTGACATATTTAGAAATTGATGCGTCTGTAGCGATGAAAGAATATTTGTGAATGTGTGACAAAATTAAAATGAGTGCGTTCTTCCCACCGCATCAGAATTGGCACAAAAATTATGTATTGAAGCGAGGCGCTATGCCGTCTCTACTGAAGGGTGAGTGACCTTTGATACTCTAAGGTTGTTACGGATAAACCTGGTATTTGTAAAAAGATAGTTAGGGGGCCCTAGGGTGATATACTATTTTTACCCGGAGAAACGATCTCATTGCTGTGGGAAACGTGTAGTCTAGGTTTGAGCCGCAGTTGGAGCCGCAGCCGGAAAGCTAGTTAAAGAAATAACATTATGTTATTTACAATTATCTACCTATCGAATTGATAAACCACATCTGATTCAAGGAAAATTACAAGTAAACAAGGTGATTGATCTAGCACAATATCAAATATTAACATTTACCTCAGTTACGGTTACACTAGCATATTGCAGACATCTTGAGGTGATAGCGTTAGTAGTATGCGGCGAGACGTGAGATCCTTCCTACCTTTATTATTCACGCTACCATGTTATCACTGTTCAGGATTCTAGAGTTAAGTGCTACAGTGGCACAAATATCAGTAAATATTATTATATTTTATTACCACCTACAATAAATATTATTAGTGGGTGGTAGAACTATTATGGTTCGCCCGGGGAAGTACCACCGTTGCACCCACTTCTGCCGTGAACCAATTCTATTGTGTTTCAGTGGAAAGGTACAGTTGCCGGCCACACTTACATGAGGCGACCACCAGCCTCCGGAGTAGCAGCGCAACTGCATACAACCTCAGACAAGACTTACCTATGCTTGCTTGAGGTTGTATGTAGATGTCCATGGGCTGCAGCGACCACTTAACACCACGTGGCCTGCATGCTCGTCTGCTACTCTATTGAAATAAAAAAAATATATTATTCAGGTATAGCTGTTATATTATAATGTGGTCGACAATATTAATGAAAATTCAAATTACGTTGCAGCTTCCTGTATCTTCGTAACAATAAGGTATTTTATAATATTGTTTTTATTAAAACTATTAGTTATGGTGTCCAAAATAGCTGTTGATAAACTTATATATTTTCTTCTGTAAAGGACAAAATAGAAATCTAGTAATTAGATTTGAAACACTTAGGGCCTCGTTCACCATCTCAAAGTAAAGAGTTAATTAGTTACGTCCCAAGTAAAGTTAATTGGTATGTAAAAGCCATAGCTTTATTAGTACGAGTCAGTTTACCATATGATTAGGCTAATCAAACATCATGAAATTGAAATTGAAATTACGAGTGACTTTAACCGACAATTATCGTACTTGTCACTTTACTTGAAGGTGGTTGAAGTTGAAAGATTAGCAAATAATAAATCTAAACTATGAAAATGCAATAAATTGACTGTCTTTATGTCCGAAAAATAAACACTAAGATACGAAATTCCTAAGTTTTTACTTCGAAGTTTTTGAGAAAATACCCAACTTGGAGGGATTTGACAGTTTTTAAGAAGTTAAACAATTTGTTGAATTATTGAGAAGCGCCAAACTCAGGAACAACGGGGTAAGCTCGTTATAGATTAACAGGACAATGTGCCACCTGATAACTTTATTATGTTCGTTCAACTCTAGCTTAGTTACTCGAACGAGTGATACGAGTTACGATATCTATATTATTTTGACAGGCATTTCTATTTTTTATTAAAGGAAATGTCTATTATACCCACGTTATGGAGTAATGATGTACAGTCCAAAACCTTCCTTGATAAATGTACTTTCCGAGATTAGCGCTTTTAAACAAAAAAAAAACTACAGCTTTATTATATGAGTATAGATAATTATTTAAAAACAACAATAGATTTATAACAAGACTTAAATATGTGTAAAAGTAGGTAAGCAAGGTGATTATGCAATAATATTTCAAGGTGTTCAAGAAGTCAATATACTTGAGGATTTTAGTTGAGTTTTTTACTTTACTAAAATTAAAATATAACAGATTCAAAATGATAACTCAAAGTGAAAAATGATGATAGATAATGTTTTTCTAACTTGTATCCAAGGATTACATGGAATTTTCTTCTTTTTATTTTTCATAATTAGGTATGGTTTATGTATTAGTAAGAAGAACATGAAGGGTACAGGCAAAGAATAGGGAAAATCACAATTTTTTCTTTTTTAAATTTTGTACAGAAAACATATCGGTGTCTATATTATTACCATTCTCAATTACTAGGTTTTATCACGACTCACAGTGTTTCATTTCACTCAAAAAAAATCCCTATGCTGTTTATCGCATAAATTGATGAAGAAATGCATATTTTTTTTGATAAATATATATTGATCAGAAACGCTGACAGAATTTATTAAATCTTTTTTTTTACGTCGAGGTCACGAAACATAAATTATTTTTTATAAAAAAAATATTTCAAATAGACACTTGGGCGCTTTAGTCTTGCATTTAAAATGCATTTCTTCATCAATTTATGCGATAAACCATATGGAAATTTTTGAGTGAAATGAAACACTGTGCGACTTGACAGATATCGCTAAAAATACGTTTTTGTTTATGCTCAAAGTGAAAAGAACTGGGAATGTCCATGACATACCGGATGAGAAGAAGGATTGTCCAAACCGACAGTTGTTATTTTGAAATTACCTTTTTTCGAGCTTGCTTAGTGTGCTTTGTTATTTTGCGAAGTAAATGATGGATTCTGGCTCAGAAAATGACGAGAATTCTAATAATATTATTAATCATAAAACTAAAAGACAGTAGAAGAAAGAAGACTGGTAAAACTGGTTCGCCCGGGGAAGTACCACCGCTGCACCCACTTCTGCCGTGAACCAATTCTGTTGTGTTTCGGTGGAAAGGTGCAGTTGCCGGCCACACTTACATGAGGCGACCATCAGCCTCCGGAGTAGCAACTGCATACAACCTCAAACTAGACTTACCTATGCTTGCTTGAGGTTGCATGTAGATTTCCATGGGCTGCAGCGACCACTTAACACCAAGTGGCCTGCATGTTCGTCTGCTACTCCATTCAAATACAAGTATAAAAAACCGAAGATGTCATGAAAAACTTGCGGCTTTCATCTCATGAACAAGGCGAATCGTGTTACTGTTCTAGTTTCAAATGTTTCGAAAATATAAATTAAAGTAATCAGAGAAACGTAATAAAATATTTTAATTCATTGGAGGAGTGTTACTAAGCAGAACTTATATTTATCGGGGCTTATAAATGTGTACAACATTCAGCAGAAGAAGAAGAAGAAGAAGCAGAAAGTTAAAATTGTATCTTCAAACTACATAAAATACGAAGACTTGATGTGTTTGATGCCAGTTTGTTCTAGGGAAACACAAGTATTTTATTATTATTATGTACATATTATTATTACCAATTTGTGTATCAAAAAAATTGATTAAAAACACTGGTAACCTGTATGATGGCTTTAGAGGTAACAAAAGTGATTACAACTATAAGGCTTAGACACGGCAGGTGCTCCTTGTATTGTGGCTTAGAGCATCAAAGTATTCAATGACAGGTATGACAGCCGTGTGAGTCAGTAACTTTGATGCTTTAAAAGGCCTTTAGAAGTAAAACTTTTATCCTGAATGCCTGTTTATCGCAGTATATTGCTTTCAAACCGAAGCGAATACATATCGATGTTCCATTTGGCTTACAATCACAGAAGTGTTAATCCCGTAAGCCGAAATGTCATCAGTTGTGAAACGGCGGCCGAATAAGCTGCAGCTGTATTGGAATGAAAGTTTCAGTGATATTTTAAGACGACGAATAACAGTTTTTTAATAGAGTAATAGACGCAACGTGGTACTAAGTGAATATTGCTGCTCAAGTAATCATGCTTTTAATTTGTCACTGATATGGTAGAAAAGTCACTAAATTGATTTATTTAGAGGTAAATTTTCATGATTCAGCAGAGGAAGAAAGAGCGCTGTATAAATTTCTGCCATTTTATAGAGCATTTTTATTGAGTGTTGAGGATGTGATGCTTCGTATTCTGGTAGCGGTCTCAATATAATTGATTCACAGAAGAAATGGGTACAGGGTGCGGGCATAGTAGCTCCCTGGTCGAACAATGCAGGTTCTATCCTTCGATAGTAGAAAAGATAGGTACAGAACGATAGAATTCATTTTATCTGTAAGGGCTTTGCGTGGTTTAAGAACAGCTAATACAACCTGTATTGGCTACTACCCTCCCCGGCGGTGAAATATCACTTCTTACAATTATTTTTGTAGCAAACACTTTGAATAATAAAACTTTCATAGGCTTTTATAATATTTTTTTAAATCAAAAGTAAAATATACACAGTCGAAATACAACTATCAGTGCTATAAATTTCACTTCCAAACTAAAGCCAATACATATCGATGTTCCATTTGGCTTACAATCATAGAGGGCTTAATCCCATAAGCCGAAATGTCATCAGTTGTGAAACGGCTGCCAAATGTACAACTGCAGCATTGGAATGAAAGTTTAGATATTTCGCTTAACAGAGACAACGTGGTGTTAAGTGATTACTGCAAACCATGGACATTTCCTTTCAACAAGTAATCCTGAGTCTTGTTTTTAATTTGTCATTAATGTCATGTCACTGAAATAGATTAGTTTCTTGATTGAACTATTGGACCAAGAGGTTTAATAGAGGAAATAACAGCGCAGTATCTATTTTGTCCTGTGTTGTAATTGTATCGTGTTTCGGTGATATTGGTGTTATGTTTTCTGATAGCGGTCACAACATAATCGTTGCTTTTAAAGTAGTAAAGTAAGTTACTGAATAATTAAATTCATTTTATAGTAATGGGGGTCTTAAACAAACCAAAAGGAGAAGACAGCCAAAGATAGGCTAACTCCCAAACACCGTTTCAAGTGGTGAAATATTACCACATAATTTTATTATTATTGTTCTTGTGGAAAGACTACAACGTAACCAAATTCATAGAAGCTTTAATTATATTATTATGCAACTGAAAAGTAATTAACATACTATCGAAACACGCTATCGGTACCTACTATAAATATTTGTTTTCCCTCCAAACTAAAGCCAATACAATGCTCCATTTCGCTTACGCTCACAAAGGCTTTAATCCCGTAAGCTGGAATGTCATCAGATGTGATACGACCAGCCGAACATACTATTGCGGTTTCGGAATCATTGTTTCGATGGAATTTTTGACTTTCTCTCTGTAAAATAAAAAAAAGCTTAGTACAAGACTTTGCACACTTACTTTACTTTTCTTACTAAACTTTTGTAATTAACAGAAATATATACATATCTGCATTCTTCACCGAAGGTTTACGCAAAAAAACTACGTAGTAAGTAATAGATGCGATTAAAAATTTGATTGGTGACCATTAGTTGCAATGTTGAGCCACTTTTACATATAGGACCATAGCATTTATTTCACCTTATAGGGAAGCTTCGGTCGAAGGATGGATTAACTCTTGAAGTGAATGTAAATAAAGCTTCCAGAGTTATTACCAAACATAGATATCCCCTCAGCAAACACACATAACATACTCGTATTCATACTATACTTACTATATACTATACCATACTATACTATACTTTACTATACTATACTATACTATACTATACTATACTATACTATACTATACTATACTATACTATACTATACTATACTATACTATACTATACTATACTATACTATACTATACTATACTATACTATACTATACTATACTATACTATACTATACTATACTATACTATACTATACTATACTATACTATACTATACTATACTATACTATACTATACTATACTCTACTATACTATACTATACTATACTATACTATACTATACTATACTATACTATACTATACTATACTATACTATACTATACTATACTATACTATACTATACTATACTATACTATACTATACTATACTATACTATACTATACTATACTATACTATATACTATATACTATACTATTTTAAACGCAAAAGTTTGTAAGTATGGATGTTCCTGTTTCACGCATCACGTAAAAACTAGTGAATGGATTTTAATGAAACTTTACAATAATATAGCTCATACTATATAAATCAGAATAACACATAGGCTACAATTTATAAAGATATTGTGTAAATTGTCCAAAATATGACGATAAATGTCAAATAAGTAGGAATATATCTACCACCTGCGAGCTATTCTGGCGTGCACTGCCAAAACCGCCAGAGTTACGTATGTAATGTATGATGAAAATGTTTATCTTAAATAGTCCTACTAAAAAGCCCGCCAAAGTATATATCTATATCTCAAGTATATTTAATGACGCCACACGCCGTGTGGTGTGAGGCGTTAGAATAGCACCACTCCCACTCTTCCCATTGGAGGTCGTAAGAGGCGACTGACGGACAAATACCAGGAGATGGGCAGCAGCGTCTTCCTGAGTTACATACCATCTACTGCGGTCACCAACACGCAGGGCCAAGCGCGGTGACTATGGCGAAAACCCCCATGATCAGTACACATATACCCCGGCCCCCAGTCCCCGGCGGCCCCGCTATTCTTGGCTATGACAGCTGCCACGGTCACGGCGGGGCAGGGGGCGCTAGGAATCTCCGGCAGAGATTCGGCTGTTGCAAACGACGACCTCTGCACCTAGCAACACCACCAGCAACATAACACCAGGACACTGCGAACCGACGAGAAGATACAGGAGCTGGAAGAAGAGATAGACAAGTTAAACTGGAGCATCATAGCATTATCCGAAGTCCGAAAACAGGGGGAGGACACGGTAATCCTTAAATCCGGCAACTTGCTCAATCACCGGGAGGGCGACCATTTGTCCCAAGGTGGTGTCGGGTTTCTCGTACGCAGGTCCCCCGCCAACAACGTGACGCAAGTCGAAAGTGTGTCAGCTAGGGTAGTGTATCTTATATTCAGAATATCTAGACGGTATTCAGCACCGACCGCGACTCACCCAGACGTTGAGGTTAAGGCTATGCATGAGGACGTCAGTAGAGCCATACATGCCTCAAAGACTCATTTTACGGTGGTGATGGGGGATTTCAACGCTAGACTGGGCACGCGAGACGGCGACGAGCAGAAAGTAGGGCCCTTTGGGTTTGGACAACGGAACCACCGAGGCCGATTGCTCGCTAACTTCTTGGAGAAGGAGAACTTCTTCATAATGAACTCCTTCTTCAAGAAGAAGCCACAGCGCAAGTGGACTTTGATAAGTCCTAATGGTTCCATGAAAAGTGACATAGACTTCATTTTGGCCGACAAACGGCACATATTTAATGATGTCTCCGTGATCAATAGAGAATTATGCGAAACTGGGGCTGGTATTGTACTCATTATGTCAGAGCGACGGTGCGGTGCGGCACGGCGGTTACGTACAGCATATTATACTCGTACAGGTAATAGATGGATAACTTCATACGCAATGCTGTGTATAATTTTAAATATAATTAAGAACAATTGCCTAGGGTCTCATAAAAAATAAAAACATGGATATCTTTTTGGGCACACGAAATCTGCGGTTTATATTCGCTTCATGCTAATGATCCTTTCTAACTGGTAACTTTTTCGAAGAATTGAAATGTGTTTCTTTTTATTTCTATTTACAGCTAATAGTAATTATTTCTAAATCTGGAATCCAGACGGATTCAGACTAAAGCGCACCACGCTGGCCAAATGCGGGTTGATGGATTTATAACTCTAACATAATGTATGGTGATGTAAAACATCGTAATGAAATGCGCACAAAAAGAATTTCTTAGTCAGATGCTGGCCGAGGCTTGAACTCTGTACCGCGTTGGAGATGTCAATAACATTAACATGTTCTGATGGTATATTAAAATATAATTACGTCGGTAAACTAAGATACTAGAAAATTAAGTTCAAACGCGGCATGAGTACCTCGGTAGGGATAATGTCTCTGGAAAGTAACCTTAAAGGGTGGTTTTCTCAGATAATGAGTGCGTGAAGAAACTCTTTAGTGCACGTGAAGATCCCCTATATTGGGCGTCCTTTTCTCTCTTATTGGTGTTCTTATCTTAGAAGATCTTAGCGCTGATCAAACACTAAAAGATGTTAACTGAAAGTAATATTTATTGGCTGAATTGGGTAATTGATTTGAGGAATAAAAGGTTTTCTCCATGTTTTCTCTATGTTTTTATCATTTTATTGTTGTTTTTTACATTTTTATGCACACTACTGGGCACATGTTTCCTCTCACAGATGAGAGGGAATTAGGCTATAGATTCAAGACGCATTTTATGGGTGCTCCACGGTGATGGAAAATATCGTGATATTTAATTGATTACGATGTTTTTCATCACCGAGTTCTTTCTCTCAGGCTAGGGAAACAGATAATTTCTCGGAACTATGATGTCCACCAATCCGCACTTGGCCGTCGTGGTGGACTATGACCTAAATCCCTCTCACATGTGAGAGGAGACCTGCGCCCAGCAGTGGGACATGAAAAAAAGATTGAAAAAAAAAACTTTTTTTGTAATTATTTATGGTATTTAATATTTGCTGCATTCACTATCCAGAGTTTGCAGTGGAATGTGTAAATAATCAGCAATAATTCATACATAATGGTAGACAAAAATTGTGACTTGTACCGATATACGCAGCCCCTATGTTTTCTTTACTAGCCTTTCATATCCAAAATTAAAATTCTCGAATAATTTTAACGGTAATAATATTAAGATAGGTAACGTTTCCATTCCCGCCCGTGCCAGAGCGTCGTTTCATATGCAAAAGTGAACAAAAACAACATCACAACTTGTGAATATTTATGTATACTGATGGAAATGAACGTCGCTTAATCTAGCGAAATGCTTTAAAAGTGTTATTATTTGCGTGACTTGTTATTGTACTTTATGTCTTGATTATACAGAGCAGAGCAGATGCGCGCATGGCCTGGCGGCTAGCGTAGAACGCGGTCGGGTGTGAGATGGGTGACCGCTAGTGGCAAAAAATTTCATGCGCGTTTCCGTGCTTCGGAGGGCACGTTAAGCCGTCGGTCCCGGTTGTTGTCGATAGATAACAGTCGTCAAACCTTGTCGGAGGCCTTATGGGCGGTTTGAAAACATCCGACAGCGGGTTGGCCACTAACCCGCATCTCCACCAACCCGCATTGGAGCAGCATGGTGTAGTAAGCTCCAGGCCTCCCCAATAAGGGGGAGAGACCCGTGCCCAGCAGTGGGACGCAAAAAGGGTTGCAGCCAGCCATACAGAGCTGGAAATAGAGCAGGAATTATTAAATTTTCAGATATTCATCTATACAGATTAATTTAAGCAAGCATTGTGCTAAAATGATTATGTGCGGTCCACTGTACTTTCTTTGCAAAAGTAAAGGATATAAATATACAAACAATAATAATTGTGTTACTCAATGTTTAGTACATTATTTAAATTTTAGTATATCAATTTTTTTGTGTGATATTAGATTTTTTGTTGTGAAATAGTAATTAAGAGGCCGTATACGAAATTTTACCGATTTCGCTGATTTACCTGATTTTACACATGAGATTTTACAGTTAAATTACAGTACCTATTTCTATAAGTTTCATTGCACAACATAACTGATCATTTCATTAGTAATCTAATACATTAGCCACTTTTTTTGCTTGCGTCAAGAATTATGATGCGAGATTTAGGTTATAATAAAAAAAAATTAATGCTAAATTTTCATTATTAATTTGATTTTATTTCAAGAAACGGATTGACTATGAACTGAAGTGTATTTATGTCAAATAAATTTTATGAAACATTATTCCAATTTGCCAAAATCAAATGCATATTCTGGTCCATTTTTTCTCAAAATTGACTAACTTAAAAAAAAATTACTAATATTTTTTGTATGATAGTCATATTCTGCAAAAAAAAAACTTATGGAAATGCTGTATTTTAACTGCAAAATATCCTATGTGAAATCAGCTTAATCAGCGAAATCGGCAAAATTTCGTATACGGCCTCTTAAAAGTGTACCCAAAAATATGAAGCGAGTCGAGTTTTTGATTAAAATTGCATTAAATAAAACAGTTGAAGAAACTGTGTTTACTACGGGTCATTGCAAAATATGAAAATCAATTCTCTAGGTTAAAGCTCAAGTAAATAAAGACGGCTGCCATACCTTTTCAATAGCACACAAATTAATTTCTTATGGCACACATATATAGGTGCAGTACTGATACATCACCGCTTGAATAGTTCAAAAATAGGAACATGAGTTTTAAGAGACAGAAATGCCTTTATATTTTTTTACATTAAACTTTAATCTTAGCGTTTAGTGACAATGTATTTTCATTAAACCGTCAATATTGACCGTTAAAAGCATTTTTCATTCCACCATAGATTGTTATTGACCGTATTTATAAACTTTAAATTATGTTTATTATTACAGATCAATTTATACATCTCTAATAACACTTACAGTCGGATAGGCACCAATAATAATCTGATGTATGATCTTTACGCTTGTGATCGCTAATTGGTAATTAATGTTCATTGGGCAGATTATTGCTTTAATTGCTGTCGGAGTATTACGCTCTAATGGTAATGTCCATATTGACTTAATGAAAACTGAATACTGTAATGTAACTATAGCAATCCTAAGAGAATGTTGATTGAAATATTTTAACAGCTTCATAATTTAATAAAATTCGATAAAAATTCAAAATCATTATCATAATATATTATGATAAAAAATAAAATTTCTCTCACATAAATAAGCCTTTGAAATGGAGAAACTAATATCTAATACCTTTAAACGAGCAATTCTTGTATGTATCTAAATATATTTTTTGAATCTCGGAAACGGCTCCAAAGATTTTGATGAAATTTAGTGCCCTGGATTCGGGGATGATAAATCGATCCACAAATTTTTTATTGATGGAAATTTTTAGCTGTATAAAAATATTTTCAATGAAAATCAATTTAAATATAAACTGAAAAATACGACTCTTCCTGACATCTATTGGAGAGTATTAATAATATTGTGGCGTAAACGCTGTCAAACTGGGGAGCCCACAAGGCTCATTGTGAATTTCCTCAAGCGTCATCAGGACCTTGTGCTTTTTATAGGTTGGGTGGTAGTAAGATTAAAATATTATATTATTTAATATTATTATACTTCATGACGTTTTGCGTTTAACCAGTGGAGAGAGATTTTTATTATTTAAAATTCATGGTTTAACGGTAGCGGCGTATTCTAATCTGACTATTTTGACATCCGGAAGTAAGATAAAAAATTATTGTACCTATATAGAAAGTCTTTTTTAATCGTGGCAGTACTCAACAGGAAATGAAAAGAAATGAAATATTTATTTGCATAAAACACGGTACATTTTACGATAAAAATCTTACAATATTGTTCATGCGTGTCTTACCGACCTAGTCGGTGGGCAAATATTTATTAATAAATAAGATAAAGTCATCGTGTCTTTAGTGATAACAGTATATCCTTAATCTATAGGTTAAATCATTAATTTACTTTTTTTAATTTAAGGATATTAAATGCAATTTCATACCCGAAGGTACATGTCAATTTTTTTTTAAATAATAACAATAATAATTTAATAACAATAATATTAGATATTAATAGTAATGATAATATTTGCATAATTGAATAAAAATTTATAATTTATTAGCCAAGCGTTTGAGGTGTCCAGCATGACAATATTCTATAAATTCATTTGTGGAATGAAAACAGTTCTTAATCAGTAATTTAAAAATAAAACCCTTGAACCGATTTAATGTTAGATTTTTTTAACCGAGATGACAGCAAATTTTAAATTTTGATGCACATCACAAAGCTGTTTCTCGAATAGCATGCCGTATAAGATAATAGTCTATGCAATT
This sequence comes from Pyrgus malvae, assembly GCA_911387765.1. NCBI lineage: Eukaryota > Metazoa > Arthropoda > Insecta > Lepidoptera > Hesperiidae > Pyrgus > Pyrgus malvae. Next base: position 6,090,689 of record OU426961.1, on the reverse strand, counting down.
GACCCCGATGCCGATTGAAGAATGTATCATCTTTGGTATCAAATCGATTTTGATTATTTTTGACACATATCAGACTTTCGTAGATGTACATTGATGGCAATGGCGGGAGATTTAGTTTTTTTTTAAATATTGGCTTACAGGAGTCCATAGGTTCCGCACCTTAAATGGCCCTAATACATTTCTTTTGTATAATTAACGCTCTATTGAAGTCAGTTGAATTCCCCCATAAGAGTAATCCGTATCTTAGGACCGAACACACGTATCCGTGATAAGCCATCAATGCTGTTTCTTATTTGCTACTTTTGAAAGATGGTGTAATGCGTATATGAATTTATTTAGTCTTTGGCATACTATTTCTACATGATTTTTCCAATTTAAATTTGAGTCGATTTCAATGCCAAGATATTTAGCTATTTTATTTTAGGATGCAAGGTGTACCCCATATCTTAATCTGACGCGCTCGAGTAAATTCAAAAATCCCCTCTTGGGCTCCGCTACTACCATCCGCCAATCCGACGTTCAAAGAAATGACAACGTCGATTTGAAAAACCTCTATGAAAATTTCGTTCATTGAATTAAAGCTTCCGTAGTCGAATGGTTGTGTGAGCTGACTGCGGAACTAGAGACCCGGGTTCAAACCTCGATCAAAACCATATGGTGTCTATTTTTTATTTTTATGAAAATAACTTTTTTTTTATTAGGAGCATGGCTTTGTTAAGTAACACGAAGCAAATGATTGTTTCGTTTTAAACTAAACCAAGAAAATATTTTTTTAGAAAATAAACAATTTAATGTTATCTCATTGTATAAAATCTGGTGCAATAAAGTATTTTTGTATTGTATTGTATATATCCGAGCAACGCTCGGGCGTCCAGGTACTCTATGCATATATGGCATAAAAATAGTTAAAGCCAATTTTCCATTTTATGAACTAAACTGAAACAACTAAAGTGCTTCGGAGGGCACGTTAAGCCGTCGGTCCCGGTTGTTGTCGATAGATAACAGTCGTTAAACCTTGTCGGAGGCCTTATGGGCGGTTTGAAAACATCCGACAGCGGGTTGGCCACTAACTTGCATCTCCACCAACCCGCATTGGAGCAGCGTGGTGGAGTAAGCTCCAGGCCTCCCCAATATTGGGGAGAGACCCGTGCCCAGCAGTGGGACGCAAAAAGGGTTGCAGCCAAGCCAAGCCAACTAAAACATTTAAAATATTATGGAAAACAAGTAAGTTACTGCTGAAACATAAATGTTGGTAATAAAAGTTCATTGGGCAGATTATTGAATAAATTGCTGAAGAATTATTACACTCCAAAGGTAATGACCATATTGACTTTAATGACAGCTGAATATTAGTTGGTAATTGAAATGTAAAAATAAAAATATTAACTGATGCTATATTTAAATATCGCTTTGCGGTAGTTTGAGACCGCTATCTCACTGGCGTTTTACCAGCTTTGACGTTTCTCCGACGTTCTCGCTGCGTAAACGCTACGTTTACGTTAGTTACGTCCCAAAGCCCTTATAAGCTCCGAGCGAAGTTAATAAAGATGTCCTCAGCAGCTAAACGACGCGGCTAATTGATGAGTGAATACATATACATACATAGCCAAGTGCGAATTAGTTTATAACTGAGGTGCGATCATAAAAAACGCTGACGAAAATAATTTATTTTATTAGCCTCTTTGAATTTCAAGTGACTACGGTGTCGCTTAAGCTATAATCCTAAATATTGGCCTAGTAAAGAACATTAAAGTCTTTATTTTTTGTTCTTCTTCTTTTTTCTTTTCTTTTTTGTTATATTTTTTTCCTTTGAAGGTTTACTTACACCAGGTGCATATTCCAGTAACCTATAATACAGCGATCACTGTCTGTTTATATCCTTTGGATACGGAACCCTAATGAAAGAAAACTATGCATGTACAAAAAGATACATAAAAAAACACAATTAGGTGCTCAGTCCTTCTCGAAGTGAACACTACGTGCAAGGATATAACACTCCGAGGATACAATTTGTGAATATACTTATTTTAATTGAAATACATTTCATTATTGCTGTTTAAGTATGTATGATTTTAAGAGATATTTAAAAGAGAAGGTTGAAGAGTCAAATATGTCCACAACATTACAAATTTTGTTATACATGTTACACATTCGATAGAGGGGAGAATGTCGTCCATAATTTGCGTAATAGAAGGGAAGTTCAAATGTTATTCTGTTTTGGAGACGGCTATTTTGACGTGGAATGGTTACGTTAATTCTTCGCAGCAAATTAGGACTATCTATGTGACCAGTAACTAGTTTGTGCAAATACACAATATCGGTAATATAACGCCTACGCTCAAGTGACATGACCTTAAAGTGAGCAAGCCTGGAGTCATATGACTTTAGACTAACGCATAGATTATTCGAGTAAGAAAGACTGTAAAGAAAATGTTTTTGGAGCCTTTCTAGGCGGTGGATGTGCACTGCATAAGACGGGCTCCAAACAGGGCTGCAATATTCCAGCAGAGACCTCACATAGGAATTAAACAGTAAAATAGGTATATCAGGATCTTTAAATAATTTAGTTTGGCGTAAAACAAAGCCAGCAAGACGAGCTCCTCTTTTAGTAATTGAGTCTATATGCTCACGAAAATCAAGCTTAGTGTCGACAATGACGCCAAGGTCCCGGATACTGGAGACTTCACTAACAGCTGCATTATTAATAAAGTAGTTTGCAGTCATGGGATTCTTTTTCCTGGAAAATTTTATATGGTAACATTTGGAAGCATTAATTGTCATATTGTTGCGTAAGCACCAAATACCTATAGCATCAAGGTCGCATTGCAATGATTTTATATCGTTCTGATTACGAATGACACGGCGAACATTTGATAGCTAGATTTTATATTAGGAGGCAAATCGTTAATAAAGGCAAGAAAGAATAATGGCCCCAAATGTGAGCCCTGAGGCACACCAGAAGGCACAAGTTTAGGTAAAGACTTGAAACCTCGGACTGTGACTAATTGTGACCGATTTTGGAGGTAAGATTCACACCATCTAAGTAGAGAAACTTAGTCTTTTTCTGTATTCGGAATGTGTTCAAAGTTAGCGAAACTTGGATGTCGTATTATCGAGCTTTTTTGCATTTAAATAATTTAAAGACTGAAATGATTTTTGAAGCAAGAAAATTTAATCTTGTCAGAGGTCGTATGCTGTTGCGTTGCTACTTCGAAGCTGACGGTTAGGTACTTCATATAAGTCTAGCTGTCAACTGCAGTTTTCTGACTCAGAAACGTAAACTATGTACTTATAAATACGATTAGTCAAATATCATAATATATATGGAACAGCTGATAATATAGATAGAGACGTTCAATTTTATCAGAGGCCTTAAAATCTGTTTTTTTTAATAAATAAACCGTTCCAAAAGGCAGACGAGACGCGTGGTATTAAGCGATCACCGTCGCCTATGGACACGGGCAACTCCAGAGAGCCATCCGAGCATTGCCGGATTTGGAGGAGAGCTATTTTTATAACTTTCTTGAAGAATCCCATGTCATAGTCCACTGGAAATGCCTCAGCTGGAAGATTGTCCCATAACTTACACGTCTACGTCGTAGAAAAGAGCGGGCAAAGCAGACTGTGGAGGACCGCCACGAGTCCAGATGGTGTCGGTGGAACTTTAATCTTCGTCTGGTGGTATATTCATGATTGGTGACGTAGGCATCATTTTTAAATTTCTGTTTAAACACATTCGGCACCTGGCTGCGAGAATCCTCGTAGAATAAGAGCAACGTAGTGAAGTAAGCTCCAGTTTTCTCCAATTACTACTACTACTCCTACTACGGACAAAAGAGGCTAGAAAAAGAGGCTGACAACTTCTAATAAGCCGACGAACGCCGGCTACACGCACGAAAAAGGATGAGTCATTGTACGTTACGCTCATTGTACGTTACGCTCGGCGCTTGTACGTTACGTTGAGGCTTGAGCGTTCGACCTGCGCCATTCTTCGACTGTTTATAAAGTGAAGTGAAAAGTTAATGTGGTTTTCATTGTTTTATTATGACTTTACAAACAAGCAATTTTTTTTGAGTATGACTGACGAAGTTCTACCAATATTATTCATTCAGTGGCTTAATGTTATCAATGATAACGCTAATCTTATAAATTTATGTAAAAACTGTCTCAATATGCCAAAAAATATTCTAAAGAATAAAGATCTAAAAGAGAATAAGAAAAAAATCTAACATAAATTTACATGACTTTTTTTTTCAACCTTTTTTATGTCCCACTACTGGGCACAGTTCTCCTCTCATAAATGAGAGGGATTTCGGTCATAGTCCACCACGCTGGCCTAGTACGGATTGGTGGACGTCATACTTTCGAGAAATTATGAATTTCTCTCAGGCATGCACGGCGATGGAGAACATCGTAATAAATTAATTATCACGATATTTTCCATTACCGTGGAGCAGCGATAAATGCGCACATTACAAATTTCTTTGTCAGAGGTGCGCGTCGCGGATTTGAACCTGGGGTCGGTTGCGTCAAATCAAATCGCGGTTATTTACCACCCGGCCATCGCTGCTCCCTCTGCTTTATCTTTACCGACCCACAAGTCCTTTGCCTTTTACTTCTTTACGTTGCCACTAAAATGAGACATTTCCTGCCCCTTAGACTATCTTTTTATCCTCTTCGTCAAATCACATAAAAGGACGTGTATTACCAATTTGGATCCGAATTGCCAAATGACTTCCGCCCTTAGCGATAAAACCTTCCCAGGTTTTGTTCTTAGTAAACAATTTTATGTTACTCGCTGTATCTATTACTTTTTGGGTGATTCATCGATTTGTCCGTGGCTTTATCTATCCTATTTGAGAGCCACCATCTCTTGAGTTACATACTTTTATACAGGTGTTTTTTTTATATAGGTAACGCATGGGCGGAGGACAAACCGTAGAATCTAGTATAGCGTCGGGATTAAGAATAGAGCTACAGTGCCTGATCGTAAGAAGTGACTAAAATGGGGCTTGCGGGGTTGCGGGTGGTGAGCGTGGCAGCTCGACCCATCCAGCCAGCAGCCCTGGGAAGGACTAGGGAGCACATCTGCTCTCCCGAAGATGGGCCCATTCTGGGCGCCGCGGTATCCTCTCCCAAGATGCTGGGTACCTTTTGAAGGTTTCCCCCTCGATACCAAAAAAAAGTCCAGTATGTGGTTACGAACTGTGGGTTAATTTTCCAGATTGATGGCATATAATATGTGTTTTAAAATTGCTGTCCTTCGCTAAGTTTGGTTTGCAACAAAAAAAAAAAATTTTTGAAATGGCTTTAAAACTTCAATTTATTTTAATTTACCTATATTTTTTCTGTAACGGTTATCACTGTTGGTCCTGAAGAGTGTGACATTTACACACGCCTAATTTAAGAGAATTATAATACATAGAACTAATGGTCCGGCCCAGCTCCGCCCGGGTGCAGACTTTGTCCTGCCTTAAAAGTATTGAAAGAGGATTTGTTTATTTGTTTTTTTTTTTATTATCTTAAAGAGATTTCATGTTACCGTCAAACAATTATATAAAACTAATAATGACATAAGAACTGTCACTGTTATTCTGACTGTGTCAAAGTTTCACACGAAACGGCACGCAATACAAACGTTTGACAGATAGGAAATTTTGATATGGGAAAACTACTTAAGTATAAATAAAAAATAATTTAAAAACATTTTCCAGTGGACCAAATTGTAAATCTAAACCATTCTCAAATCCCCTTGTACACACACATTTTTTTATCTTAATCCGTCCAGTCGTTTAGGAGTTCAGTGACATAGGTACACACGAACACGAGAAATATATATACATATTAAGATTGGGTACAAAATTTTATTTTTAAACTTTAATGCTATTAACCAAATATAAAAATATCTTTAGACAGCAATGACCGCTTATGCCTCAAACTATTATATTTATATCATATTATACTCGATTTATTACCTGTAATAACGTAAAAAATCTCTCTATAGGTACCTCCGTTAATACTTTTGAGGATTATTCTTCTGTCATATTATATTGAGGTATAATACGTTAACAAAAGCGTCGCGACGGGGTACAACAATGGGCACATTGTTATTGTTATGTTGAGGTGTTATTGTTACTGGTCACTCGCGTTCATAAAGGAGATTTTTAACCCGGCGTCATTGTGGTATAAAACAGTTACACGGACGTTGAGGTGGGTCAATATGACCCATATAATTCAATTCATTCTATTTCCATAGTTTTTAAGTAATTTGGTAAACTGTGTTAATTTTACAATTAAAGTAGTTTGAGTTACATAATAAAAGAGGAAAATAAGAATTAAATACCATTTTAATAACCTTAATCAACTTTTACATAATATCACAAATAAAAGGAACAAAGAAGAGATCACTTAGGTTTTCAAAGTATTGCTACATTAATAACAAGTCTTTTCATTTACTTATGGCACTTTCATAAACTTAAGACTAATATATTATTAAAAAAAAATAACAAAGCTAATTAGAATATTCGTTGTTAATGCAATCACTGCAGAAAGATATGATGTGTTCAGGACATATATATATTTATGACAAGCTTGACACGGATGTTTTGTTTTACGGTCTTTTTTAGCAGGACACACTTGACATCTTTTACGGGCTTTGGATATCTTCGCAGGTGGCTCTTCTGATGATTCACCAACAAATTCCCTGATTCTTTTGCGCATTTCTCGTGGCAAGCGATTCACATTCTGGCCAACTTTCAAATGATCACTGACTAGAGCAAGACCTAAGTTTTTCAAAAAATGGCGTCGCTTTTTTTTGGTTTGCCGTTATTTATGCGATGTATAAAAGCCCATTAATTCCTGACATGTTCAACACGGCATAAAAAATTGTCAAGGACCACCTTTTGGAGTTACGACTCACATCATATGTGCTGGAAAGTTCATCAGCGACGACAACCCCACATTTTGTCAGATTGTAATAGGTGTTTATTTCGGGTTTTTGCTTTTCCCCACTATCAATATCGATTTTATTGTAACACCACCCTATTTTTTTTTGGTACATGAGATACAAGAGTAATATCTTTTTGGAAACCAAGCCGAGATGAATACACGTCAACACCACGAGTTTTAATGAATGCAGGAGGGATTTGCCTTTTGTTTTTATGAAGAGTACTAACCGACGTCAACTTGTGTTCATCGAACAAATACCAATTATCAAATGTCAGAAAAAAAGCAACAAAAAACGTATAAAACTCCTCAAAAAATCTATAAACAACAAAAAAATGGTTAGTAAAAAATGGCGCAAATATGTTACGTTAGTTGTGAGGATGGGTCATAATTACCTTTTTGACACTTACACGCTAGTATCTCCCAGCGCAGTCGCCGTCGCACTGATTTCTCACCGAAAACGTTTAGAGCAAACGATTGGCTCCAGCTACTGCCAAGAACGGCAACGTCGCGCATGCGCTTTCAGAAATATAAGAAATTATAAACAAGCCGGGTCATTTTGACCCAACCTCAATGACGCCGGGTTAAAGAGTATTATCAGGCTTTTGTGACGGGTAGGGTCGCTTGCGAATAATAGTGTTTAGTAAATAATGTTTTACTGTTCTCAGCACCCCTTGTTTAGATAAAAGAAAGTGAACGTATACTGACAATATAGTAAGTACTGTACAGTTTTTTTGATTCAGAACGTATTCGATTTTCGGCCAGAGTACAATTGCAAATGAATTTTCTAATAACTTTAACATAAAGAACATTTACCCCTTTAAAAGCAGAGGGTAAATTATGGGGTTTTATAAATGAATATTAATTAGTGAGATAAGTAAATCAAATAGGAAATGATCACTCACACAGTACTGCTGAATATTTTGATTTAATAAATTAATAACTAGATGCTCATTAAACGAATATAGAAATAGAACGTTATAAGAATTGATTGCATTAGTTATTTTACTAAGAATTTGAGCTAATGCCCGGAAATTTTACTTATTTCCTAAATTACCATACCAGAGAGTTTTATATAAACTTTCTTTTGATTGAAGCTGGAAGTAAGTCTAAGTAAATTGATTTTTTTTATAATGGCCATGTAATAATCCATACCGTTTTAATTATATTGAATAAATAATAAATATATAAACAAATACGTGTCACACTCATAGTGCCATAGTAAAGTAGACAGGTACTCTGTGTCGTGGGTACCATGGACACACAAAGACAGAAACACGAACACCCCGACCGAGTACAGAAATATAAACTCATTATCAAAATTTCTGTTTCGCCGGAAATCGAACCCGGGACCCTTCGATTGGCAGTCTGGCATGGTAACCATTGCGCCACACGGGTCGTCGTGATAGGAAAGCGTGTTTTTTTGTTTATCCTTATTTCACGTCACGATGGAGTGATCGTATGGAATGATTATTGTGGGTATCGTTAAGAGTCCTGAAAGTGATATAGGCTACTTTTTACCGTGTTCTTACACCCATTATTGATCTTTTATAACGCGGGTGCCATGGGAACCGCATGGCACATGTAGTAAAAAGTATATTTCTAAAATTATGCCTTGAAACACCTAAGTTGGCCAGTACTAAAAGAAAGTACAATACTTTCAAATTGATGCCTACATCACCATTCCATGAATATACCGGCAGACGAAGGTTAAAGTTCCACCGACACCTTCTGGACTCCATAATCCGCTTTGCACGCTCCTTTTTACCACGTGTAGGGTCCAGCTGAGGCATTCCCAGTGGACTATAACATAGGGTTCTTCAAGAAAGCTGTAAAAAAACTCTGATCCAAAGCCGACAATATTCTGGTGACTACCCTGGGGTCGCCTGAGTCCATGGGCGACGGTGATCGCTTAACACCACGCGGCCGTCTGCCTTTTTGATCGGATTATTTCTTAAAAAAAAATTTTAGCACTTACAATGAAAAACCTCAACCAATTTAAGTTTTCGTAGCTAATCGCATAAATAATTACCGCGTGACCGTAATTCCAGGTATTTGTAACAAAATCGAGTAAGCTGGTAGTGTTAACTTTTTTAACGATTAATATTCGATGTAAATTGCTCGATTTGACGATAATTACCCGGCGACAACCGACAATTACTCGGTATAAGGGTAATTACCCTGCAATTTCGTTATGCACAAGTACGGTTGACAATTTCCTACCCTTAATTTATTAAGAGTCTAATACTAGACTTGTTTGTGTGTGGTCCAAACAATAAGCTTTTAATACATCAATTAATTTAACGTGAAAACACACAAATAAAGATTACGGAAAGAAAAACACAGGTTTAAACATTTTTAACACGGTATATTATGACGGTACATATATTATGACTTTAACGTTTTCATTGGAGCCTGATTACGTATCTAAAAGAGTGAGAATTTATTCACCACACAGCGAGTGATCAAGTGATAAATCCATACAAAATAAATTCAGACAGAGGTTAGCACAGAGACCTACCTGGACCTCGACATCTAAGAGAACCCAAGGTTTAAAAAACACGTAAACAGTGATAACTGTTTTCTTCTAAATTGAAACAGTAAATTTATACTAGAATTGATGACCCACATAGCGAAATAGTTACCAGACCAGACTGCCAATCAAAGGTTCTGGGTTCGATTCTCGGCTAGGTAGAAATTGGAATTATGATTTTTAATCTCTGTTCTTGGTCTGAGTGTTGTGGTCATGTCTTTGTGTGTCCAAAATGGAAACCCCATGCACAGGAATCCTTACAAGTATCAGCTTATCACACATTACATTACACAGAATTATCACACAAGTTTGTGGGCATACATTTTATTATGTATCATCAGGTTTCCTCCTCCTATTTTATATTTCTTTATTGTCTTCCAAGGCTATAAACGAAACTTTCCCTAATCATGACAGTTTATCGAGTGTATCCTCAATGAGCCTTATTTACGGTATCGTGCTTACACGGTTCCCAAGAAAAGTATACAAGAAATTATTCTCCCAGAATTGCCGTGGGAATTATAAAAATTCCCGAAGGATGGGCTCCTGTTTGTTCCTTGGACAAATGTTTGTCGGACGAGGTCAAAATAGCCTCTGGCGTTGCTGGCGATGTTTTTTTGTGTTAGACTTCACTACGCCCGTGACATTGTTCGTGTTTATTTTGAATCGGTTTAAAATTTTTATATTGCTTGGATTGTTTATTTATGTATTCCTCAGGAGTACATTATTAGTAAGCGTATGATAAGATATTAATATTTTGGGTGTTCTTGAACTATGATTTATCTTTTTGGAAGAGTTAGTAAATTTAATGTTTTATTTTTACCAAGAATAATACTATAATAATACACAAACGAGCAGCGATGGCCGAGTGGTAAAAGCCGCGGTCTTCTACGCGACCGATCCCGGGTTCAAATCCTCGGCGCGCACCTCTGACAAAGAAATTTGTAATGTGCGCATTTATCGCTGCTCCACGGTGATGGAAAATATCGTGATATTTAATTGATTACGATGTTCTTCATCGCCGTGCATACCTGAGAGAAATTCATAATTTCTCGAAAGCATGACGTCCACCAATCCGCACTTGGCCAGCGTGGTGGACTATGGCCTAAAATCCCTCTCACTTGTGAGAAGGAGACCTGTGCCCAGCAGTGGGACATAAAAAAAAGGTTGAAAAAAAAAAATACACAAAACCTGTGTAATCTAATATGTACCTCTTAACGTTCATAAATTTTCTTTAAACAACTTTTTATACGTTAATTTGTATAGGTTAAAAGTCAATAATATATTCGCTATCACATCTTCCAATAAACCTTTCATTCAATGGCGCGAACATTAACGTTAGTTCAAAATCGCTCAAAGTGAGGTAAAGGTCGTCAATATAATATATCTTTATTGCATCCGATAACCGATTACACATTTCATACATTACGTGCCAATATTATAATGATGTCTGGTAGTGTTATCGGATCGGATGAATTAACGTGGAAGTTTGCGTACGTGAGACCAGTGAAGAGGAAAAACATTATTTGAGTAAAAAATAATTGTTTGAAATCCTTAATAAGCCTAAATTAAAGATCCGATAATCAATTAGAATCATGCAAGACATGCAAGATCATGTGACAGTTCCGTATGTTAAAACATTTTCGACTGTATCCTTACTGCACGCGTGGAAATATACCTAGGCAATATTATTAAAATATACCTAAGGAACTTTTTTATTCGAAACTTAGGGATTTTAATAATTATTTGTTTAAATCCCTAAGTTTTGAATAAAAAAGTTTATATTAATCAAACGGATACCTACACACAGAAATTCTTTATAGTTTTTGTATATACCGAAAAAAGATAGGTTACTAGAACGTTGGACAGATATGTGGGCGTTTTTACCCGTTCTTGCTTATATTGCGCATTATTGACCGACAGCTAACAAAGTCTTTTATCAGTGACTTTCTTAGTGACACATACACATGACTGGATATAAAATATTTAACAGTTTGCGATAAACATTCCAATGGCGCTTATACAATAGCTCAAAAATGCTCAAAGAGTGGTAAAGGTCGTGATATATCTTTATTGCATCCGATAACCGATTTCACATTTCATACATTACGTGCCAATATCGTAAAGACGTACGATAGTGCTATCGAATCGGATAAGTCAACCCGAAAATTTCAGAAGGAAAGAGTAGTAGAGGAGGAGAGATTATTTGAGTGAAAATCAATAGATTTTAAAGTTATCTGAATAAATTCGAATTCTTCATTCCATAATGAGCCTAAATTAAAGGCCTGGTAATCGAAATATAACCTTGCAATCCTAATTTTTCAACTCTAATTTTCGAAGAAAAAAGTTTACTAATCCAACTACATACAGACAAAAATTATTACCGTTTTTTATATACCGAAAAAAGATAGGTTACTAGAACGGTCGGACAGATATGTGGGCGTTTTTACCCGTTCTGCTTATATTGCCCATTATTGACCGACAGCTAACAAAGTCTTTTATCAGTTAATTTCTTATTGACACATACACATGACTGGACATAAAATATTTCACAGTTTGCGATAAACTTTGCAATAGCACTTACACAATAGCTCAAAAATGCTCATAGAGTGGTAAAGGTCGCGATATATCTTTATTGCATCCGATAACCGATTACACATTTCATACATTACGTGCCAATATCGTAACGACGTACGATAGTGCTATCGGATCGGATAATTCAACCCGAAAGTATCAGGAGGAGAGATTATTTGAGTGAAAATCAATTGATTTTAAAGTTATCTGAATAAACTTGAATTCGTCATTTCATAATCAGCCTAAATAAAAGGCCTGGTAATCGAAGTATAATCTTGAAATCCTAATTTTGCAACTCTAATTTTCGAAGAAAAAAGCTTACTAATCCAACGACATACAGACAAAAATTTATTACAGTTTTTGTATATACCGAAAAAGATAGGTTACTAGAACATCGGATAGTTATGTGGGCGTTTCTACCCTTTCTGCTTACATTGCGCATTATTGACCGACAGCTAACAAAGCCTTTTATCAGTTACTTTCTTATTTACACATACACATGATTTGACATTAACAGATTTCCGTATAATAGCCGTAAGTTGTGTATTGTTAGTATATTTGTCGAAGTCAGTCAACATTGTTGTTTAATTTTGATTCTGGAAATAATTATCTTTGTATGATTATTTCCAGAATCAAACGACGACCCGCGTGGCGTAATGGTTACCATGCCGTACTGCCGATCGGAGGGTCCCAGGGTCGATTCCCGGCGAAACAGAAATTTGATTGACGAGTTTAAACGTCTGTTCTCGGTCTGGGTGTTTGCGTTTCTGTCTCTGTGTGTGTCCATGGTACCCACGACACAGGATATATCTACTACTGTGGGGTTATGATTGTGAAACGTTATTTATTTATTATTAATTTAATAAAAGTAAGATGTAACAAAAGTATATAGTAAATAAACAGAAGTGGCAATGACCAGGCCTTATAGCTAGGAAGACTGACAACCGATGGGGAAGAAAGGCCCTCGAGTAGCGACTACGTCTCGGAAAAAGGAGGACTCCTTCAAACTAGTTGGACTGACGACCTAAAGAAGACAGTAGCTGCTGAATTCAAAGGGCGAAGAATCAGATGAAGTGGCGAACGGAAGTCTATGTCCGGCAGAGGTCTATTAAAGGCTGATGGATGGACTGATGGAAAATATTGCTATAGCTATACATAATACCCACTTATAGGTCGCCTCGTAGTCACATCATGATGTTATATAGCCTATAGCCTTCCTTAGTAAATGGACTATTCAACACAAAATTATTATCTCAATTCGATATTACTATTTCGCAAAACAGCCGGAAGATATCTTGAAATATTGTAAAAGCATAGGATGTGAAGTCTGTAATATTTACATTTTAAGATCATAAATAAATAAATCAATAAAAAGATGGGATTTAATAACTTTTTACGGCAGAAGAACTGTCTTTTGAGATTAGACTTTTTTTTTTCAAATAATCATATATATTTCATTGACGACCCTTGTGATGCAATGGTTACCATGCCAGACTGCCGATCGGAGGATCCCGGGTTCGATTCCCGGCGAGTATGAAATGGGAATGTTGAGTTTTAATTTCCTTTTTGGGTCTGGGTGTTTTTTTTTTGTGTTTTTGTGTGTGTTCATGGTACTCACGACCCAGGGTATGTTTTCTTATTGTGGGGCTACGAGTATGAGTGTGTAACGTTATTTATTTATTTTTGATGGGAAATTCATTTACCGCTTGTATCCATGACTTGTACTTCACAAATGCAACTATCGTCAGTCTGAACTTAAACTGTTCTTGTAATTGAACACTGGAAACAGCTATTTCGCTCAAACTTGATATACATATATCATTAATTGATCTGCATTCCCAGTGCCATAATTTCGTGGCCAGTTCTATTATATTTATACAAGATATAAAATTGTAATTTGTAGAACCGTTATGGTTCACCGGAAGAAGTACCACTGCTGCACGCACTTCTGCCGTGAAGCGATTCTATAGTTTTCCTAGAGATTCTATAATGTGGGAGGGTGGGAGAAGCAGTTGCTGAGTCCCTGTAGCTTCAGGATTAAGAATAGAGTTACGGTATCCCCTGTCTGATCGTAGGAGGCGACTGAAAGGGGGCTTCCGGGGTTGCGGGCGGTGAGAGTGGGAGCTCGATCCGTCCAGCCAGCTGTCATGGGAAGGACGGCGGTGTGCGCGTGGCCGCATACCGCTGAGCATCGGAAGGTGCAGGAGAGCACATCTGCTCTCCCAAAGATGGGTTCGTTCCAGGGCGCCGCGCATAGAGGACACCGGTGCGTTCCACTAGAGATCCCGGTGTCCTCCCCAAGCGCAGAGGCAGGCCACCGACCACGCACATAACCCGGTATCCTCTCCTAAGATGCCGGATACCTTTTGAAAATTTCCCCCCGTATACAAGAAAAGGAGCAGTTGCCAGCCAGACTTACATAAGGCGGCTGCCTCAGCCTTTACGACCTTGCTAGGCTTTGGGCTTGCTTGAGGTCGAACAAGGTTCAACAACTCCTATCTATCATAACAACTGGAAGTGATGGCTGAACATGCCTTCTAAAGCACGAAATGCGCATGACATTTTTGCAGCTAAAGGGCACCCATCTCACATCCGACCGCGCTTTACTTAGCGGCGTCCGCTTGCGTTCTACGCCATCTGCAGGGATTGCGCTTCAAAAAGCAAAGCTGAATAATATTTTGAAGAAAACTAAGAATTCGTAAGGGGTTAAAAATCAAGCACGCCCATCAAACTTTCACTGCAAAGCTCGGACCTCTCGTAAATTAAAGGGTTAAGACCCTAGTCTATAGCCAAGTGCGGAAATTAATATAAATTGGGTTTCATATTCCTTTGAGAGAATTTGGGGTCATACAAGTTTCGTTAATGTCCTTTCCTTTATAGCATCTCCTATGTAATATCCACAATCATACGAGTATGTTTACTAAATACAGAAACACAAATATTTATGTTTTTAATTTCAATAACAACTGTTTGAGCAGCGACGGCCTAGCGCTAAAGATCACGGTCTCTCACACGGAGATACGGGGTTCAAATCCTCGGCGCGCACCTCTGACAAAGAAATTTGTAATATGCGCATTTATCGCTGCTCCACGGTGATGGATAATATTGTGATATTTAATTGATAACGGTGTTTTCCATTAATTTCCCTAATCTCCTAATCCCTAATCTAATTAATTCCCTAAACCCTGACTAGCACGGTGATGGAAAAAATCGTAATTAAATATCACAATATTTGACCCTCACCGTGAGGTAGCGATGACCATGCAAGGCGATGCAAACAGTAGAATATCTACGTCACACTAAACTAGCCAATCAGAAGACGTATCCTGAATCATGCTATCGAAGTTTCTTGAGATTCTCAGTTTATATACAATTGCTGACCAATTGTATGTAAGTTAGCATTTGGACCGCGGTCCCCAGGCAGTGACATCGCCTGTTGGGAGATCTCCCCTTTTCTTACTTAATCGCTTCACGACAGAAATTGGCGCAGCGGAGGTACGATCAAAACATGACGTTCTGCAACCTATTAATGAAGGTAAATTGATACCCACAACATAATGCCTACATAAATTTAATTTATTACAAACGTATTGTTTGACTGACTCACATTATACCGAAATTAATGTAGATTTCGGTTAACCAGTTAAACCTCGGTATTAAACTGCATTTCACATTCAGATTACTTCCAGCCGCCGAATTAAAAGTATTCGCATGTTGACTATTTTATTTTTGTTTACAAATAACGTGAAACCGTAATCAATTAACTGTTGTAACAGCTGTTTCAGTTGTTAAAATAAAAATATACCGAGGTTTGTATTTTGATAAACGAGTGTACTGGCATATTTTCATGTAGTTAAACGTGAATGATATAAACTGATACAAAGGCAAAATAAATAATGGAGTTTTGACGGGAAGTCAAAAATGACATAATTATTGTGCTCTTGTTTTATTTTCATTTTCTTGGTTTATTTTTGTTTACTGTTATTTAATTTCAAAACGAATGTGAATACGTATTTTCCTTGCCTCCAAAATTCCAACTTCTAAATTTCCCATTCTAAGTATAACAACTATTCTTTTGTGTTTCGGTGGAAAGATTCGATGGAGTCTGTGCTGTACTACTTATTTGACGTCGATTGTCTTATGTGTGTGGCTGGCAACCGCAACTTTCCACTGAAATTCTTTAAAATATAAT
Source organism: Pyrgus malvae (assembly GCA_911387765.1). Taxonomy (NCBI): domain Eukaryota; kingdom Metazoa; phylum Arthropoda; class Insecta; order Lepidoptera; family Hesperiidae; genus Pyrgus; species Pyrgus malvae. The sequence goes on along the minus strand of OU426961.1, from coordinate 6,074,448 downwards.
CACGTGTACTACCTACCCCTCGATGAATAATTAAAGTTTTACCGCCTGAAAAAAATATGTAAATCAACATCATTTCTCTACGATACTAAGATCCCAGTAAAAACATTTTCATGTAAAATGTTGCCAAAACGAGATAACATGGCTTCCACTGCCAAAGCCCTGTTTCTAACCCACACGCCCTAACTCTACAAGCTTTAGAAATTCTACATCTTACTAAAAATGTGTGACTTAACGTAAATGTGACTGCTAAAAGCAAGACTTTTCAATAATAATTGATAAAAAATGAACAAAAGTTCAATTAAAATACGTAAATTTATACAAAGGATTTGCATATCCGTCAGGCAATCTAAAATACGTACCTATAAGGTTTCAAATCAAGAGTGACTCATGTTAAAATATGCAATGAAATACCTCCGAGGTGAGGAGACGAGTGAAGAATTGCATAAAATGAGTTGCGTCAAAACTCACTGAAATGAGTTACAGCAAAACTCATTTCTGTGTTGAAAGAGAGGTTTCGTTGGCTGCAATAAAGGTAAATGATGGCCATCAGTAGACGACGCATTAACATCCGTTAGGATAAGAATCAGGACTGGCCCTACTATTTGTTTCCAGGCGATCGAGAAGTGTAGTCATTTTTATTTTATTTTATTTAAATTTTTTAGTAGCTGAGCATGCAGGCACATGTGTCAGGCAATCGCTGCATCCTATGGTGGTCTTCTCTACACACATCAGTTTCATAGTCGCCTTATGTCAGTCTGGCCGGCAAACACATTCTTTCTGGAAAACTAAACTTGGTTACGTTCGGTCTTCTTTGAACCATCAATGTTCTGCAATAGCTCTGTCGTACTGTAAAGTAACCAATCATCTTTTTGCGCTTTCATTGGCGGATATATTATGAAAAGGATGTAAATGTCAGGCCAGTCCGTTAGACATTGCAATAATAATTGGCTGATAAGAAAAGTAGGATGCAGTAACAAAAAAATACGCCTGGCAACTATTAATTAATACATAAAGGTAATTATAAATCTATTTCAAGGGTGTAGTTAGTTATTCAGTATTTTTCAACCTTTGTTTTTAAAGAATATGTTTTTCTTAATTGATTGATCTTTCAAAGTCTTACTTGAGTCGTTAAAATTATACTTATTTCCTACTGTACATTCTTCAATTTAAATAGTAACTTATCGATAGATAAAATGGAGTTACAATATAATAACGAGAAATCGTAGTAAGGGTAACCGAGATGAAAATGCCACGGGATTTTTAAGGCAAGGTTGTTCTTTCCTTGCGTAGTAGTATTTTTGAAATCTTAGGCTTTTCAATGTGTGGTGCCTTAAGAGTTTTGAGGATTACTTTGAGATACACAGCGGAAATGATGAGATAGAACGTTTTTAAGGGAATGCGAGATGAAAATATTTCACTGAAACCAAGTTATATTTGCAGCGTTTTCCCTCGGAGGAAGGTTTAATAAGTAATCTCTTGCATAAGTTGGTATATCTAGTTTTTAAATTCAACGTCATTTGAGCAGCTTATACAGTTTCATTTTCTTTTCAGCTTCTTTTTCAGAAATGACATTGCTTTTGCTTTGTTTTGATTAATAAAAAATGTAATAATTTTAATATATTATAATTTAATAAAGCCAAGGACACGCTTGTTTGAGTTATATGGAACTGAATATTTGTTCGATAAAAGCTTATTACAATGCCCAAGTGTTTTTGATAAAAAAGAGGATTAAAGATATTTAAGGCATTTAGGTTTAACTAAAAAACTCCATATTTTACCGACTCAACCGACTGATATACTGACAACTTGCTGTCATAATTAAAAAATATAAACATACAGATGAACTCATTACCTCTTCCTTTAGGGAGTCGGTAAAAAGGATATAAACGCCGTATTGTAACATTTCTACAACAAAATCTTGGTGTTCCGTTATGAACGTCTTGAAAGACTTAACGCTTATAAAACATTACCTATTACTAGCTACATTGCAGCCTTCAACCATATGCTAAGGCAGCTAAGGCTCAATACAAAGAGGAGCTTCTTTCTTATGGTTACCATTTTTAATTATTCAACTTTGTTCAAAATACACTTATGCTATGATTTAATATATTAAAATGACATGTAACGTTCGCCAAACTTATTGTTTTCTTCTTTAAACTGGTAAGTTAGTAGAAGTCTGCCCAACAGTTTAAAAAAATGTATATAATAAAGAATATTTAAATATCCCTGCCTTTAAAACCTTTTAAGAAGACAGTCAAACAAGTCCTCTGCCGCAAGGCTTACTACAACACTAAGGACTATCTTAATGATAAAGGAGCGTGGGAATGAATCTCGCCCACACAAAGTTATTTCTAAATTAAATGTAATACATAGTTTTAATAATTACTCGCATCTGTGAGCAGCTGGAAGTGGGTTTATAGTGTCTCATACGATCAGCTGTCACGTGTGCCCATTATGGACCCATAGCCATACTGTTATCTCAATTAAATATGTACTTTTTTCAAAAAAAAGAGTGCTGCTGGGAGTTTTTTTCCGCCGCCTTTTTTTCTCTCAGCTCAACATCTAGCCCAAACGGGCACCTAAAGGCGATGACCGGGAAAAAAAGACATTCATTAAGCGAATATTTTGTATTCCTAATATGAAATAAATATTTTTGATTTTGATTTTTGATACAAAGTTAAGCGCAAACAGAATACGAGTAGATCGTCTAAAGTCAGTATTAAGACCGAACTTGCCTGCTGAAATTTAAAGCCTATTAATCAATACTGAGATAGAACTTTTTACTAATATAATGTAGGGCAATGACCGCCTTAGGGTTATAATTCCAAAGTTCTATACGTTACCATTCCTTGTCATACGACAACTTTCCAAATTAGGCGAGAATTGTTCCAGCTTTGTTGGTTTTGCTAACCGCTCCGACGTTGGCACGAAACTTGTCGCATCTCAATCTGGCTACATTTCAATTTAGCTTTTCTATAATAATATTATTTCTGTATAATAATAATATGTATGATATTACCCTTTTTCTAAGTAAGTTTTTGTAATTATTTTATAATATTTAATTGTAAGTGTGAAAGTAAAATAAAAAAAGGTAAAAACCCAGACCGAGAACAGAAATTTAAACTCATCATTGAAATTTCTGTTTCGCCCGGAATCGAACCCGGGACCCTCCGTTTGGCAGTCCGGCATGGTAACCATTGTGCCACACGGGTCGTCGTCAAAAGTGTGTTTGTCCTACTTACGTCCTTTTATTGACCTGATTTTGTGTATCAAGATAGTGTGGGGGTAGCCTAAGCCACCGGGCTTAGGCTACTTTTTACCGGGGTCAATATCTCATTCCTCAATTATAATATTTGAAGCGGCATCGGTTAGCATAGAATGCAAGCGATCTATGCAACTAAGCCAAACGGGCGCGGTTGGGTATGAGATGGGTGACCGCAAGTGGCAAAAAATTTCATGCGCGTTTCCGTGCTTCGGAGGGAACGTTAAGCCGCCTGTTCCGGTTGTTGTCGATAGATAACAGTCGTTAAACCTTTTCGGAGGCATTATGGGCGGTTTGAAAACATCCGATAGCGGGTTGGCACTAACCCGTATCTCCACCAACCCGCATTGGAGCAGCGTGGTGGAGTAACCTCCAGGCCTCCCCAATAATGGGGACACCTGTTCCAGACCTGTGCCCAGCAGTGAAACGCAACAAGGGTTGCAGCCAGCCAATTATAGTATTTATACCTGTACTGGTATAATAATTATCAATTTTTGAAGGGATATGTATTCACTGCCATATAACTCTACTACTGATACTTACACTTGGGTTGTATCTGCTTCAAGGATTAGCTACGAACTTTATACTAGCTTGCTAGAAACTTGTTTAGAGACTACTTTGAGATAAAATTAAGAACTTTACAGGTAGCAGGTAGCCGTAGTTTTGTAGGTGGTTGAACTTTAATGGTTCGACCGGGGAAATACACTCTGCACCCCCTTTTGCCATTAAGCAATTCTATTGTATTTTGGTGAAAGGTGCAAATGCCGGCCAGAGTTAAATAAGGCGACTGGCAGTCTTCGGAGTAGCAGCGCAACGGCATACGGCCACAGGCAAGACTTAGGGCCTCTTTCACCACCTTGAAAGTTTCGTCAAAAGTTCCGTTGACATGGTACCATTCAGTTTCTTACACTCGGGCGGCACGCGTTCTTAAATATATTACATTTCTGATTGCTGTACAATAATGTCTAGCCATCACCGTTCCTGAGATACAATCGGATGACAGACAGACTGGCGGACAGCGGAGGCTTAGTAATAGGGTCTCGTTTGCACCCTTCGGGTATGGAACCCTGAGAAATGATGATTATGTTGAATTTTCTTGCTTTTGCAGTGTAGAATTCCCACAAATATTTAATTTCATATTGTTATTAAAATCATAAGTTGTAGACATATAAAAGCATCTGAAAATATTTCATTTTTAACAATAGAAAAGGTGATACAATAAAACTATCTCAAAGGTTTCATCAAAACTTTATTTCATTATTCTTAAATTAAATTTAGGTACATCTATTTTATACAATGTTTGCTTTAATCATATTTTACAATTTTTAAGATATTGTTAAGTATATTGGTTCTTACACAAAGTTGGTTCTATGTCTATATTAATAACTAGCGGCCGCCCGCGATTTCGTCCACGTTGACTTTGGTATTAGTCATAGCATGATGTTATATAGCCTAAAGCCTTCTTCGATAAATGGACTATCCAACACAAACAATTCTTCAATTCGAACCAGTAGTTCCTTAGATTAGCGCGTTCAAACAAACAAACTCTTTAGCTTTATATATTAGTATAGATTATACTTAATTCATTCACACTGTCAACATGTGAATCCTACGAACGGGCATACGTATTACAGCAAAGCCTGTAGGAGCATAAAACATTATGAAAGTAACGGAAATTGTAGAGAAGATTACAAACAAGTGCATATATTATACAGTGTTTACTAAAAAAATGTATAAACGTTAAATAGGTCAGTACATACATCCATTAAATTGAATTTTAAGTGGTCCCAAAATCATAACTATTAATAAAACTGGGAGTAAAAAACAAACTAATTCATTTAAAACTTCATTAAACCCGAAGAAGTTGATGGTCAATTATGCGAGTTTAGGTTAAAGTTGAATCGTACGTAGAACTTTAGCCGTCGGTCCTGGTGGTTGTCGATAGATAAAAGTCGTTAAACTTAGTCGGAGGCCTTATGGGCGGTTTGAAAACATCCGACAGTGGGTTGGCCACTAACCACGATCTCCACCAACCCGCATTGGAGCAGCGTGGTGGAGTAAGCTTCAGCCCCCCCCCCCCCCAGTAATGGGGAGGAATCGTGCTCGGCAGTGGGACGCAAAAAGGGTTGTTGTAGTCAGGCGAGCTTAAAGACAATTGGTAACTAAAGCCATTTTGTTACCTACTATCTTTATGATCAATAATAATAGTATCATAGAATGTTTTAAGCAATAAGTCCGCTATTTGTCCGATACTTCGTGTTAGAGATAATGAAGTAACTAAAATACACATAATGTAGTTATATCGGATACGCCAGAAGGCTGAACAAATTTAAAATATGTTTTAAATCATAAATCATTTTGATATAAAAGCTGAAAGTTAACCGGAGCGATTAAACCTGTTGATCTATTTGCGGAGATTCCGAGCTCGTATGGCGATCTTTCCACTAAAATCCAAATTCCAAATAGGTATAATCATTTCAACGTATTAAGGCTTGAATTCGGAGTATAAGCGCTTGAACGCATCGCTTCACTGCGAACAATGGATGTGAATCCCAATTTAATGTTATTGAATATTTTAGTATTATTCAATAGTGGACCCAGCAAACGTTGTCATGCCTTAGAAGATACGAATACAAATCAAAATACCAAACAAGATTTGCAAAGAATAACGTAAGCAAAAATATCCAATCACGTTAAAAATTTGAGGTTCTAAACGTACATAATTTTAGTTTAATATACCTACATCAATGAATCCTAGAATAACGTTGTTAAAGCTACTATTGAGCTTGAGAGGCAAATCATTTTAACAGGTAAAAATATTTAAAACGTTGTTATTGAATATTTGCCTTAAGTTGTTATGATGAATATATTTAAATAAATAGTGGAACTACTTCTGCCAGGATTCTAAGCAATCCTTTTGTGATACTTAAATTTTCCGATTTAAAAAAATAATAATTACGTCACTTGTACTAGTAAACTGTTATGATGCACATAATAAATATTATAACCTTTAAAAAGAATTCAAATAATAATATGTTGTTAGCTTGTTACTAAGTCGAAATGTAAAAAAAAATTCCAAAATGAAGTTTAATGACGATTTAATCATACGATATGTTAAAAACTTTAAAAGTACTTTTTTCCACTTTTTTCTATTTCAATTCACTGAGTACTTTAAAATTTCGGCTAGTTAAGCATTTTGTGCAATAGGCAGTTTGAATTCACTGAACTGTTATTTAATAGTCGATACCAACAATAGACTCATCAGTGGCGCAACTATCTTCCATATAGCTGAAATAGAAATATGTACGCAGGTTGAGGAAAATTAGAGCCCCACGTTGGGCGCCAATGTTCCGCTTATCTACAAACTGACTTATTAAGCGATTTCAATAAATTAAATCCTACTACTAAGGTTTGATAGTATTATTTGCTGATTGAAGATGAATTTATAAAAATTAGCAAAATATAATATAATTCGATAGAAATGTGCAAAGTCAAACTCTTAAGACCATGATAAAAGAGCTTTCAAAGTACCAATTTCGATTAAATTAACGGCTATGTCAATGATTTAGTAGACGATTATTTTTGGATAGTATCAAACAAAATTACATAAAACTTCTATATACCAAACCAATCACGACATAATATTAAAATATATAAGTATAACCACTGCGTCTATCTGTCTCTCTTTCTGTTCACATCAAATAATTACCTGATAATCAATATGTATAAAAAATTAATCAGTATTAACGAATATATACAGTGATTCATGAGGGAGCTCGGACATTTAATATAGGAAAATTATTTTCAAAGAAACTTAAATTGTAGTTTATTCAATTTAATCACACACTTACTAGCGGAAAACAGAGAATTTTAAAGTCCTTTAAAATATGTCCATTAAATTTATAACGACAAGTAATCTTATACAGATCTACAAAAGATCGCAATTGCTATTTTAACGTTTTACATTACATAAAAAAACAATGATTCGCAATAACTTTAAATTTTGAACAACCTTTTAAGGCAGACCACCCTAGACGTTATCAGAAATTTTAAAGTAGGAAAGTGCGGCTCTAAGGCCGTATTTTTTTTGGTATCGGGGGGGAAACCTTCAAAAGGTACCCGACACCCTCGGAGAGGATACCGGGTTATGTGGGATTTGACGGCACTAAAACCCCTTCGGTGGTCTGCCTCTGCGTTTGTGAGGACTCCGGGATCTCCATTGGAACGCACCAGTGTCCTCCATGCGCGGTGCCCCAGAACGGGCACATCTTCGGGAGAGCAGATGTGCTCTCCTGCACATTCAGGTGTTCACGGCGGCATGCGGCCACGCATACACCGCCGTCCCTCCCGGGGTTGCTGGCTGGACGGGACAAGCTCCCACTCTCACCGCCCACATCCCCGGAAGGTCCCTTTTAGTCGCCTCTTACGATCAGGCAGGGGATACCGTAGCTCTATTCTTAATCCCGAAGCTACAGGGACTAAGGCCGTATGTACCTACAGTCATCATGTCAGTGGCTCTCGGGTACAGTGCGTGCACATAAAACAACGCATTTGTATCTTTGCACTCTTGCAAAGCAGGTAAGTAACTAGTAAAAGACAAACTCCTCAACAGAAAACATTACAGAATATTATCATTACATTCAAACCATTAAATATGAAAAATACATATTCACATACATACTAACCTACCCTAAACATAATTGTTATAGTTATTAAATCATTATATTCACATTTATAATCTAGTAGATATTAATTATTATTTGAGTATTTACATCAAAATATTTTTTATTTTTAAAGGCGAGACAGATAGAACTAAGCAAAACGTATGAAAAATAATTGCTTCTTTTTTGGACACAAATAATTTCCCATTCATCACTTGACCTTAAACACAATTAGCAAAACTCCTGCCTGACACTTAATCCCCGAGAGTAACATCACACAAGTTGTTACGTAATTATGTGACCACAGATCGTGATATTAAATAGAAGTGACAGTAATTATTTTTTTGTGGTATCTGTTCAGGAAGAAAACAGGCATTTCTATTGTCCTAGAAGAAATCATTAACAATACATCTTTCATTCACATAATAATAAAAGTCCTCAGTTTCACGCTTATTCTCTTTCTGAATATATTGTATTATAGGTTACTAATCATTGGCAAGTATTTTTCTCTTCGATTTTAAATTTAAATCAAAATCAGTTTACTATAAACATAATATGAATATTAAAATATGATAGCTATTTGATAGAATATTCGGCCCCATCACTTTATAACCACTTGGCCTGATAAAAAATATGTTTATGAAAGAGTATAAAATAATTATAAAATTTGTCAAGTTATAAGAATTAATTAAAGTTGGCATAATAACGAGTTGCATTTAAAAATAAAGATTATCATTAAAAATAACTTGATAAACTATACATATTTTGATTTGCCATTTCATGAATTACTTACATAAATTTATTTTCACGTTGAATTTACCACCCACTATTGTTGTATTATGAATTTTTATACTTAGGGATTTCTACCAAATATAATACATATCATATGTATCCTTCAAAACCACGTCAGAAGCTGGCCCTACTCACTCCGATTTACCCCAAGCGACCACAGATGTTTACTTACTAACTAAAACATAATTTAATTACATAACCTTAAACAGTCTTATTTCAACCAAGTAATCAAATTTCAAGTTTAGTATTCTAAGTAATTGACTTACATTTATTTATCAAATAAAGAAGTAAGGTTAAATCCTTATTACGAGTACAATATCATCCAGCATATTGTTTTTTTACAAAGAGTTTTAATTTTAAATTAAATGTTAGATTTCTATTCTATTTAAACCGTTATTGACTTAAAACTTTTAACTTAATTACACTATCTATTTACACAAGATTTTTTGAATTCTAAGCACTGCAAAGTTCTGTTCTTTATCAGCATTCATTGAGTTTAGTGAAACACGTTTATTATTAGTAGAGTAAGTACTAAAGATAAGTTTTCCAAGATTCTGAAACTTGAGTTTGGTCGCCAGTAGCTTTCGTCTTTTGATGACAGCATTAAGGAGTCTTCTCCTTTTTGGATCAGTTCTCCTGGACACGGCAGACTCTCAGCAGGGATATCAACGAGTACTACCTGTTCTACTAATGGAGCTAGAGTTGCTTCATATTTTAACTGTGGGTTTGAATCATAACCATCTTCATCATTGGCATCCTGTTGAAAAACGTCACTACTTGATTCAAGATCAAATTCCGTATTCGTTGGTTTCGTATTAGTAGCATCATTTACTACTTCAGGCTTATCGGGATTAAGTATGCAGGTAACATCGTCAAGAGCTGATCTGAGTGGTTCGCTTTTCGTTTCGTTTCGCAGAATCAATATCCAGTTTAGACGACAGTCGCAGCTTAATCTGTTACCTGGAAAAGAGATGGTTTATAATAAAAACGTTGTTTGAAAATATACCTACTAGACGTTGCGTTACTGCTTTGCGTTAAGTTTAAGAAAATACACAAAATCAATGATATACTAGAAAAATATTTCATGGTGTCTCAAACAGAAAAGAATTGTATCAACATATTAACTAAAGGATTTTACGAGTACATTAGGTACATTTAAACTGTTAATTTTTTTATAATTATCTACTTATTTTAAATAACTGCCTGGATAAACTCCCTAGCAAAGTAGGAATTTTATATAAACATAATACCAATATTCTACTAAACTGTACGGAATGAAGAATAAACATTACAAAATCATAAAGATTAAATTGCGCCAAAATATCATAAAGGCGTGAAATAAAAAGAAAATCCAGCTTAACAAGATTTATAACGAAATCTAATAAGCCGTCATGGGATTTGAGATGACACGCGTGTCGGTCACAAAACGAAATTATCATGAGAACGAACGATTTGGAAGCTTGCGGCTGCGGCATGCGAGTCACTGTTACGGCTTATGCGGCTACGGATGGATAGAAATATATTTTTAGATTCTAGATAAAAATATTTTATTTAAGTATTTTAATATTCACTATACGAATTAAATTGATAACACTTAATTACATGCAATATTTTATTGGAATTTCTATTTTCAGAATTACTTATAATAGTATCACAACACTTATGCATATTTCTTGGTCTTGTTCAATACAATATTCTCAGTAGAATAGCTTTTATGACCAGTAATTTAACCTAAAAATGTTAAAAGATTATGCCCCAGGGTTGATCGTAGTATCGTAATTTTAAAAATTATAAATGTACGCATATTTTTAATATTGGCTAAATTTATTGAAAATTATTATAATATTTTTTAACAACCAGTCAAAATCATACAAAACTATTGTATAGTAAGGTCAATTGTAAAATTTGACCCATGTCAACTAAGAAATTAACGAGATAAGCTTAGAAACTTAGAATAAAAGCTTAGAACAAAGGCACACAAACAAAAATTATCTAACGCATGATGCACTCTACGCCTACGGCTCCCATAATATTCGTTGATTTTTAATAATTCACATTTCATTGTGCCCAAATCGTGTTATTACTCCATTGTTGACTCTATAAAGGGGACTGTTACACTCATTAATTGTCCTTAACTGAGGCGGGGTATTTTGATGCCGTGAAGGGGATTTTCTACCCGTAGGGCACCATTGTTTGCTCAAAATATAGTTATTTATCTTCCCAAGAGTGTACTTACAGTACGGAAGAGCGTTTTACTCTAAATAATATGTTTTCATTGCCAAAAATAGGCTTTGTGCTACCAAGCAGAGAACTGTTATTTTATGAACAGAACGGGTAATTTGAGCTAAACAGGATTACAGAGATTTTTTTTGGTGTATATGGTCATAAGTCATAATACGTGTCATAAAGTAAAATCAGTTTTATATTACTACTTATATGGTCTTAAATGTGCAAACGGTTGAAACAAAATTTAAAACATTTCTATCCGCTTCTCTAAATTGAGTTTGCACAAGACATATTATCTCCAATGCATTAGTAATATAAATACATTAAATTGAATAGGTTTTCAAAAAGAAATTACCTAGCTAATACCTAGACACATAGTATATTATTTCAGGTCCAAAACTAATGCCCTTAAATTTCTACTTTAATCTGTTACTAGAATAATTATGTTAAGCTCTTTCAAATCCGATTTCAATTACAGAATACCAGCAGTTAATAAAGATTAACATAAGTAAAATTTCCCTCATAATTTTAGTTAGCGAAAATAAAGCCGGACTTACCACTTAAATATAAAACCGACGTCTTCATCTTCAAATTCTCAAGAATCGGCTTAACGGTTTCGTAAGTAAAGAATTCTATTTCGTTATTCCTCAAATCCAATAACTCAAGTCCTCTAACACCCTCTAAAAGACCCTCGTTGATGGATTGCAATTTGTTACCAGTCATAGACAATTTCTGGAGTAATGCGAGACCATCGAAGGCCCTTTCAGACAGATATTTCAATTCATTATTATCTAAGAGGAGCTCATTCAAATTCCACAACTCTGTAAACGTCAAGTCTCCAATCATTGACAACTTATTAGATCTCAAATCCAATCTAGTCAAATTAGCCAGTCCCCTAAATGTATCCCGAGTTAGAACCGAAATTAAATTCGCTTCCAATACCAAGTCATTGAGTACGTTCAAATGTTCAAAGCATCCGTCGTGAGCTAGATTAATGCTGTTAAACGATAAGTCGAGATATCTCAGGCTAGGCAAATCGACGAAAACGTCCCTCTGAATCTCGGTCACTTTATTATCCTTTATAGTCAAGTTTACGAGCGACGGGAGATTCGCGAACGCCGAGAAGTCCAATTCCATTATTTTGTTGTTCATTAACGTTATCTCCCTCACTGTAGTCAAGTTACTGAATGTTCGCTTTTCGATTTTATTCAGGGAAGCGTAATGTATATAGAGTTTTTGTAGCCTTTTCAAGCGATGTATCACGTTTAATGGGACAAATCTTAAGGCACCGTCGGATCTCACATTAAAAGTCAGGCGTTCTAGGAATGGTTGCGAATTGAAAGTTGACCAAATCGGGTCAGTTTCATCAATGCCTCCATTAAAAACCCAACAATCGGCCCTTGTGGCTGTTTTAATTTCAGTGTTCTCACAATAGCAGTGTACTTTCGATTCTCTGTTTGCGATTTCACACATATTGTCCTTAGCTTGAGCGGAGTGAAATCTTCTTTCTGTTTTATCTCTGCGTTTTTCATTTAGACGGCTCTCGGTGTAGGATATTTGCACGGAGGTCAGAGCGAGAGCTAAAAGTAAATATTTGAGGATGGTCTCCATGTCTGTAAAGTTTTTTGAGTACCTGCAACAAAAAAGAGTCGTGTTGAAATATTACTTTGAACATTCGAATATTTGAACAAAATATGTATTTGTGAACATAGTAGAAATGAGATAAGAATAGGTGAACGTATTTTGTACGAACTCCTATGAACTTATGGATATCGTTTTATGCTCTCGACAACAAATGAAAATTATATAAATTGATCTGTTACGGAATTTGCAGTTTTAGAATATTTTTTTTACTGTTGTTATAAGACTGCTAAGAAGCAGTCGTATGAACAAAAAAGTGATCCTATAAGAATTCTTTTTGTTTACATTTGAGACATGAAACGAATAAAACTAAACAATGTTTGAATCTTAGTTCGAGTAAATGAGTAATTAACTTTAAGCTGCGATATAAAAAGTTTAGTAGAAAACTTTATCGATACTAAAACCATACTAGCAGCGTTTGTTTTAGTAAATATTTCGGTATTTAATATGCAATATTTAGTAAAACAGATGAGCATGTTGCATTTATATTGTTGGGGTCGTTAACACTTAATACTAATATCTTCCTACCACTAAATTAGTCTATATAAACTTTGACTAATTGGTGCTGGGAAGTAAAGTTCTATACACATAATCCTTCCTACTCTAACCCCGATTACATATAATATTATCGCTTATTATAATTTTTTACACAACTTTATGCGTAATTTTATTTAAGGTATGGAATTCTAAAAGTAAACAAATTTTAAATCCCTATGCCATTTTATAGATAAATAAATTAGCAGCATAAAAGGTAGTAGAAAATTAGTTTTAGCTGACGTTCACATATCTGTACAAATAAATAAAATTGGAGTGTCTGTTTGTAATATTGAAATAACTGCTTTTTACTACATGCATATTATGATCTATACATCTATATACGGTACATACACCAAACCAGCATTTTTTACAATTTTTGTCTGTCTGTCTGTCTATCTGTCTGTCTGTTTGTTCCGGCTAATCTCTAAAACGGCTGAACCGATTTTGATGGGACTTCCACTGGCTGCTGCTGCTGAGCTGATGTAATAAAGAGTAACTTAGGCTACTTTTATTTTAGAAAAATTCTAAAACTAAAGTCTACGCGGAAAAAGTCGCGGGCGGCCGCTAGTTAATAATATGAGGTTAGCTATTATGCAATATCACAACAGATAAACAAGTAACATGTTTTATATTGAAGTTATTAACGCTTATTATAAAGTTAGCTGAATGCACTCAGTCTAATTAATGGCAGGAAGTAAAGTGGTTTACACATGATCCCCGCTCTCTACGCCCGCCTTAAATGTACTATCGCTTACAATAACAAGCAAATAAGGTAGCTTCGAAGCGCGCATGGCCTGGCAGCTAGCGTAGAACGCAAGCGATCTATGCAGCTGAGCCAAACGGGCGCGGTCGGGTGTGAGATGGGTGACCGCTAGTGGCATAAAATTTCATGCGCGTTTCCGTGCTTCGGAGGGCACGTTAAGCCGTCGGTCCCGGTTGTTGTCGATAGATAACAGTCGTCAAACCTTGTCGGAGGCCTTATGGGCGGTTTGAAAACATCCGACAGCGGGTTGGCCACTAACCCGCAACTCCACCAACCCGCATTGGAGCAGCGTGGTGGAGTAAGCTCCAGGCCTCCCCAATAAGGGGGAGAGACCCGTGACCAGCAGTGGGACGCAAAAAGGGTTGCAGCCAGCCAGCCAAGGTAGCTTCGATTTTAGTAGGTACAGTAATTATGCTAATATTGTTGAAATCATGTTTGGATATGTAGAGGATCTTGAATCAATGTGGTATGTTTTAAAACACTTCGTATAAAAAAAGGTAAATTAATCAATTTGACATAATATTTCTAGTTTACTTTTGTAATATTTTTTATATTTAATATTTTTTTGTGTTTGAAGTATAAAGATCTAGAAAAGAAAAGAAAAAAAGATAATTTAATAAGTAATAACATGATAGTAGTTAATTGTATGAAATGAAATAGTTCATTGACATCCCGAGTAATAATTAATAATATACACTTGATGATTGTCATTCTTGTACGGCCATCGGCTGACCGTCCTCCGCTTTGGATGCGCTAAGTTTTATTGGCTAGGAGAAAAAAGCGGGCGGAAAATATATAATAACTAACCTTGTGCAATAAATGAGGTTTGACAGACGTGTACGTTGCATGTGTTATATTGAGGTCGGTAATCTATATCTATACTAATATTATAAAGAGGAAATATTTGTATTTTTGTATGTTTGTAATGAATAAACTCAAAAACCGCTGTTACGATTTCAAAAATTAATTAAATTAACTAATGGTGAAATTAGAAAGCTACTTTCATACTATGATCCCCATTTTCCACACCCGCTTTAAATGTAATATAGCTCACAATATTAAGCAAGTAAAGCTTCGATTTTAGTACAACATGAAGTATGGATAAAATTAGCTTATGTTTAAGTTTCTTGAGTAATGTGTGGGATAATATAATTATGTACTATCGTCATAATGTTAACAAGTAAAGTATGTAGTCACTAAATCCACACCCACCTTACGTATCCTATTAGGCAAATCAGCTTTAATTTAAGTACAACTATAATGTTTACAATTATAAATAAATTTAATACTTTGCGCGTAACCGTCGTAGAGTCTATAATCCTGATAATGCTCTGTTTTGGGGCAAAACACGTGTTGGTGTTGGTACGTATGTAGGTGTATATTTTTATTGTTGCATGTGCATGTATCCTATGTGGTAGGGAGGGAGGTGCTATTAAATAAAAAAGTATACACCATCATACGTTTTGATTGCGGATTGTTGGAAAGTAGCTTTGACGTGACAATGTCTAGTAAATCGATGAACGTCGGCTGCACGCACGAAAAAGGATGACTCATTGTACGTTACGCTCATTGTACGATAGGTACGTTACGGGCGGCTCTTGTAGCATCGTTGAGGCTTGAGCGTTCGGCTTGCGCCGTTCGTAAACTTTTTATAAAGTGAAGTGAAAAGTTAATGTGGTTTTCATTGTTTTGTTATGACGTTGTCACGTTTAACTATGGTCCGTAAACCGACTTTACAGACAACCATTTTTTACCTTACTTTATAAGGTTTTGTGTAACGTCCAGATTTCTCTATCGTAACTTTTGATAGTTTATTTTTCGCAACGCCGGACCATGAAGTAAAAACTGATGTATATAATAGTTGCAGAAGCGCGCACGGTCTGGCGGCTAGCGTAGAACGCAAGCGATCCTATGCAGCTGAGCCAAACGGGCGCGGTCGGGTGTGAGATGGGTGACCGCTAGTAGCAAAAAAATTCATGCGCGTTTCCGTGCTTCGGGAGGGCACGTTAAGCCGTCGGTCCCGGTTGTTGTCGATAGATAACAGTCGTCAAACCTTGTCGGAGTCCTTATGGGTGGTTTGAAAACATCCGACAGCGGGTTGGCCACTAACCCGCATCTCCATCAACCCGCATTGGAGCAGCATGGTGGAGTAAGCTCCAGGCCTCCCCAATAAGGGGGAGAGACCCGTGCCCAGCAGTGGGATGCTAAAAGGGTTGCAGCCATATAATAGTTAAACGTTATCAAGAGATAGTTCGTAGCCACTATCTTACATTAAAGAGGTTTCTTCTAGTTCGTCAACCCCATAATATATTTTTTGTACTCGTGTATCATTTTGCATGACTACGCTGGACGTTCCGAGCGTACCTTCTTCATGTTTACGACAGCTCTTATGGAAGTTGCCACAACTTTATACTAGCGTCAGGCAGATATATTTTATGTAAAGACATATTATATGATGTTCCTTTTGCAATACTTTTTAAGACTGCTACATAAAACTTTTCCTCCAAGACCTACACTGAACCATTTTGTACGTCAAGAACAAATATGATATACCATAGTATTAAAGTCACTGCTACAATTTTAAGTTATAACTTATATAAACATTATTACTGTAAAAAACATTATTTAATTCAAGAATAAATATTAAATGAATTATGATTATAATGGTTTTTGTCTTACTCCTACGTATTCAGAATCATATTTACAATCATACATACATATTTAAAGTAGAAGTAAGTACTTATTATGTTGCTGTAAAAATTATATTTTTCAGCATCATAATAACTGGCTGCAACCCTTTTGCGTCCCACTGCTGGGCACGGGTCTCTCCCCCTTATTGGGGAGGCCTGGAGCTTACTCCACCACGCTGCTCCAATGCGGGTTGGTGGAGATGCGGGTTAGTGGCCAACCCGCTGTCGGATGTTTTCAAACCGCCCATAAGGCCTCCGACAAGGTTTAACGACTGTTATCTATCGACAACAACCGGGACCGACGGCTTAACGTGCCCTCCAAAGCACGGAAACGCGCAGATTTTTTTTGCCACTAGCGGTCACCCATCTCACAACCGACCGCGCTCGTTTGGCTTAGCTGCGTAGACCGTTTACGTTCTACGCTAGCCGCCGAGCCACGCGCGCTTCTATAATAACTACTTAACTACGAATATTATAAATTCGAAAGTAATTCTGTCTGTCTTCTACGCTTTCTCACTTAAACTACTGAACCAATTTCAATAAAATTTGGAACACAGATAGAGTGGACCTTGGGAAAGGACATAGAATGATTGTTATCCTACGGGAATCTATAAAACAGGTCCACGCGGGCGGAGCCGCTGGCGGAAGGCTATTAATAAATAAACATAATATTTTTTACCATATAGAGCGAAGTGAAGTCTATCTCTAAAAAGTAAAAAAATCTTTTCGTATGCTATTTTCATAATATTTTTAATTTAATAAGCATAGTATTAACAAAGTGATCTGTAACGTCTGAAATAAAATTAAACAATGTATTCAATTGTAATTTTTCAATCATTGTAATTTTCATAGTTTTTTTATTCTGTGTAGACAGGGACTGTACATCATCGTCCAGCTACTGTCGTAAAACAGGTTCCTATCGTCATTATTCTGTGCAATATTGCGACGGCTCATGAATATAAGTCGACCTTGATTGATTAACACGTTTTATCAAAAAGTATAATTTTACCTACTCTCCAAAAACGAAAACTAAGGGTGCATAAGCTACTTATTACGTTGATGACTCATTCACTTCCCTTTGTTTGCTCTGTGCGTGTCCATTAAAATTTATTAGGGTCTTCAAGTTCCTACAATAAACTTAATTACCCATAAAAATTTAAGCGCCAACCAAACTTTGTTAGGAGCTGTTTCGAACTATCACTAAGTGACTTGTTTTACTGGCTGCTATAAAATATATATTACTACTGGGATTGTAAATCCGGTCTTGGACTACCAAGTCAATTGAGATACTTTTAATGAGCTGTCAAAACGTGACATCCCCATACATTTTGTATGAGAAAATGATAAGTGACGTCACTTATTATATATAGTCAATTGACTTCATTATTATTGATTTAATTGGTAATAAAAATGTATAAAAAAGAATTAACAATTATATTGCTTTCTAAGCGTGATTTAGTGCAACCTTTTTATGGTAAGGTTTTTGATTTTTTTGTGCATAGTGTCCAAGACCCTATTATTTTGAAGCGTCTACTAAGTAAAAAAAGCTTTAAGGGCCTCGTTCACCATCTCCAAGTAAAGCGTTGTTTAGTTACGTGCCAAGTAAAGTTAATTGGTAAGTTAAAGCTATGAGTACGGGTCAGATTATCATAATAATATGATTAGTGCTACTCGAACATGGTTTTTAGTAACATCATAATATTAAAAATATTTTACGGAACCCTCGGTGCGCTTGGCCGGTTTTTTAAATAGAGTAGCTGACGAGCATGCATGCCACGTGGTGTTAAGTGGTCGCTGTAGCTCATGTAGGTACATCTTCACACAACCAACCCTAGGTACTGTCTATTGCTGTTTGTCTGCTATTCCGAAGACTGATGGTCACCTACTGGACTGACGACGGACGACTGGTGACAGCCTCCGTGGCGTAGTGGGTATTAAGCCGACTGCGAAGCGTGAAGTCGTGGGTTTGATTCCCACCCAGGACAAATATTTGTGTGATGAACATGACTATTTTTTCCGTGTCTGGGTGTTAGTTTATCTATATAAGTATGTATTTAGAGTTTTATAGGTATGTTTATCAGCTTTCTGATTACCATAGTACAAGCTCTGCTTAGTTTGGAATCAGATGGTGTTGTGTGAATTGTCCAAAGATATTATTTATTTATTACCTACTCATGCCTATATGCATGTAAGGCTGTCTAACTGCATCTTTCCACGGAAACACCATAGTATCACATTTAGTTAGGGCACATTTAGTTATTTCACAAATCGTTTATCGCATTTTCCTTTCTGTGGTTCCGATAATGTTTATAGTATCGGTTCTATAAACTTGCGTTTATTATTTCTTTGCGCTTAAAAATGTATATTTATCAAAAATTTAATAACCCTTAATAACCATCTGTAACGTATAAAAACTGTTTGTTGTTTAAATTAGGTACTCGCCTACAAATCATTTCCTTAAAAAACCAGTTCCCTCTGGTGTCCTTACGTCGAAGTTGTTATTATTTGAAAATGAGCACTAATTATTGGTAATTAAACTTATTTTTAAATTATTTTGACTGTTTCAAGTTTGTAGTGTTGTATTTTTACGTAAATGATAGCGAGGCGTACATACAAATCACAAAACTTGGTTTTAAAAAAGCTACAATAACGTGATATTAATATGACATGATATTAAGAGTAAATTTACATAGCAATTTTACAAGATAACATATTATTTTTAATCGTTATGATATCAACAAAAAAAAATCGATTCATAACATTAATCACTTTTAAATTTTCAACATAGGTACGTCATACTAACCAATTGAACCGTAAAACCTCCTCAGTGTGTTTTCATTGAAATTAAATATTCAGTCTGGAGTTTTGGCGGGAAGTCGAAAGAGACATAATGTGCTCTTGTTTTATTTTCATTTTCTTGGTATATTTTTGAGTTATATCGGATAAAATTGATTGATTGTTGATTTGAAAGTATTTAGTTCGTTATAGGTTAATTATAGTGCACAAGTGTTGTGAAATAGAATAACAGTGCTAAAGTACGTATGTTTTTTTCTGCTTAAGTAGCCATCGCTTTACTTGAATGTTCCACTGATTTGACTGACTGATTACTGAAGACTTGCTGACTATTTATTATTACTTCGTCCAGTTTCATTGAAACTGACAAAGAATTGATGAAAAAAATATACTTGACGCTTGCAATATGAACAGAGTTTGCGATGTCATAATTAAAAAAAAATCTATAGCTCTTTATATTTATGGAGGTAACTGATTATTTGAAATTATATGAAAAAAATGATAAAATATTGGTGTTAAATGAGTGACAGCCCTAAATTGATAGTTGTATGGTTTGTTTACAAGCCTTTATGTTAGCTCGAGTATAATAAAATAAGTTTTTTTTCTTCGATTATGGCATCGCAAACTCTCCATATTGCCAGCGTCAAGTATAATTTTTGCATCACGTTTTTGCCAGTTTCGGTGAAAATGGACGAGTAATAATATTTAAAGTCAGTAAGTCGTCAGTAATCAGTCAATCAAGCCAGTCAGACATTCAAGTAAAGCGATGGCTTCTTTACCAGAACGTGACCAATGGAATTTTAGAGGCGAGCTGAAAAAACATAATATTTTCGCACTGTTATTTTACTTCACAGCACTCGTGCACTGTAATTAACCTATATAAAAAAGCCATCAAATTTATCCAATATAACTCAAAAATTCACCAAGAAAATAAAAATAAAACAAGAGCACAATATGTCTTTTTCGACTTCCCGCCAAAACTCCCTAAAAGAAATTGACATCATTCTTTCAATTAATTTCTTTCAATTACGTCCTCACAAACTCTGTGCACATTGCGTCAAGTACAATTTTACGCATCACTTTTGCTAGTTTCATTGAAACTGGACGAAGTACAATAGTAATAGATACAATCTGTAAGACGTCAGTAATAATCAGTCAGTCTAGTCAGTCAGACGTTGAAGTTAAGTGATGGCTTCGAGAATATGTCTAATGGAGTTTAGAAGGCAACCGGAAATAACATGTTTCTGCACTGTTATTTTATTACACGACACTCGCGCACATTTAGGTGAATCAAACAAAATGCTATCAACTTTATCCCATTCCAGCGGCCGCCCGCGACTTCATTCACGTGGACTTAAGAGTTTTTCTTAAATAAGTAATAAGCCTAAGTTACTCCTTATTATATTAGCTAACTGCCAGTGAAAGTCCCGTCAAAGTCGGTCCAGCTGTTTCAGAGTTTAGCGGAACAAACAGACAGACAAAAATTGTTAAAAATGTTATTTTGGTATATGTACCGTATATACATTTATATGCATTTAGTAAAAATCTATTATTTTAATATTATAAACAGACACTCCAATTTTATTTATTTGTAAAGATAACTCAAAAATACATTAAGATTATGAAAATAAAATAAGAGTTCAACATGAATCTTCTAAGTTTCCGCCAAAACTCCGATCTGCAAAGTTTTCTGTTTTCAAAATGTGACCATTAGTGGGTTTTGTACACCTTATAGAACAAATAAATATCTTAAAGATCTCCCATTGTATAGCTCATTTCAATGAGTACTCATACAATGACATACGCTATTCAGCAGAAATAACATTGACAAAGCTACATCAAATTTTGTATATGTATAATTGGTTCTATAGAGAAACCGTACAATACAATATTTATTATCCAAAAGTTCTTATTCACAATACATACTACATTTATCAATATTATTTTTAATACGATACTTACAAAAGGAAGCCATATTTTTCAATTTGAAACAAAATTGATATCAAAATGATAACTGAACAAACTGAGCGTAGATCAAAACAAATAATATAAAAACTTCAAAGGGAATAAAAAGGTAGAATATAATAGTACAGTAGTAGTCACTTCACAAGTACCGCTTTGCGGTTTTGCCCATTATCTTTATAATTTTATTATGGTTAGTTCACAGGGCGTAGATAAATAAAAAAAAACGGGTTGCATTCCGGTAGTGCCGGCAGTAGTGAAAATTTGAACATTAACGTTGTGAATTTTGATATTTTGGAATGGTTGACGAATTGCTTGACGTTGCACGAATTGCTTTTATTATCTGTATTATTTTTCATCTAGTATTTTCAGTACGTTTTCATCTAGTATTTTTATAGTCACTCATTTTCTTTCACTATTTCTTCGTAATTTTTTTCATTAATAGATGCAATTTGCTCAATGTCCATATTTTAAATACTTGATATAAACGAATTTTACAAGTATAGACAGTCGAGCCGTCTTACGAATATTCGATCAGGCCACGTGTCCTGACGCGAGTTTAAAATTATTTACCCATCCCAAAAAAAAGTGCACAACGCCGCTAAAGAAGTTATCACTTCAATAATATAAACACCCAAAGAGAATGACAGACCACATGCCTTCGGAATGAAGTAGTCGCTGCAATAAATTTGACATTTGCACCTTCTTCCACAGCCTTATTCGGTCTTTATCGTTTTTCTATTATTTTAAGCTAGCTCAGATAAAAAAGAGCGGCGATGGCCGAATAGTAAAGACCACGGTCTCCGACTCAGAGACATCAGGTTGAAACCCTCGGCGCGCACGCAGACAAATAAATTTGTAATGTGCGCATTTATCGCGCTTTATAAATATTGTGTTATCTAATATTGCATGCCTGACAAAAACTCTCGAAAGCATGATGTCCACCAATTCGCACTTGGCCAGCGTGGTAGAAACGATAAAAATGTTTCTTTTAACCTTATGTCTATCTAATCTGTACGCAACGTCCTGAAACTCATGTAATAATAATGTACGAGAATTGACGACCTGCGTAGCGCAATGGTTACAATGCCGGACTGCCAATCGAAGGGTCCCGGGTTTGATTCCCGGCGAAGCAGAAATTTCAATTATGACTTTAAATTTCTGTTCTCGGTCTGGGTGTTTATGTTTCTGACTTTGTATGTGTCCATAGTACCCACGACACAGGGTATATCTGGGTAGATAGTAGGGTTACTGTGGGGCTATGCGTGCGATCTGAAACGATTCTCGGGTTCCCTTCTGGAGTAGATGTATGACAAGAGTTACAGACAAGACATTTGTTTCATGAACAGAGTCTGTCTACATAAACAGCGGTGTCAATAGTTTTCGGATTTTCTGAGCAAAATTTATTCTTTTTCCCAAAAGTTAATTCAGATTTAATTGAAGATTGTGCCTTTAGCGTTTATTTGACTTAAAAATAAGTTTCTATTTGACTTTGTATTTTTTGTTGAACAAAAAATGACAAAATGTTTTATTTCTAAACATTTTATTTTTATTCGTATTTACCCTTTTACCTCTACCCTAAAAGGGGCATATAAAAATAACAATAGGCTTAAGATTTACTTGTTCTCTTAAATCCTCAGATTCTTGTCGTAAAAGGCTTCACCTTCTATTTTAAAAGTTAAGTAGATTTTTTTAATTAAAGACTTTGCGCAATGGCCACGAAATTTCAGTGCGCAATATAGGTACCTACAAGGAACAGAGCATCCACTGCTCAGAGGACTGGTCCATTTTGTTCGTTCCTTGATTAGGCTGGCATGAAAAAGGGCAAGAAAGATGAAGAAAGTAAGATCTTAATTAAATAGGACATTTCGGAAGGATAGAACTTGGTACTATTATTAAAGATGGAGGTATGTGTCGTATCAAAGATATGTCGCTATAAACAGAGATAAAATATTAAAATATTTGAACATGAATGTAAAAGTTAAGTTGGAAAAAAATATGGCTGCAACCCTTTTTACGTCCCACTGCTGGGCACGGGTCTCTCCCCATTATTGGGGAGGCCTGGAGCTTACTCCACCACGCTGCTCCAATGCGGGTTGGTGGAGATGCGGGTTAGTGGCCAACCCGCTGTCGGATGTTTTCAAACTGCGTTTAACGACTGTTATATAACGACATCAACTGGGACCGACGGCTTAACGTACCCTTCGAAGCACGGAAACGCACATGAATTTTTTTCGCCACTAACGGTCACCCATCTTACACCCGACCGCGCCCGTGTGGCTTAATCGCATAGAACGCTTGCGTTGTATGCTAACCACCAGGCAATGCACACTTCAAAAAATATAGTAAGAAAATATACACAAAAATAGCTTGTGTATAAATCCTGGTATACGCATGACATAGTACATAATATATAATATTATGTCTTGCCTTGTTTTGGTTAACCTTACTTTAAATGCGTAAACGTAGGAAATACATGGTATAACTATGGAAAACATAAGGCAGTGTTTCATAGTGTGATAGTAAAGTTAATGTGACCCGTTAAAGTACTGCAAAGATTTGCAACTTACTACCACTTAACTCATATCAATCATTTTTCAAATAATGTGATTTAAAAACAAAACACATATCGCAGAATCACGGCAACCACATAGCAGAACACATCAGATCATGGCAATGGAATGATATAACGTTTCACACACTAGGGAAGATACTATTATTATATCGTGGGTACCATGATTAGTTTGACCGGGAATCGAAACCGGGACCCCAATGTTCAATCCGGCATGGTAACCGTAGCGCCACAGGGGTAGTCACCACGAAAAGTACCTAACTATAGATATGTAAGGAATCCGAACGTAGGTAATCATTATGAAGCAAGCTAACACAGTAGTTATTGCGATAGCCTCAACTAAAACACCGCTAGATATATTTCGCCGCTAAGACCAGTGCTTTTACATTCTAGTTTGTTATAACCCTATTTTCAGAAAAAGTATTTTACAGCTTCTTACATACAGAATTATAAGAACGAAACAACAATGGACCGTCAGTCTTACGGACTTTCATCATTTTCTTGACTAAGCAAAAAAGGCAAGATAGATGAAATCTCTTTCGAAGCCTTAATTTAGTTTTTTTTTCAACCTTTTTTATGTCCCACTGCTGGGCACTGGTCTCCTCTCAAAAGTAAGAGGGATTTAGCCCATAGTCCACCACCATGGCCAAGTGCGAATTGGTGAATGTCATGTTTTCGAGAAGTTATGAATTTCCCTCAGGCAAGCACGGCGATGGAGAACATCGTAATCCATTAAATATCACGTTATTTTTCGTCACCGTAGAGCAGCGATAAATGCGCACATAACAAAGTTCTTTGTCAGAGGTGCGCGCCGAGGATTTGAACCCGGTATCGGTCGCGTTAGAGATCACGGTCAGTAAAGTTGAATCCCACCAAAAACATAAATGTAAAAAAGGAAAGCCAAGTTTAATACAAAAATTATGCTTGGCAGTGGGCTTCGCCGCAAAAAAAAAATGGAGATCTAAATGAGTGCCAAGTTCTATACAAAATCCAAATATGTATTAATAGGAACAAAATAACATTATGAACAAGTATTAAACTCTATTTCTTTTCTTTATTGGATACCTATAATTGCTGTTATTTAAAAATGTGAGATCTCAAAGTAGGTTAGATTTGACTTGGCCAGTTTTCATTACATTAGTCATTTTATAAAGTTATTCAACATACGTATATATATTTTTCTTAATTCTGTAAAAAACGGGCCAATTGGGGTCCTCTATATTTACAATAATTGAAAATAATAAGTTTCTGCAAAAACAACCCTTCCACATCTATTTATCAACTATACAGGGTCCTAACAAATAAAATTTCCACTAATGTTTTAATGAAATGTTTTCGTATTCAAAGCTACCTGTCCCTCGGGCAGAGTGATTAATCAGTAAAGTTAATTTGTAGGAGTAACAAGTGGACTACTGGCGTGTATGGAACAGTTATAAATTAGCCGAAGCACTGACCGCTCATAGAATTTAATCAAGCAATTACTAAGTTATACGTTTCTCGTAGTAACGTAAGATGCAATTCAAATAAGGGCCTCTTTCACCACCTTCAAGTAAAGTGACAAGTACGCTAATTGTCGGTTTAAGTCACCCGTAACTTCGATTTTAATTTCATGAGGTTCGAGTGGCATTAATCATATGATATACTGACCCGTATTTGTGTAGTGTGTACCTAGATTTTACTTGCCAATTAAATTTACTTAGGACTTAACTACTCAATACTTAACTTGGAGATGGCGAACGAACCCTAAGAATAGCAATCAAAATTGTACTTTAACTATTTATGACCTTTAACTATTTCAGTTGGGCTGTAACCCTTTTTTGCGTCCCACTGCTGGGCACTTGTCTCTCCCACTTATTGGGGAGGCCTGGAGCTTACTCCACCACGCTGCTCCAATGCGGGTTGGTGGAGATGCGAGTTAGTGGCCAACCCGCTGTCGGATGTTTTCAAATCACCCATAAGGCCTCTGACAGGGTTTGACCGACGGCTTAACGTGCCCTCCGAAGCACGAAAACGCGCATGAAATTTTTTGCCACTAGCAGTCACACATCTCACACTTGACCGCGCCCGTTTGGCTCAGCTACGTAAATCGCTTGCGTTCTACGCTAGCCGCCAGGCCATGCGCGCTTCAGTTGCTACCTGAACTATTTCAGTTGCTACCTGAAAATGAAAGTGAATAAAAAACATTCTAACCCGTTTTGGAGCGTGATAGAGTAAGCTCCAGGCCTTGAGAGATCCATGCCCAGTATTGCTTAGCAGCAGGACACGAAAAGGATTGCAGCCATTTGCTTATTTCTACAGTTAATACAGTTTTAAATAAATTAAAAATACAGTACCCGGATGACACGTTGCTCGGATAAAACAATTGATTTTCTTGGTCTTACCTTATCTCAAAACAAGCACTCATCGGCTTAGTCCTTAGAGCATCAAAGTAACTGACTCACCCTTCAGTAGAGACGGCATAGCGCCTCGCTTCGATACATAATTTTTGTGCCAAACTGGTGCGGAGGAACAACGCACACATTTTAATTTTGTCACACATTCACAAATATTCTTTCATCGCTACAGACGCATACATTTCTAAATATGTCAATTTCAATAAACAATATCATTTTCTATGCACCGTCAACACTGACACCGACACATACAGACACACTAGTTGTGTAACTAGAAGGCATATTTTGCATGGACGTTGGGACGACGGGTTCGCCCGTAAAGGCCACTCCTCTTGACGGGTGTCATACCTATCATACCTTGATGCTCTAAGGCTTAGTGTTACTGAACAACGCCATCTAAGATACTGAAGTAGCTCTCAACTAAAATAATAATGGTCGTAGAGTCATATTTTTCAGTTTAGTTTTATGTTGATAATCGCTGAAAACACGGATAAAATTTTGTTTTATTAAAAACTAGCTGTGCCCGCGACGTCGTCCGCGTAGATAGACTTGTACAAAAGGCTTGATTAGGCTTGGATTATTTGTTCCTCCTCCTCCTTAGTCGTTCACTCTTGACAGAGGGGTCGTGGCTGATGAGGTTGCAATTTCGTTCGTGACCGCTTGCCCTCCACTGTCCCTTGGATTATTGTTACCTTTTATGAAATGACTTATGATACAAAAGTTCATATTATTATGTTGAGTAGATACATTCTTCCTGAGTCCTTACAATTCTTAAGTTGTACTCCTCTTATAATACCGACTTTTCAATCGTTATCATCAGTTTCTCTTTACAAATTAAACGTATTATAATAGCATGTTTTTAAAGTGTTTAGATAGTACTGCTGTGCCCGTGGAAAGTATCATTATAATTAAATAATTTGTGCTGCAAATAATGCATAGATTCATTATCATTATGTGACAAATATATTGCAGAAAGGTGGTGAAATGTCTACGCTATGTCAGGCGTGGTTAGTAGTTGGGTGTCAAATTCTTGGTTGCTTACACGTTGGTTGCAATTGTCGTTAACATACTGTCGTTTATACTTAATGGAGGTCTTTCGAGCGATAGCGAATAAAACTTGCGACAACAGTTAGGCCACTAACAATGAAGACGTCATCAACCTGAATTGGAGCAGCGTGAGAGGATCAGGCCTTATGCGATTAAGAGTCAATTAGTTCTATTAACAACCCTTCACACAGCATCAGAAATAAATATATCGATTACTAATATTAATCTGGGCGTGACCACCATGCCGTGCTGCCGTGACGCTTTAGCATATTAGTGTAACACCAGTGCCAGTACTGCGTATGTATGTAATAGCTCTTATTAAATTAACCACTGAAAACGTCTGCTCATTTCAATAAAAAAAATTATTAGTGCCTCGGCAATTGGTTATTCGTTTATTCGAAATCACTTTTTTTATAAGTAAACCGAACAAAGAGGCAGAAAGGCCGCGTGGTTAAGCGATCACTGTCGCCTATGGAAACGGGCAACCCCAGCGGAGCCACCCGAGCACTGCCGGCTTTCAAGAAGAGCTTTCTTTACAGCTTTCTTGAAGAACCCTATGTCAAAGTCCACTGAAAATGCCTCAGCTGGAAGGTTGTCCCATAACTTAAACATCCGTTCAAACATCAAAAGGAGCGTGCAAAGCGGCCTGTGGAACTTTAACCTTCGACTGGTGGTGTAATCATGATATGGTGACATAGCTATCATTTTGAAAAGATCACTCAGCATAGTAAAGTCGGTAGAACACTTTGATTTTTTTTACGTTTCACACTGATAGCCCCAGAGTACGGTAAATATACACTGTGTAATGGGTACCATGAGACACACAGAGACAGAAATACAAACACTTAAACCGAGAACAGAAAATTAAACTCATCATTCAAATTTCTGCTTCGCCGGGAATCAAACTCGAGACCCTTCGATTGGCAGTCCGGCATGGTAACCATTGCGCCACGCGAGTCCAGGCGCGGTCGCAGCCTTCAATTGGGGGGGGGGGGTCACTAAGAAATTTGGGGGAAGAGGTGTCTCAAATTGGCTTATTTCGCCTTCCATCTACGCATGAGTGAGGGATTTGGGGGGGGGGGGGGTCATGTCCCCTATGACCCCCCCACTGGGACCGCGCCTGCGCGAGTCGATAATTATTATTGTCTATTAAATAAGTTCGATACCAATAATATGTGGATGTAACCACCGCGCCGCGCCTCCATAATGCTCTACCACAATGAATTGTACTCATTGTCAGTCAGCGCCAGTTCCAAAGGT
Organism: Pyrgus malvae; assembly: GCA_911387765.1. Classification (NCBI taxonomy): domain Eukaryota; kingdom Metazoa; phylum Arthropoda; class Insecta; order Lepidoptera; family Hesperiidae; genus Pyrgus; species Pyrgus malvae. Next base: position 6,045,849 of record OU426961.1, on the reverse strand, counting down.
CTCTAAGTTGTTAATTTTTTTATTAGATATTTTATTAAGTAAATATACTCGTAATTAATTATTTGAAATAATCTCCACCAATCCACTTTGTAATAGCGTTATTGCGTAACAATGACATCTATCGTATAGCGTGTAAACTAAATTGTCGATATACCGAATTTGCAACAGATTACTAAATAGTTCTGAATATGAACATAGATGTCGGCAGTAGCCTCGTTTTGTTAAGGTTTTGTACATTAATTTTGTATTGAGGATTTCTTTGAATATGTGGTGATATGTATGGTTTTTTTAAATATTTAGAGATGAAATCTAGCATAAGTGATTGAAAACTTGCTATCAGAATATTAAGAGATGTTAGTAATTATCGAAACTTGTGGTGTGACCGCTCGCATTAAATTTATTCTCTTACAAAAGTTACACACTTAAATTTAAAAACCCGCATTGGAGCAGCGTGGTTAACTAATCTCCAGGCCTCCCCAATAATGGGAAGCCCAGGAGAGGAGCGAGACGTTAAAAGGTTGCAGCTATTTAGTTTGTATCGGTAATGGTCGCTTCAGTCTTTAGTTCAATTCTTGAAATTGGCGTAACTTTTTTGTTTGTTAACCGATTTAAATAAAACAAACCCTAAATGTTAATCCAAAAAAATACCAATACATCAGTGAAAACCGCATACTTCTACGTTAAGCCGTTCCTGAGATTAGCGCGCACAAACGAACAGATAAACAGACAAACAGATAAACAGACAAACAGACAAACAGACAAACAGACAAACAGACAATAATTCTAAAAATCATTGTTTTGGGTTCTATTACGCTAATAAATAGCCCTAGTGACAATTTTTTTCAAATATCTTCAATGTACAGAAACCGACTTGTTACAGATTTATTATATGTATAGATGAAACCTAACTAGATCGATTAACCTAACGCCTTCGAAATCCCCAGCATATTAAATTAAATAAATAAACGTTACACACTCATAGCCCCACAGTAAGGTAATTAATATCCTGTGTCGTGGGTACCATGGACACATACAAAGACAGGAACACAAACACCCAGACCGAGAACAGAAATTTAAACTCATCATTCAAATTTCTGTTTCGCCGGGAATCGAACCCGGGCGGGACCCCTCGATTGACAGTCCGGTATGGTAACCATTGCGCCACGCGGGTCGTCATTTCATACTAAATGTTGGAGTTAATTCCGCGATTCAGATATACAAAATATATTTTTTTCTCTTTTTCACTGTCTCTGTCTCTCTTTCCTATGTCTTGGACCATTCTGATAAATACGAACATATAACTTCGCACACGAAACTTGGAAATGGCTATAAAATATCATGTAACGGTAAATACTCCGTTAATAAAATGGGCTACATTTAAACAATGCATGGAGAGAAATTCTTGTTAACAATAATTACAATACTCAGTTACCTCCACGAACATGAAAGGCTAGATTCAATTTCAATGAAAACGCACTGAGAAGGTTATACGGTTCACTTCGTTACTATGAAAAATGTGGTTTCTACGGAAAATTCAAACTTAAATCAGTTGTATGATTTTGCACTTTCATAATAATTATAAAACTTTAGTATCCGAAAAATTTTGTTCGTTAAATTAACCAGTGCTTAAAACTGCTGGCTAAGAATATAATATTTTTGATGGTTACTGAATATACAAAACATAAATTTACTTTATAATGCATTATCGTTGTAAATAATGTAAAAGGATTTTTTATCTCAGGCTACGTATCCAGCTTGATACCTCCACGCGTTCCTGAGAAAAAGGTTCTTGACAGACAGACGGACGGACGGACAACAAAGTGATCCTATAAGGGTTCCGATTTTTTCCTTTCGAGGTACGGAACCCTATTTTCCAATTCCTTTATCCGCAGTATTGATTCAATCAAACCACAATTCACCTGAAAATTACTCGCAAAAGAACAATGTTTGTGAAGGATTAACCCTCGGAGCAGGCTAAGAGGATTCTCTCGGGACATTCCGATCCAGAGATCTCCTTAAATAATGTAACTACCGTTTACGACCTCAGCGAGGATTTAAACGAAACTCAAATAAATTAACTTACTCAGTTTGAATTTTCACCCAACTATGGAGAATTTTGCTTCAAGAAATTGTGTATGGTACATAAATGACATATCGCTGTACGAGTTTTGATCGACCCCTAGTTAAAATATTTTTGTTTTGATGTGGCATTATACATACCTACAAAATTTGCCCGGTCAGCTAGTATTATAATTTACTATGGAAATTAACACAACAGAAAAATTTGTACATTGCTTTAATAATTGCTTGCAGATAAAAATGGCTGCAACCCTTTTTACATTCCACTGCTGGGCACGGGTGTCTCCCCATTATTGGGAAGGCCTGGAGCTTACTCCACCACGCTGCTCCAATGCGGGTTGGTGGAGATGCGGGATAGTGGCCAACCCGCTGTCGGATGTTTTCAAACCGCCCATAAGGCCTCCGACAAGGTTTAACGACTGTTATCTATCGAAAACAACCGGGACCGACGGCTTAATGTGCCCCCCGAAGCACGAAAACACGCATGCAATTTTTTGCCACTAGCGGTCACCCGACCGCGCCCGTTTGGCTTAGTTGCATAGATCGCTTGCGGTCTACGCTAACCGCCGGGACATGCGTGCTTCGCAGATAAAAACACAATTGCTTAATATATAGGTAGGTATACATATGCCTACATGTACCTACTACAAAAACATTTTTTGTACAATTTTATATTATAAATAAAAAAGATCTCGCATATAATATGCAATTGCCATCACCGCAATAAATATTTTATCCTATACGCTCAATCGGAATTCGTAAAATAGGATTGTCCTTTTTATGTCCCGAATAAAGTCCCGGCGCGGCGGCAGAGGAAAGAACAATGAAAGAATTAATTATTTATCTCTTTTACGTACGTACCTTTTTATTTTAATAGAGAACGCATATTAATGGACGCTTATTGCGGTGTTGCCTCTTATATTTCTTACTAGCAGCCACCCGCGACTTCTTTCGCGTGGACTTTGGTATTAGTCATAGTATGATGTTATATAGCCTATAGCCTTCCCCAATAAATGGACTATTCAACACAAAAATAATTTTTCAATTCGAACCAGTAGTTCCTGAGATTAGCGCGATCAAACAAACAAATAAACAAACAATCTCTTCAGCTTTTATGTCAGTATAGATAAACACAAGTGGTCAAATTATATTATTAGCCTCTGTATTGCCACCATGATTAAATAAATAAAAAAGTAACGCTTTACAATCATTGCAATATTAGGATTATCTGTGTCGTGGGTACCATGAAGACATACTCGTACTAAGACAAGGGCAAACACTAAAAAAATTGAGCTCATCATATTTCTTTCAGCCTCGCTGATAATCGAATAAGTGGACTTCTTAATGGAACGAATATATTTGTAGCCCGGCATAGTACATTACAAGTCGTAATTACAAAACTTTTCCATGCTTTGAAGTTAAGCAGATGGTCACGGTTATCCAATAAATAGCAGTCGTTGAACTCTGTCATAGGGCCATGTGCGATATGAAAACATCCTGCAGCGTTGGCCAGTAACTCACATGACAACTAACCCACTCTGGAGCAGCGTGGGCGATGGAACGCAATGGGGAGATCGAAGGTGCGGGTTATCTGCAATCCACAGTACCTATACAGCGAAACTGTCTTTCGGAAATCTTAAGTAAATATGCAACTTAGAAACATTTTCTATATTGGTTGGGTCTAACTCCCTGCCTGATCGTAACAGGCGACTAAATGGGGGCTTTCGGGGTTGCGGGTGGTGAGAGTGGGAGCTCGATCCTCATAACACTCATTGCGAATCTTTGGTGCCTGAGAATTAGCAATACAACCTATTATACATATTACACATAATATTTATTACATTTAGAATAGAATAGAATAGAATAGAATAGAAAAACATTTATTTCTCCTTAAAACTACAAAATGCATACAAATAAAAAATATCGATAGGGTCACAAACATAAAAGTGGCATTGTTGTAGTATTTGAAGAAAAAGGTCTGCACTCAGCCTCCTTGCAGCCAAAGACTACAACACTGATTTTCAGTGCAGCCTGTCGGCATTCGCATAATTCAAACAGCGAGTGAAACCTTTTATGACTTATAACTATAAATAACTTGAGTTTACAAAAACAATTGCAGCTTACTATATATTTAAACTTAATATGTAATAAAACTAATATTACAAATTTACATACTTTACAGATAATAAAGGATAGTAGTGAATTCTAAGAAACATTTGAATCTGTTTTTTGTATTACATAAATACGATACAATTACCATGAACATTTCTTGAGGTAAAGTGTTAAGGCGCACAACAAATAGCCATGCACTTAATTGTAAAGTATTCTTCCTTAAAGCAGATTTTTTTCATAATGACGTAATTCTTACCCTCAGAGCAAAAACTCGTGCCATATTCAATAGAACAGTTGGCTCTACCTGTTATTGTTACCTGATATAATGGTCAAATTTTTTTCGCGCATTCTTTCACTTCTTGTTACCCATCACGTTCGTATACCTGCTTCTTTGATTTGAATGCAATTTTGAACAGGTTTGAACATGTTACCGCTAAATTTTATATTGGTAACTGGTACACAGGTACTAAAGTAACACGATAGTCTTAATAAGCGACGAATGTGTACAATAAGTCTTTAAAGACAGATCAAAATATATATTTAAATATATTTTTGAAGGCTATAAAAATATTCACCATGAAACTAAATACGTAGGAACTCTACTTCAGCATCAGAAAATAATACAAATTAATTACAAATAAATAAAATTGGAGTGTCTGTTTGTAATATTAAAATAACCGCTTTTTACTACATCTATATGAATACGGATCACGGAATACTGTACACATACCAAAATTTTTTACAATTTTTGTCTGTCTGTCGGTCTGTCTGTCTGTTTGTTCCGGCTTATATCTGAAACGGCTGGACCGATTTTGACGGGACTTTCACTGGCAGGTAGCTTATTTAATAAGGAGGAACTTAGGCTACTTTTATTATAGAAAAAATCTAAAACTAATGTCCACGAGGACGAAGTCGCGGGTGGCCGCTAGTATAGTAATAAATCAAAATGATAGTACCTTCACAGTCAAACCTAATTATACTCGTAGTATCTAATATACAATGTATTTTCATCGTGGCAGTCTAGAGCCTGAATAAGTTTCATTTTTGAGAGGGGGTCTATGTTCAGTGGGCCGTTGTTCTTATTAGTGGTGACTTATGGCTGGCTCGCTGCAGCCCTTAGCGTCCCACTGCTGGGCACGGGTCTCTCCCCATTATTGGGGAGGCCTGGAGCTTACTCCACCACGCTGCTCCTATGCGTGTTGGTGGAGATGAGAGTTAGTGGCCAATCCTCGATCGGATGTTTTCTAACCATCCATAAGGCCTCCGACAAGGTTAAACGACTGTTATGTTATCTATCGACAACAACTAACGTACCCTCCGAAGCACGGAAACACGCATGAAATTTTTTGCCACTAGCGGTCACCCATCTCACGTATGACCGCGCCCGTTTGGCTTAGTTGCGTAGATCGTTTGCGTTCTACGCTAACCGCCGGGCCATGCGCTCGAAGACTGATACGATACTTTAATTTTAATTTCAGTGGCTCATCATCAGTAATTCAGTTCAACAAAAAGCCTTTTAATTTTATTACAGACATTTCACGACGATACTTTATCATGAGCTTACAATGAGTGGATAAAACGTGACAAAATGAACTGTCATTTTTGAATATTCCCAACGGATCATTTTGGAAGTGAAATTTCATCAAACGGGCTTAAAGGTACTGAACGCATTTATAATTTAATTGCAGGTGCTTATGTCACAAATTACAATGAATTTGTAAATGTAAACGTAAAAATATTTAATACTAGAGGTCCCCCCGCGGTTTCTCCCGCGTGAGAAATATGGTCAGAAAATTATCAGTTTTTATTGTGGTTATGGTTCACTATTTTGGCTATAATGGCTTACACATGCGATGTAGATTATGTATATATACTGTGGTGGGCTTTTTTGTAGGTCTATCTAAGATAAACATTTCCATCATACATTACATACATATGTCACATATGTGTAACTCTTGCGGTTTTGGCAGCGCACGCCAGAATAGCTCGCAGATGGTAGATTTTTCCCTACTTACTTGAGACTTATCATCATAAGGACAATTCACACAATATCTTTATAAATTGTAGCCTATGTATTATTCTGATGTATAAGCTATATTGTAAATTTTCATTAAAAGCACCATACAGTAGTTTTTACGTGAAAGAGTAACACACATCCATACTTACAAACTTTCGCGTTTAAAATTTTAGTACGAATTGATTTTGGATCAATTTGGATTGGATTAAAGAAATGTAAGCAGCAGTACTTCGCAGTTTTGAGCAGTGAGGCATCAGAGTGGGGAGGACCTAGATTCAAATCCCAGCGTGCACGAAAGAAGGAAGAGAATTGGTTGTCACTGTACCTACGTAATTTATCGATCGCCACACAGAGGAAACACTGCCATCATTTCGTAAAATTTTTTTTCGTCGTATTTTATGAGCTTCATAAGTACAACGTTTGTCAAAGGCACGTCATTCCATCTATCCGCATTTGTCCAGCGAGGCAGATTATTGCCTAAAATAAATCTGTCTCTTATTTTAAACATTTGCTTAAACTGACCTTAGAGTTCTTTGAAAAATACTAATATATAAAGCTGAAGAGTTTGTTTGTTTTTTTGTTTGAACGCGCTACACTCAGGCATTACTGGTTCGAATTGAAAAATTATTTTTGTGATGAATAGTCTATTTATTGTGGAAAGCTATAGGCTATTTAATATATATATATATATATATATATATATATAACATCATGCTATGACTAATACCAAAGTCCACGCGGACGAAGCCGCGGGCGGCCGCTATAATCTTATAAAATCAGGGCGAAATTACAAAAATATAATGAAAGTTCCAACAAAACAGACTTTGGAAGAGATTTTCTACTTTTATGTTTCCACTTAGTTGTATATCTTTTCTTGTCAGTACAAAAAAGATATAAAGTAATCATTTTTGAAAACCCGGGTTTAGTAATTGCCTAATCAAATAAATTCTACTATCAATACAAATTTTGCCTCGAAGAAGATTTATTTATCCGCAAACCAATATTGTGGAAGGCTAGGCTATATATAACATCATGCTATGACTAATACCAAAGTCCACGCGGACGAAGTCGCGGGCGGCCGCTATAATCTTATAAAATCAGGGCGAAATTACAAAAATATTATGAAAGTTCCAACAAAACAGATTTTGGAAGAGATTTTCTACTTTTATGTTTCCACTTAGTTGTATATTTTTTCTTGTCAGTACAAAAAAATATATAAAGGAATCATTTTTAAAAACCCGGGCTTAGTAATTGCCTAATCAAATAAATTCTACTATCAATACAAAGTTTGCCTCGAAGAAGATTTATTTATCCCCAAACCAAAATTAGCAATTTATCATTCAATTACTAATGCTAAATAATTAATTTGCAAACTTTCGTGAGCTTAGCGAGCTTATTTAGGACAAAGTTAGTTAATTTGTGAGTTAACTTCAGTTTAACGAGTCGTTTTCACTTACTTGTAAGTTTACTTCAAGATTTGATTGATCGAAGCAAGTCTTCAAATTGTTAAACCACTTAAAGTTGCAAGAACCAATATCTTAATAACAAAATACAGCAAAATATTTCGTCGTGACAAAATACGAGTAAGATGTGGCATATATTATAACGTTCACAGTAAAAACAAATAATAACGTCTCGTACTTAATACGTCGCAAAATAAACAAATTTCTATTCTATTTGGTACTCTTTTTCCCATTAAATGCTGTGGAAATAATATGTACTTCGAAATGAGTTTTCATTGAGTCTCGAGTCTCGAGTTTGAGTCGTTGGTACTATTTCTTTGGCAGTATATTCGGATTTATTAAAATTAAAATACATAAAGATTAAGTTCCTGTAAACGCCTTACTTACTCGTACCTCAAGATTTGATGGATGGTAGCACTTGCGTCTGCAAATTTTTTTTTTTAATTTTTTAATTTTTTAATTTATTTCTGTACACACACACAATTCACAAAGAATATTAATTAAAGAAAAAGGAGTACAGGGGTACCACTTTTTTTTCGTATACAGTCTATCAGTTCCAACGTTTACACGTGCGCTAATAAACCATAAGGGTATTGCGTACAAGCTTATTTTGGCGTTTATAAGTCGGACCGGTGTTGGTATAGCATCTGTCTTCCCGGACTTACACGAGCTATTAAGATAAAGAACGCTCGTACGCTTTACATGGATTTACGTCTGTAAGTGCGGTTTCAAACTAGCGTTTTTTTGCGGCACATACTCATTTTATTTTTTATTTTATTTGAATGGAGTAGCAGACGAGCATGCAGGCCACGTGGTGTTAAGTGGTCGCTGCAGCCCATGGACATCTATATACAACTTCAAGCAAGCATAGGTAAGTCTTGTCTGAGGTCGTAAGCAATTGCGCTGCTACTCCGGAGGCTGGTGGTCGCCTCATGTATGTAAGGCCGGCAACTGCACCTTTCCACCGAAACACAATAGAATTGGTTCACGGCAGAAGCGGGCGCAGCGGTGGTACTTCCCCGGGCGAACCATAATAGTTCTACCACCTACCAAGTATACGATCGTTTCGAAAAACGCGTAAAATTTTTACATTTCGTGGCTACATACGCTTCAAAAGAAAAACAAAAGAAATACGCGCCGAAAAATACGCTGGAGTGAAACCGCATTCGGTACGTTCGCGCGTCGTTTGCACAATACAAAGAGCTCCTTTCAGTCGTTTGTTTGTTTTTTGACGCGCATGTACCCGTGAAACATCAATATTTGACATTTTCACGTGCCAAAATTACGCACGTGCAACCGCGTATCGGCAAACACCAATACGCGCCTACAAAAACAACCGTACATGCGCGTTTTCGCGGGTTTCTTTTAAATATGCACTCCAGATCGAGACAATCTGGCTGAAACCATTGACTTTTTACTTCACTAAAATAAAATATTCTGTTTAACGCCGGCCCTATAGACACATTGATCAATTCAGTTTACCCAGTTCAAACTTCCACAAATTTGGGACTATTTAAGTTTGACACTTCTGTAGGACATGATATCTCGTTCATTAAGACCTAGTTTCGAATTCTGGCACAAGTTTAATTCCCAAGCAGACACGTAGATCCTAGTTCGTGTTATTACGTCAGTTGTGTGCTAGGGAAATCATATTCGTATTCAAACATCTGCTATCGGGTGTAGTAAGGGGTCTAGGTCTAAGGTGTACTTCTTTTATCTCACGAATGTCAGTTTATCGTAATTGTTGTATAACACATGCATATTGTCTGTAAGGGCATTTGTTGCACTTTCTAACGGTACTCTTAGCCCTAATAATATATATAAATAGTAGAAATATTTTTACCGCATTGAAACCCCCTCAGTAGACTCAGCCCTTGGACAGGACTCCATAATCTCCAGAGGAACATGCCGGTGTTCCCTACGCGCGATATCTCTAAACAGGCCCATCATCCGGAGAAGGATGGTGTTCTCCTGCGTCTTCTAATGCTTAAGACGGTATGTGGCCACGCATACACCAACGTGCTTCCCGGAGCCGCTGGCTGAAAGATTTGCGCTCCCGATCTTGCCGCCCTAATCCCCGGCAGCCCACTTTCGGCTCTTACGTTCAGACTGGGGATGCGTTACGTAAAAAGCTGCCAATCGGCACACTGGAACGGCCAGCCAAGTTACTATTAGTTAACAGCACCTGGTTTTAATGCGGCCATTGTTACTAGTGCCATAGTTATTATTTTTGTTATCAGCAGATAAATAGTAATCCTTCTGATTTGGTACAGTCGTGAACGCTTCGCTTTTCTGGCCTAATATAATTCAACCCTTAAGATTTTCTTTGATAGTACATAATAATAAAGTAAAATAAAAATAAAGCGTCTAGCGTTAGCATTATTACTAAACGTATTACTTACTTAGTCTTACTTTGAATCCTTACCTTTTACTACTCTAGCCTTTGAAAGACGGGACCTTAATTAAGCAAAGTGATGTTTGACGTAAGTACGTACTTAGACTCTCTTCGTAAGTACCACTCTCCGCCCAAATGTCTGCCTCCAAAATTTTAAATCCCCCGTTTAGTGAAACTGCGTTCAACTACAATATCTGTTGTCTACTTAAGACTTGTTTGTCCTAGATAAATGTTACTAATTAGTTACAGCAAACGAGCGTTTTGGACGCCGATGTGTTATTAGTTAGAATTTACTTTTTTATCATAAAAAATGGTTGTAACCCTTTTTGCGTCCCACTGCTGAGCTCAGGCCTCTTAGAATTATTGGAGAAGCCTAGAGCTAAAGCGGGGAGATGCAGGTTAGTAACCAGCCCGCGCGATATCACATGTTTTCCACCACAACATAACGCCGCCAATAAGATAACGACTGTATTGATGTATCGATAACAACCGGGACCGACGGCTTAGCGTACCCTCTGAAGCAAATAAACGCCTATGAATTTTTTCCACTAGAGGTCACCAATCTCGCACCCGACCGCACCCGTTTCGTTGAGGCACGTAGATCCCTTGCATTTTATGTTAGCCACTGGGTTATGCTCACGATATTATAAAATAAATACAGAAGTTATCATTCCAGTGACCTGACTTCGATTCATCGAGGAAAAAATCAAAAAATTTATGGTGCTAAATATGCCTCCTAAAATTACGTACGATAAGAAACTATGGGCGTTCAGACCGCCCGTTTACAACTTAATGGTAACTACGCACCGTTTGTTTGCAGAGCTGTTTTCTCGTCGTGTCCGCCAAGACCGGTGGAGACTTACTCAAATTATATTATGGAAGTGGTTTTGAACATAGCTCTAAAGTTTCAAAATTGATTCGGCTCACTACACATTATACGAGTACCTATGCCCCACTACTGGGCAAAGTCCCCTCCACATTAGTGTGGATACATGGAGCTTACTTTACCACGTCAAACCAGCCAAAAGGTGAATTGGTAGACCTTTATTGGTTCGAACTGGGATGTTTTTGTGTGGAAAGGTGCAGTTGCCAGCCAGACCTACATAAGACGACCATCAATCAACCTTCGTAGAAGCAGCACAACTTCATACGACCATGAGCAAGATGAGTGGACATGCCATGGGGTGCAGCGACCATTTAACACAACGTGGCCTGCATGTTTGTCTTCTACTCCATTCAAATAGAATAGCACTTTGTTGCGCACTTCATTCGAGTATTAAAGTTGACAACACACAGTTTGTTTGCAGAGCTGTTTACTTCACGTGCTCATCGATACTAGTGGAGACTTAGTTAAATTAAACTTCAGAATAAGAAGCACCGTAATGTATACAATGGTGTTTTAAATCCGGGGTAGATCCGTAGACGAATAAAGATAACAAATAACAAAGATTACCGATAGCCCTCATGAACAGGCCATATAGTTAGGAGGACCAACAACCGATATCCCTATATGTCGAAATGTACTTGAATGTCGTCTGGTCTCAGCTAAAGGAGCACAAACCATCCTCCAACCAGATGGACTGACGACCTAAAGAAGAGCTGCATTTAAAGAGAACAGGACCGGATGAAGTTGCGAACGTTAGAAGAGGCGTATGCCAGCAGTGGACTATGAAAGGCTGATGAATAGATGGATGGATACTCTGTACATAAAAATGTATAATTGTACCAAGAACATAAAAGAAATTAAATCCTTATTAATTTTCTACTAACACAAGGCTGATTTGTGTCTTCTCTTGAAATTTAAAAGCATTTAAGGAATAGTCCACATCGTTTGATATAATAAAGTAGTTTAATAGTTAGAAGATTAGTTTTCAAAACTACATTATGAGTGTTCTTAATGAAGAACCGCTTTGATCTAATCTTGAACTAGATAAACTTGCAAGACCCTATGTCCCTAGTAACAAAATACAGCAAAACACTTAGGAACACAACATTGTGGCAAATACTGGAACGTACAGTAAAAACAAATACTACGACGTACTTAATACGTCGCAAAATAAACAATTTCGTTGAAGTCAGAAACAGTTTCTATTTGGTACTCTTTCTGCCATTAAATGTTGTCATTTACTTCGAAATGAGTTTATCGACATCGGGAATGTTTTAATATATTTTCTTACCTATATACTTAAATTAGTTAGGGTTGAAACAAAAATAGGAACAAAAATTTTTAATAACTTCTTCTATCATTCTCTCATAAGGATAATTCTACATTAGGTATATGAATTAAAAATTATGTTTTAAGCGCTATGTGCTATCATAATTGTAAAAACATGAGCTTTAATAGTTTTCTTTCAATTGAAAGAAATTAAATGACATACGGGCCTCATCGTGGTAAGTGATCGCTGCAGCCCACAAACGTCTACAGAAAATGTGATCATCCCAGAGTCTTAATCGTATGAAGTTACGCTGCTCCAGATAATGGTCACCTCTTTCACTATCTGTAAGACTGTCCAGCAAACACTCTTATCCAACGATCACAACATAATTGCTTCGCGTTAGAAAGGGGTGCGTCAGTTGTATAATCAGGCATAAAAGTGATGTAGCTTCTTGTGTTCGATTTTCGAAGCATACATACGAATTCTTAGGCTTATTATTAGGGGATATGCAATATTTGTGTATATGTGTATTACATGTTAGGTGTATCTATTTCCTAAAGTCACTCGCCAATTGTCATACGGGCCAGTCCGGTAATAAATGTGTGCCCCTCAAGAACTGTACTTTATTTCGCCAACCTCAGCACTCGCCACTATCCTACACTGGTTACCTCGAACGTTTCAACAAACAGTACACACGCATTTTATACTGACTTTAGTGATGGTGTGGATGTACAATTATTTTTATATATTTTCCGAGCGTGTGTGATATATTCATGGAAGAAGGTCATTAATTATGTGCGACCAACAAGTTGACACTGTATGTTGACAGAGTATTATGAAACTGCCACACCACATCTGATTCTGTAGCTTACTGTACTTCTCTGGGAAACAAGTGGGAGTTATAATTTTGATCAACATATATTACGTACAGAACAGTGTAAGTAAGTATGTTAAATAAAATTGAATTCAAACAATCGCAATAAAATCACGAGAAGCTTTGATTAATAAAGCCGTTCACGATGTGAAAGCATAATGTCTTCTCTAAATATTAGTCGTGATAGAGGAGAGCCAGGAGAGGACCGAAGACAATTTTATTTCCTTGTAATACAATCCAACGGATTCCACTCAATCTCATTAGGGTCTAGCAAATTTTACCGCGTTTGTACGTTATGAAAATCAGAATGAACGGATAATTTGCGTTTCTCTCAAGATATTTCTTTTATCTGCCATTCTGAAAAGGTACTCTGTTAGTATACCCAAAAAGCAAAAAAAGACTTGATTTCTCACTCACTACGTTATGAGAATCAGAATTAACGGATACTTTGTGCTTCTCAAGATATTTCTTATTAGCTGTGCCCCGCGGTTTTACCCGCGTTAATTTTTTTAAAGTATGCTATTTTATTTCTGATAACTCGAAGAATATATGTACAAAGTTTTATGATGATCGGTTGAGTAGTTTTCGCGTGAAAGAGTAACAAACTTACTTTCGCATTTATATTAGTGGGACATTTCTTATATCGAACATTTTATAGAAAATGTTTCTTGTGAATAGCTCAGGAAAATAACAAAAGATGGATGGTGGCCATGCCGGACTGCCGATCAGAAGGTCCTAGATTCGATTCCCAGAGAAGCAGAAATTTGAATGATGATTTTAAATTTTCTATTCTTGGTCTGGGTGTTTGTGTTTCTGTCTTTGTGTGTGTCCATGGTACTCACGACACAGGGTATATGTATCCTACTGTGGGATGATGAGTGTGAAACACTAATTATGCCCCACAGTTAAACACGTATAAAATATAACATATTAAATAAAGTATAACGTATTAAATAAAGAAATCAAACAAAAAGAAACACAGACAAACACACTTTAGCTTTTGTTACAATAATATTAGTTTGTTTCATACCTGGAATCCATAGGGGTTCCAAGTATGAAACAAAATTTTACTGTCGCTCTCTTCGATATTTTTTTATCAAATTATAGCGTTTTCTCAAAAAACTTTGATGTCATTATCTTAACAATCGCCTAATAAGAGGAAAATTACAATGTTTCAAAGAAAATTTTCATTGCTATTATGCTAAGAGCAAAGTAATTTTCTTAAAGCTCTAGCAACAAGTACTTGCCTAGATACAAAGATGTCGAAAATAAGAGTTTTGTTTTTTTTATATTTTCTATTACATATTTCTTTTAACATTTTAAGGTCATTATTAGGTATCGTACATTTAGGCAGTTAATTCTGATTCTTAGACTTTAACAACGAGTTGGCCACTAAATTGCATCTCCACCAAATCGCATTGACCACCCCTATAATGGGGAGAGATCCGAGCCCAATAGTGGGCTCACAAAAAGGGTTGCAACCTTGGTGTCTGCCCGGACAATGACATGACTTTTCAGATTTCTTTGCTAACGTTTCAAACGTTAACGTAGACAAGCGCGTTTGTCAGTACACATCACTGCAACAACCAGAGCCGATAGGACTTCGTGAAATAGAATATACATATATTACCGTGAGATACTTCAGCCAATAAAGCTGATCAGAAAATGACAGCGTATTGTCTACTTAAAACATTAGTCTAGTCATGACAAAACAAAGAGAACCTCAGACAATTCTGTCAATCTTCTTATTAAACTTTGATGTCATTGTCGTAAGAATCAACTAATTACTGGCACCACGATCATTTGACAGTCTTAACGAAAATATTTATTTTTAACACGCTTGACCTTTATGTATGTAAGTATGTAACGGAATCATTTAACTTCATTTTCACCTACTTCTATACATTAGTCTAGTCATGATAAAGCAAAGAGAACCGAAGACAGTTCCTTGTAATGTGATCCAACGGATTCCTCTCAATCTCATTAGGATCTTGCAAATTTCATCGCATTTGTAGGTACGTTATGAAAATCAGAATGAACGGATAATTTACGTTTCTTTCAAGATATTTCTTTTCTCACTATTCTGAAAAGGTTTCCTGTAAGTAACCCAGAAAAAGGACAAAAGGCTCGAATTCTTGCAAGTAATTCCTGTGATGTAACGAATTTTTATTGTCACTGGCCTACGGTCTGATTTTTGTATCTTCTTATTAAACTGATGTCACTGTCGTAACAATCAACTAATTACTGGAACCACGGTCATTCCACAGTCTTAAAGATAAATTTTATTTTTATTAATTATATTAAAGTTAATGTAAATATCCTTAGGTCTATTAAAAGGTTTACCTGCATCAAAACAAGGCAATAATTTAAAAAAATATTTTTTTATATGAATCTCCTTTATTTTATCATTTAACTTAAGGTTCCTGTAAGGTTGAATTAGTCGTAAGATGGTCGTATTTGGATAGTAACAGAGTAACTGATACTTAGTATGTATGTTATTATGTACATAGTTCAAAATATTATTAATAAAATAAAAATAAATGTAAGTTTCCTATCATCGCATACGTAAATTCAAAAATTATTATTAAATATTACTACTAGTAAGAAACCAGCTGGGTTAATTGTTTTTAAATATTGTAAAAATAAGCATTATTAGTTAATTTTTTAACTGCCATACCGGGCAAGTGATGTCACTAACCTGTGTTTGTTGTAAACTGTTATTGTATTGACCTTTATATTTTTGTCTGACAGAG